>CM054060.1:228094603-228697755 GCA_028641055.1 Alopecurus myosuroides | reverse complement strand
TTGGTGGATCATGGGATGAACATTTACCATTAGCAGAATTCTCCTACAACAATAGTTATCAAAGCAGTCTGAAAGCAGCACCCTTTGAAGTACTGTGTGGACGCAAGTGTAGATCACCTATTTGTTGGTTCGAGACCGGAGGCAAGTCTGAGTTTGAACCAGATTACGTCAAGGATCAAAACCATATCATTGATATCATCAAAGATCGTTTGAAGATAGCTCAAAGTCGTCAAAAAAGTTATGCAGATCAGAAAAGAAGAACATGGGAACCAGAAGTCGGGGATATGGTCTATCTCCGAGTCAGTCCGATGAAAGGTCTTATGAGGTTCGGAGTTAAGGGAAAGTTAAGTCCTCCATATATAGGACCTTACAAGATTCTGGCACAGAACAGGAACATCGCTTATACTCTACAGTTACCTGGAAGATTAAAACAAGTTCATAATGTTTTCCACATATCCCAACTCCGAAAGTGTTTGAAGGAGCCGGAAGATTCTGTTAATCAGGAGGAGTTAGAATTAGAATCAGACCTCACTTATGTGGAGGAACCAGAAAAGATTCTAGCCGAAGATTGGAAGAGACTCCAAAACCGAGCAATAAAGTACTGTAAAGTACAGTGGAAACATCATCTTGAACGTGAGGCTACCTGGGAGAAGGAAGAGGAATTACGACAGAACTACCCCGAGCTCTTCAGATATTATTGTTACAACTTCGGGACGAAGTTCTCGTTAAGGAGGGAAGACTGTAATGTCCCAGCGTTTAGGAACTCACGGGGGGTAGAATATTAATTTGTGCATCTGCATGCACGTGTTTGCAAAACCTGAATAAATCTTTCGCAAAATTAAAACCCCGGAGTGAATGAGGTTCCCCCAAGTAACTGATGCTTAGATAGAAGTTGTTACTGGAAGTTGGTGGAATTTCGACATGACCTCCGGGTTATATTCGAATTTGAGATACAAGAGTTTGAATTATTTGAATTTAGGAAAATTAGAATTTGAGTTTGAAATCAAATTGGATAGACAAGATTATATCTTAAGTATAAATCATTAGACTCATAATTGAGCTAGCAAATATTGAATTATCCCTAAATATTAACAAGTATAAATATAGAAAAACAATTACACTTTATTGATAATACAAAAGATACAATGTCTTTACAATGGGGTCCAAAAATAGAAATATTACAACAGTTATGCAAATGAGCTATTACAAGGAATTAATCCTAGAACTAAACCTATCTAATCCATAGTAGCTAATTTCTTCAACACCTGCAAAACAAAAACACTAAACCAAAACAGAAATGGTTAGGAGGGGGTTAGTACCCTCAGGTTGTCAGTGAATTGCACTGATTAAATCATCACAGGGTTTAAAGCCAAATATGTAGTATCTGTTCTGTTAAGTTTAGCCTCAGACCAACATCATGGGCAAGGATCAGGAATTACAACTGGCATCACAAGAAAAATACCAGATAGGATAAGACCAGCCGAGTGCCTGCGAAAATATCTTCTCACTCGGCAAGCAGGCACACATCACAGTCATGTATAAGCACACAACACACTCAGACACCAGCTTTTGTGCTGTCAAAACAACACTTAGGGTATAAAAACCCCAACAGCCGCAAGAGGGGGAAACACACCTCACTTTCCCCTGCTCAAGCACACAAGAACAGGAGTAGAACACCACCAAATCATCCACTCCACTAGATACTGGAGAAATTGATTGCAAGCCTACAATCAAGCATACAAGGCCAAGGTACCAGGAAGCAAAAGGAGGTAATCAAGCAATCCACAAGCACCAAAATACACCAACCATTTTGATCATCACCTAAGGTGAATATTCTTGGTACCCTCTAAGCCATCCACTGGCTAGTTGCACACAAGATGGGTTGGGATGCTAGTACCCTCAGAGAGGCATAGTGATGTTATGCTAAACTCATCATTGGGATATATCTATCAAGTCCAGTGTCTGTTCTTATTTAGAAAAGGCCTCAGGCTATGCATCATTGGCTTAAGGGCAAAGAAAACAAGTGCAAGTATCTGTTCTTAATTTATAAGCCTCAAAGAAGGAAAAGAAATCATGTGTAGTGATCTGTTCTTATTATTTGATGCAAAGAAGCATCAGATCCACAAGATATAAATGTTTTAGAAAGAGGATCCTGAGTTAAATCATCAGCCAAGGTCCACTGTATCATGTCACACACAGGGTTGCTGGGCACCAGATCCAAAGATCTGATACCTCAGAACCATTGCATAAGGACATAAAAACAGTAAATGGAAAACATTGGATGATGGCATATTCTCTGAATAAATATTCAGAGTAACACCTATCAACAAGCAAGCACACCCATAGAACATTGGAAACCATATACATGCTATTAGGATTTGTTATCAGATAGCCAACCAAAAGAGTTTATCACAGGGAGCAACCAAAGGGTGTCATCTCACAGAAATAGCACTTGGAGTAAAATCCCAGATAAGTTTCCACTACCAGCACAAAGATAACAACCAGCAACATCCCATAGTACATAGCATTAGAGAGATAACCTGGGAGCACAAGAAATCCCTAGTTCATCACAGAGCATAGCATGATCTCCACATCCTCCATATCAAGTAAACCATGGGAAAAATTCCCAAAGATAATCCAATCATTCACAACCTCACTGAGAGAATCACAGGGGGGAATGGTATGAGCTAGCACGATGGCTAGGCTCCAGAGAAGGGGGAAGAAGGAGACATGGAGAGAGAGATGAGGGGACAGAGAGAGAGGAGAGGAGCACTTACAGGTGGTCACCTTCGAGGTGACCACAGCCAGTTGGAGAAGCGATGAACGGCGGCGAGCCGCAGTTGCCTCCACGAGGCCGTCCCGGCGGCGTCGTCTCCACAACCTTAGCCATCTTGAGCAGCAGCAGCACCTGAGCCACCAGGAGCATCCAGAAACCACCTTGAGGAGCAAGGGTCACCGGCAAGGGGTGGAGCACCCCGGGTACCCGAAACCTAGGGTTAGGGTTTGGGGTTGTCCACGGGAGGCACAGAGGGAAAAACCCAGATCGAAGAGGAGGAAGTAGTAGAGGGCAGGGAGGAGCATGGATGGCGCTAGGTTAATCATTAATCCTGAAAGGTTGTGTAATCACAAACAAAACAATTATTATAAAAGATTTAGTACACCCAAATGATCCTTTAAAAATGCATACATCCCATCATTATGCATAATAGCATCGTTTGCTTCTTTAAACATTGTCTTTACCAGACAATGATGGTATTTTGTAGAACAAGGAAGTAGGGATCCACCGCAAGCTTCAGAATTCAATACATGTCCGTATCCAGGCAAGTTCATCACTTGCTCATGTCCTTTGAACTATCTCATAACAACTATTTTCAAAACCCTATCGTAATACCATCTCCACTCAAAATAATGCATGGTTCTATTTTTCTAATAATATGACTAATTGAATGACTACCCGAGTGGTAGTGTTCTGTTTGGTGGGCGGATGGAGCCATGGTAAGATGAATAGGTATAAGGAAGGTTCCATCTGCACGGTAAAGTATTACCTAGGAGTTAACAACCAATGCCGTCAGAAATCGGTGCGCCGTAGATATCGCGTTGACCATGGGTCTTCTATGGGGGAGTAAGTCAGCCGCGATCTTTTCTCGTTCGCATGTCAACGGGCTGCCAGAGACGTACGTTGTACGTTCTGCGGGACTACATGCACATGGGTGGGAGCCCTTACGTCCCACGGACTCTGGGGTCTATGAGTGTCTGCCAGGGGCGCGTAGATCTCCATCGTGAGGGGTGGAATCAGGCGTTCAACCTGCTGGTGGAAATGGGTGGGCATGCGTTGTGCGGAGAAGCACGGTTTGGCTTGGACCAACAACCGGGCCTCACATCTGAGTGGGAGTGGACAAGATCGCGCGCCTGGTTGTGCAACATGGTCTTGGTCGTCCATGGGTAAAGTAACGCACCTCTGCAGAGTGTAAAATGATGTGGCATGTTACCCCTTGTTCCGGGATGGAACTGCGAACGCTACAGGAAAGGCAACTCCATGAAGTTCTAGTCCTGTGATGGTCTGGCGGGCATAGTTTTCAGTATTAAAAGAAATCTCTTGAAGAAAGTTTAACAAAACTTGCATCTGTCTAGACTCCTTAGAGTCGAGGACCGTAGTTAGTGCATCCATTACTTCTGTACTTAACAAACTTGCTGAGTAACGCTCGTTACTCATTCAATCCCGTTTGACCCCTGCTTAGGCTATGAGAACTTAGAAGAAGCATCCTTCAATATCCTCGGAGGCCAAGAAGACATCTTCTACGAGGAACCGGACCTCTCCGGAGGGGTGGAAGGAGTCGACTACATCAGTCAGTACGGAGTTGACTCCGATGGGGATGAGTCTGACTAGGTTTAGCCTAGTCTGAAACAATTACTTATCACGGTCGAATCGAGCAGCCATGGTCTCTCTTGTTGGCTGTTGAGTTCCCGTGTTAGCACCTGCTTTACTTTTAAGTTGACGTTCTAACTTCAATAATGGATGACCTCGACGTGAGCTCATCCTCTTGTCAGTATATTTTGTTCTGCAATATATTTGTTGTATGACAATCAGACCCGCAATGTTTCTGCTGTACCACCATGAGGGATGTAATATTTGCGGAACGGTGTTCGGTGAGTGTTATATCAACGACTGGCGTACTACAATATGCAGTGGTATGCCGGGTCACCACAGGGTGTCGCCGACATTGGCATGGAGGCGAATGGGAAGGGGCGGGATGCGACGCGTGAGGGAAATCTGGGTGTGGAAAAGTCGTTTCGTCTGACTATACTGGCCCATAAACAACTTTTCCTTCCGCCGGAGCCCCAAGCACCCCCCCCCCGGTTCGGCCTGGGTGCGTCGGGCGAAAATTTGGCCCAAACCGGCTATTTGGCGTCCTGCGGTCGCGACTGAGCGGAAAACGGCGCCCGACGGGAAAAACGGCTCCTAAGGGACGGCTGGAGATGCTCTAACTGGTGTGTTTTTCTTCGAATCTAGGGGATGGCTGGAGATGCTCTAATGGGTGCGTTTTTCTTCGAATACATAACGACACACACTTAGGGACACTTCTTTTAAGTTTCTGGGCTGCTTCTAGGTACCAAACAGCAGAATCCCAAAAGAAGTCTCCAGATTATGGCAGTTTTTGTGGACCGTAGAAGCAAACTTTGTACATGGGCTGAGAAACTGCTCGGGAGGAGTTTCCCGCAGAAGCCAACTTGGTAGCGAAGAGGTATTTGAAAATATACATGTGGCATCGAGAAATTACGGCCAACTGCCATCCCACTTCTTGAATTGCCTCTCTCTCCTCACGGAGCAGGAACAGGTCAACACAGAGAAAATAAAAATCGAGAGGCATCCCGACCTCCTCCCCCGCCCGCTCATCCCCGTCGGTCGCCCCGACCGCCCATCCCCGTCGCCGCTCTCCCAAATCCACCGCTGCCGGATCCGCCCCGCCATCACATGGCATCAGATGCTTCCTCCCGGATCGCCCTCCCCCGGCCGGGTACTCGTCGGGCAAGTCCGTCATCAGAAGCTTCCTCCCAGGTCGCCGTCCCCCGGCCGGGTACTCGTCGGGCAAGTCCTCCAGCCGAGCTGCTCCGGCCGCCGCCCTGCCTCTCCGCTTGCATCAGCCCCCGCCCCATCGAGGTCGCTACATCAGCCCCACCGTACTGCTCGATGTCACTGTCCCGTGCTGGATGCGATGGTTTTCCTAAAAAAACTAATAGCTCAATTTTTCTCTAATATTTGTACCGGATGCGATGGTTTTGCTCTTATATTATCTTTGTTTATTTGTAGATCATTTTTACTAAAACATGCATAAGTAAGATATATTTAGTGTATATATGAAATTCAAGGGCGTTATAGACATCTCACATCTGAGTTAAGCCAATAAGCCAAATCTTGAGAAACCCAAAAGAACTCTCCGGGCAGTTTTCGAGAGTTTCTGCCTACGACAGTTTCTCTCCACCAAAAACCAAAAACTTGCTTCTGCATAAGCAGAAACTTAAAAGAAGTGTCCCTTACATGGGTTCAAAAGAGAAGGCGAGATAGTAGAGCGTTTTGCCCTGCGTAACGAATGTCTTCATTCTTATTTTAGTTTTATTTTTCGGAGACACCGTTCTGGTTCTGTAACCTCTGTTTCTCGTTTCTTTTCGAAAGTACATCCAAGCTACCCCTCTGTATAACGGTATTGACATCTGCAACTAACACGATCGATCATTGTCGCAATCAAAAGGCAAGAAGACTGAATAACAAGAGTTCTTTCGCCAACACACAGAACAAACACAACGAGCCATAGACATTATTCTTCCACTGCCTGCAAAGGCTAACATAAATTCCATCCACCCACAACTGGCAAAAGGATATCGAACGAAAAAAAAAATGGAAACGGCGCCTCGCCCACCACACAGGATGATGATGGGTCCTTAACGAACGAACAGACAAACATTAGCATTTTTAGAGAAGACTAGACTAGCATAGGTACTGGAGTACTCTGGAGACGGCAGTGTTTACTGATCCGCGAGGCGAGAGTTCTGACATGAGGCCATGGCCAGCCAGAAGCTCTACCTGGGATGCCGGTCATTGATGATCGATAGCCTCACAAGGGTCCTTGGAACGAAACAAGGCGGGGCTCAGTTCGACATCGCGCGGGGCAACCGCGGACGCACTGGTGTCTTTGAAGGGCTCACCCTGCGCATTTCAGGATGATAGGATTAAGCACATGGCGATTCACGGTAGGAGGGACCATAGACATGAACACTGGTCCACTCTTTACCTGACTGGAAGGGAGCCAAGGACCATGCCACTGAAGTTCAGAGCCAGAATTGCACTCTCTGCCTGCAAATGATATATTTGAAAAAGGTGAGTCCTATGCTTCAGAACAGAATGAAACTAAGTTTTCAGTAGTTTGAAGATTTGTAGAAACTATCTGTCAAATTATTCAATGCAGCTAAAGTAGAAACAAGGGAAGCTGCCTACATAAAGCTCAGACGGAGAGGGAAATGAGTTCTGCAAGGTCACAAGA
Source organism: Alopecurus myosuroides (assembly GCA_028641055.1). Taxonomy (NCBI): domain Eukaryota; kingdom Viridiplantae; phylum Streptophyta; class Magnoliopsida; order Poales; family Poaceae; genus Alopecurus; species Alopecurus myosuroides. The sequence goes on along the minus strand of CM054060.1, from coordinate 228,690,718 downwards.
TGCATAGCAAATACAACCAAGTGGTCCTTTAATACAAGCAGTGAGCATTTATCTCTATAAATTTTAATAAACATGGAAATTTTAAAAGTATCCGGTTGTGGAACCAATATTTTCTCACAGTTTCACCAAGCCAAAGCCCCAAACAAAATACTGATAGCAAGATTCGTCTAACTTGTGGTCATCACCGTAGGTCGTTATGAATAAATTTCCGCATGATTTTTTAATCAAATAGTAGTGAGTAAAGAGAACAAGCAACAAAATTAAAAAAAAAAATTGAACATCCAAATCCAGTATGAACAGAAAACTATCAGATATGTCGCCTACTTCTGAACTTTTTTTTTATGCATACAAACTGTTTCTTTCTGTTTGCCCTTTTCATTTTATATTGTTTATATGTAATAATCTTTCCAGACAACTCTAGGTAAATTACTGCTCCCTCCGTCTAAAATACTCGACTCTCAAATGACTGTATTTAGACATGTTTTTTGTCTAGATACATTTATTTCAGAGTCAATCTGAACGGAGGGAGTATGTATTAAATATCAATAGCACCTTTGAATATTAAATAGTAAAACCTTGATCACTTCAACAATACAATGCCTTGTTTTATTACCTGATTAAACTCAACAAACGCAATGCATGTGGAGTGTACGTAATCACCAAGGAGCCTCAGCCGAGAAACCTGAAAGGAAGGTAACATGTTTTACGAAAAGGTCTATGTGAAATATAAAGAACTTCATTTATATGACATACCTTTCCACAGAGCCGTTGAAAGAAAACCTTTACATCATCTTCAGTAACCTGCACAATAAAGAACACAGCTAAGCAAAGCAGCTTGAAAGCCATGAGTGAAATAGAACAATAATGCATAAGTCTTACACCTTAATTCGCTAAAAAAAAATCTACATCTTACAATTTTAAATCATCATTCTTTCTCATATAATTAATTTCTGATTCTTCATCCAACATGACAACATTCACCACACCAAAAAATCTGAGTTGTAGCATGAATCTACTACAAATACTGGCACAGTAAATACCAAAAACTCTAGGGTCAGTAATAACTCGAAGAATGCCATATATCCCTGCGAGAGCTGCCAGTAAACCACTAAAATAGGAAAATGTTATAAGGCTAATCCACGTATATATTCACTAATGCGAGATAGATGTATCTGCTATGAAGGCACTTGATAGTTAATTGCACCTCGCCCATGGTAAAAGTATTATATAAATGAACAAATGGGTGGCGAGCAATTTCATCTAAGACCCCTCAAGTGCACATGTGGCAGAGTTTTAGTTGTGCGTTGAATCAGATCAATTTGTAGTTATAATCCCTGGCTTAGCAACCGTGAAAATTCTTGGTTTATTCTTCATGGAAGATCCAGAAGGTTTTACAATTAACAAAATAGTCGACAAAATGACATAAGAAAGAAGACAAAATATGAGCACAGAAACTTTTTAACGTATCATCATTCCTTGATTACAAATAAAACAAATAGATCAACCACTAGTACTAGATGTTCTGATTCGTTTACCATCTGACCTTGCTTTCGATTCAATACTTCTAGTTCTAAACAGAACAGGTTGCTTATATAGGATTTTAACAACTTCGTACTATTATCCTCTTAAACTTTCATGTTAATCAAATAAATGATCATATGGGAAAATTAATTAAACAAAGGCAGTGAAAATTATACTATAAATTTAAATTTCAAAGACTATCATATTATGCATGCTTAAGAATCACAACTGTGAGCACATTTATAATCAAGAAAATAAGACCCACAAACCTTCTTATCTATGTTAGTACAATATACAGTCCTTGAGACCATTTCTTTCTCATCTTCCGTCTGTAGAGGAAAGATCATTACAAATTGGTTGGAAATTTTGACATGAAAATGATAAACTGGCAGTTTAAGCTCAAAGTAGATGGACGTATGCAATCAAATCATGTACTTACTCGAGGAAGAAACTTGGGGTTCACTGGTAGAATCGCTGTTTTAGAAGGTAAAACTCTAACAGGATAGTAACCAAGCATGGTTCCTCCAAGTGTTAGTGCTGCCCTTGCACCAGCTGCACACAATGGAGAACTTCAGCTTTCCTGCTTATCCATACACAAGACTACAGAAGGGGGGAAAGTCTTGAAGGGGCTACCATCATCAGCAAACTCAATGAAGGCAAAACGCAAGACTGAATGGGGGTCACCACAGATACGGCAATCTACCACCTGCATGAAAATAAGAAGATGAGTATGATACATGATAATCGTATTACAAAGAGCTAGGGTAGCTATATTTATAGAATACAACCCATAAGAAAAAAAAAAGTGATCTCATCAACATTCAGCACGCATGCACAACTGAATGGATATCACTACCCAAAACGAATGTTGGTTTAGCCATATATAGTATTAGACAGCAATAGTGCAAGTTGTTATTTTGCTTCAGGCGAGTATACATTTGAAAAGGCAGCCCGCCTGAATTGGACTAGAAAGTTAGCTGAGCTTCATGGGAGCTTAGAAAAGTTATAAAAAAAATGCCTTTATGGCATTTCCCATATCTGGAGTGAAACTTGAATTCGGACAACTTATCATTTAAAGCAACTAAGTTCATTCTAAAGAATGTAGTAGACACTTGAGTATAAAAAATAATATATGTAATAATATCTGTCTAGCCCTGCAGGAACACCAAAAGGTACTTTTTTACAGGTGGCAGAGCCTAAACTTTTCACTTGAATTTTCCATAGTTAGAAACAGAAGGGGACTTTTTTATATGGTGAAATATTGCTATTCTCGCCCCCTCCCCACCTTCCAAAAACAAGTTTAGGTTCACCGTCCTTACTACTAGCTCCATGGTAGGCAGTGCTGCTAACTTTGTTATCTAGTACTGTATTTTGTTTATGGCACAGGCTCATTCCTTGCGACAATAATTTTACTTGGTCAACTGAGCTCTATCCTCACTTTTCAGGATGGTCGACTATATTAAGACCATGCTAGCATCCAAATATCTTCCAAGAAAATCTGAAACCCATAAGGGCTGCTAATCGTGTTATCTATTTCATTTTCAAGGTAATGAAAGCTGTTTCGCTAACAGAGTAAAGGTGAACTAGCACACATTTTCTTTTGCGAATCCTGACACTTACTTGTCCGCAGTTAGAGAACACCTCAGCCAGCTTCTGTTCAGTCACCTACAGAGGAGCAGGACCATAATTAAACAAAAAATTAAATAAAGAACCCATTCAAATGTCACCACATGTTCATATTTTGTATGCTTACTTGCTGATCAATATCAGAGACATAAACAGTGCGCCGCACACTATCCTCCCTATCAGATCGCCGTGTCCGGACTGCCATCCTTCTCCTTGCCTGGTTGAAGGAGCCACTCCTTCTCTGTTATCAGGAAAACAGGGTCAATTATCACTATAATAACATTGGTACTGAAAATTAATAAAAACCAAAAGAGAGGTACACCAGCGCCCATCGGTGTACCTACAAAACAGGCATATCCTTGAAAAATAAAAAACAGAGGTACACCGGACTAATTGTTAACATCAAGGGACACAATGCCTATCACATCACATAAATTTTGAAACTGAATTGCTGGTAACCATCAGCGTACCACCAACCAGCGATCATTAAACCACTGATCAAACATTTGCGATTTAATCGGCCTTAAAAGGTTTCTACTCTGGAACAAACATATTTCAGTTGACAATTTAAGATGGTTCCTTCTGGAAACGATCGGGAGAACAGAAATAATACAAGGCTACGGTCGCGTAAATGCCTGTGAATCCTAGTGAATCCATCCCGATCGTAACCCCGAACCCCATATGCAAGGCTACCGGAAGGCGTAAATCACTGGATACTCCGGCGATCATGAACGCAAACTGGTCAAAACAAGGCCGAAGTATCTGGTGATTAACACACAAAACCCAAAATAAAAAACCCGGAACCCCGAAGAAAGATAATATGACTGACAATTCACAGAACACCCACCCGACGATTCTGCGGCAGCCCGCCGCCGTTGCTGGATCCGTCGCTGCTGGAGTCCCTGCCGCCGCCCGCCTGCAGCTGTCCAGCGGCGGCACCGTAGAGGTCGGCGGCGGACACGAACACCGGCGCATCGGCAGAGAGCCCTCCCGCCGGCACCGCGCGGCGTGACGACGGAACGAACTCCTGCGCGCTGGGGTTGAGCTTGGACATGAGCTCCTCCAGCTTCCTCATGTCGCTCTTGTACTCCCTCTCCTCCTCCGCCTCCGCGACCGCCGCGTCACCCCTCGCAACCTTGGCCTCCGCCTCCACCTCCGCCCGGATCGGGCCCTCCACCGCCGCCGCCTTCGCCACCTCCACGGCCACCATTATTGCGTCCTCGCGCGCCGCACGGACTGGAACAAGCAGGAGAGATCAACTCAACCACTACTATAGTATATATTGCACTCCTACACGCGGGCTGGATTCTCTTGTTCTTTTCTTGGCTCCCTGGTGGTAATTGTAATGTGCTGCGCAGGCGTTGTTCTTGCGTGGGGTGTGTGAAGAGGAACTATAGAGAGGATGAACTGTGGTAGTTGGGCGAGCGAAAATCGGGGAGCCTCGGTCAGAGTAGGACGGGATTGATCGCGATGAGGGGGCACGTCAGCATTTCGACCTTAGAATGGGGCCACAAGCGGTTAACATGCACACCGTGGGCACGGTCCACGTTTCGACCAAATCACCTACGGCTATATTTGGGCATTTTTCTAGTTCCTCCTTCTCCTCCTCCTCTAGGCTGCGCGGCTCACTAGCGTCTTTGACCAGTAAATCTTAGCGGGTTTCTTGCATCTCGGAAACGGCTCGTCCTATGTTAGCAACTCTATCCTGACTTCGGGTTTAATTACGACTACATGGACGTTTATAACATATGTTATCTCTTTTTCTTTAAAAGAATATAACACATGATATTTTATTAGTGAAAATTCTACTGCAATAACTCATCCAAAAGTATCAGCATGGTTTTATCCTGCTTAGCCTCGGGGTGAAATTAGACTCCATCGGTACCACTCGACTAGATTTAATTGGTCATTTTCGTGTTGCGGAACAAGTTTTGACGAGAAGTATCAGCAAGTATCGTCGGATCAAGTTTTTGCGGTACACATGCTAGGATATTTTGTTGTACACGTGCTGGAATCGGATATTTTGGCGGATCAAGTTTATATGGGATAATATAGACGAATGTTTACTAGGAAGGGGTAAAATATTGAATTCACTCTAGAAAAAAAATAAAGCAAAAGATTGTTGGATTTCCCTAGAATAATAGTAGTTGAGTGGATCTGCTACAATTTTTATGAGATCAAATATCGAGTATCATATTGGTTGCCCATGCCAGCGAGGCACCAAACGCTAGACTCACAAGTGTCATGTGTCTGGTATGGACAGGAACTCCGCAAGTCATGGCCGTACAAATAGCTGTGAAGCAAAAAATTCCATTGCATCCAAGATCTCCCTCCGCCATTACTTGCAGTCTCAAACTCAAAATGAGTCATGAAAACTTTTTGATCCTCCAATCGCAGTCTCCATGACATCTCCGTCACCACCAACACCTTGGAAATCCAAGATGTAAGGATGTCCCATGGTGTCGACAAAAAGCCAAGCTTCGCGGCGCGCCCTCTTGAAGCTGCACGGGCTGATGACACAGATGTGCACGGTCGTAACCCATCTGATTCAGAGATCAAGGAGCATCATGCGTCAATCCTCGAAGATCTCCGGAGGAAAAGTCCGAAACTTGTCGGCGGCCTAATCGTGGAGGACCGACAGCAGGCAGACCGGTGACTCAGCATGAAAAGAGCACTAGGGGCCACTAGTATTCGATGTAATCCCATGGCCGAAGCAAGCAGCTTCCGGGCCCAACTTTAGTGTCGTCCTAGGAGTCGCCGAAAATGTCATCATCTCGTCTCCAGAGATGCGGCCCTTGGTCCTGTCTCCATTGTGATCATCCGGATTCCCCTCCCCCCTCCCACTTTGGGGGGGTGCCGCCACCGTGGCTAGGTGCCGGTGGCAGCGGTGGAACGCTACCTCCCTCGAGTCGCCTAGGGAGAAGGCGACGTGGAGTCATTTTACCTTTGTGGGTTCACATTTGGTGCAAAATGGCCCCAACCATCGCCGAAGTAGGATACTTCCTCTGTTCCAAAATAATTGTCTTAAATTTATTCAAATATAAATGAATGTAGATACTCCCTCAGTTCGAAATTAGATGATTTGTGTTTGTCAAAATACAGATGTATCTATATACTAAAAGAGGTCTAGATACATCCATATTTGGGTAAACTCAGGTCATCTGATTCCGAAGGGAGTGAGTATATTTTAGTGTATATATGCATTTATACTTAGATAAAGTTGAGTCGATTATTTTGAGACGAGTGTACATCAAGTCCGTCCGCAAACCGAACCGTATGACAAGTTAAAAAGTTCCCGGTTTCAGCAGATCGGTGCTTGTCCAATTATCGCACGTGAACAGAAAAGCAGCAGCGAGAAATCACAACAAAGATAAGGCCTGGATCCTTTTCGCCATTATTCCGGAGGAAACGACAGACGTATCGTTTTCTGAATAGTGTGGAACACGAAAACGTGAACAAGATGGGCACGTATTACTGCACAAAACAAACCTCCACCGCTAGTATTCTGGCCTACTTTTTATCTTGCACTTTATGCACGTGTATCATTGCTGTACACACAGGGACAAAAAAAACAGGGATGAGGTCAACCAGCACGTAGGTTTTTTTTTGGGGAAACCAGCACGTAGTTAAGAGTATTATACGCTAAGTGTTAAATGATAGGCTTGTAGGTTGTTTAAACGTGTAGATAACACGTAGTTGTTGTAACTATACGGTGGAAATATAAACCGTATAGATAGATTTCTTAACCTACAAGTTGTAAATCTCTCTGTACCTATCCGGTCGTTTTGACCTCTATATTAACACGAAGGGCGAGCCGAGAACAAGGCATCGCATTACGTCAAACCATCACGAGCGTTTACATGGTATCAGAGCAAGGTATCGTCCTCTCCACCGCATCCATGGCGACTTCGTCCTCAACCAACCAATCCTCGCCCTTCGCCGCGGTGAACATCACCGAGAAGCTGTCAAAGGGGAACCATATCCTCTGGAAGGCCCAAGTCCTGCCGGCGATCCGCGGTGCCCAGATGGATGGGTACCTGGACGCCACCCGCGCCGCGCCAAGCCGAGATCGCGACACGACGGTCGAAGGCAAGCCAGCCAAAGAACCAAATCCGGCCTACGGGCCATGGATAGCTGCAGATCAGCAGCTCCTGAGCTTCCTCCTCACCACGCTGTCGAGGGAGGTTCTGCTCCAGGTCCACTCTGCCGCGACGTCGGCGGCGCTCTGGAGCGCCATCGAGCAGATGTTTGCGTCAAGGACGCGCGCGCGGACCGTGAACACACGGATCACGCTGGCCAATTCTCAGAAGGGGAACACCACCATCGCCGAGTACTTCAGCAAGATCCGCGGCCTAGCTGATGAGATGGCCGCGGCCGGCAAACCACTCGACGAGGAAGACATTGTCTCCTACGTCTTGGCTGGTCTTGATGGGGATTATAACTCCATCGTCACGTCTATGGCAACACGGGTTGAACCCGTGACGGTGTCCGAGCTCTACTCCCAGCTGTTGAGCTTCGAGACACGGCTGGATCTGCTCCAAGGGGGTGGACATCAATCTTCCGTGAACGCCGTGGTGCGCGGCGGACGTGGTGGCTTCGGGCGCGGAGGTGGCCGCGGTGGTCCGGCACCACAAGGCCGTGGCAGTGGAGGCTACGGCAACTACGGTGGCAATCCAGGCTATGGCAATGGAGGCTATGGCAACGGAGGCTACGGCGGAAACTATGGTCACCATGGTGGCCGTGGCAACTACGGGCACGCCGGGAACGCAAACGGCGGCTACGGTGGCGGGAACGCCAACGGCAACTACGGTGGCAACCTGCGCAACACCAACAACAGCGGGAAGCCACGCTGCCAACTGTGTGGCAAAGGTGGCCATACCGTCGGCAAGTGCTGGGAGAGGTTCAACCCAGACTTCACACCCGTGGAGGAGAAGAGCGCCAGTTCTGCAACGACATCACCACACCCGTACGGCGCCGACTCAAACCCGTGGATTGTTGACACGGGTGCAACAGACCACATCACCGGGGATCTCCACAAGCTCATGATCCGTGATAAATATCATGGTCATGATCAAGTTCATGCCGCAAACGGTTCAGGTATGAGTATCAACCATATTGGTCATTCTTTTGTTAGTACCAATGATCGTGATCTTCATCTTAACAACATCTTGCATGTTCCACAATCAAACAAGAGTCTTCTTTCAGCTCATCGTCTTGCATTTGATAATAATGCATTTCTAGAATTTCACACTGATTCTTTTTTTTGTTAAGGACCAGGCCACTAAGAAAATCCTCATCCAAGGCAAATGTAGGAGAGGATTGTATCCACTTTCGTCCACCCACATTGATTCAAGCAAAAGTGCCCTAAGTGCCATCAAACCTTCATCGGAGAGGTGGCACTCTCGTTTAGGTCATCCTTCGTCAATAATTGTCAAGAGAATTATTAGTCAAAATAATCTCCCTTGTTCTAGTGAAGTCAATAATGAGTCTGTATGTGATGCTTGTCAAAAAGCAAAAGTCACCAACTCCCCTATCCACAATCCTTTAGTGAATCTAGTGCTCCTTTAGAGCTTGTTTTCTCAGATGTATGGGGTCCTGCTATTGAATCTGTTGGACGAAAAACATATTATGTTAGCTTCATTGATGATTTCAGCAAATTTACTTGGATCTACTTGCTTAAACATAAGTCTGAAGTGTTTCAGAAATTCCATGATTTCCAAAATCTTGTGGAAAGACAATTTGATAGGAAAATCCTTGCTATGCAAACAGATTGGGGAGGAGAATATCAAAAGTTAAATTCCTTCTTTACACAAGTTGGCATATCACACCATGTTTCATGCCCCTATGCACATCAGCAAAATGGTTCTGCTGAAAGAAAACATAGGCACATTGTTGAAATTGGTCTATCACTTCTTGCATATGCATCAATGCCACTTAAATATTGGGACGAAGCCTTTATTGCTGCCACATACCTTATCAATCGTATGCCTAGTAGAGTTATCAATTTTGAAACTCCCTTGCAAAGATTATGCCATGAAAATCCCAATTATTCATCTCTTCGTGTTTTTGGGTGTGCTTGTTGGCCTAACCTTAGACCTTATAATTCTCGCAAACTAGAATTCAGGTCTAAAGAGTGTGCTTTTCTTGGCTATAGCAATCTTCATAAAGGCTTCAAATGTCTCGATATTTCCACTGGTAGAATTTATATTTCAAGGGATGTTGTTTTTGATGAAACAGTTTTTCCTTTCTCAAAACTAAATCCCAATGCCGGTGCAAAGCTAAGGGCCGAAATTCTTTTGCTTCCTTCGGATCCTAATAATCCCTCTGATCACGGGAGGGAAAACATTAATGATCATATGGAAAGTGATACTCCTGAATTTTGTGGTTCTAATGGTGCAAAAAGTGTGCCCAATTGTCATTTTATGCCACGGATACGGACAATGGAGACAGACACGCGATCCCAGGAGGATTCGCTGACGCGCACCGATCCTGAGAGATCGCTGGTGGAGCTACAGACGCGCCAGTCTGCGCGACAGGAGGGCAGCGCGGGGGAAAACGCGTCCGCGCACGCTTCCCCATCGAGCGCGCGGTCACCACACGCCCGTGGCCAGCAGGCGCGCGACACCTGGCGGCGCCAAACACCAGGCGCTGGCGCGGAGGGCGCTGGTCGGGGGAGCTCCCGCGACGTGGCAGCTGGAGATTCGCCACAAAATCCGAGCCCCCAGGCGCATGATGGCGCTAATGATTGCGCAGGATCAGCTTCGGATCCTGTGAGCCCGGGATCTGCTGCGGACACCCCATCTGCAGCCCAACCTGTGCAACAGATACATACAAGATCAAAAAGTGGCATTTTCAAACCGTATGTCCCCAAGGATGGTACGGTCAGGTACGCGTATTTAGCATCTTCCGGTGAACCAGAAAATTTGCAAGAGGCATTAGAAGATAAAAATTGGAAAGAAGCTATGAAAGTAGAATATGATGCCCTTATAAAAAATAGAACTTGGCATTTAGTACCACCTAGTCAAGGAAGGAATCTAATAGACTGTAAATGGGTCTATAAAATCAAGAAAAATTCAGATGGTACTATGGATAGGTATAAGGCTAGGTTGGTAGCAAAGGGGTTTAAGCAACGTTATGGAATTGACTATGAGGACACCTTTAGTCTAGTAGTTAAGGCTGCTACTATCAGATTGGTTTTGTCTATTGCTGTGTCCAGGGGATGGAGTCTTCGACAATTGGATGTGCAGAATGCGTTTCTTCATGGTGTTCTAGAGGAAGAAGTATATATGAGGCAGCCACCAGGTTATGAAGATAAAACAAAACCATATCATGTGTGTAAATTGGATAAAGCACTATATGGGTTAAAGCAGGCTCCAAGAGCATGGTACTCAAGGTTGAGCATGAAACTACAAGATCTTGGGTTCACACCATCAAAGGGAGACACTTCACTTTTCTTCTATAAAAAAGGGAAGGTCACAATTTTTATGCTTGTTTATGTTGATGATATAATTGTTGCAAGTTCATCACAGGAAGCCACAAATGCTTTGTTGAGTGATTTGAGAAGTGATTTTGCCTTGAAGGATCTAGGAGATCTTCATTATTTTCTTGGCATTGAAGTAAAAAAGAAGCAATGATGGTGTTTTGCTCACACAAGAAAAATATACTAAAGATATATTGTGCCGTGTAGGAATGAAGGGGTGTAAACCTGCCACTACTCCTCTTTCCACCACAGAAAAACTGTCCAACCATGAGGGGGAAGTGTTGAGTGAAGAAGATGCCACCAGATACAGGAGTATTGTTGGTGCTTTGCAGTATCTAACATTGACAAGACCAGATATTTCATTTTCTGTTAATAAAGTTTGTCAATTTCTTCACTCTCCTACTATATTGCATTGGATAGCTGTGAACAGGATATTGAGATATCTTCAAGGAAGTATATCAACTCGAATGAAAATTGGAAAATCATCATCTACTCTTGTGAGTGCTTTTTCTGATGCTGATTGGGCAGGTTGTCCTGATGATAGGAAGTCTACAGGAGGATTTGCAGTCTTCTTTGGCTCGAATCTTATTTCTTGGAGCGCCAGGAAGCAAGCTACTGTGTCTAGGTCCAGCACAGAGGCAGAATATAAAGCATTAGCAAATGCTACAGCAGAGGTAATATGGGTAGAATCTCTACTTGATGAACTTGATATTGATCATCCTCAACCTGCATGTTTGTGGTGTGACAACTTAGGAGCCACCTATTTATCAGCCAATCCAGTGTTCCATGCTAGAACAAAGCATATTGAGATTGACTTCCATTTTGTAAGAGAACGAGTTGCGAAAAAATTGCTGGATATTCAGTTTGTTCCTACAGGGGATCAAGTGGCAGATGGTTTTACAAAACCATTGCAAATTCGTCAGTTACAAGCCTTCAGACACAATCTCAACCTTGAGATGTTGAGATCGAGGGAGGATGTTAAATGATAGGCTTGTAGGTTGTTTAAACGTGTAGATAACACGTAGTTGTTGTAACTATACGGTGGAAATATAAACCGTATAGATAGATTTCTTAACCTACAAGTTGTAAATCTCTCTGTACCTATCCGGTCGTTTTGACCTCTATATTAACACGAAGGGCGAGCCGAGAACAAGGCATCGCATTACGCCAAACCATCACGAGCGTTTACACTAAGTACTCCCTCCGTCTCAAAATAAGTGCATTGGGTGGATGTATGTAGATGTATTCTAATACTTGATACATCCATTTTAGCTCATTTCGAGGACAGTTATTTTGAGACAGAGGGAGTATAAAAAAGATGGGATAATATAGCTGATTTTTAGTCCTGCGAGATTAAGCACGCTTGTGATATTGCAAAGTACTAGCTTCGTTTCTCGAGAGAAGGTCCATAATTTTTTAGGTCAAACTTTTATAGAAACCGTTAAAATCTAGAATGTAAAGTCTGTATCATTAGATACATCTTGAAATATATTTCATAATATGATATCTTTATCGATAGTTTTTCAATCGGTCTGGGATGTTGAAAAGTTGAACATTTTTTTGTTAAGGAAAACAATATCATAGATGCAATAGTAAATCTAATCATACACGACAAACTAGACATTTCTAACATATATGCATACAAACCAAATATTAGTGCAAACAGAGAGAAAAGTAGCACCTAGGTGTTGACCGGGAAGATCTCACCACGGTATTGTTGTCGTCGGCCATGGCAAAAAAAGAGAAAGTAGACGAACTATCGGAGCATATGTAGTCGAACCGATGCGAGCTGTCGTGTCCAAAAATTCCCGTGCAGAATCTCAAGGGACAAGGTTTCGGAATCTTGCTCTCCCGGGAAGTCATGCACACGGTCGTTGAGATGGAAAGTCGAAAGTAACAAACTTCGGAGAGTGAATGGTGTGTTTCTTAGGCCTTCCGTAGTGGGGTATCTTAGCGCGGTATCATAACTCTTGCACGAGATCATAGGCAAAAAAAAATGCTAGACCAATCAAAATCATTAAATGCAAACATAGTTTAGATACAATTATAAGAAATTGTGCATTAAAGTAGTCACAATGTGGAGTATCATACACTAGTATCATGCATAAGATACTAGTCTATGTTACTACTCTCACAATGGGTAGTAACATATTTGTAGTATCATATAATATTACATTTATTACGTTGTAGACTCATTTTGTGTTGAGTTGCGTTATGTTACGGTATCTACCTATGATACCATTATCACCTCTCTCATCATTAATTAAACGGCCACATCATTTTTTGCCAACATGGCATCTATGATACTATCTATGATACCCCCACTATGAGTAGTCTTAGTGTAGTTGTTTCTTAAATTGTAAGACGCGCTAAGATACAATACATCACGGAAGACCTTATCTGTTTGTTCATTCAACGGCGAGCGACGTATTTAGTGCTCAAATTGCTCCTATTCTTCCTCACTTTTTAGTAGAGGTATAAGAGATTTCTTTATAGCTATCTGCCCTCTAGGTTTTAGCAATATCCCACTCTCACTTACGTACATACCATACAATCAATTTAAAATAAACCTGTGAGAATTTGTTAGATCAAATGGGCCAAGTCCCAATAAAATCCAACATGGGATATAGCGCTACGGATGTGGGTGTGTCATATAGTACCACAAGCTGTCTGGGACTGAAAGATGCATGTATTTTTATGGTCGGGTTCGTATCCTCTGCCTTTGCTGTTATGAAGGCAAAGCTGACCAAATCCATACTTCGACCATATCCATCGGTACCAATGCTCAAACGTCACGGAACAGTCAAAGTTCGACTATTGTTCAAGGATGGACGGCACCTCCGACTGGTTTTGTCAAGATCAAGGTGGATGGAGCAGTATTCGGGGTGCCAAACTGCAGGGACGAAGCTGGAGTATTTCTTGGCGCTTCAGCCATTTCATGTCGAGTATTTACTGAACCTGCAACTGTGGATGCACTTGCATGTCGAGAGCCGTTATCCTTGGCTGCTGATTTTTGGGTGTAACAAGCGGATGATTGCTTCGGATTGCAAGGTGGTCGTTGATGATACTGTGAAAAACGTGAAAAATCACATAAATGACCCTGGGATAATCTTCAGCACAAAATGGACCCAAATCCAAACAAATTCCGAATCTGACCCTTTTGGGTAGCGTCCAACACCACGGCGCGGTGCTTCAAAGGGTAGCGCCACCTGATCCGGCGCGGTGCACCCCGCCACGTAGGCCAGGCGGGGCCCGGGTGCGGTAAGATAGCGCCGCCTCGCTCAGCGCGGTGCCTAGGAGGGTAGCGCCGCGGCGCAGGGCGCGGTCCTCCCAGGATAAGAAAACCAGCCAGCCCGACCCCCCCCCTCTCTCTCCACTCCATTTGTTCTTCCTCCACTCGGGTTGACCCCATTTTCTCTCTCCCTCTCACTCCCCCAAGTCACCCCACTCCCAAATCAATCAATTTCTTGGTCCATACTTGGTGGATTTTGGTCCCCCCCTTTGTTCAAGAGGTATTCCCCCTATTCTTAAGCTTTGTGTCCAATTAATTTTTGCAATTAGAGGTGGCATTTGTGTAGATTTAGGAAACCCTACCTTTTGCATATGAGGGGAAATTTGTGGTTGAATTGCTCAACGTTTATGTATGAGAGCTATATAGTGGTGTGCACATGATTTCAATGTTAGGGATTATGATTTTAGTTAGATATAGTTAGTGAGCTATATTAATTATGGTTAGTGTTAAATAATTAGCATTATGTTTAGGGTTAGATGTAGTTAGTGAGATGTATGGTACTATTATTTTAGTAGCTTGAATTCAATGGTGAATGTGTATAAATTTATTTGATGAGAAAATTTTGTTGTGTTGTTGTAAGTATTTTTTAGATGGAGAAATTTGTTAGTGTTCATCATGTGGATAAGGATTCTTTTTTGAGAGGGAATGTTGACCATGACCCGGAGGAGGTTGTGTTGATGTTTGATCGTAATCCTAGCTATGCCGAGGTAGTGGAAAAAGTGAGGATTAAATTAAATTGGATGGAGCCAAATGATGTAGTTGAATTGGTGGGAAGGCATAATGTTGGCACCGGGATGCACTCTCGTTGGAAGGTCATGTCTCTCAACTCCGAGTCACGTTGGAGTGCTTACAAGGAGATCGTGGCGGAATCTCAAGACAAAGCTCGTGAATTATTTGCCACCAAGAAGGTTGATCCTCTCATGCACTTTGACTTGAACTGGTGTGCATCCCAAAGTGATGTTAGGAGCCCTATTCAAACGAGCCAAGCATGAAGTGTATGTCACATCATCGAGTCCACCTCCAATGACCCAACATGACGTGAGCCAACCAACAATGACTCAACATGAAATCAACCGCCCTCCAAACCCTTCTCAAGATGATCAAGATGTATCATCGGAAGACGATGAGTTGGAGGATGAGCTTCATACCAATGATGTTGGTGATGTGGATGCATATTGTTTGCAAGAGGACATGGATCCTCTAATGCCTTACAACCGATGCTATGCAAATGACCCTGATGATGAAGGTCCCGAGGAAGATGTTGATGAGGATGGGTTAATGGCTAGAGAAGCCGAAGTTTTCAAGAAGGTAGTGGGTCGGGATCATCGGATATCATTGTTCCATGATCTTAGTCTCGCTGACAAAGCCGTGGTGGATGGAGGCACTAGTAAATTGCTTGGACCAAGGCCAAGTTCGAAGAAGGATATGGATCCCCAAAAGTATGGTATTTGTAAGGGAGTGAAGTTTGAAAGTTTGTTGGAATTGAAGACATGGCTCAAGGAGTATGCGGTTAAGTATTACCGACCTTTCAAGATGGCTCACTTGGACTCCAAGGTGCGTTACACGGTAAAATGTGAAGAGGCAAACAAAGGGTGTCCATGGATTGTGCATGCAAGTCCATGGAAAGGAGGGCCTCAATGGGAGATAACAAGTTGCGTGGCAACTCACATGTGCGGTGGCAAGGATAGCGATGACATTGAAGTTAAGAATGCTCACTGGCAACTAACCTCGGATTTCATTGGCTATAGACTTTCCACCGAAATATCGTCATTCCCGACTTATACGATTGGAGCTATCATAGATACGGTGAAAGCACTATTCGGTTACACGGTGAAGTATGGAAATGCATGGAAGGCGAAGCAAGCCGCATTTAAGACGTTGTATGGTGATTGGGAGGTAGCATATAACCGACTCCCTAGGATGTTGGGAGCAATGGCGGCTACAAACCCGGGCATGGTGGTGGTGGTGGAGCCATTTGGCACAATGACTAGAGAGTACAAGGGTGCAAATGTCCGGGTATTTGGCCGTGCATTTTGGGCTTTTGGGCAATGCATAAGGGCCTTCAAGCATTGTAGGCCGGTTATCACGGTGGATGGCACATTCTTGATCAGACAATCCCAAGGCACACTCTTGGTTGCAGTAGCGCATGATGCCAATGACCGGTTGTTGCCTTTGGCTTTTTCTTTGGTTACGGCGGAAAACAATGATAATTGGGAGTGGTTCATGTACCAAGTGAGAACCAAGATATTCGAGCCTCAAAGAGAGGTTTGTGTCATCTCGGACCGCCACCAAGGCATACTTAACGCTATGGAGATTGGTATCCCCGGGCTTCCTCGTTTGCACCATCGATGGTGCATGAGGCATTTTGTGTCCAACTTCTATAGGGCATGCGGAAATAAGGAGCTATCAGATGATCTCAAAGATTGTTGCCTCACTTTCACCGAGAATCATTTCGCAAGATTGTACAACTGTTTGCTCGTACTCACAACATCGGCAGGGGGTCAAAAGTTCCTACATAGGCACGAGGGAATGACCCACAAGGGAGCTAGAGCCTTTGACATTCACCGTAGGAGATATGGAGACATGACAAGCAACATGGCAGAATGTTTCAACAATGTTTTGAAGGGTGTCCGTGCGTTGCCCGTGACAGCAATAGTCCAATATACATTCGACAAGTTGAATGTGTATTTTCAGAAGTATAGTGAGAAAACGGATGATCAGATTGAAGGAAAAAAACAAGATAAAAAGAAGTACAAGTATCCACCGGAAGCTGACAAATGGATAGAATATCAGCAAAGGAAGGCGGACTCCCAAACTGCTCAATGTTTTGATAACGACTAGTGGATTTACCAAGTAAATGAGCCAGGTGGCACCACAGTTGGAGGTGTACAACATGGAGGTCGGGCGTTCAAAGTATGGCTCAAGAAATGTGAGTGCTCGTGCATGAGGCCTCAATTGCTTCATCTCCCTTGCTTGCATTTGAGGACGGCGGCGCGTATTCGAAAAGTGGGTGTTAATAATCCACTAACGGTAAGGTTGGAGGAGTATGCCATTGAGTCCACCAAGGAGACATGGGCGGCTAGATTTCACCCTTACTATGACCAATCCCAGTGGCCGGAATTTCATGGCATCCAACTATGGCCCGATCCATCTTTGAAGGTGCAAACACGGGGAAGAAGGAGGACAAAGCGGTTTAGAAATGACATGGATACTTGGGGTCGTGGTGGACTTCGAGAATGGGGCCCCCAACATTTTGAAGAACCGAGGGAACCTCTCCGATGTGGAGCATGCAATGGCGAAGGCCACAACAATAGAGGTGGCCGTTGTAGAAGAAACAAGAGATCGAGAGGGAATGATGCTAGCACAAGCCAACAAGGCGGTAGCCAACAAGACGGTAGCCAACATGGCGGTCATGGTGGTGGCGGTAACACAAGCCAACAAGACGGTAGCCAACATGGCGGTCATGGTGGTGGCGGTAACACAAGCCACCAAGGGGATATCCACCATGGCGGCCATGGTGGTGGCGGTAACACAAGCCACCAAGGGGTATCCACCATGGCGGTAGAGGTGGTGGTAGAGGTGGTAGAGTATCAATGTTTAACGAACTAAGAGGTGGTAGACGTACAACGACTAGGGATCGTGGGGGTACACGAGGACGTAGATGATTGGTATGAATAAAACATAAAAAAATTCATTATTGTATTTGTTTTGAATATAGCATTTTTTCTCATGTGCTAATTAAATTTACTAATTCTTGTAGGTATGGACCTGGACTCATGGATAGAGAGGCCATTCACGTATAAGAATGCTCTTGACACTCCCAAAGAAGATCCATCCTTGTGTTAGTGCAAAGACATTTGCAAGGCCAAGCAATCCACGGATTGGGATGAAACAAGAGGAAGAAAGTTTTGGTTGTGTCCCAACTATTGTAGGGAAAAGAAGAACCAAAATCTTCACATGACCGTCCCAAGGTATATATCCTACCATTCATGAAAATTATATGAGATTTTTGTTGTGGCTAATGATTATGGTCTCTTTATAGTCACCGCCGCCCCTTTGTGCCTACTTCAAGTGGATAGACCTAGTTCAAGATAGCTACTACAAGCACGAGGTGGAATGGGAGGTTCTTTACACTCGTTCTCGTTTAGAGGAGAACAAACGTGACGAGGAGAGAAAGAAGAGGATGAAGGAACGCAAGGAGAAGGAAAGGTTGGAGAAAGAAAAGAAGAAACGTGAAGAGAAGTGGGCTCGTGAGGCGGAGAGATCAAAAAAGCGTGAGATAGCTCGCGGTGCACAATAGGAGGGGCTCGTGAGAATGATTCGGCTAAACGCAAGGGGGAAAATGTGATGTGACCCTTGTGCACAAGAGGAGTGTGGCAAGAACTATGTATCATAAACTAGGTGGCAAGAATTCGAATTTGAACTGGTAATATGGTGAATTCTTAGTTTGTTGTTGAGTTGGATTGTTATTTGTTGTTTGGTGAAAATTTCCTGTCATTTTTGAACTGCATTGCAAAGTTCCATATGTGCTAACTTGTGTGTGTAAAATATGTGAAAACAAGATTCAAATGTGCATGGCAGATAGGGTAGCGTCGGGTGAAGTGGAGCGGAGCAAGGGAGGGTAGCGCCGCGTGATGGGGCGCGGTGGTCTGTAGCCTTTTTTTGCAGAAATAACAGAGATCAAACAGAGGGGGGCTACCCACCTCCCCCCCCCCCCGCGTAGCCAAAACGGCTAAGTGAGGGAGGGTAGCGCCCCTAGCGCGGGGCGGTGCTCTCACTGGGCAACTCCACGCATGTCGTGGTGGTGTCACGGCAGATGCCATAGGATGGCTAAAGTTGTGGGGACGATGGACGCTGGAGGCGCTCGGGGAGGGATCACGCAGCGAGTAGCCGCGTGAGTGTGAAGCTAGCACTGCAAACAACAAGATCTACCCAGGTTCAGGGCCCTCGTGTGGAGGTAAAACCCCTACTCCTGCCTTTCTCTCTTTATATTCGAATCTCACCGAGTAGCCACAGTACAAGTGTTGCTTACACCGAGTAGCCACTCTTCTCTCAATGCTACCGTAGTCCTTAGTCGTGTCGTGCATCCCTCGCGCAGGAGGGGGCAGGGCACCTTATATACTAGTGCCCAACCGGATACAACCAAGATGTCGACATAGTGTGCACACTGCACACTTCCGGCTTCTCGCTGACCACTTTGGCTTCCTAGCTTGTCTTCATGTGTAAAGTCGTTGTGCAAAACCAAGGAATCGATCTGTTATCACTGCCACGAACACAGAGTAGGTCCCCCCTATCCTGCGACGCCCTGCTGACACACTGTCGCGGTCAGCCACGCGCTCTGCAGATGAACAGTGCCGTGAACAGTGCCAAAGTACGGATCCGGGATACGCGGGATCCTGTGTCAGAACGGCTCCTTTGACTTCTGGCCAGAGTAGGAAACCGCCATTTCTACTCGGACCACTTCCTCTACCCGGAGGAGAATAACTTCCTCGATTCTTCCTCCCGGCCTTCAGTGTGTATGGACGAATAGCGGACGACCCGGTAGCGAGTACCGGGTAGCCGCTACTCTGCCAAGCGTCTCTTCTGTTCTTGCTCTTAGCACTTGCCTTTACCCTACTCGGGGGTATCCCCCGACATTAGTCCCCGAAGCTGGTAGAGTCCTGCGAACTTGTTCACTGGGCTCTGCCAGCTTAAAAACCAATCTTGCCTTTGAGCCTTAGGTTGCTGAGTAGAACCTCCGAGTAGCTCTTTATTCTGTCTCAAGTTTCTTCTTTTCCGAATAGGGCCACTTCTCTTCCCTGTCGCCGAGTAAAATGACTTGGCGAGATTTCCAATCAGAATCTCTGCGTGGCAGAGCGAAATCCGGCTTTCGGCAGCGCAACTGGGCACGTGTCACGTTCCCGTACTCCCGATGCCTCGGTGCCCGAGATCTGACAGGCCACGCGCCCAGTTTTCGCGGCCTGGGCCCACTAGCCCGTTATGTCCCATCAAGCGCAGTTATCACCCACGATCGCGTCGTGGGATCGATTGCGGCCGTTACGTGCGCGTTCTGCGCTGTGTGCGTTTCTAACCGGCCCACACACCCCACGCCGCACGATCTCTGGGCGTAACTGATCCCATTACTTCCAATCGTAACGGCAACCCGAGGGGAGGTATAAATACCCCCTCGGTAACTCCCTTCTCCTCTTCCTGCCTTCACTTTCCCCTCGCCCCTTCGTTTCTCCGCCGCCACAGAGCTCTTCGCCGCCGCGCATCTCACTGCACCGCCGCGAGCTTCACTGCGCCCAAAGGCCAGTTCTTTCCATCAAACTCCACCAAATCACCACCACATTTCCCCTCCTGCCTGATGGCTCGCGACGACGACGCCCGCGCCGGGTGGGCTGGATCCAACGTCACGGCGGATGAGTGCCGGTGGTTGGTGAACACCCGGCGAGTTCCTCCCGGTGTCCGCTGCCGGCATCCCGACGGCGAGCTCGTCCCCGCCCCGGAAGCGGACGAGCACGTGGTGTTCCTCGCGCACTTCGCGCGGGAATTCGTGCTGCCCGTGTCGGATTTCTTCCGCGGCTTCCTCGACCACTTCGGCATCCAACCGCACCACCTGCCGCCGAAAGCGATGGTGATGCTCGCATACCACGCTGTGGTGTGCGAAGCATTCCTTGGCGTGCGCCCAACGCCGTTGACCTGGGCGCGCTACTTCTTCTTCAGGAAGCAGAGCAAGGCCAAGCCGGGTAGCGCGGACAGCAGCCGCGGGATGACCGAGACCGGCAGCGCCATGATGGTGCAGCGCAGCGGGACCAGCCATCCGCGCGTCAAGGGCCTTGACTCCGTGCGGAAATGGCAGAAGACTTTCTTCTACGTGAAGAATATCCCCGTCAAGGAAGGTGAGCCTCTGGTGGACCAGATCAATCTCCCTCGATGGACCAATACACCTCCTACCGGGCAGAATTGGGGACTCAAGCCCCCGCTAGACGGCGACCTCAAGCAGATCAACGCGCGCCTCGCCCAGCTGAAGGATAAGGGCCTCAAGGACGACGACCCCATCGCCTGCTGGATCTCCAGGCGGGTGCTCCCGTTGCAGCGCCGCGCACACCTCATGTGCTACATGGGCGGCAACCGAGATTGCACTCGTACGACCACGTTCGAGCTCAGCAACGCGGACGTGGCCACCTGGGCGCGCTCCATCATGAGCACCGGCCTCACCGACCACTGGCAGTACGGCTTTGTGCCGTACAGCCGCACGAAGCCAATCAAACGGGTTAGTACTTCTCACCCTGTTTCTTGCCTATCGATTCCGAGTAGATAGCCTTCTTAGCTTGGTGTGCTTAATATTCGCGCTCTGTGCCGAGTAGGACACTTAGCCGTATCTCTTTAGGCTTCATGTGCTTTATGTTTGCACTACATGCCGAGTAGAACACTTGCTACTACCTGTTAGGCCTCATGTGCTTTGTGTTTGCACGCCTTAGGTGCTTTATGTTTGCACTACAAGCCGAGTAGAACACTTGCTACTACTCTGTTATGCTTTGTGCTTGCATCCCGTCCCGGGTAGAATCCCTTACGCTGCTCAACTGATTCGTGTTGCTTGCTTGTATCCCCAGCGCCTTGCTCGTCAGCTTGCTGAGAGCGAGGAGCGCTTCGAGGCCAACTGGCACGCGTATCGAAAGGAGGATGACGAGGTCTCCTACAACACCGCGGACACCCTCTGCATCCCCCATGCCGTCCAGCCGGGTAAGCACCATGTCGACACGTCCATTCGGGACTGGTCCGAAGACGACGATGCAGGTGACCAAGTTCACCTTCTCGGTCGCGAGTAGCGCAACTTAGTTTCTTTCTGTTTCTCAATTGTTTTCTTCTCTCCTACTCTGCAGAGGAGGCTAATGCTGACGAGGGAGAGGATGAGGACGCCCTCGAAGTCGATCCGCTCGCCGTTGCTGCTCCCGCCACTCGGAAGAGGGCGGGCAGTGGTGCCCAGGAGCCCACCGCCAAGAAGGCCAAGAAGGGCGAGAAGAAGACCAAGCAGGTTGCTGGGAGACGGCTACCCCCTTCACGTGCAGGGTAAGTGACTCTCTTCCGAGCTGCATTCCGCTGTCATTGCTTTTTCTGAATTTCTTGTTCCACCGCTGCTTCTTGGTTTCTTCTTTCTCTCTTCCTTTCCTGAATCCCTTTTTCTCTTCAGCGCCCCCTTGGACGCTGATGCTGCTGCCGCTCCCTCCAAATCCAAGAAGAGATCCTCCATCGACGTCGACAAGCTCATCGACCTCTCTGAAGAGGATGAGCCCGCGGCAGGGGACGAGGCGCGTGCGCCCTCTCCCGTGAAGGGTGAGGATGAGGGCGACACCAACGTCCAGGACATGGACACTGGCGCCCAGGACGCCGAGCAGGAGCAGCAGGCCCGCGCGGAACAACAAGCGCAGGATGCTGCTCACGACGAGAGACCACCTTCTCCCCCAGCTGCCACAGCTGGGGAGAACACAGAAATAGCCACCGAGCACCAAGACCGTGCCGCCCTTGAGCGGCAGGAAGAGAGCCAAGAGCAGCAAGACACCGATGCTGCTGCCCGAGATGACCCCGCGGCCCAGCCGCGGGTAGATAACCAAGATAACGTACTGCAAGACCCCGATGCCGGGCAGCGGGTTGAGACAATTGTTGTGGAGCCGGCCCTGCAGAGCCACGCGCAGCTGGACGCTGCGCCCGGTAGCCAGTCCTTGGCGCCGGGTACCCAGCAGGCCGCTCCACCAACTGCGCCAAGCTCCCCGCCCCTGAAGAAGACCAAGACCACAGCCAGCCCTCCAGCCAAGCAGATCATAAAGAAAGCTGCTTCCGATGCTGCTGGCAAGAAAGATGCAGCCGAGAAGAAGGCTGCCGAGACAAAAACTGAGAAGCCAGCAGCCGAGAAGAAGGCTGCCGAGAAGAAGGCTGCCGAGAAGCCGGCTGCCGAGAAGAAGGCCGCCGAGAAGCAGGCTGCCCAGCCAGCCGTCGAGAAGAAGGCCGAGAAGAAAGCTGCCCAGCCAGACGCCCCCGTCCGCAGGAATCCTTCTCGGGACGCTGCTCAAGATTCCGCCGTGATGCCGCCACCGAAACCAACTGCGAAGCCTGCCGCGAAGAGTGGGCAGCTTACCATTGGTGCTCCCGGCAGCGGTGCGGGCACAACCGCGGGATCAAGCGTCAAAGACCCGCCTGCCTACCCGCCTTACATGCTGCAAGCGAGCAAACAATATAGCATTGGTCTGACCAAGGTCGAGAAACAACTTGCTCTTACGAGAGGCAAACAGGCCCAGGCTGTGGATTCCAAGCTGCCTGCCAAGGACAAGGCCCAATTGGTCTTCTCGCGCGAGATCCAGGAGACCGAGGTGGAGTCCCAGGGTCTCGAGCAGATAATCGACCGGGTGGGCTTTATCAACGCCGAGTGGAACAGCGCGTTCCTTGGCAACGAGCCTTGGAATGGTCTGGCCTTGGGCAAGCTGGATCACTGGCGCACCGACTGGAATAAGGCGGACATGGGCTACAATCCCATGACCATCTCGTCTGCCACCAGTACGCTTGCCGCAAAGCTGTTCGTCCACCGCAAGGCTGCAGAGGATCTCGAGCAAACTTATGCGGTAAGTTTTGCTTTGCCTGTTCCCAATTGCGCTTTTCTTCTCTTCTATTCTTCTTCTTCTTCTTATCCATCACCCAGTCCCCGAGATTCGGGCCGAGTAGGCGGTCACTCAACCGAGTTGGCGTCTTCTCGGGTCAAATCTTCAAAACATTGTCTAACTCCTTTTCTTTCTGCTTCTCAGAATAGCCTTTTGAAGAGAACGTCCCTTTACTGGACCCTGCTCTAGAATCACAGCATTGCCAAAAGGCGCCTTGAAGCCCTAGAAGCAGAACGCAAAAGTGATGCCATGACCGAGAAGGAGGCCGTGGCTCGTATCCTTCAACTTTCCGAGATGGAGAGTAAGCTCTCAGCTATTCGGTTCATGCGTTTTGTGTCTACGCCCATTTTTGCTTTCTTCTCTAACTCCTTGTACTCTGAAGGCAAGATCAAGGCGCTGACTGAGGAGCACCAGCACTGTCACGTCTTTGTCGAGAATGCCGAGACCACCATCAAGAAGCTGGAAGGTAAGTTGCCGTCTCCTCGGCTTCTTCTCCTTCTTCTTTTCTGCTACTTGCAGACCATACCCTTCTCCTCCACAGAAGATTACAAGAAATTTCGTGAAGAGCATCTTGACTGCGTGCAACCCGCCGAGTTGCAGCAGCAATTGGCAAGCCAGGCCGTCGAGCTCAAGAGCCAACACACCACCGAGCTGGAGCCGCTGCAGGTCCAGTTAAGGGCTGCCCTTCAGGACGTCATCGACATCACCGCCGAGAAGGACAAGCTAGAGGCAGCCGCCAAAGCCAAGGAAAGGGCCCTAGAGATGGAGAACGATGTGTTGAAGAAGAGCAACTCGGATCTCATGCTCCAGCTGGCCCAGTTCCGGAGGGTCGAGGAGCGGCACGTTGCTGACGAGGAGTCATGGAAGCGGAAGCTTGAGTCGCTACTCTGCGACCTGAACAGTAAGTTCTCGCATCTCTGCGCCTCCCTATTTCTTTCTTCTTCTCTGTTGACCGATTTGCATCTCTTTGCTGCTTTCTCTTCTAATCTTTTTCTGATAGCATTTTCAGAAATCTTCCCCGACCTCTGCTCAGCCAGCAAACCTGCCCTGTCAAAGGCCCAAGATGTGCGAGTAGAGAAGGGGCTGCCCATGGACACCAAGGCTTCCATCGAGGACAGCTTCACGAACATGCAGAGTCAGCTTCAGCGCCTTAGGGGCTTGGGCACGGACTTGACGTCTGTTGCCTTCAGACTACATGCATTGTTCTGGCCCCGGGATCCCTTGCCCTCAACTATCCGCGTGCTAGCCGAGAAGCTGAATGGCGTCAAGGCCGAGCTGAAGAAGTGGCGAGCATCCGGAGCTCGGGCAGGCGCGGACATGCTGCTCCTCTTCATCTGCAGCTGGTATGAGAATCTCAATCTCAATACCATCCTCGAGATGCGCCGCGATTCCAAGTGGGAGAAGGATCCCGAGTGCGTGGCTCGCCGCCAGGCAGTCGCGTGGGAGATCGCCTCCTACGCGGACACCGCGCGCTTCATCGACGGCCTCACCGAGCCCGACACGGATGTGGAAGGCGAGGGCGACGACGAGGATGAAGACGACGAAGAGGAGGCCACTGTGTCAGACGGGCTGAGCTTCTTCGCCAGCACAGATGAGAAGTCCGAGAAGGGCAAGGGCGCGGCCGTCGCGGATAGCGACGATGAAGCCGAAAGCGAGAAGATGACCATCGACACCGCGGCCCTTGAGTTCGGCACTTCATCAGGCGCAGCCCTCGACGACACGGCACTACTCCGCGCTCAGTCCACGGCCTCTACTTCGGCGACGGACCCCATCTCGGTGGCTACAGCCACTTCTGATTAGGCTGCCAACCCGGAAGCTGACGCTGCCAAGGCCACCCCCGAAGCTGATGCCACCAAGACCAACACTGAAAATGCTGCTACCTCCACCTGATTATGTCCTGCCACACTTATGCTTGAAACTTTTATCAAATCCCCGGAATGCCGGGTGCAGATGTACTGAACAATTTATCTTCCTGTTGCTACTCAGTTTTATTTCACTTGAAATTTTCATACTTAGTAATTTGAGCAGCTTTGGCTTGATGCCGGGTTGCGTTATCATGCGAGTCCCCGAGTTGCATTTTTCATCCACCCTTCCTTTTTATCTCAGCTCTTACCTGCAACTTGTTGCTTTTTTGGTATTCGAGTCACAAGAGTTCAAAGTTGGAGTTTCAAATACTTAGCAATTTGGAAACAGTCATAGTAACGGTACCCACCACATAGCCGAAAAAGATAACAACAGACAGTAAAAAACACTCTATTCGGTTGCCACACGCTTCCTTCCCTTTGCAATTTTTCATGTGTTCATTGGCTCTTTGGCTTGTTCTCTGGCTTGCCATGAAGCCGGTTTGCGGACAGCAGCAGAGTCGCAGAGTGTCCGGTGAGTATAAACACACTACTTTGTATGCTTTTGAAATTCTAAGCGTAGCAACCGAGTAGACAAAGAGATAACAGAGTAGAAACACTTAGAGCAATTTTGGACGAGGGCAGTCCCCGAGTTCAATTTTGGATTGCGGAGTAGAAGTTTAATTCGGATAAGGGGGTACATACACACTTTTGCTCATGAATGAAAGTGACGTAGTAGAGCTACATTCCAGGGGCGCTTGGATTCCTCCCCGGCTTTATCCGGCCTGTTCTTCTGTGCTGGTTGCGCATCTACAAGGTAGTACGCATCATTGTATAGAGCTTTGCTCACAATGAACGGCCCTTCCCACGGAGGGGATAGCTTGTGCATCCCGGCTGTGCGCTGCACAAGCCTAAGGACCATGTCTCCTTCTCGGAAAACCCTTGGGTTTACTTTTTGGCTGTGATAACGCCTCAGGTTTTGCTGGTAAACAGCTGAACGTGACAGAGTAAATTCTCTTGCTTCTTCTAGCAGGTCAACGTCATCTTCTCGAGCTTCTCTCGCCTCCGCCTCAGTGTAGAGGGTTACTCGGGGGGAGTCATGCTCTAGGTCGATTGGCAACACGGCTTCAGCCCCGTAAACCAAGAAGAATGGTGTGTAGCCGGTTGACCGGTTAGGGGTAGTCCTTAGACTCCACAACACCGCTGGCAACTCGTCTAGCCAACACCCTGGTGTTTTCAGCAGCGGCTCAATCAGCCTTGGCTTTATGCCTGCAAGCAGCATGCCATTTGCTCTTTCCACCTGTCCATTGGACGTGGGATGCGCGACAGACGCAACATCTAGTCGGATGTGCTTATCTCTGCAGAATCTCACCATGGCGCCCTCAGCAAAGTTAGTGCCGTTATCTGTGATGATGTTGTGCGGGTAGCCATATCTCAGGATCACATCCTTCAGGAAACTCACAGCAGTGGCTCCATCACACTTCCGAATAGGCTTCACTTCAATCCACTTGGTGAATTTGTCAACCATGACCAAAATGTGTGTCATGTTGCCTCTAGCCGGTTTGAAAGGGCCAACCATATCCAGACACCAAACAGCAAATGGCCAAGTGATGGGGATTGTTTTCAACTCGGAAGCAGGCATGTGGATCTTACTTGCGAATCCCTGGCAGCCGTTGCATTTTCTCACGATATCCTCAGCTTGTTTCAAAGCAGTGAGCCAGAAGAAGCCATGCCGAAAAGCCTTCTTGACCAGAGACCGAGAAGAGGCGTGATGCCCGCATTCTCCTTGATGTATTTCCACTAGAATCTCTTCTCCTTCTTCCGGTTCCACACAGCACTGCAGCACGCCTGTGGGACTTCTCTTGTGCAGCACTTCTCTGAAGATGGTGTAGCCCTTGGATCTTCTCTGAATATGCCTTGCGGTAACCTCGTCATCTGGCAGGGTGCCGTCCTTTAGAAAGGATAATATGGGCATGGCCCAACTCGACGTTTCCTGCGCGGGAAACACTAGTTCGTCCACTTCCATCGGGACAGGCACTGTTGCGTCTTTTTCTGGATTAGGGTTGACTCTCTGCAGCCCCGATCGGTTGGCAAGGACTTCTTCAAGGAATGCAACAGTCCCCGAGCTGAGAGGGGCAGTCCCCGAGTAAGGAGGATCAGTCCCCGAGTAGGGAGGGGCAGTCCCCGAGTAGAGAGGGGCAGTCCCCGGGTTGCAGGCGCCAGTCCCCGGGATGGAGACGGCAGTCCCCGGGTTTCCTTTTGCACCTTCCCAGTCAATCTCCATTGGAACTGCTTCTTCATCAGGCAGGGAAGGAACGAAGATGGACTCCGAGTTGGGGGATGGCTTTATGGATGGCTTTCTCAAATGTTCCAAGGCAATCCCAGCCGGGATGTACTGCCGAGAAGACCCCAACTTGGACAGCTCATCAGCTGCCTCATTCTCTGCTCAGTGGATGTGCTGGAACCCGCAACCTTCAAAGAATCCTGTCATGGTTTGAACCAGGAAGCGGTATGACGCCATGTTGGCATCCAGAGCATCCGAAGTGCTAGAAACCTGCTGCACGACTAGATCCGAGTCTCCATAGCATACGATACGCTGCACACCAACTTCCTTTGCTACCTTCAATCCGTGTACCACGGCCTCGTACTATGCAACATTGTTGGACGCCTTGAAGTGAATTTGCAGCACATACTTGAGTTGATCTCGTTTGGGTGACGTAAGCACTACGCCAGCACCCAGGCCTTCTTTCATCTTGGAGCCATCAAAGTGCATCTTCCAGTAGTTGGATACTGGAGTAGGAGGCTCATACTGCACCTCAGCCCAATCCACCAGAAATTCTGCTAGGATCTGAGACTTGATGGCTTCTCTTCTCGCATACGCGGGAGCGTACGCGGCTAGCTCGATTGCCCACTTGGCTACCCTGCCAATCGCTTCCTTTTTGCCCATGATATCCGAGATGGGAGCTGAGCTCACCACCGTGATGGGGTGTTCTTGGAAGTAGTGCTTCAGCTTCTTGGCTCCTAGGTACACATCGTAAGTCATCTTCTGATAGTGAGGGTAGTTCTGTTTGGAGCTGGACAGCACCTTGCTGAGATAGTATACAGGCCGTTGCACGCTCTTGCCTTCCTCTTCTCGTTCCACCACAATCACCACGCTGACTACCCGGTTAGTAGCAGCAATGTACATCAGCATTGACTCCTTGGGTAGCGGACTAGCCAAAATGGGAGCGCTACCCAGCATTGCCTTTAGCTCCTTGAATGCTACATCCGCTTGCGGAGTCCAGACGAACTTGTCGCTTTTCTTCATCAACTGATACAAAGGCAAGGCATTCTCGCCCATTCTGCCCAAGAAACGACTCAGTGATGCCAAGCAACCAGTGAATTTTTGCACATCCTTCAGGGATCTCGGCAAAGACATGCTCTCAATAGCTTTTATCTTTGAAGGATTGGCCTCAATGCCCCGACTGGATACCAAGAAACCGAGTAGCTTGCCAGCCGGGACGCCAAAGGTGCATTTACTCGGGTTCAGCTTCATCTTATACTTGCGCAAGTTAGCGAAAGTTTCCTCAAGGTCACTAAGCAGAGTATGTGTTTTATTCGTTTTGATGACAATGTCATCTACGTACACCTGCACATTTTTGCCGAGTTGGTCGTGCAAGCATTTCTGCATGCATCTCTGATAAGTGGCACCCGCATTCCGCAACCCGAAACACATGACACGATAGCAATAAGCCCCGTACGGGGTAATGAAAGCGGTCTTTATTTGATCAGCAGGATTGAGAGCTATCTGGTGAAAACCAGAGTAGGCATCTATGAAAGACAGCAGTTCACAACCAGCAGTGGAATCGATCACCTGATCGATGCGAGGTAGCGGAAAAGGGTCCTTGGGGCAGGCCTTGTTCAAGTCGGTGTAGTCGACGCACATGCGCCATGCGGTAGCAGCCTTGGGATCCTCCTTTTTCTTCTCGACCATGACCGGGTTGGCTAACCAATCCGGATGCAGCACCTCCATGATGAAATTGCTTATCAGCAGCTTGGTGATCTGGTCACCTATGGCCTTCCTTCTCTCATCTCCGAAACGGCGCATAGCCTGCTTTACTGGTTTGGCGTCAGGACGCACATGTAGCGAGTGCTCAACCAACTCCCTCAGGACACCTGGTAAATCCTCATTGGACCAGGCGAACACGTCCCGATTCTCACGGAGGAAGTGGATGAGCTCGCTTTCCTATTTCTCCCCCAACCCGGAGCCAATAATGGCAACTCGGTCGGGAAACTCAGGGTCAACCTGGATCTTCTTTGTCTCCTGAGATGCCTGGAACGCCGTTCCGTGCTGGGAACTCGGCATGCCAGGCGCACCAGCTTGCGCGGATTGCGCCATAACCACCACCTCGTACATCTTCTTCTTCTCGGCAGCGATCACCATGGATTCCGCCAATTGAGAGCCAGCAGAGGCACACTCCATGGACTTCTTGTAATCACCAGTGATAGTAATCACGCCATTGGGACCAGGGATCTTCATCTTCAGATATGCAGTGTGGGTAGAAGCCATGAACTTGCTCAGAGCAGGCCTGCCCAGTAGGGCATGGTAGGGGCTCTGGTGATCAACCACCTCGAACTGCAGGCTCTCTGTGCGGCAGTTCTCCCTGGTGCCGAATAGCACATCTATCCATACTCGGCCAATCGGATTGCAAGAGACTCCCGGCACAATGCCATGGAAAGTGGTCTTGCTGGGTAGCAGCATGTTCTCGGCCATACCGAGCTTCTCGAGTGTGTCTCTGTACACAATGTTGATGCTGCTGCCGTTGTCGATCAGTACCTTGATGAACCTCACATTCTTCTCGGGACCCAAGAAGGTAGGATCCAGCACTAAGGCGTAGCTACCCGGGTTGGGCATCACCTTGGGATGATCTGCTCTGGACCACGTGATCTCTTGGTTGCACCAATGCATATAGTGAGGAACAGCAGGGATCACAGCATTGACCTCCATGGCACGCCTGTGCTGGGATTTCTTGTCAACAGGCTCAGAGGTGAAGATCATGTAGCTCTCGTGGTGCTCCTGGTAGCGATTGCGGTCTCCGCCACCATTGTTGCCGTTGTTGTTGTTACCCTGGTTGTTGTTGTTGTTGTTGTTGCCTCTGTTGTTGTTGCGGGTGTAGTTGTTGTTGTTGTTGCGGTAGCCATCATTGTTGATGTAGCGGTTGGCTCCTAAAGCCACCTGGTTCACATTTTCTCTTCTCGGGAAGGCTGGAGACCGAGCAGCGGGTGCGCGAGCAGGCTGTACCGCGGCATTCGCAGCTGGCAGAGGAGGAGGAGGAGGCAGGCCCTCGTTCTTGATTTCTTCCCACCAACTGCACTGCCGAGTAGTGTGGTTGGCGGATCTTGCGGGATGCCGAGTGTGGAAGCTGCACGGGCCATCCTTCATGTCCTTGAAGACAAAGTTTGGTGCCGGACCCGAGTTGCCGCTACCCTGCCGGGAAGCGCTGTATGGCTTCTTGTTGCCCTGGCCCTGATTCTGGTTCTGCCCGTACTGGGCTCCAGCAGTTTTTGGCCTCTGGCTACTCCCAGCTCCGGTTGCCACAGCATTCACCTCCTCAGGATCGTACCGGGTATCAATCCGGTCAACTCTGTGCTTGTTGCGGAACTCGTTGCGCTTGCTGGTGTTGATGTTGTAGTTCCTTCTCGGCTCAGCAGCATCAAGAAGAGGTTGCGTCGGGTCGCTGAGTGCGTACTGATCCGCAATTCGGATAGTCTCAGCAAGTGTACTCGGCATCTCCCTCTGGAGCCTTTGCCACAACATGCTGCTATGCCTGCAGCCCTGCACAAACCAAGTGATGGCCTGGGCCTCATTTACACCCTCACAGGTGTTTCTCAGAGTACTCCACCGAGTAAGATACTCGCGGTCCGTCTCCTCTTCCCGCTGCCTGCAAGCGGATAGCTGCTGCGGCCTATTCGGCCTCCGGTAGGTGCTGGTGAAGTTGCTGACAAATGCCTCCGCGAAGTCAAGCCAGCAGTTGATGCTGTGCTTGGGCAGGTTGTTGAGCCAGGTTCTTGCCGGTCCCTCGAGCATCTGCGGGATGTACCGCACGGCCCACCTCCGGTTGCCGCCTGCGATGTGCACGGCTGTGACATAGTCATTGAGCCAATCTTCCGGCTTGGTGCTGCCGTCATGGCACTTGGTCCCCCTGGCGAGCTGGAACTGCTTCACGGACGGCTCCGTCATGATGCGGGGACCAAAGCACTCAGGACCAGGCGGCCCCTTTCTCTCGAGTTGCGCCGATAGAGAAATCCGGTCCAGCTTGTGCCTGGCGTCACTGGGCTCCAGCACACGCTCACCCACGCGATCCAGGATGTCATATCCAGCCAACCCCATGGCCGAATAGCCATCATCATATCTATCCACCTGCACGACTGCAGGTTGCTCCACCGGGTAGACAACTGGCGCGACTGCGCGCGGCTGCTGCCTCTGCCGAGTAGGCTGAGCAACCTGATGCCGAGAAGGTCCTGGGCGATCTCCATCCCGCGGCTGGCTGTGAGCTTTTTGGGCTTGATAGCCTGCTCCTGCAGTGTTGTGTTTTTGACCGGACTGTCGCGGCACAGCGAGCTGTTTCGCGGCGACAGCCGGGTCGTACACCTGCATCTGCCGGAATGCCCACTTCGGTCCCTCTCACGGCTAGGATGCGGGGATGAAGCCTGATCGTTATACCTAGCCGCATGCGAGTGCACCACCTGAGAAGCTCCAGCACCCGGATTGGCTTTCCGGAACTCCTCGTTCTGCCTAGGAGCCTCTAGCACCAGCTCGTTGAGCCTCTCCTGCTGCCTAACGCGCGCATCGCCGTCGAGGTGCGGCAACTCTGTGGCTACAGCCTCAGCGGCTCTAAGGGTTTTGGCGGGGGTGCTGTATCTGGGTCTGGTGGAGGTGTTTGCGGTAGCGGACTGACTGGGAGCCTCTACAATTGTTGCCATCTCGGCGCCTAAGTTGCGGCGCGTCGCACCTACTTTGCTAGCCCTCCTAGCAACTGGCGTAAAGCCGTGAGCCTTGTTGTACTCGTTCTGATCTAGACTAAGCTCTAGCCTAATCTTCTCCAACTCCGCCTGCTCGGCGAGCAGCTCCTGGCGCTGCCGGTCAAGCTGGGCCTTCATGGACAAGAGCTCAAGATCAGTGGGAGGCGGCATACCCATCCGCACGGCGAACGCGGGTATTGTCGGAGTAGTGGAGGGGGGAAGGTTGCAGTCCTTCTCGTAGGGCTTGTGCGTCTTCCCGCCAGCACTCGAGCCAGCAAGATCCTCGATGACGCCCGCAGCCGCAGCAGCGGCACCCTTCCCGGCGTCAGCAGCAGGGCCGGTCATCATCACCTCCGCGACGCCCGCAGAGCGGCCCAACGGCCTCCCGCGTGCCGCGATGACGGCAGGGGGATCCTCTGCGACATGCACCTCCCCGGGGTACGCGCGGTCGATGACGGTGGCGACGTAGACGAGGTGCGCGCCGAAGGAGATCACCGAGCCGCCCTCCGGCATGGCCCTGCCGCCGAAATCGCCGGCGTTGTCGGTGACGAAGTCGACAGAGCCGAATCTGTGGACGAGGCCACAGACCACGCGCTCTCGGGTAGCAGAAATCGATCCCGTCCGAACGGAAACTCCAGCCAGCGCCGCTGGTTGCCCCACGATGGGCGCCAACTGTCGTGATGGTGTCACGGCAGATGCCATAGGATGGCTAAAGTTGTGGGGACGATGGACGCTGGAGGCGCTCGGGGAGGGATCACGCAGCGAGTAGCCGCGTGAGTGTGAAGCTAGTACTGCAAACAACAAGATCTACCCAGGTTCAGGGCCCTCGTGTGGAGGTAAAACTCCTACTCCTGCCTTTCTCTCTTTATATTCGAATCTCACCGAGTAGCCACAGTACAAGTGTTGCTTACACCGAGTAGCCACTCTTCTCTCAATGCTACCGTAGTCCTTAGTCGTGTCGTGCATCCCTCGCGCAGGAGGGGCAGGGCACCTTATATACTGGTGCCCAGCCGGATACAGCCAAGATGTCGACATAGTGTGCACACTGCACACTTCCGGCTTCTCGCTGACCACTTTGGCTTCCTAGCTTGTCTTCATGTGTAAAGTCGTTGTGCAAAACCAAGGAACCGATCTGTTATCACTGCCACGAACACAGAGTAGGTACCCCCTATCCTGCGACGCCCTGCTGACACACTGTCGCGGTCAGGCATGCGCTCTGCAGATGAACAGTGCCGTGAACAGTGCCAAAGTACGGACCCGGGATACGCGGGATCCTGTGTTAGAACGGCGCCTTTGACTTCTGGCCCAAGTAGGAAACCGCCATTTCTACTCGGACCACTTCCTCTACCCGGAGGAGAATAACTTCCTTGATTCTTCCTCCCGGCCTTCAGTGTGTATGGCCGAATAGCGGACGACCAGGTAGCGAGTACCGGGTAGCCGCTACTCTACCAAGCGTCTCTTCTGTTCTTGCTCTTAGCACTTGCCTTTACCCTACTCGGGGGTATCCCCCCGACAACGCAGCTGGGCGCAGTCGTATGGCAGCGCCTGGCCACTCGGCGCGGTGCAGTGGAGGGCAGCGCCGCGCGCTGGGGCGCGTGGTGTGTAGCCTTTTTTCGCAGGAATAATAGAGAGCAAACAGAGGGGGGCTACCACCCGCCCCCCCCCCCCCCCCCGCGTCGCCAAAACGGCTAAGTGAGGGAGGGTAGCGCCCCCTAGCCCGGCGCGGTGCTCTCACTGGGCAACTCCACGCAGCTGGGCGCAGTGGTATGGCAGCGCCTGGCCACTCGGCGCGGTGCAGTGGAGGGCAGCGCCGCGCGCTGGGGCGCGGTGGTCTGTAGCCTTTGCACAGAACAGTTTCAAATAAATGTAATTCCAGCTGCTGCAATAAACAGTAATAATTCCAGAATAAGAGCAATAATTCCATAATTTCCAGAATACTAGATAAACCATAATTCCTCTACACAAATCCATAATTTCCAGATACGACATACAAGTCCATAACGACAAGGACATACAAGTCCACAACGGCAACTAGTCCATAGCGACGACGAAAAATAGGTTCACAACGGCAACTAGTCCATAGCGACGACGACAAATAGTCCCTAAGTCCATCTACTTCCTTCCCTTGCAGGTCCGAGTCAACTTCCTCGCCGGCGAGGATGGCGCGTCGGCATACTTTCTCCTGCATGATAGCTTCTTCCTCCTCTGGGGCAGCGGCGGAGTGACCTCAATATCCTCCTCCTCCTCAGCCTGAACATCCTCCTCCTCCTCAGTCTGAACATCCTCCTCCTCGGCCTCAGCTTCTTCCTCCTCCTTGATCTCATTCTCATTTTCCTCCACAGCCATTTTGGCCTTATTCTTGGACCGTAATCCAAAAGAACGTACATATGCACCCAAGTTCTCTTCCATTTCATCGTCAACCTGGAAAAAAAAGAAACAAATCAGTCTCCATGAATACTAGAAACAAAGCCAATTATCTAGTGTCCTCGAGAGCCCATGCTTTCTTTGAATTTTACTACCTCAACATCTGGTGGATTTGAGGAGGAAGCACCGCCACAGAAAGGGGCCTCATGTCCTCGAGAGCCTGAGGAATCATTGCTCGTCTCCGCGGCGTCGTTGGTACGACAACCAAGCATATGAGCCAATCCTCGTAACCGAGCGGCGCTACGCTGTGAGATTGAGAAGAAAAATCTTATTGATTCTTCAAAGAAATCATAAGTGGTCTCGAGAAGATTTAGAACTTACTTTCACGTAAGCTCTAAGGGCGCTGTCACCCTTCTTAGTACGAGGGAAAGCGGATGCTTCCTGGGCTTCCGCGGCTTGGTTCTCTATCTCATTGCGCTGTAAAAATAAGAACTTTAGATCTCCGAATCTAAAATTATGAAGACGGAACAAAATGGTTCAAATTACCATATAGTTGATTATAGGTGCAAACTCGGTTCCGCGGCCCTCTCTCACTGCCTTGTTATAGTTGAACTGAGAAGCGTCATCTGGAAGTTGAGCATCATCAAAGACTATATCCTCAAAAGCAGGAGGACATAGGGCCAGACGAGTCCATGGATGAAACCAAGCGAGATAGGCATTGAATGCAGCTAACTTGAACGGGTCGTGATGACGTAGATACATCTTGTTCTTGCTAGCCCTTGCCACCCTAACTTTCCATTTGGAGACATAATCACTATGGTGTTGATCCCATTTCAGCACCTTCTTCTGCCTTTTACGGTTCAACCTTCATATCAGAAGATATTAAGCGTTAGTGTTATGAAATGCATGGATTAGAATGGAAGAGAGGAAAGTTAGATTCTTACTCGTGTAACGCAAACTTTGTGTCCTTCCATTGCGGCGGTGTAGTTTAGAGTAAACCAAATTGCGTCATCACTTGATGTGGCAAGTGGAGCTCAACTGCCCAGATGCATGTCAGCGGGACCTTCAACAATCAAAGATATTCTTCCTCTCGGCACTTTGGGTTCAGGTCGAACTGATTGTTTGTGTTTCCGAAATATTCCCGAGTGCCATAGATCTCCCATGTCACCTACAACAGTATACAAGATTTAAAAATTAGAACAAACTCAACAACTATTACCTACAACGTTATGACAGAGCATGATATGACCAGCTATTACCTGCTCAGAGGTCAGCTCATCAAACTCATTGGTGTACCGCACATACTCCCTCTTTGTGTCACCTTTGAACTCCACGACCTTTTGACACCAATACGCCCATGTAGCCCTACGCAGCGGGTTGTCATGATCATCCCAAGGCGCCGATTTCATCCTTACCAGCCGTCTCACTGAAAAGTGTTCCCATATCCAAACAGAGAGTAGTACCAGTGGACCACCGATACCGGCCTGCGGTAAGGTCCTACGGCAAGCGTCGTCCAACTGCACATAGAGACACACTAGTAAGTTTACAACTTTTCGAGACAGACATGTAATTTAGAAAATGAGAGTTCT
Organism: Alopecurus myosuroides; assembly: GCA_028641055.1. Taxonomy (NCBI): domain Eukaryota; kingdom Viridiplantae; phylum Streptophyta; class Magnoliopsida; order Poales; family Poaceae; genus Alopecurus; species Alopecurus myosuroides. The sequence goes on along the minus strand of CM054060.1, from coordinate 228,654,371 downwards.
TTGGATTACCTGGCGATACAAGTACGCAAGCGCAGCCGAATCCCAGCTAAGATTTGTCACAGATAACGCCTTGAGCCACATCCAGGACGCGTTCCTACCACCACTGTCAGCAAACAGAGTCCTCGAGATGACATACCACACGTATGCGCGTGCATACTGCTCAGCGGTCTCCATGTCAGCATCGTCGGGGCATTTTCCAAATTCTTTCCTTATCCAAACAAATGTAGCGCCGGCGGAGAGTCTATCCTTGCTTGGGTCTGTCTTTTCTGGTGGAACCTTACCAATGAGACTGAACATACCGTCACGCCAGTTCTTGGAATCGGTGCTGAAACAAACAGGATCTCCACGGATGGGGAGTTCTGTTATCATGGACACGTCCTGGAGAGTCACGGTCATCTCCCCGGTGCGGAGGTGAAAATAGTGCGTCTCCGGCCTCCATCTGTCAACAAGAGCGGTGATGGCAGCAGGATTCATGTGCATCTTGGATCGAGTGACAAAAAAGATATATGGCAGTAGTCCAAGTGTCTCGATGTACTCCGTATACCGCTCGTCGCATGGCATGTCCTTGTGTGAGGCCTCATGGGCACGCAAACGAAGAGGGACACAGACCTACAAGAACAAATACAAGTTAGAACAATAAAATGGAAACTAGATACATATGAACAAACATAGTCAGTATGGATTACCCTCTTTTGCTCCGCCATAAACATTCCACGGTGAGTGACATCATATTTATCCTTGATAAGATACTCGCCATCCATCCTATAATTTTGCAAAATAGACAAACTAATAAGAGACATAGAGGATGCTAATTAATTTGACAAGATGCTCATATACACATGAGAAGAAACAAACTAATAAGAGAAATAAACCCATCATCCACACATAGACATTACACTGGAGAGCACTAAAATTTATGTGTCATAGACATAAACAACCTAATATATTTCACACATATCTCATATACAAGTAATATATATCTCATAGACAACCTAATATTCATGTGTCAACTTACAAGTCATATATATACCAAACAACAACTCTCACATCTCTCATATGGTAATAATTAGCAACCATATTAGAGAAGCCAACAAATTAGCTCTCACATCTCTCACATGGCAACAAATCAAGAACATATTAGAGAAGCCAACAAATTATCTCTCACAACTCTCACATGGCATTAATTAACAACCATATTAGAGAAGCCAACAAAATTACATCTCTCACATGACAAATTAGCTCTCACATCTCTCACATGGCAACCATATTAGATAAGCCAACAAAATTACCTATGATAATATAAACATCTCAAACATCTAACATACACATCTCACACACACACAAATCCTACATCTCTAACCCATCTACAAATTTCGAAATAAATCAAGAACTAGGGTTTCACCTAGGGTTGCAAAATTTGGGCAAATATGAGAGATTCATTGGACAAAATTGAGGGAATCGGAGGAGAATACCTGAAGGAAGGATGGGGAGCGAAATCCACGGAGGAATCCACCAATCTGGCCGGATTCGAGAGGGATTTGGGAAGGGGAGAGAGTGGAGCCGCCGGCCTTTGTCCTCTGTTTGTTGCATGTTTAGATGTGGAATGTGGTGAAGACAGGGGCACCAAGCCGAGTCACATTTTTCTTATCCTGGGAGGACCGCCCCCTGCGCCGCGGAGCTACCCTCCTAGGCACCGCGCCGAGCGAGGCGGCGCTATCTTACCGCACCTGGGCCCCGCCTGACCTACGTGGCGGGGTGCACCGCGCCGGATCAGGTGGCGCTACCCTTTGAAGCACCGCGCCGTGGTGTTGGGTGCTACCCAAAAGGGTCAGATTCAGAATTTGTTTGGCTTTGGGTCCATTTTGTGCTGAAGATTATCCCCGGGGTCATTTATGTGTTTTTTCACGTGAAAAACACCGGAGGTCCTTAATTCCTTATAATTCAGAGATTCATGAAATTATAGCTATGTCGAAGAAGTTTGAATCAAATCATGCACTGCTGTTAGAATAGCTCTTTTGGGGAGGGAGGGGGCTAGAAAACATTAGTATCCCTAATAAAAGTTTTCGAGTAAAATGCACGCGCAGTACTTGAACTTGGGACGAAAGCTCACTACGGTCACTGGACTTAGGAAGACACTCATTACGGTAATCATGTACGATGTGACGTGAAAATACGGTCACTATGCGTCATATTCGTGGCGTAGCTCCACGTGTTGACAGGTCGGAGGAGAGGAATTGTAACATCCCAAGTATGAAAATCTCCCCTTAGAATGATTGTTTCTTGTTTTATTATTGTTTCGCATCATGTCATCATAGTCATTGCTTTTGTTGCATTTGATTTCAATTGTTTCCATCTGATTTCTATTTGAATTCCAAAACAAAAATTCAATTGTGGTTCATACTTGTTATGTTACCTGTTTCAAATAAAAAACTACAAAGCAAACAAATAATTGTTCCACCAAAAAGTGGAATCCAAAAACTTTAAATTTTTGGCTTAGGTTCATTTATTCTTTTGATACCAAAAAATTGCTTAAAATCATTTAATTTCCAAACATCAACTAAATTAAAATAATTGGAAAACAAAAGTTTATTTTTAAGGTGTTGTTACAAAAATAAATCATTAAAAATTTATTCCAAAATATTTGCTAACCCTAGAACCATTTGTTTTCTCTCTTTTCCCAAATCTGAAAAAAAAATAAAAGGAAGAAAAAGATTAAAATAGAGGGAGAGGGGGAATAGGGGCATCCAGCCCACTTTGGGCCAGCCCAACTGCCCCCTGGCCCGTACCCCCCACCTGTTGTCTTCTACCTCCGTACGGTGTACGACCTCCATCCATGGTGTCCACGTAGCGGTTGCAGAGGGCAACGGTGATCCGATGCTCCACCTCCCCCTTAAGACCTCGAGCCCCCCCCCTCCTGCCCTAATCTCTCCACTCCTCTCTTCCCTCGCGCGCGCCATCTCTTCCTCTCTCTCTCGCTCCTCTCTGTTACCCACCGAGCTCCTCACCGCCGCCTCCCTCTCCGGCGAGTCGCCGCCGCCACGGTGCCCGCCCGGCCCCGCTTGGGCCGGGAACGGAACCGCACCGTTCCCCTCTCCCGCTACATCCCCTCGGTTTCCGCCGGGAGCGCCCGGAGCTCCGCCGCCGTCCACCGTTTCCGCCGTCGTCCTCACCGTCTGCACCGCCCCGTCCACTCCCTCTCCCGAGGTGAGTCGCCCTCCTTGCCCTCGTCTCTCCTCGCACGGTCCCACGCACACGGAGCACGCACCGCACGCTCGCATCCGCACGCGCAGCAGCGAGCCGGGAGGCGCCACCGCGAGCAGCGACGAGCGCCGGCGGCCGCCCTCCCTGTCCGCTCGCATCTGAACCTGTACCTGCACAAGCGAAAGTTCAGTTAAATTCAGTTCCGCGCACCGACTGAATGTTATCCACCCACTTGCTCTTTTCCTATCACGAAACGCAGAGAGCCGCAGTGGCTAGCGCACCGTGCGCGCAAGTCCCAGCACGCGGGATCGAATCCCGCGGGAGGCATTTGCCTCCCCCTCTTTTTTCCTTGCGCGCAACCCCGCGGGTCCACATGTCATCGACCTCGGCAGCCAGCGCAGCACACGCCCACGCCACGCAGCGCCACCGTGGCAGCTGACCCCACTGTCAGCCCGCGTGGGTAGCTGTTTCGTGGTGGGAAAAGTTGATGCACTGTTTTCTTTTTCCAGAAATTGTCTATTAACCTTAAAACTTCTAAAAATTCATATCTTTTGCATATTTGCTTAAAACAGAAAACTTAAAACATGAAATCCATACCAAATTTAATACTCTACCTATTTAAGTCAATTGTTTTCTGTTTTGAGCAATGCATATGTTTTCAAATTTTAAATTCAAACTATTCCTTTCACATTTGCTAAATTCCATAACAAATTCAATATTAATCCAAATAACACAGATAAAATTTGTTTTCCATGTCAAATTAAACCACCTAACCAAATATAAATTTTGTTCCATGATTTGAATAATTAAAATTGCTTAAATAATTTAAACCTTGTTTAATTCATTTAAAATTGCTAAATTCATAACTTGCTCAAATTGAATTATTTTTGAACATATAAAATATGTTTTCAAACCAGAAAAACATAACCTTTTCAAATATGAATTTGGTTTTATGTTTTGAACAAATAAAATTCAAATATTATTCATACTTGTTTTAAATTCATTTAAATCTTGTCTAAACTTGTTTAATTCACAATTAAATCATTGTAATTCCTTTTTCAATAATTGAAACATGTAATCCAACTAAAATTTGGTGTTCTTTTCAAATATAAACTTTGTTATCTGTTTTGAACAATTTAACTTGGTGAGAACAACAAATACTTGTGTGACACCTTTAAGTAACCAAAATTCCATAACTTAATAAATAAATTTCCAAAATTGGTAAACCTTATTTCCAATTGATTCTATTGTTGTTATTTTTCTGTTTTCATCATCCATGCATCATGCTAATCCACTTTCACCTGTTGATTAGTTGTGAAACAATTATTCCAACCTTAATTCATGGGCTTTCCATATGCAATCCAAATTGCATATGGGTCCATTTAAATTGTGTTACCATGTCAACTAGTTATTTTTGATGCATCAATTAAATTGTCATGCATCATCCCATGATTGTGCACTCTGCCATGTTATTGATTGTTTATCTTTCTGCATTGTTTGTTTGCTTCTTCTCGGATAGACGACGACGTTGAGACAGACGATCTTACGACACCCCTTCTGAGGATTTTAGCTCAGTACCAGGCTGCTGAGTTTGCAGGCAAGTTATCACTCACATGAACCACCGTGTTCCTTTCAACATTGGTTACCGATACTTTTCCGTTGTCTATTTCTGCTAGCCATATGTATCGTTGGTTGTTCTCCGAACCTATCACATGAATCCCTTAACCCTGATATTGCCTCACCTCCACTCCTATAACCCAATTGTTTGAGCCCGTGTCTTACTAGCATGCTTAGGGTTGTTTCTGCTCGAGTCTGTTACCCGTTACTTGCTGTTACTATATTTCTATTATGTTCTATGGGCTCGATGTTTAAACAACAACCTGTTAATGCTTGGGTAATAATAATTTGATGATAAGGCACCGGCAGGAGGCCCGGCGTGGTTTTGAGGGCTGCTAGTGTCGACCCTAATTAGGAAAAGGGTCTTGTCTACTGATCCATGATGAGTGTGCTCACCGCATCCGGGTGGTGGTATGGAACTCCCCTCGGCTTTGATCTGATCCGCAGTTTGTCCGAAGAGCCACCCTTAGTTCAGGTGTTCCATTTGGCTCATACGCATAAATGGGTCGCTCCCATGGTTACTGATGATGATGATGACGCACACGTATAGGGCGAGGCATGTATTGCCGGGGTGTTGCGTCCTGCGGGAGTTTTGCACACTTGCGCTGAGTATTTGGCTGCGTGGCTGGGACCTTATAGGTCCGTGGCTCCTAGGACAGACTGTAGTGATGGTTCGAGTCGTGTCAAGCCAACCTGAATTTTAGTTGGTGGCTTGAGTGTGTACGGGTACTGGAGCACACCCTGCAGGGATGAATCTTCTCGAGAAGCCGTGTTGTCCGCGGTTATGTGACGACTTGGTGAAAGTACTGGCTAACAAGTACTCAGACAACTTACACCTAACTATAATAACTTGACTAGTAATAGGTTATTGACACAATAACCTGAATCATCATTAATCCAACTGTGTGAGTTATCCTCGGATTGCTTCTTTGGATAAGTGGCGAGATCCAGGATGGGTTTGTTTGGTGGTTAGTTATAGTTGGTTAAGATACGCTATCTTATCTTCTTTCTGTTAGCCGGAAGTGGTAGTAATTCTGTAGTTGGTTAGAGCAGCCAGTTGCAGCATCTTTTATATCCCCTTTCTTCCGTTGAACCCAAAGCATCTGTGCTTGGTGTTGACGGGTTACACTTTGGTGAACTGTGAGTCTTGCTTGCCAGTACGTTTATGTACTGATCCCTTTGGGGCTGTGGTTTCCGCAGACGACGTTTCAGAGGATCCCCATGGTGGCTACTACGTGGAGTACGACGAGGCTATTGACGAGTAGATAGCGGACCCGGGCAGGACCCGAGACTTCGTGGATGGGCTCCGTCTTTTCGTTCCCGGCTTCTTAAGCCTATTTGGATCTTGTCTGTACTCAGACCTGTTGAATGCTTCCGCTGTGATGTAATGATGATATGTTGGGACATGTGTCCTCTGGATGATTGTATTTGCTATCTCTGCTCTAGTGAGAGCTATTTGCAACTTATTTCCATCTTTTGTGTCCTAGAGATATGTTGTGCTATCACTTTGTTCAACGCCGTTGACGTACCATGTGTGTATGGTATGAAGTACGTCAATGGTAGTATCCTGATTTCTATGGGATAGTTTGCGTCGACGCTGAACAGATAGGGGTTGGTTGTCACACATACGTGTGTTGGCCTACTCGTAAGAGGACGCGGGTGCCGGTAAGCCCCGTAATCCAATCTACTACTGTTCAACGGAACGGCGAGTATCCTTTAGAAGTCCGGGTGCGACAAATGGTATCAGAGCCTGTCTGCCTGTAGGATCCCTTTTACTGGTCGCATTTGAGTCTAGAAACTATTTTGTAGCTATATAGAAAAATGAAACGTGAGAGTAGGAATTCTGCCATTTTATTTCTTTCCCCACCCACCCTCCCTTTTCTGGTAAGGAAGTGCAACGTTGTTTTTTCCCTTCTCGTCTAAACTTTCAAGTTAGGTTTTCACGAATCCTGGTTTCTCTAGGATGGTTATATCTACTAGACCATAGGAATGGAGGTGGTTGTGACATGATTTATCATGTTGCCTACTCACGATTGAGAACAGAGGTGTGTAAGCCCCGGAAGCAGATCCTCTATTCCTTAAGCAGTAGATATTGATCCTTTAGAAGCCCGGATGGGTTTTCTCCGTAGTACCTCAGGTGTTTGTGGTCTCCTGTTTCCCAATTGTTGCTTCGATATCGTCCTTCATAAATCTTCTCTTCCGTTGTAACAACTAATCTGTTGATCCGTTGTTAACCTCCATCCTTGTTCTATACTGTCGACTTACCGTCTGAAGTAATCCTTTTAAGCACTTATATTGGATTTTGTTATCCGGTTACTGTGTTAATCTTGGTATCCTCTTCAGGATGGAAAGTGGTGACGAAGAACCCACACTGCCACCTGAGATGGGGAAAGTGCTGTCTCAGATGACACAAGTTATAAAGCAGATGCAGCAGAACCAAGACCTTGGGAGTAATGGCAACACCCGGGTGTCTATTCGGGAATTCCTTGAGCTCAACCCGCGCATGTTTGATACCTCCTCCGAGCCATTGGATGCTGATGACTGGCTCCGTGAAATGGACCGTACTCTTATGGTAGCTCATGTGGCTAACGAGGATCGTGTTCCTTACGTGACCTACCTTCTCCGTGGACAATCCATGTCTTGGTGGGAGAATTTCCAAGAAATGAGAGGTTCTAGTGTGGCAATCACATGGGAGGATTTCAAGCAAGCCTTCGTGCGCCATCACATTCCCGATGGGCTCATGGAGAAAATGCGTGAGGAATTCTATTCTTTCACACAAGGCAATCTGGACGTTCTCGAATACCAAAGAGAGTTCAATCGTCTGGCTCGCTACGCCGGAGATGAAATCTCCACGGAAGCGAGAAAGATGGCAAAGTTCCGCAGGGGTCTCAACCCGGAACTCAAGTATGCTCTCACCAACGTCAAGGCCAAGAATTTTGAGGACCTCATCAACATTGCTCTAAATGAAGAGCATGGGCGCAAATTGGTTGAGGAATCTCGTAAGCACTCTCGTGAACAGGCTAATCTCTCAAAAGCTATCATGCCTCCACAAAAACGAAGAGTTTGGGTTCCATATACCACTCCAACACCGCCCATCTGCTTGCCAAGCCCGGCAAGATTTCTTGCCCTCCCTCCCACCCCAGTGGTATCTTCAGGAGGTGCTCCATCTCAGCCAAGTCCAACAACTCCTCGTTCTGCTAGTACATGCTCCAAGTGCGGTCTACCAGGACACTACTCCTACAAGTGCCCGCAGAACAAGCTACCATCACTACCTATCTCTAAGGTCAATCATGTGATGGTACACACTTCTTCCCCTAGGCCCCGCAACAGGAACAAGTCTGTCTTGAGAACTGTGAGGGTGAACCATGTCAAGGCCCAGGGAGCAGAAGAATCTCCAGAGGTTGTAATGGGCACACTTCTTGTGAACTCTTTTCGTGCTAAAGTCTTGTTCGATTCTGGTGCTTCACACTCTTTCATCTCTCAATGCTTTGCAAACACCAGTGGAATCAACTTCGAACAGTTGTCTATCCCTCTCCTAGTGAAATCACCGGGATCTAGCTGGCAAAGCAATAAAGTTAGCCAGAACATCGAGATCACAATTGGAAACCTTCCATTCCAGGCATCTCTGATAGCTCTCCACTCTTCAAATATTGATGTCATTCTTGGGATGGATTGGCTGGTAGCCAACAAAGCAGTCATTGATTGTCCTGCTAAGTCTGTCAAAATCACACACCCTTCTGGCCAGATAGTCTACTTCCATGCTGAAAATCCAGTTGCTCAACTCTACACGCTCAATGAAAATCCTCTACCATCAATTGAAACTATTCCGGTGGTTTGTGAATTCCCTGACGTCTTTCCAGAAGAGTTGCCAGGAATGCCTCCTGACAGAGCAGTTGAGTTCGTCATCGAACTTGAACCAGGTACTGCTCCAATCTCTAAGCATCCATACAAGATAGCTCCTCCTGAACTGAAGTTGTTGAAGGAGCAAATCGATATGTACATGGAGAAAGGTTACATTCAACCTAGTTCCTCGGCTTGGGGTTGCCCAACTCTGTTCGTTGCGAAGAAGGATCAAACAAAGAGACTCGTTGTTGACTATCGTCCTCTTAACGAGAAAACCATCAAAAACAAGTATCCAATTCATCGTATCGATGATCTTTTTGATCAACTTGCTGGAGCCTCAATATTCTCCAAGTTGGACTTGAGGATGGGTTACCATCAAATAAAGATCAGAAAGGAAGATATCCCAAAGACAGCTTTCACCACTCGCTACGGTCTATATGAATACACCGTCATGTCCTTTGGTCTCACCAATGCACCGGCGACATTCTCTCGACTCATGAATTCTGTTTTCCACGAATACCTCGACAAGTTCGTTGTGGTATATCTTGATGATATTCTTGTTTACTCAAAATCCGAGCAAGAGCATGGAGAACATCTTCGTCTCACTCTCATGAAGCTTCGCGAGCATCGTCTGTATGCCAAGTTCTCCAAATGTGAGTTCTGGATTCCAGAAGTTGCTTACCTTGGTCATGTCATCTCTGCCAAGGGCATAGCCATTGATCTAGAAAAGGTTAAGGCAATTGTTGATTGGAAACCTCCTAAGACGGTGAAGCAAGTCAGAAGTTTTCTTGGTTTGGCTAGCTATTGCCGTCGTTTCGTCCAAAACTTCTCCAAGATTGCCAAACCTCTCACTGATCTCACAAAGAAGGACAAGAAGTTCGTTTGGTCTCCACAATGTGATGAAAGTTTCAATCTCCTGAAGACTAAACTCACTTCTACACCAGTTCTGGTTGGCCCGGATACTACCAAACCCTTCCAGATATTCTGTGATGCTTCCCTCCAAGGTCTAGGAGCAGTTCTTATGCAAGAACGTCAAGTTGTGGCTTATGCTTCACGTCAGTTGAACTCACATGAGCTCAATTATCCCACACATGACCTTGAACTTGCAGCAGTTGTGTTTGCCCTCAAGAAATGGAGGCAATACTTGTTGGGTAACCGCACCGAAATCTTTTCCGATCATAAGAGTCTGAAATACATCTTCACTCAACCAGATCTAAACCTCAGGCAAAGGAGATGGATTGAAAAGATCAAAGACTTCGATCTTACCATTTCTTACACTCCAGGCAAGGCTAATGTTATGGCCGATGCTCTCAGTCGCAAGCCGTATTGCAATAATCTCATGATCATGGAAAGCCAACCTCCACTTCATGAAGAATTCCAGAAGCTGAACCTTGGTCTTGTTCCTCAAGGTTATCTTGCGAGCTTGACAGCCAGACCAACTCTCGAGGACAAGATTCGTTCTGAACAAGTTCGTGATGCCGAGATCAAGAAGATCGCAAATAACATCAAAGCAGGCAATGTGAAGTATGAGTGCTTCTCAATTGATGACAAGGGAACTGTGTTCTTCGAAGGACGCATTGCAGTTCCTCAAATTCAGAGCCTCAAAGATGTTATTCTCAAGGAGGCTCATGAAACTCCTCTTTCCATACACCCTGGAAGTACAAAGATGTACCAGGATCTCAAGACGCTGTATTGGTGGTCTGGCATGAAACGTGAAATTGCTCAATACGTTTCTGAATGCGACGTTTGTCAACGTGTTAAGGCAGTTCATCAGAAAACAGCCGGTCTCCTCCAACCTCTGAAAATTCCTGAGTGGAAGTGGGACATGATTGAAATGGACTTCGTCACAGGTTTTCCAAAGTCCAAGAGGGGAAACGATGCAATCTTCGTTGTTATTGATCGTCTCACTAAGGTAGCTCACTTCTTTGCTGTCAAAGAAACAATCTCAGCTAGCCAGTTAGCAGAGCTCTACACAACAAGGATTGTTCCTCTTCATGGTGTTCCTTTGGAAATAAGCTCAGACCGTGGAAGTATATTCACTTCGCATTTCTGGAAAAGTTTTCAAGAAGCATTGGGCACCAAACTTCTGTTCAGCACAGCTTATCACCCTCAGTCTCAAGGGCAAGTCGAAAGAGTCAATCAGATTCTCGAGGATATGCTCAGAGCATGTGGTCTATCCTTTGGCATGAAATGGGAGGAATGTCTTCCATATGCTGAATTCTCCTACAACAACAGCTTCCAGGCAAGCCTAGGCATGGCACCGTTTGAAGCTCTCTACGGCCGCAGATGCAGGAGTCCAATCAATTGGTCTGGAGCTGGTGAACGTTCACTCTTAGGCCCTGACATTGTTAAGGAAGCCGAGGAGAAAGTTCGCATCATTCGTGACAATCTCAAGATTGCTCAGTCTCGTCAGAAAAGCTACTATGACAGCAAGCACAGGGATATGATCTATGCACCTGGTGACAAAGCATATCTCCGTGTAACTCCCCTCAGAGGCACTCATCGTTTTGGTGTCAAAGGAAAGCTAGCACCAAGATACATTGGTCCTTTCAACATTCTCTCAAGGCATGCGGAAAATGCCTATCGTCTTGAACTTCCAGGAAAACTATCCAAGGTGCACGATGTGTTTCACGTGTCACAGCTTAAGAGGTGTTTCAAAGATCCAGATCGTGCAGTTGATCATGATTCCATTGAACTGCAAGAAGATCTATCTTATGAGGAGCACCCTGTTCGAATTCTCGATGAGACCGTTCGTAAGACTCGCAACAAGAGCACCAAGTTCTTGAAAGTGCAATGGTCGCATCATTCCGATAAAGAGGCAACGTGGGAGACTGAAGAGGATCTTCGCAAGAAGTATCCGGATCTTTTCTCTTCTCAGTAGGAATCTTGGGGCGCGATTCCTTCAAGGGGGGCGTTTTGTAACATCCCAAGTATGAAAATCTCCCCTTAGAATGATTTTTTCTTGTTTTATTATTGTTTTGCATCATGTCATCATAGTCATTGCTTTTGTTGCATTTGTTTTGCATTTGATTTCAATTGTTTCCATCTGATTTCTATTTGAATTCCAAAACAAAAATTCAATTGTGGTTCATACTTGTTATGTTACCCGTTTCAAATAAAAAACTACAAAGCAAACAAATAATTGTTCCACCAAAAAGTGGAATCCAAAAACTTTAAATTTTTGGCTTAGGTTCATTTATTATTTTGATACCAAAAAATTGCTTAAAATCATTTAATTTCCAAACATCAACTAAATTAAAATAATTGGAAAACAAAAGTTTATTTTTAAGGTGTTGTTACAAAAATAAATCATTAAAATTTATTCCAAAATATTTGCTAACCCTAGAACCATTTGTTTTCTCTCTTTTCCCAAATCTGAAAAAAAAATAAAAGGAAGAAAAAGATTAAAAGAGAGGGAGAGGGGGAATAGGGGCATCCAGCCCACTTTGGGCCAGCCCAACTGCCCCCTGGCCCGTACCCCCCACCTGTTGTCTTCTACCTCCGTACGGTGTACGACCTCCATCCATGGTGTCCACGTAGCGGTTGCAGAGGGCAACGGTGATCCGATGCTCCACCTCCCCCTTAAGACCTCGAGCCCCCCCTCCTGCCCTAATCTCTCCACTCCTCTCTTCCCTCGCGCGCCGCCATCTCTTCCTCTCTCTCTCGCTCCTCTCTGTTACCCACCGAGCTCCTCACCGCCGCCTCCCTCTCCGGCGAGTCGCCGCCGCCACGGTGCCCGCCCGGCCGCGCTTGGGCCGGGAACGGAACCGCACCGTTCCCCTCTCCCGCTACATCCCCTCGGTTTCCGCCGGGAGCGCCCGGAGCTCCGCCGCCGTCCACCGTTTCCGCCGTCGTCCTCACCGTCTGCACCGCCCCGTCCACTCCCTCTCCCGAGGTGAGTCGCCCTCCTTGCCCTCGTCTCTCCTCGCACGGTCCCACGCACACGGAGCACACACCGCACGCTCGCATCCGCACGCGCAGCAGCGAGCCGGGAGGCGCCACCGCGAGCAGCGGCGAGCGCCGGCGGCCGCCCTCCCTGTCCGCTCGCATCTGAACCTGTACCTGCACAAGCGAAAGTTCAGTTAAATTCAGTTCCGCGCACCGACTGAATGTTATCCACCCACTTGCTCTTTTCCTATCACGAAACGCAGAGAGCCGCAGTGGCTAGCGCACCGTGCGCGCATGTCCTAGCACGCGGGATCGAATCCCGCGGGAGGCATTTGCCTCCCCCTCTTTTTTCCTTGCGCGCAACCCCGCGGGTCCACATGTCATCGACCTCGGCAGCCAGCGCAGAACACGCCCACGCCACGCAGCGCCACCGTGGCAGCTGACCCCACTGTCAGCCCGCGTGGGTAGTTGTTTCGTGGTGGGAAAAGTTGCTGCACTGTTTTCTTTTTCCAGAAATTGTCTATTAACCTTAAAACTTCTAAAAATTCATATCTTTTGCATATTTGCTTAAAACAGAAAACTTAAAACATGAAATCCATACCAAATTTAATACTCTACCTATTTAAGTCAATTGTTTTCTGTTTTGAGCAATGCAAATGTTTTCAAATTTTAAATTCAAACTATTCCTTTCACATTTGCTAAATTCCATAACAAATTCAATATTAATCCAAATAACACAGATAAAATATGTTTTCCATGTCAAATTAAACCACCTAACCAAATATAAATTTTGTTCCATGATTTGAATAATTAAAATTGCTTAAATAATTTAAACCTTGTTTAATTCATTTAAAATTGCTAAATTCATAACTTGCTCAAATTGAATTATTTTTGAACATATAAAATATGTTTTCAAACCAGAAAAACATAACCTTTTCAAATATGAATTTGGTTTTATGTTTTGAACAAATAAAATTCAAATATTATTCATACTTGTTTTAAATTCATTTAAATCTTGTCTAAACTTGTTTAATTCACAATTAAATCATTGTAATTCCTTTTTCAATAATTGAAACATGTAATCCAACTAAAATTTGGTGTTCTTTTCAAATATAAACTTTGTTATCTGTTTTGAACAATTTAACTTGGTGAGAACAACAAATACTTGTGTGACACCTTTAAGTAACCAAAATTCCATAACTTAATAAATAAATTTCCAAAATTGGTAAACCTTATTTCCAATTGATTCTATTGTTGTTATTTTTCTGTTTTCATCATCCATGCATCATGCTAATCCACTTTCACCTGTTGATTAGTTGTAAAACAATTATTCCAACCTTAATTCATGGGCTTTCCATATGCAATCCAAATTGCATATGGGTCCATTTAAATTGTGTTACCATGTCAACTAGTTATTTTTGATGCATCAATTAAATTGTCATGCATCATCCCATGATTGTGCACTCTGCCATGTTATTGATTGTTTATCTTTCTGCATTGTTTGTTTGCTTCTTCTCGGATAGACGACGACGTTGAGACAGACGATCTTACGACACCCCTTCTGAGGATTTTAGCTCAGTACTAGGCTGCTGAGTTTGCAGGCAAGTTATCACTCACATGAACCACCGTGTTCCTTTCAACATTGGTTACCGATACTTTTCCGTTGTCTATTTCTGCTATCCATATGTATCGTTGCTTGTTCTCCGAACCTATCACATGAATCCCTTAACCCTGATATTGCCTCACCTCCACTCCTATAACCCCATTGTTTGAGCCCGTGTCTTACTAGCATGCTTAGGGTTGTTTCTGCTCGAGTCTGTTACCCGTTACTTGCTGTTACTATATTTCTATTATGTTCTATGGGCTCGATGTTTAAACAACAACCTGTCAATGCTTGGGTAATAATAATTTGATGATAAGGCACCGGCAGGAGGCCCGGCGTGGTTTTGAGGCCTGCTAGTGTCGACCCTAATTAGGAAAAGGGTCTTGTCTACTGATCCATGATAAGCGTGCTCACCGCATCCGGGTGGTGGTATGGAACCCCCCTCGGCTTTGATCTGATCCGCAGTTTGTCCGAAGAGCCACCCTTAGTTCGGGTGTTCCATTTGGCTCATACGCATAAATGGGTCGCTCCCATGGTTACTGATGATGATGATGACGCACACATATAGGGCGAGGCCTGTATTGCCGGGGTGTTGCGTCCTGCGGGAGTTTTGCACACTTGCGCTGAGTATTCGGCTGCGTGGCTGGGACCTTATAGCTTCGTGGCTCCTAGGAAAGATTGTAGTGATGGTTCGAGTCGTGTCAAGCCAACCTGAGTTTTAGTTGGTGGCTTGAGTGTGTACGGGTACTGGAGCACACCCTGCAGGGATGAATCTTCTCGAGAAGCCGTGTTGTCCGCGGTTATGTGACGACTTGGTGAAAGTACTGGCTAACAAGTACTCAGACAACTTACACCTAACTATAATAACTTGACTAGTAATAGGTTATTGACACAATAACCTGAATCATCGTTAATCCAACTGTGTGAGTTATCCTCGGATT
Source organism: Alopecurus myosuroides (assembly GCA_028641055.1). NCBI lineage: Eukaryota > Viridiplantae > Streptophyta > Magnoliopsida > Poales > Poaceae > Alopecurus > Alopecurus myosuroides. The sequence goes on along the minus strand of CM054060.1, from coordinate 228,639,278 downwards.
GCTTCTTTGGATAAGGGGCGAGATCCAGGATGGGTTTGTTTGGTGGTTAGTTATAGTTGGTTACGATACGCTATCTTATCTTCTTTCTGTTAGCCGGAAGTGGTAGTAACTCTGTAGTTGGTTAGAGCAGCCAGTTGCAGCATCTTTTATATCCCCTTTCTTCCGTTGAACCCAAAGCATCTGTGCTTGGTGTTGACGGGTTACACTTTGGTGAACTGTGAGTCTTGCTTGCCAGTACGTTTATGTACTGACCCCTTTGGGGCTGTGGTTTCCGCAGACGACGTTTCAGAGGATCCCCATGGTGGCTACTACGTGGAGTACGACGAGGCTGTTGACGAGTAGATAGCGGACCCGGGCAGGACCCGAGACTTCGTGGATGGGCTCCGTCTTTTCGTTCCCGGCTTCTTAAGCCTACTTGGATCTTGTCTGTACTCAGACTTGTTGAATGCTTCCGCTGTGATGTAATGATGATATGTTGGGACATGTGTCCTCTGGATGATTGTATTTGCTATCTCTGCTCTAGTGAGAGCTATTTGCAACTTATTTCCATCTTTTGTGTCCTAGAGATATGTTGTGCTATCACTTTGTTCAACGCCGTTGACGTACCATGTGTGTATGGTATGAAGTACGTCAATGGTAGTATCCTGATTTCTATGGGATAGTTTGCGTCGACGCTGAACAGATAGGGATTGGTTGTCACACATACGTGTGTTGGCCTACTCGTAAGAGGACGCGGGTGCCGGTAAGCCCCGTAATCCAATCTATTACTGTTCAACGGAACGGCGAGTATCCTTTAGAAGTCCGGGTGCGACAGGAATCGCTGTCGTTTTTGTGAAAACCCCCTTGTCTGATAAAGATCGGAGCCCCTCACCTGGTCGAGTCGTATCGTCTCCTTTGCCCCCCACCTGGTCTGGACCGTTTTGTGGAACCCGAGGCGGCGGAGAGGTGGATGAACGTGCGCAGGACAGGGACGACGTCAAGGTGATCGTCGTTGTCGCGTCGTCACAGAGAGGAGGAGGCGGAGCGGGCGTCGCCAAGAGCGGGCGCCACCGCCATGTCTCATGTTCGGCGGCCCGAAGGAGCCCCTTCCCCTGTACAGTAAGCCCCTTCCCCCGCCATGATTTCCGTTCTTCAATCCCGATCCCTCCTCTGTTCTATCGACCCTAGGGGATTCGCATTAGGCTTTTTTTGGTATGTGGTTGTATATACCCGATTTTTAGCTTGTGTACTCGTTGATTTCGGTAGGGTTTTAGTGCCTCAATCTAGGGGGTTTTAGTAGGGTTTTAGGTGAGTAAAGGAAAGGTGATAAATTTGAGGCCTTTCTGAGTGATTTATCCATGATTTGCTCGCAGGACCTCGAGAGAGCAAGTTTTCTGTCAAGTTTCACCATGGTGGTTATTTCATAGGGGGAGGCATCAATAGATCATATGTGGATGGGCATGTTGTCTGGTTTGATCAAGTAGATAAGCTGACATGGTCTCCTATCATGGTTGAGCATCTAGTTGAAGAAATTGGATGGGAAATGGCTGGCAAAGTGAAGGTTTACTAATGTATCCTAATACTTTACATAACCAGGAATGGTCTGAGGGAGATAACAACTGATGAGGACACTGACTTCATGCTTCAATTCTTGGGCATTGGTCATCATTTCTTTATCATGTATGTTGATCATGATAACAATTTGATGGCTAACCAGGATGATGATGATGATGTCCTTTATAGTCCAAGAGCTAGGCTACCTCATGTTTTCAGTCCTACAAAGGGAGTGCAGAGTGGATTGAATGCTGAATCAAGCAGAGCAGCAGAGGTTGAGGAAGAAGAGGAAGAACCATAATAGAGTAGAGAAGAACAGAGTAAACAACAACACATGGAAGGAAACAATTTGCCTGTTCCACTGCAGGTTGTATATCAGCAAGAGGAGCAACCAACTGAAGATGCAGCAGGGAATGAAGATTTAGACAGTGATTCTCAAGATTCACACTTTGATCCTGATTCACTAGTTGACAGTGAATATGACATTTCATATGATGATGATGACATGTATGGTGACAATGTAGATGATGATGAACCTGTGGTGATCAAGAATAAAGGGGAGCATGTATTGGAAGAAACAGAACATGTTCTGATCAAGAATCAAGGGAAGGCTAATGGGGAAGGTGATGCAGGGGGAATAGAAGTAAATGAATCTAAGGAGGAATATGGTTCTGAAGAGGATGACTTATGGGGACCTGATTCTGATGATGAAGTAACCAACAAGTTCACAATGTTTAGGAGAGAGGACTTGCACTGCCCTAAATTCCATGTTGGGAAAATATTTGACAATATGACAATTTTAAGGGAAGCAATTAAAGAGTATAGTTGTAGAAACAGAGTCAATATCAAGCTTCCCATAAATGACAAAAAGAGAGTCAGAGTTGTATGTTTTGAATCATGCACATGGTACCTCTAGGCTTCACATGACAGTAGAAGCAACTGTTTCATGGTTAAGAAGTCTATGCATGAACACACATGTAGCAAGTTGTGGAATGTGTGTGCTTTCAGTGCCCCATTTCTTGCAAGGAAATACTTGGAGAGTTTTAGGGCAGACCAGGATAAAAACATGAGAAATTTTTCAAGAAAAGTGCGAAAGAATTGGCACATGACACCTAGCAGGAACAAGTTACAGAGGGCAAGGAGGTTAGCCATGAAGATCATATATGGGGATGAAGCAAGGCAGTATAAATTACTGTGTGATTTTGCAAATGAGTTAAGGAGGAGCAATCCAGGTAGCTCCTTGTTTGTTGCCCTTGATGATTGTCGGGGGGTTACCCCCGAGTAGGGTAAAGACAAGTGCTAATGGCAAGATCAAAAGAGACGTTTGGCAGAGTAGCTGGCTACCCGGTACTCGCTACCCGGTCGACTGCTATTCGGCCGTACACACTGATGGCCAGGAGGAAGAATCAAGGAAGTTATTCTCCTCCGAGTAGAGGAAGTGGTCCGAGTAGAGATGGCGGTCTCCTACTCGGGCCAGAAGTCAAAGGAGCCGTTCTGACACAGGATCCCGCGTATCCTGGGTCCGTACCGGGGCACTGTTCATCTGCAGAGCGCGTGCTTATCCGCGCCAGGGTGTCAGCAGGGCGGCGCAGGTTAGGGGGCCTACCCTGTGACAGTGGCAGTGATAACATATCAGCTTCTTGGTTTTGCACAACGACTTTCCACACAGAGACAAACTAGGAAGCCAAAGCTGTCAGCGAGAAGCTGGAAGTGTGCAGTGTGCACACTATGTCGACATCTTGGCTGTATCCGGCTGGGCACCAGTATATAAGGTGCCCTGCCCCCTCCTGCGCGAGGGACGGAGAACCGGTTCACATTCTTGACCTAGATCCTTACGTAGAGAGAAGATTGGCTACTCGGCTGTAGGCCAAACTTGTACTGTGGCTACTCGGCGAGATACAAATATAAAGAGAGAAAGGCAGGAGTAGGGGTTTTACCTCCACACGAGGGCCCTGAACCTGGGTAGATCTTGTTGTTTCCAGTGGTTGCTTCATCCCTCACGCGGCTACTCGCTACGTGATCCCTCCCCGAGCGCCTCCAGCGTCCATCGTCCCCACATCTTTAGCCATCCTATGGCATCTGCCGTGACACCACCACGACAGTTGGTGCCCACCGTGGGGCAACCAGCGGCGCTGGCTGGAGTTTACGTTCGGACGGGATCCATTTCCGCTACTGGGGAGCGCGTGGTCTGTGGCCTTGTCCACAGATTTGGCTCCTTCGACTTCGTCATCGACAACACCGGCGATTTCGGCGGCAGGGCCATGCCGGAGGGCGGCTCGGTGCTCTCCTTCGGCTCGCACCTCGTCTACGTCGCCACCGTCATCGACCGTGGGTACCCCGAGCAGGTGCATGTCGCGGAAGATCCCCCTGCTGTCATCGCCGCCCGCGGAAAGCCAACTGGCTGTTCGGCGGACCGCGTGGAGGTGATGATGACCGGTCCTGCTGCTGATGCCGGGAAGGGCGCGGCTACTGCCGCGGGAGTCATCGAGGATCTTGATGGCGCGAGTGCTGGCGGGAGGACGCACAAGGCCTACGACGCGCCTCACAACATCCCGGGCTACATCCCTCCTTCCACGACATCGACGATACCGGCATCCGCCGTGCGAGTAGGCATGCCGCCTCCCACCGAGCTCGAGCTCATGACCATGAGGGCGCAGCTCGACCAGCAGCGCCAGGCGCTGCTCGCCGAGCAGGCGGAGCTGGATAAGGTTAGGCTCGAGCTGAACCTGGACCAGAACGAGTACAACCGGTGACGAATATATGGACCATGGACCCTGCGAATAAGGACACCCCCTCTCAGGCCCAAGGATGAAGGCCCAAGAAGAGGAGCCCTTGGAATACTCCAGAAGGCCCACGTGAAGCCCACCTGCACTAACTTGCGGGTTAAGATAGGAAACATGTAACCGACCTAGTTAGGGTTCGAGTCCTCTCCCGGTAGGATTCGAGACCTGGCCACCTATATAAGGCCAGGAGAACCCCCCGGGAGAGGACCAAGCAACACACCACCATCAAAGCCTTGAACTCGAGATCATACTCTCGATTCGAGCATCACCATTGTAACCGATCTTTCCGTCAATACAGATCGACAAGAGGCAGGAGTAACGGTTTTACCTCTACGAGGGCCCCGAACCTGGGTAAATCTCGCCCCCTGTCTAGCCGACGATTCCACCAGCGCTCATGACTTCTCCTAGTCGAAACCCGATAGGGTCACCTAAGGGATTTGTAGAGTCAGAGATTCGACAATTGGCGCCGACCGTGGGGAGGACGGGCGCTGGATCACCGGCATCTTCGGCTTCATCGACAACGCACTCTCGTTGGAAACCATCGACTACGGCTCCGAACAATCCTATACGGATCGGATCTGTCGTGGTCACACCTCACTCGCCGGAATCGCGCCCGGTATTCGAGGATCTGGAGAAAAGTGTCACCTTGATGTTCGGGAGCCTAAAATTCATGACTAACCGGGACGGAATCCTCCACTTCTCGGATGAATCGGAAACCGAATCTAGAGCTGTCGACTCACGCTGTCATCTGGAGAAAAGCGGCGAGTCCATCCGCTTCAACGCTAACGACTACCATACCCTCTCGACAGAGGAACCATCGAGAATTCGAAGAAACTTTCGACCTACGCCTAGGACGCACGAGCCTCGACTGGCTCAAGTCTGCATGGCAGTATCGGAACAAGCCTCGGAAACAGAACACAGCGCGACAGAGCGCAACATAATCGGCGTCTCACGGGAATCCTGGAACCGAGCAAAAGAATCTATGCGAACGAGCAAGCCCCCCGCATACGGGGCCTCACACGAAGACATGGTTGCCTACCACTATCACCTAGTGAGAGCTGCCACGACTATCAAGGACGCTCGGATAGATCTGGCCCGCCGAAGAAGAGCGGCGGACGAGTCGAGCCAAAGGCGAGTCGGGCTATCCATAACACCCTCGGTTGGAACCCGACCCGCGAGAAAAGGACACGCATCCACATCCAGGAACGATGAGTCCCTAGACGGAACCAGCAGATCAGTCACCCCTTCTCTCATGCGAGTTGACGACGATGGAAATGTCTACCCGCAAACTCCTGCTGCCGCGGTTCTAGCCGCAGCAACTTACATGCAGATGAACCAACCGACGGAAAGTGATCCTCGGGCGGAACAGTATAAACAAGTACGTAAGGGATTAGGGCTGGCGGCCGCAAGACTCGCCGCTTATGATCGAAAGAAGGCCGCAGAGCAGCTGGAGAAGGAACATGAGAAGGAGAAAGACAAGGATAGGGAAGCATCCCGTAAACGCAAGAGTTCTTCGCCAAGAAGGGAGAGGTCACCACGTCGTGGTCGAGGAAAAGAAGCACGGCGCCGTGATGACAGTCGAAGTAGCAGCGAAGGCAGTCCGAGAGACAGGAGTTCGCGGCATCATAACGGCCGCTCGCGAAAGCGAAGCAAGGAGCCAAGGAAGGATACTGACCGCGACCGGCCAGAGTACAACGCGCGATCAGATCTCGCGCAAAAAAGGGTGGATAAGGTGAGGGCTTCGCGATATCGCAAACGCTCCTCGTCTGGCTCCTCGGATGACGAAACCTGCGGCGCTCTCTGCTTTGCCCGCAGTATCCGCGAGGCGCCCCGACCCAAAAGATTCAAACTTAGCACGGAAGTAACGAAGTACGACGGCTCACTCGAGCCCTCTCAATGGCTAAGCGATTACCTCACGGCAGTAAAATGCCAACGTGGGAATAAAAACACGGCTACGCAATACCTCAATTTGCATCTCGTCGGCGCGGCTCGCAGTTGGCTGGAGAGACGACCAAAATCTTGCTACGCATCGCGGGATGATTTGCACCGCGATTTCTGCAAAAAATTTCAGTCGACTTACAAGAGGCCAGCGACCATTGAAGAACTGCGAGCATGCAAGCAGAAAAGTGGCGAGTCCACCCGCGAGTACATCCAGCGATGGACTACGCTCAGGAATACCGCAGGAACCATTTCAGAAGAAGTAGCGATTGAAGCCTTCGCAAAGGGCGCCCGAAGAACGGCTTTCAGAGAAGAACTGGGTAGAGCCGCACCCAAGACAATTGGGGAGCTGATGAACATAGCCGAAAAATGGGCTAACGGAGAAGATGCGGTGCGCAATGAGAGGGCATCATCACCTACACATGATGAAGATCGTCATAGTCGAAGGAAGAGGAGAAAATACTACGATCACGAAGACAGAGAGGAGTTGGTCGCAGCGGAATTCACGCGAGGCCGCGACTCCGGTCGCCGTGGGAATCGCGAGTGGAGACCAAAAGCTGAAGAAAAATCACCTGACGAAGACCTCGATGGATACTGCTCGCTACATCTATTTACAGATAAACGCACGGGCAAAACTAAGGCAATGCACCTTCTTAAGGATTGCCGAAAGTTTATCGATATCACAGAAGCACTCGCAAGGAAAAGAGCTGCACACGCGCAAAATTACCCACCGCTTCTAGGAGGAGGCCACCAAGGGTTCCAGCCGCCACAACCCCCACCCCACCAGCAAATCCAAACATGGCATTAGCCGCGCTACCTGCACCGCCAGCTCAAAACTCCGGGGCCAACGCGTACCCGAATCCAGCAGGGCAACTCGCGATGATCCAGAAGGTATGTCCATCCCGCAGAGCTCAAAAGACTAACACGAGGCAATTGTGCATGGCCGTGCAAACACCGCCAACAAAAACAGAATACTTGAAGATGGCGGACCAGCCAATAACATTCTCGATGAAGGACCACCCGCCACGAGTCTATCGACCAGGACACGCCGCCCTTGTCATCCAAGCACAAATTGGCAACTACGACTTGGCCCGCGTATTCATGGATGGTGGCAGTGGCATCAACATTATCTACGCGGATACACTCCGTCGGATGAACAGGAACTTGGACGGCCTCCAGGAGTCAGAAACATCCTTCCACGGGATAGTTCTAGGAAAACCAATCCGTCCACTCGGAACAATTAACCTAGAAGTTGTGCTGGGCACTAAGAGCAACTACAGAAGAGAATTCCTCGACTTCGAAGTTGTCGACTGGCCTTCGCAGTACCACGCCATTCTTGGTCGAACAGCGTTCGCCAGATTCATGGCAGTACCGCATTACGCCTACCTGAAGCTCAAATTACCTTGAGAACATGGCGTAATCACCATTGACGGAGATTTTCAAAAAACCAACAAAAGCGACATTGAATTTAATGAGATCGCAAAATCTTTTGGGATGCAAGAAGAACTTCAAGAGCTGGCAAAAACCACGGATCACTCCGTGATGCCCCTCACGAAGAAAAACGCGCCTGAACTGGAGTTCAGCGCTAACAGCGACACTCGAAAGCATCAAGTGCACCCGACAGATTCTGCGAAGATAGCGCTGGTTTCCGCCACCCTTCCGCAAGCATAGGAAAGCGCGCTCGTCGAACTCCTCCGTGAGTACTGGGAAATTTTCGCTTGGCAGCCATCAGATATGCCAGGAATACCCAGGGAGTTTGCCGAGCACTCACTCGAAGTCTTTCCAGATGCCAAACCAATCAAACAAACTACTCGACGATTTTCGGAACCCAAGCAGAAGGCGCTTGGAGAAGAAGTAAACAGATTGCTAGCAGCAAAATTCATCAGGGAGATCAAGATATCCACTTGGTTAGCAAACCCGGTGCTGGTCCCCAAAAAAGAACACGGACATCCTTCGGGTATGCATCGACTACACGTCGTTAAACAAGCACTACCCCAAAGACAACTTTCCCCTCCCGCGAATCGACCAGATCGTGGACTCTACGGCAGGCAGCCAACGCCTCTCTTTCCTGGATGCCTATTCGGGATATAATCAGATCCGGATGAAAAGAGAAGACGAAGAAAAGACAGCATTCATCACGCCTCACGGTGTCTACTGCTACACGACAATGCCTTTCGGGCTCAAGAACGCAGGCGCAACATATCAGCGCTGCATGCAAAAATGCCTCGCCAAGCTCATTGGCAAGAACGTACAAGTGTACGTTGACGACATAGTCATCAAGACTCGAGTTGAGAACACACTCCTCGAGGATATTAGAGAAACATTTGATGCCCTCAACGCATACAGGATCAAGCTCAATCTGACAAAATGCGTTTTCGGCGTTCCAGCAGGGAAACTTCTCGGGTACCTGGTATCCGCCAGAGGCATCGAAGCCAACCCAGAGAAAATACAAGCAATCTTGACAAGGAAGGAGCCAACTAATCTACGCGGAGTCCAACAGCTTGCAGGGCGACTGGCCGCCCTGAGCAGGTTCATCGCACGATTGGGAGAGCAAGCGTTACCCTTCTACAAGCTGCTGAAGAAGACGGACAAATTCGAGTGGACACCGGAAGCTAAGCAAGCATTCGCGGACCTAAAGCGATCATTGCAAAGTAGGCGAGTCCTTGCGACACCGCAAGAAAGGGATCCACTCTACTTATACCTAGCCGCCACAAACCAGGTCATCAGCACAACAATCATAGTCGAACGACCTGAGGAGGGCAAGGCGTACGGAGTTCAGCGTCCAATCTACTACATCAGCGAAGTGCTTTCGCCATGCAAACAACGATATCTTCATTACCAGAAGCTCGCATACGGGGTGGTCCTTACAGCCCGAAAGCTCAAGCAATACTTTCAGGAACACGCCATCACAGTAGTTAATGATGCGTCACTCGGGACAATCATGAACAACCCCATGGCATCCGGAAGAATAGCCAAATGGAGCATCGAGTTGGGCGCCTGGGACATCACTTACGCAGGGCGCAACGCAGTCAAATCTCAGGTGCTCGTGGAATTCCTAAGCGAATGGACAAAACTACAAACGCCCGGGCCACCTGAGTACACGAGCAATTGGATAATGTATTTTGACGGGTCCAAAAGAAACGAAGGAGCAGGAGCTGGAATTGTCCTCATATCGCCACAGGGAGACAAACTGCAATACGTCCTGCGATTGGACTTTCCACCAGATGATCCAGCATCGAATAACGACGCAGAATATGAAGCCCTGTTGCATGGGATGAAGATGGCAGTCGCCTGTGGAGCTACTCGATTAATGATTTACGGCGACTCCAATCTCATTGTGCAGCAGACAATGAAAGAATGCGATGCAATTGCTGAAAACATGGTTGCGTATCGCGACATGTATAATCTACTCGAAGGAAGTTTCAAATGGTGCGAGTTGAAGCACATTGCAAGATCAAGCAATGAAGAAGCAGATAGGCTGGCAAACATGGGTTCCACAAATACACCCATACCACCAGGAATATATTTCGAACGGATGATCAAGCGATCGGTCAAAGTCAAGAAAGCTACAGGAACACCCGCAGCGTCAGAAACAGAGGTCAGCCCGCAAGTCGCCATTATCGAGGTTACCCATAATATATCACGACAGGTTTTTCTGGTCGAGCCAGTCTGGACGCAAAAATATCTCGACTATCTGATCAAAAGACAGCTCCCGGCTGATCCACGCGAGGCTCGACAAATAGTGAGACGCAGCAAATCCTTTCGGGTAGTCAACGGAGAATTATACAAGCAAAGCATCTCGGGTATACTTCAGCGCTGCATCGCACCCGAGGACGGCAAAGAATTACTCCAGGACATCCACCAAGGAGACTGCGGACATCATGCTAGCTGGAAAACTATCATGGGAAAGGCTTTCAGAGCAGGATTCTACTGGCTAACAGCAGCTACCGATGCAAAGAACCTGGTCGAGCGATGCGATGCTTGCCAGCGATTCGCACCAAAATCACATACACCTGCTACGGAATTGCACATGATACCCATTGTCTGGCCTTTCGCACAATGGGGGCTGGACATGGTTGGACCACTACGCAAGTCCACACCTGGCGGATATACGCACTTGCTGGTTGCAGTCGACAAGTTCACTAAATGGATCGAGGCCATGCTAGTAACTTCGGCTAGCGCCCAATGCGCCGTCAAATTCCTCGACTCCATTGTATGCAGATTTGGCGTGCCACACGACATCATTACAGACAATGGTACAAACTTCACAGCAAAGGAAACGCAACAGTTTTGCGAGGAAAAGGGCATCAACTTCAAGTTTGCTTCAGTTGCCCACCCGCAAACGAACGGTCAAGTCGAAAGATCCAACGGCTTAGTTTCGGCTGGCATCAAGAAGCGTCTACTCGATCGTCTACACCCCGCCGCAGGACATTGGGCAGAAGAGCTACCCTCCGTACTATGGAGCCTCCGCACAACTCCAAACCGATCCACAAAATACACACCATTTTTCATGGTATACGGGGCAGAAGCAGTCCTACCCGAGGATGTTAGATTCAGCGCCCCACGAGTCATGGCCTACAGCGAAGAAACCTCCAACAAGGCACTCGCGGAAGATATGGATGCACTCGACGAGATGCGAGACATCGCGCTCGCAAGATCCGCAGTATATCAGCAATCACTGCGAAATTATCACAGTCGCCGCATACGCCACAGAGCATTCGTGTTGGAGATCTAGTGCTGCGGCTCAAGCAGAAGGAAGGACACAAGCTCGAGCCACCCTGGGAAGGACCCTTCCTCATACACGAAGTCATCCCAGGCGGAGCCTACAGGCTGAAGAATCCGTCGACTGGAGGAATCTATTCCAATCCTTGGAATATCGCACACCTCCGCAAATTTTATCCCTAGGATTACTTACTATCACAACAAATAAGGCTATACTAGCCACTCTTGTAGCCCGAATACATGACTTCTCAGTCATATCAATAAAATACATGGTTTCTCAACCATATTTACTCGAAGATTATCTATTCTTACATGCTAAAATAGTTACAGGTACACACCCCATAAACACACGGGGCTAAGCCTACAACTAAGCATCACAAGGAAAATTCATACACACAAGGTTACACACCTTATAAACAGTTTTTACAAGCTATACAGCATACAATCAGTCGTGGCGATAAGCATTCTCAGTCGCCAACACTCTCTCTACTTCTTCAGAGGTCAATCGAATGATTTTCTCCGCTGCAGGACGAACAGCATCGTAATGCGGAGAAATATCATCGATTGATTCATCTGGGAGGCTAGCTACGGAGTTAAAATCTACTTCAGGATATCGTATTCGGACAAAGGAGAGTGCAACCACCACGCCGCAAATCATCTGGTTGCGCACGCACTCGCGAATTTCTCCCTCCTGCCCGAAGAGCCCAAGGAGATACCTCCAATCTTCAGGACCCCTCTTAAGTGGGTAGAATGCAGCGTTTATCGCGATCAAGACCTCGTGAAAAAAACTCACGAGAAATTTTATCTGGGAGACACGGAACTTCAAAGTAGCTAACACAAAACCTCGGCCGCGATCAGACCAAAAATTGTTCGCATGAGGCCTTGAGCTGCCAGCTTCTTGAAGAATGTGGTTTTCCACCCACTGTTTTTCCTCCCTATCATCCGGTTTAACAACTGCAGACAAGAGTACGTAATCAGATAAGGAAGCAAAGACAAAGAAGACTTGGGGGCTGTATTACTTACACAACAGTTCCCTAGCAAGGGAAGCCAGCTCGTCCATCACAAACTGTTCGCGTTCAGTCGCCAGTTTTTGCTTGGACTTCGCCACATCGGCCACCCCACGCAACACTTTCAGTTTGCGCTCGCCATCGGCTACACGATCACGAAGACCCGCCAAAGACCCAACAGCTGCAACAAGTGGATCAGCTCGGGTAGCAAGTCCACCTGAGGATTCAGCGACAAATCCAGTACCCTGGAAGAGTACAAGGAAAGAAGTAAGATGCCCTATTCGAAGAATCTCTAGTCGCACATTTGACGAATGCTCGGGGGCTACTCCCATCGGGAGAGAATACACAAACTACCAGAAGCAATTTCCAGGCAAACATTTCGATTAAAGATAATACGGGAATACATCCCAAGGTTCATTACATTCAAAGCGGAAAAGGAATACAAAACTACGAAGCTACAGTGGTACTCCCGCTAGCGGCAGTCGCCCCTCCTGTGAGCCGAGCAAATAGCTCAGACAGCTTCCGAGCAAGGATGGCGGCTTGCTCGCCAAAACGAGAGAGCCGTACCTTTTTGCCCGTGGAGGGGTCGACTGGAAGAGCCGAGTAGGCTTCCTCCAAACCGGTAACTCCATGCGCCAGCGCGAACTGGATCGCAGTCTTTGCGCCAGACTCCGACTGGGCGACCGCGTAAGCATCCAAGAGACTGCTCTTCGAAAAGATCTTCAGCAAGCCATCTAGCGCAGACGGAGGTGCAGCGTTGGCGAGGAAACGACCGTGCAGTTGCGTCAACACATGAGTGGCATCGCCAATCAAGGAGCAAACTCCTTCGGCGTGCCTCTTGAGTTGAGCAAGAGTGTCGGTTAGCACGTCTACCCGTTGGATCCCAGGGATCTCCAAAGGAACATCCAGAAGACCTGCAAAAGAAACAAATATCAAGACCTGGCAAGATCAGCAGGATAAAAGATGAAATCGCGAGAGCTTAAATTACTTACCCGCGAGACGCTCAGCAAGGGGACGGAGGAACGTGACAAGGTCAGAATCGGCCTTATTGCCAGCATCCTCTTGATCCTTTAGAGCCTTCCGCGCATCCGCAAGTTGCCTCTCAAGATCCTCCGATCGCATGCGGGAGTTCTCCAATTCTTGTCGGATGGCCGCTAAATCAGCCCCCTGAGTGGTTACCCGCTCAGAGAGACTGCCCTTCTCGGATTCCGCGAATTCGAGTCGGGCTGCATAGAAACACTTGTCAGAAATCAAGAATTGAAGAAAAAATAGGAAGAAGAAAAGATGAAAAGACTTACTCTTAAGGAGCTCGTTCTCAGTCGAGAGTCGACTGCGGTCTGATCGAAGCGACTCACATTCTGACTCGGCAAGAATAACTCGGCGACCAATCGCCGCAAGAGAGTCAACAAGCGACTACAAAAATGCAGAGATAGAAGAATTAGAAGATATAAACTGGAGCATGTACCCGATTAAATTCAATCGACTACAGCCTCGGGGGCTACTCCCATCGGGAGCACTGCCGTGCACCCGATAAAATCAAGAAGAAGAAAAAGACAAAGCTTTGAGCCTGTAGCCGACCGCACGCGATCGACTACAGCCACGGGGGCTACTCCCATCGGGAGCACTGTCGTGCACCCGATAAAAATTTTATGACAAATGACAAAGTTTACCTGGCCCGTGGCGCGGGAGAGGGGATCCATGGAGCTGTCCGTCACTTCTTTCGAAGCTGAAGTCCTGGCGGCAAAGCTGGGCGTCTCGCGTTCCAAAGTCGTCGCATGGGGGGCTGCGCTGGGAGAATTCTGGACAGTGCCAGCAGTGGGAGTCTCACCCGCAGCTCCTGCTCTATTCCTCTTTTCGGGAGGAACAGAAGAAGCATACCTGCGAGGACTGATGGTTTGCAATCTGCAACAGATAAACATCAACATAGATGCAAAGGAAAAAGTTCGACCAAAGGACAAGAAGAAGAACTTACTCATCATCTTCATCTTCATCCAGCAAATCCGCGTTCCAAGCGGGCGCGATCACTGGGAATGAAGGGGAAGGGACGAGTGAGCGAAGTGGAGTCGCGGAGATAGGAGCCTTCCCAGGCGATTCTTCCAAGGAGTTATCCTTGGAAGTAGCCTCGTTATCATCCACTCGACGACACTTGTGGTGATGAAGGCCTCCATTCGAGCCCTCCGCATCATCCAAAGAATCGTCCTCGGAGCTCGAAGAAGCATCGGCTACACTAGTATCGGCTAAGCCGTCCAGGTGACTCGCCAATAACTCCGAGGCGTCCTCTCCTGCAACTGGCGGATAGCAGTTCGCCACTGCTAAGCTCTACAAAGAAGGCAGAAGAAGTCATGAAAAAAATCAGTCGACTAAATCTCAAAGCAAAGAAGAAAACAATAGAAGACAGGAAGGGTAAAACTAACCGCGGCTGGTGGAGGTCTCGAAGCGTCGAAGGCTTCGACTGTGCAGTCGGGGAACTTCTCCCCCACCTTCAAGCTGGTGACAGCCGCGATTTTCTTCTCGAACTCAACGTTCGAAAGCTCCTCGCGGCTCACTCGGCTAGGATCTTCAGCGCCTTGGTATTCCCACATGGTGGAAGGCCTTTGCTGCAGCGGTTGGATCCTGCGCTTCAGAAAAATACTCGCCAGGTGCAGCCCGTTGAGTACCACTCCAGCAGTTTGATCCCAGAGAGCGGACACCCTTGCGAGTAGGGGCGTGACAACCTGGGTTTCTTCGGCTGACAGCTTGTGCGCCCATGACTTCCGCCTCTTCCAAACAGCGAACGGGTGGAATTCCACGATCCCACCCGAGCTGTTGTCGGTGACGTAAAACCACTTTTTCCGCCAGCCTTGGGCGGAGTCGACGAAGTGCATGTTGAAGTAGCTGCTCTCCAGTCGCGCCTAGATTCCGAAGCCACCTGTGCGTAGCGGCTCGCCAGGCTCGGAGTCCACCCGCGATTTCTCGCGGAAGATGCGAACTTTGAAGAGGGCCTTCCAAAGCGCCCAATGAGGGCGAATGCCAAGGAAGCATTCGCAGAACACGATGAAGCACGATATGTGCTGCACCGCGTTCGGAGGAAGATCATGAAGTTGTATGCCATAGACATACAGCAACCCGAGGAGGAAAGGATGGAGAGGGAAGGAAAGGCCCCGAGACACGTGGTCCGCGAAGACCACGCGCTCGTTCGACTGCGGGTTTGGTACCTCTTCCTTCTTTCCGAGGCGCACCCTCTTCTCAGATTCAGTCGGCAGCAGCCCCTCCCGCTGCATCTCTTTGATGCTCCTCGCGGTGGTGTTGGGCGAGCGCCAGTCGCCAGCTCGAGGCGCAGGTTGCGCGGAAACTTCTCCGGTTGCAGAGGTCGCAGCGCCACGTCTTTTGCCTCCAGCCATGGTTGACAGTACGAGCTCGAGCGCGAGGAAGAAGATGGGCGCGAGGAAGGAGATGGATTGAAGACGAAGGCTGGGAAGTTTTTACCGCAGCGCTAAGTCCCGTATTTATACACGGAGCGAATCAGCCCCAGCCATTCGATGCGCTACGTGGCGCCTATCGCAGCCACCACGTGTGAAGATGAAACGAGGAGACGGTGAAACGATGTTCCGTGCCACGATCTTAATAGAAGATCGTGCGCATTTACTGCACCGCTCACGTAAAAACCGGGAGTGGCGTCTCGTTTCCCGGTCAAAAAGATGACTAGGTGGGCCAGCCCATCTGTTACCACTCCGTCATGTCCCATCGGGAGGAGAAAAGTGCGCCATGACGTCATGGCATGCATCATCAAATTCAAGAACCTTCGAATGGAAAATTCAAACACGAAAACAGCTTCGTACGAAATTCCTTCGATTAAAGGCAATTCCTTTGCGAACAAATCATGGAGCAAGACCTCTTTAAAACAAGAGAACTACCCTATACACGAGAACTCTTTCGTACGGGCACAACAGTCCAAACATGAAAACTCTTTCATAGGGGCATGACTCTCTTCAGTACGAAAATTCTTTCGATTGAATCTGAAACAATCACTCGGGTAGAAAGAACCTACCTCCATTCACACATGATATTTCAACATCATAAAGACCTGGATTGTTCAGCCGACTAGGCACATCCGGATGCCATATTCTTCGAATATGAAGGTAAGACCCAAAAAGATCTTTCTTAAGGGCCTGGAATCGCACTCGAAAGCTGCGTCCTCCGGTATGATTCCGTGTCAACAACACGAAGAAAAATCCTAGCGGACGCGCCGGGTACCCCTATAGGTTAAGTTCGACTCGATAAGTCCACAACGGCTCAGTCGCAACAATCACCTTATCGGGTTCGAGTCGGAGGTCTCGAATCTGTGTAGGCCAGGAATGTTTTTGCCCTAGTCGCAATTAATTGGCACTGATCTCTCGGGAGAGCCAAGCTACTGTGCCGCATCCTTCTGCGATAAAAGCCGCAAAAACAGGCACCTATGCTACTCGACACTCGAGCATGAAGACTCGTTGCACAGGGAACACACCCTTTAAAACAGGAAACAACCAAGCTGGTTATCCGTAAGAAAGGCAGACCAAGAAAGGCTTGACCGTCTACTCGACTGGGAAAATCCCACTCGAGCAAACGCTCGGGGGCTACTGACGAATATTGTAACACCTGGGGTGTTACCCTATTAGAGAGTGTTTGTTTTCTTTTTGCTTGCATCATATGCATCACATGAGCATTGCATTCTGTTTTTTTCAAAGCAAAGATTAAAATTTGGCAAACAAACCTATTTCAATAATGTTTGCAACTTGCTTGAACTTATTAAATAAAATTTGCTTATTTCCAACACTCCCCAAAACCAACATTATTTGAAATCCCACTAACCACTTAAACATCAAACTAATATACCAATTTTGAAATCATTAACTAACCTTTGCTTTGTTTATTGTTTTGCAACCTAATAACATTAATTATAACAATACCAAACCTCAAACCCTATTTTGGACATTTTCAACTAAACAACTTTAACTCAATTAAGATTTTTCACCTTGTGAAAATAATGCTAACCTTGCTTTCCATTTTTGTTTTGCAACTTAATAGTAATTGTTTAACAAATTAAACACCCCAACCTTATTTTGGAATTCCAACAACAAAGTAGAAATCAAAGTTAACATTCTAAATTTTGATTAACATTACTTTTATGTGCTGTTTTGCAAAATAAGAAAATTTATTTATAAACTAAAAATGAAAACCCTAACCCTTTCTATCTCTCTCTCCTCTTATTCTTTACAAAAAAAAACTCAACTAATAGAAAAATAAGCCAAGGAGAGGAGACAGGCCCTTTCCCTTTCCTTTCTTCTCCCAGCCCAATTCCCTTTTCCCTCAGCCCACCAAATTTTCTGGCCCGCTACCCTTTCGCTGCGGTTGTCGTCTTCCTCCCCTCCCTGACGTCATGTCTGTACGACAGCTACCGAGCCCTCCGATCGCATCCTCCCCCTTCCGATGGCACGCCGTACAGGCACCCATCCCCTATATCTACCCTACCCCCGAGCCCTAAACCTAGAACCCTAGCTAGCTCCTTCCCCTCCATCGCCGCCGTCTTCTTTTCTCCCTTCCCCTGCTCCCTGTTCGTCCTCTGAAACCCGCACCGAACACCACCCCTTGGCCGTCAGTATCTACACCGCCCCGTCGCCACAGCCGCCTCGAAGCTGCGCCGTTGGCGGGAATGGAACGCCGGCGCTTCCACCTTCGACTTCGCGGAACAAGCGGCGCCGGAGCAGCGCTAGGGAGGCGCCGCGCTTCCGTTTTCTCCGGCGAGTTTCTGCCATGCACCACGTTCGCCTCCAGCAGAACAGCGGCTTCGTCGCCTCTCCTAAGCACGATCGGGCCCCTCGAGGTGAGCCCCACCTCCATCAGCCTCCCCTTCCCTCCCACTTGCTCTGTGCCAGCCTTCGAGCGGCCGCACCGTGGTCTCCGGCGAGCCGCTCGCGCTGTCTGTTTTGTCCATGTCGAGGTTCAGTTAAGTGCAGGAACAAAATTCAGTTAACTTCGCTGGGCTGCCTCTTATTCCAACGAACCGGTACCCTGTCACGAAACGCAAGCGAGCCCACTGGTTCGGCTCCTTCCGCGCGAGCCATCGATCCCAGGATCGAATCCTGGTCGAGGCGAAGGCGCCCCCTTTTTCTCGTTTTTTACCTCGCGTGGCGCCAGGGGCCACCAGTCAGTGGCTCTCCCTGCCACGCCAGCGTGCTGACCCCGCAGGCCCACTGTCAGCGTGTGGGGGTAAACACCAGCACGGTAACAAACGCTTTAAAACAAATCTGTTAAATTCTAATTCTTTTAAAATGGGCAGAATAATCTATAAACTTTAAAATGCAATAACTTTTAATCTATGCATCCAATAATTAAAAGTTATATATGTTTTCTGTTCCAAATTTTCTAATCTTTCCAAAACTCCAACTTGTGTTCAGTTTTGAACTTTCTAATTGCAATTCAAATTCAAATTTAAATCATTCAATTGTATTTTGCTAAATTCAATAACTAATTATTCATAAGTCCAAATCATACAAATAAAATATGTTTTCAGTACCATTTCAAATAAGCTATTCAAATATAAATTTTGTTTTCTGTTTTGAATAATTAAAATTGCCTAAACAATTTAAATCTTGTTTAATTCAATTAAAAATTGTTTAATATTGTTTAATTCCTAATTAAATAATCCAAAGTCCAATTTCAAAATGTGAAACATGTAATCCAACTAAAATTTGCTAACCTTTTCAAATATCAACTTTGTTATTTGTTTTGAACATTTTAAATGGTTGAAAACAACAAATACTTGTGTGTTCCCTTTAAGGCACCCAAAATTTCCCTAAGTTAACAAATAAAATTCTAAATTGCTACACCCTATCTTAAATTGTTTCTAATGTTGTTATTTTGCTGTTTCCCTTTTGCATGCATCATGCTAATCCACTTTCACCTATTGATCAGTAGGAAAACAATTGTTTAAACCAAAATTCATGGGCTTTCCATATGTAATCCATTTTTGCATATGGGTCCATTTAATTATGTTATGTTATCATGTCCACTAGTTTATTTCTATGCATCCAATAAATTGTCATGCATCCATATCTTGATCATGCTGGATCTTTTGCCGTAGTAGTAATTGTTGCATCCGGTGTTTGTTCGAGGTTCGTTGCTTCTTCCCGGATAGGACGTTGAGATGATGTGAGCAACGACAAGTTCTGCTACCTTGCGGGATCTCAGGCAAGTATACTCACTTGCTGCCATATGGCTGCCTTTCATCACTTGTTACCGATTCTTTCCGTTGATTCTTTTCTGCTAGCCTTGGTAGTAGTTGTTTCTGTTACGAACCTATCACATGAATCCTTTAAACCTGATATTGCCTCACCTCCACTCCTATAACCTTTGCTTGAGCCTGTGTCTTACTATCTTGCTTAGGGTTGCTTTTGCTCGAGCTCGTTGTCGGTTACTTCTTTTACCATCGTTCTATTACTATTGTTATCGTACCGGGGCTCGAAGTTAATCAATCAATCCTGTTAATGCTAATGTTAATAATAAATTTGACGATAAGGCACCGGCGGGAGGCCCACGGGTGGTTTTGAGGCCCGCTAGTGTCGACCCCCTAATTAGGAAAAGGGTCTTGTCTACTGATCCATGATGAGCGCACTACCCGCATTTGGGGAGTATGGGCTCCCCCTCAGTTTGACTCGATTCGCATCTCGTCCAAATCGCCGTACTCGTTCGGGCTTTCCATTTGCTGCATGCATGATCTTGCGAGCCCTTGGCGCCCGGGTGGAACTTTCGTAGTCGGCATTTAGGGCGGCGTGGTCTTCCAGTGCTATGAGGGTCCCCTTTTCTTCGTGGGGCTCGATTAGCCGCGCACGCACAGCACGCGGTGCTTTGGGCTTGATGCGAAGAAGGGTTGGATTGTGTTGAGTGCCCCGCTTGGTGGAGTGGCCGCTCCATCTGGCGGGATATTCATGAGTGTCGGTTACTTTGGTGCACCCCTGCAGGGTAAATCTTCTCGAGAAGCCGTGTTTTCCGCGGTTATGGATTACTTGGTGAAAGTACTGGCTAACAAGTACTCAGGACAACTTAAACATAATGATCAATCATGTTTCACCCAATGATTATTAACTTGACTAGTAATAGGTTATTCACACAATAACTTGATTCACCTTATTACTACGGTGTGAGTTATCCTCGGATTGCTTCTTCGGATAAGGGGCGAGATCCAGGATGGGTTTGTGTGAAGTTATCTTTCAGTTGGCTACTATCACTCGATCTTATCTCCTTTCTGATAGTTGGAAGTAATAGAATCTCTGTAGTTGGTTAGTGCAGCCTGCTGTCGCTTATTTGCCATAACCCCTTCCTGTCCGTTGATCCTAAAGTATTTGTATCTTGTGATGATTGGCTACGCCGGTATTCTTGTGAGTATGGGCTTTATCCCCCTTGCCAGTACTTAACCGTACTGACCCACGAATCTCTTTCGTGGCTGCAAATTCCAACTTGCAGTCAACAGGTTTGAAGTCTGACGACGTTAGCTTGGGAATCCCTCCGGCTTGGCCTGGGCAGGGATTGGACGCCTTCGGTTATCTTCAGGACTCTTAGTCCAATTTGGATCTTGTCCGTAGCCGGACGTTTGGTTCTTCCGCTGTTATTTGGATCTTTGTATTGTATCAGTTGTATCCCTGGCTCGTTGAGTCATCTTGTATCTTCCTGATGCTGTTGTAATTGTGGATTATTCGTGAACTATTGTAATGTTATCATAAATGGCAACCTGGAATCGGTTATTATGTGGATTTTGGCGGGAATGCTGAAATCTGCATAGTGCCCGATCTCGGGGCGTCACAAATGGTATCAGAGCCTTGGTTCCGATTCCCGAGATTGTTTCGATACGAATGGTTATCGAAGCAACGGGTCCGCAAAGCCTGTAGGATAACCTCGCTAACGGTCGTTGTTTCTAGAGTGTCAAAAACTATTTCTGCTAAACTATTTTGGAAAAAACATCTCAATAGGATTCTTGTTTTCTCCTTACCCCTATTCTATTTCCCCTCCCATCTTATTTGTTTTGGAGTCTCTCTTCCTGTCTACCTTTCAAAGTGTTAGAATCCTACGTGGGTGGACGTTTTCTGAGCCCTTAACCTAATAGGTTCGATCATCGGCAGATTCCTGGTGGAAGAACATCGTCGTCACTCCGAGCAAGAATCCCTTGTTAGTGGTGTCGAGGAGATCAACCGGAAGAACGAAGAAACGATAGTCGAACTTCTTTCCCCTCCCGGGTTAGCAGGTGGATTGCGAGGGCGCAATCCCTTGTTAGTGGTGTCGTCTGTAACACCTGGGGTGTTACCCTATTAGAGAGTGTTTGTTTTCTTTTTGCTTGCATCATATGCATCACATGAGCATTGCATTCTGTTTTTTTCAAAGCAAAGATTAAAATTTGGCAAACAAACCTATTTCAATAATGTTTGCAACTTGCTTGAACTTATTAAATAAAATTTGCTTATTTCCAACACTCCCCAAAACCAACATTATTTGAAATCCCACTAACCACTTAAACATCAAACTAATATACCAATTTTGAAATCATTAACTAACCTTTGCTTTGTTTATTGTTTTGCAACCTAATAACATTAATTATAACAATACCAAACCTCAAACCCTATTTTGGACATTTTCAACTAAACAACTTTAACTCAATTAAGATTTTTCACCTTGTGAAAATAATGCTAACCTTGCTTTCCATTTTTGTTTTGCAACTTAATAGTAATTGTTTAACAAATTAAACACCCCAACCTTATTTTGGAATTCCAACAACAAAGTAGAAATCAAAGTTAACATTCTAAATTTTGATTAACATTACTTTTATGTGCTGTTTTGCAAAATAAGAAAATTTATTTATAAACTAAAAATGAAAACCCTAACCCTTTCTATCTCTCTCTCCTCTTATTCTTTACAAAAAAAAACTCAACTAATAGAAAAATAAGCCAAGGAGAGGAGACAGGCCCTTTCCCTTTCCTTTCTTCTCCCAGCCCAATTCCCTTTTCCCTCAGCCCACCAAATTTTCTGGCCCGCTACCCTTTCGCTGCGGTTGTCGTCTTCCTCCCCTCCCTGACGTCATGTCTGTACGACAGCTACCGAGCCCTCCGATCGCATCCTCCCCCTTCCGATGGCACGCCGTACAGGCACCCATCCCCTATATCTACCCTACCCCCGAGCCCTAAACCTAGAACCCTAGCTAGCTCCTTCCCCTCCATCGCCGCCGTCTTCTTTTCTCCCTTCCCCTGCTCCCTGTTCGTCCTCTGAAACCCGCACCGAACACCACCCCTTGGCCGTCAGTATCTACACCGCCCCGTCGCCACAGCCGCCTCGAAGCTGCGCCGTTGGCGGGAATGGAACGCCGGCGCTTCCACCTTCGACTTCGCGGAACAAGCGGCGCCGGAGCAGCGCTAGGGAGGCGCCGCGCTTCCGTTTTCTCCGGCGAGTTTCTGCCATGCACCACGTTCGCCTCCAGCAGAACAGCGGCTTCGTCGCCTCTCCTAAGCACGATCGGGCCCCTCGAGGTGAGCCCCACCTCCATCAGCCTCCCCTTCCCTCCCACTTGCTCTGTGCCAGCCTTCGAGCGGCCGCACCGTGGTCTCCGGCGAGCCGCTCGCGCTGTCTGTTTTGTCCATGTCGAGGTTCAGTTAAGTGCAGGAACAAAATTCAGTTAACTTCGCTGGGCTGCCTCTTATTCCAACGAACCGGTACCCTGTCACGAAACGCAAGCGAGCCCACTGGTTCGGCTCCTTCCGCGCGAGCCATCGATCCCAGGATCGAATCCTGGTCGAGGCGAAGGCGCCCCCTTTTTCTCGTTTTTTACCTCGCGTGGCGCCAGGGGCCACCAGTCAGTGGCTCTCCCTGCCACGCCAGCGTGCTGACCCCGCAGGCCCACTGTCAGCGTGTGGGGGTAAACACCAGCACGGTAACAAACGCTTTAAAACAAATCTGTTAAATTCTAATTCTTTTAAAATGGGCAGAATAATCTATAAACTTTAAAATGCAATAACTTTTAATCTATGCATCCAATAATTAAAAGTTATATATGTTTTCTGTTCCAAATTTTCTAATCTTTCCAAAACTCCAACTTGTGTTCTGTTTTGAACTTTCTAATTGCAATTCAAATTCAAATTTAAATCATTCAATTGTATTTTGCTAAATTCAATAACTAATTATTCATAAGTCCAAATCATACAAATAAAATATGTTTTCAGTACCATTTCAAATAAGCTATTCAAATATAAATTTTGTTTTCTGTTTTGAATAATTAAAATTGCCTAAACAATTTAAATCTTGTTTAATTCAATTAAAAATTGTTTAATATTGTTTAATTCCTAATTAAATAATCCAAAGTCCAATTTCAAAATGTGAAACATGTAATCCAACTAAAATTTGCTAACCTTTTCAAATATCAACTTTGTTATTTGTTTTGAACATTTTAAATGGTTGAAAACAACAAATACTTGTGTGTTCCCTTTAAGGCACCCAAAATTTCCCTAAGTTAACAAATAAAATTCTAAATTGCTACACCCTATCTTAAATTGTTTCTAATGTTGTTATTTTGCTGTTTCCCTTTTGCATGCATCATGCTAATCCACTTTCACCTATTGATCAGTAGGAAAACAATTGTTTAAACCAAAATTCATGGGCTTTCCATATGTAATCCATTTTTGCATATGGGTCCATTTAATTATGTTATGTTATCATGTCCACTAGTTTATTTCTATGCATCCAATAAATTGTCATGCATCCATATCTTGATCATGCTGGATCTTTTGCCGTAGTAGTAATTGTTGCATCCGGTGTTTGTTCGAGGTTCGTTGCTTCTTCCCGGATAGGACGTTGAGATGATGTGAGCAACGACAAGTTCTGCTACCTTGCGGGATCTCAGGCAAGTATACTCACTTGCTGCCATATGGCTGCCTTTCATCACTTGTTACCGATTCTTTCCGTTGATTCTTTTCTGCTAGCCTTGGTAGTAGTTGTTTCTGTTACGAACCTATCACATGAATCCTTTAAACCTGATATTGCCTCACCTCCACTCCTATAACCTTTGCTTGAGCCTGTGTCTTACTATCTTGCTTAGGGTTGCTTTTGCTCGAGCTCGTTGTCGGTTACTTCTTTTACCATCGTTCTATTACTATTGTTATCGTACCGGGGCTCGAAGTTAATCAATCAATCCTGTTAATGCTAATGTTAATAATAAATTTGACGATAAGGCACCGGCGGGAGGCCCACGGGTGGTTTTGAGGCCCGCTAGTGTCGACCCCCTAATTAGGAAAAGGGTCTTGTCTACTGATCCATGATGAGCGCACTACCCGCATTTGGGGAGTATGGGCTCCCCCTCAGTTTGACTCGATTCGCATCTCGTCCAAATCGCCGTACTCGTTCGGGCTTTCCATTTGCTGCATGCATGATCTTGCGAGCCCTTGGCGCCCGGGTGGAACTTTCGTAGTCGGCATTTAGGGCGGCGTGGTCTTCCAGTGCTATGAGGGTCCCCTTTTCTTCGTGGGGCTCGATTAGCCGCGCACGCACAGCACGCGGTGCTTTGGGCTTGATGCGAAGAAGGGTTGGATTGTGTTGAGTGCCCCGCTTGGTGGAGTGGCCGCTCCATCTGGCGGGATATTCATGAGTGTCGGTTACTTTGGTGCACCCCTGCAGGGTAAATCTTCTCGAGAAGCCGTGTTTTCCGCGGTTATGGATTACTTGGTGAAAGTACTGGCTAACAAGTACTCAGGACAACTTAAACATAATGATCAATCATGTTTCACCCAATGATTATTAACTTGACTAGTAATAGGTTATTCACACAATAACTTGATTCACCTTATTACTACGGTGTGAGTTATCCTCGGATTGCTTCTTCGGATAAGGGGCAAGATCCAGGATGGGTTTGTGTGAAGTTATCTTTCAGTTGGCTACTATCACTCGATCTTATCTCCTTTCTGATAGTTGGAAGTAATAGAATCTCTGTAGTTGGTTAGTGCAGCCTGCTGTCGCTTATTTGCCATAACCCCTTCCTGTCCGTTGATCCTAAAGTATTTGTATCTTGTGATGATTGGCTACGCCGGTATTCTTGTGAGTATGGGCTTTATCCCCCTTGCCAGTACTTAACCGTACTGACCCACGAATCTCTTTCGTGGCTGCAAATTCCAACTTGCAGTCAACAGGTTTGAAGTCTGACGACGTTAGCTTGGGAATCCCTCCGGCTTGGCCTGGGCAGGGATTGGACGCCTTCGGTTATCTTCAGGACTCTTAGTCCAATTTGGATCTTGTCCGTAGCCGGACGTTTGGTTCTTCCGCTGTTATTTGGATCTTTGTATTGTATCAGTTGTATCCCTGGCTCGTTGAGTCATCTTGTATCTTCCTGATGCTGTTGTAATTGTGGATTATTCGTGAACTATTGTAATGTTATCATAAATGGCAACCTGGAATCGGTTATTATGTGGATTTTGGCGGGAATGCTGAAATCTGCATAGTGCCCGATCTCGGGGCGTCACAAATATATGGACCATGGACCCTGCGAATAAGGACACCCCCTCTCAGGCCCAAGGATGAAGGCCCAAGAAGAGGAGCCCTTGGAATACTCCAGAAGGCCCACGTGAAGCCCATCTGCACTAACTTGCGGGTTAAGATAGGAAACATGTAACCGACCTAGTTAGGGTTCGAGTCCTCTCCGGGTAGGATTCGAGACCTGGCCACCTATATAAGGCTAGGAGAACCCCACGGGAGAGGACCAAGCAACACAACACCATCAAATCCTTGAACTCAAGATCTTACTCTCGATTCGAGCATCACCATTGTAACCGATCTTTCCGTCAATACAGATCGACAAGAGGCAGGAGTAAGGGTTTTACCTCTACGAGGGCCCCGAACCTGGGTAAATCTCGCCCCCTGTCTAGCCGACGATTCCACCAGCGCTCATGACTTCTCCTAGTCGAAACCCGATAGGGTCACCTAAGGGATTTGTAGAGTCAGAGATTCGACAACCGGGCTCACGGCTTTACGCCCGTAGTGAGGAGGCCTTCCAAGGCAGGCGCTACGCGCCGCAACCTAGGCACCGAGATGGCAGCAGTTGGAGAAACTGCTGGCCCAGCTGCTAGCCAAAACACCGCCACCACCAGACCCAAATACAGCACCCCCGCCAAAACCCTTAGAGCTGCTGAGGCTGTAGCTGCGGAGTTGCCGCATCTCGCTGGCGACGCGTGCGTTAGGCAGCAGGAGAGGCTCAATGAGCTAGTGCTAGAGGCTGCTAGGCAGAACGAGGAGTTCCGGAAAGCCAATCCGGGTGCCGGAGCTTCGCAGGTGGTGCATTCGCATGCGGCTAGATCTAATGATCAGGCCTCATCACCGCATCCTAGCCGCGAGAAGGACCGGAGTGGGCATTCCGGCAGAGACAGGCAGATGCAGGTGTACGACCCGGCTGTCGCCGCGAAACAGCACGCAGTGCCGCGACAGTCCGGTCAAAAACACAACACTGCAGGAGCAGGCTATCAAGCCCATAAAGCTCACAGCCAGCCGCGAGATGGAGATCGCCCAGGCCCTTCTCGGCATCAGGTTGCTCAGCCTACTCGGCAGAGGCAGCAGCCGTGTGCGGTCGCGCCAGCCGTCAACCCGGTGGAGCAACCTGCGGTCGTGCAAGTGGATAGATATGATGATGGCTACTTGGCTATGGTGCTGGCTGGTTATGATATCCTGGATCGCGTGGGTGAGCGTGTGCTGGAGCCTAGTGATGCCAGGCACAAGCTGGACCGGATCAGCTTATCCGCGCAACTCGAGAGCAAGGGGCCGCCTGGCCCAGAATGCTTTGGCCCCCGCATCATGACGGAGCCATCCGTGAAGCAGTTCCAGCTCGCTAGGGGGACCAAGTGCTATGACGGCAGCACCAAGCCGGAAGATTGGCTCAATGACTACGTCACAGCCGTGCACATTGCAGGCGGCAACCGGAGATGGGCCGTGCGGTACATCCCGCAGATGCTCGAGGGACCAGCAAGAACTTGGCTCAACAACCTGCCCAAGCACAACATCAACTGCTGGCTTGACTTCGCGGAGGCATTTGTCAGCAACTTCACCAGCACCTACCGGAGGCCGAATAGGCCGCAGTAGCTATCCGCTTGCAGGCAGCGGGAAGAGGAGACGGACCGAGAGTATCTTACTCGGTGGAGTACTCTGAGGAACACTTGTGAGGGTGTGAACGAGGCACAGGCTATCACTTGGTTTGCGCAGGGCTGTAGGCATGGCAGCATGTTGTGGCAAAGGCTGCAGAGAGAGATGCCGAGTACTCTCGCTGAGACCATCCGAATTGCGGATCAGTACGCACTCGGCGACCCAACTCAGCCTCTTCTTGATGCTGCTGAGCCGAGAAGGAACTACAACAACAACAGCAACAAGCGCAATGAGTTCCGCAACAAGCGCAGAGGTGACCGGATTGATACCCGGTACGATCCAGAGGAGGTGAATGCAGTGGCTACTGGAGCTGGGAGTAGCCAGAGGCCAAAAACTGCTGGAGCCCAGTACGGGCAGAACCAGAATCAGGGCCAAGGCAACAAGAAGCCATACAGCACTTCCCAGCAGGGTAGCGGCAACTCGGGTCCGGCACCGAACTTTGTCTTCAAGGACATGAAGGATGGCCCATGCAGCTTCCATACTCGGCATCCCGCTAGACCCGTCAACCACACTACTCGGCAGTGCAGTTGGTGGGAAGAGATCAAGAATGAGGGTCTGCCTCCTCCTCCTCCTCCTCTACCAGCTGCGAATGCCGCTGTGCAGCCTGCTCGCGCACCAGCTGCTCGGCCTCCAGCTTTCCCGAGAAGAGAGAATGTGAACCAGGTGGCTTTAGGAGCCAACCGATACTTCAACAACGATGGCTACCGCAACAACAACAACAACAACAACTACACCCGCAACTACAACAGAGGCAACAACAACAACAACAACAACAACAACCACCAAGGTAACAACAACAATGGCAACAATGGTGGTGGAGACCGCAACCGGTACCAAGAGCATCACGAGAGCTACATGATTTTCACCTCTGAGCTCGTCGACAAGCAGTCTCAGCACAGGCGTGCCATGGAAGTCAATGCTGTGATCCCCGCTGTTCCTCACTACATGCACTGGTGCAACCAAGAGATCACGTGGTCCAGAGCGGATCATCCTAAGGTGATGCCCAACCCGGGTAGCTACGCCTTGGTGATGGATCCCACCTTCTTGGGCCCTGAGAAGAACGTGAGGTTCAGCAAGGTACCGATCGACAACGGCAGCAGCATCAACATTGTGTACAGCGACACGATTGAGAAGCTCGGTATGGCCGAGAACATGCTGCTACCCAGCAAGACCACTTTCCACGGCATTGTGTCGGGAGTCTCTTGCAATCCGATTGGCCGAGTATGGATAGACGTGCTATTCGGCACCAGGGAGAACTGCCGCACAGAGAGCCTGCAGTTCGAGGTGGTTGATCACCAGAGCCCCTACCACGCCCTACTCGGCAGGCCTGCTCTGAGCAAGTTCATGGCCTCTACGCACACTGCATATCTGAAGATGAAGATCCCTGGTCCCAATGGCGTGATCACCATCTCTGGTGATTACAAGAAGTCTATGGAGTGTGCTTCTGCTGGTTCTCAGTTGGCGGAGTCTATGGTGATTGCTGCCGAGAAGAACAAGATGTACGAGGTGGTGGCTATGGCGCAGTCCGCACAAGGTGGTGCGCCTGGCGTGACGAGTTCCCAGCATGGGACGACGTTCCAGGCATCCCAGGAGACGAAGAAGATCCAGGTTGACCCGGAGTTTCCTGACCGCGTTGCCATCATTGGCTCCGGGTTGGGGGAGAAATAGGAAAGCGAGCTCATCCACTTCCTCCGTGAGAATCGGGACGTGTTCGCCTGGTCCAATGAGGTTCTACCAGGTGTCCCAAGAGTTGGTTGAGCACTCGCTACATGTGCATCCTGACGCCAAACCAGTGAAGCAGGCTATGCGCCGCTTCGGAGATGAGAGAAGGAAGCCATCGGTGATCAGATCACCAAGCTTCTGATAAGCAATTTCATCATGGAGGTATTACATCCGGATTGGCTAGCCAACCCGGTCATGGTCGAGAAGAAGAAGGAAGACCCCAAGGCCCCTACCGCATGGCGCATGTGCGTCGACTACACCGACTTGAACAAGGCATGCCCCAAGGATCCCTTTCCGCTACCCCGCATCGATCAGGTCATCAATTCCACTGCTGGTTGTGAGTTGTTGTCTTTCATAGATGCCTACTCGGGCTTTCATCAGATAGCTCTCAACCCTGCTGATCAAATAAAGACTGCTTTCATTACCCCGTACGGGGCTTATTGCTATCGTGTCATGTGCTTTGGGTTGCGGAATGCGGGTGCTACTTATCAGAGATGCATGCAGAAATGCTTGCATGATCAACTCGGCAAAAATGTGAAGGTGTACGTAGATGACATTGTCATCAAAATGAATAAAACACATACTCTGCTTAGTGACCTTGAGGAAACTTTTGCTAACTTGCGCAAGTATAAAATGAAGCTGAACCCGAGTAAATGCACCTTTGGCGTCCTGGCTGGCAAGCTACTCGGCTTCTTGGTATCCAGTCGGGGCATTGAGGCCAATCCTTCAAAGATAAAAGCTATTGAGAGCATGTCTTTGCCGAGATCCCTGAAGGATGTGCAAAAATTCACTGGTTTCTTGGCATCTCTGAGTCGTTTCTTGGGCAGAATGGGCGAGAAGGCCCTGCCTTTGTACCGGTTGATGATGAAAAGCGACAAGTTCGTCTGGACACCGCAGGCTGATGTGGCATTCAAAGAGCTAAAGGCAATGCTGGGTAGCGCTCCCATCTTGGCTAGTCCGCTACCCAAGGAGCCAATGCTGCTATATATTGCTGCTACCAACCGAGTAGTCAGCGTGGTGATTGTGGTAGAGCGAGAAGAGGAAGGCAAAAGTGTGCAGCGGCCAGTGTATTATCTCAGTGAGGTGCTGTCGCACCCGGACTTCTAGGGGACACTCACAGTCCGTTAAACAGTAGATAAATGGCTTACGGGGCACACCGGCACCCGCATCTCAATATGAGCAGGCCAACACGTAAACGTGTGACAACCATTCTCTTACTATTCATCGTCTGCGCAAACCATCCCATAGAAATCCAGATACTTCCATTGACGTACTTCAAAACATACACACATGGTACGTCAACGGCATTTGAACAAGTGATATCACAACAGATTTCTACGACACAAAAGATGGAAATAAGTTGCAAATAGCTCTCACTAGAGCAGAGATAGCAAATACAATCATCCAGAGGACACATGTCCCAGCAATTCATCATTACAACACAGCGGAAGCATTCAAAGTGTCTGAGTACAGACAAGATCCAAATAGGCCTAAGAGGCCGGAAACGAAAAGACGGAGCCCATCCACGAAGTCTCGGATCCTGCCCGGGTCCGCTATCTACTCGTCAGCAGCCTCGTCATACTCCACGTAGTAGCCACCAAGGGGATCCTCGGAAACGTAGTCTGCGGAAACCACAGCCCCAAAGGGGTCAGTACATAAACGTACTGGCAAGCAAGACTCACAGTTCACCAAAGTGTAATCCGTCAACACCAAGCACAGATGCTTTGGGTTCAACGGAAGAAAGGGGTGATACAAAAGATGCGGCAGCTGGCTGCAATAACCAATTACAGATACCTGATACAACTTCCGGCTAACAGAAAGGGGATAAGATAGCGTATCGTAACCAACCTACCAACTAACTCCAAACAAACCCATCCTGGATCTCGCCCCTTATCCAAAGAAGCAATCCGAGGATAACTCACACAGTTGGATTAATGATAGTTCAAGTTATTGCGGCAATAAGGCTATTACTAGTCAAGTTATCATTAGTTAGGTGTAAGTTGTTCTGAGTACTTGTTAGCCAGTACTTTCACCAAGTCATCCATAACCGCGGAAAACACGGCTTCTCGAGAAGATTTATCCCTGCAGGGGTGCACCAATTTGGTCGTACACGTAAGAATAACCCGCCAGATGGAATGGCCTTTCCACCAAGCGGGGCACTCAACACAACTCAACTCTTCTTCGCATCAAGCCCAAAGAACCACATGTTGTGCGTGCGCGGCTAATCGAGCCCCACGAAGAAAAGGGGACCCTCATAGCACTCTAAGACCATGCCGCCCTAAATGCCGACTACAAAAGTTCCACCCTGGCGCCAAGGGTTCGCACCTGCACATGCATGCATCAAATGGAAAGCCCGAACTAAGTGTGGCGATTTGGACGAGATGCGAATCGAATCAAATTGAGGGGGGCGCCCATACACGCTTCCCACATGCGGTTAGTGCGCTCATCATGGATCAGTAGACAAGACCCTTTTCCTAATTAGGGTCGACACTAGCAGGCCTCAAAACCACGCCGGGCCTCCTTCCGGTGCCTTATCAGCAAATTATTATTACCTCAAACATTAACAGGTTGATTGTTTGAACATCGAGCCCCAGAACATAATGAAATAGTAACAGAAAGTAATGGACAACAGACTCGAGCAAAAACAACCCTAAGCATGCTAGTAAGACACGGGCAACCAGCAACGGGGTGATAGGTATGGAGGTGAGGCTATATCAGGGTTAAAGGATAACATGTGATAGGTTCATAACAGAAGCAACGATTCAAAAGGCTAGCAGAATAGACAACGGAAAGTATCGGTATCCAATGTTGAAAGGAACACAATGGTTCATGTGAGTGAATACTTGCCTGCAAACTCAGCAGCCTGGTACTGAGCTAGATCCTCAGAAGGGGTGTCGTAAGTATCGTCGGTCTCAACGTCGTCGTTTATCCGCGAAGAAGCAAACAAACAACGCAGAGAGACAAACAATCAATAACATGGCATAGTGCACAATCATGGGATGATGCATGACCATTTAATTGATGCATAGAAATAAACTAGTTGACAAGATAACATGTTTAAAGGGACCCATATGCAATTGGATTGCATATGGAAAGCCCATGAATTAAGGTTGGAATCATTGTTTTATAACTAATCATCATGTGTAAGTGAATTAGCATGATGCATGGAGGAGGAAAACAGATAGAAAACAACAATAGAAACAATTTGGAATAAGATTTACTAAGTTTAGGATTTTATTTATTAAGTTATGGAATTTTGGTTCCTTAAGGTGTTACACAAGATTTTGTTGTTTTCACCAATTTAAATTGTTCAAAACAGGTAACAAAGTTCATATTTAGAAAGTACACCAAATTTTAGGTGGATTACATGTTTCAATTATTGAAAAAGGAATTACAATGATTTAATTATGAATTAAACAAGTTTAAACAAGATTTAATTGAATTTAATTCAAGTATGAATGTTATTTGAATTTTATTTGTTCAAAACATAAATTCAAGTTCATATTTGAAAAGTTTATGTTTTTCTGGTTTGAAAACATATTTTATATGTTCAAAAATAATTTAAGTTGAGCAAGTTATTAATTTGGCAATTTTAAATGATTTAAACAAGGTTTAAATTATTTAACCAATTATAACTATTCAAAACATGAAACAAAGTTTATATTTGAAAAGGTGGTTTAAAATAGCATGGAAAACATATTTTATTTGTGATATTTGAATTAAGTTTGAATTAGTTATGCATTTAATCAAATTTTAAATGAATTGTTTGAATTTGAAATTTGAATGCATTTGAATTATTCAAAACAGAATACAAATGTTATAAACAGGTAGAGAATTAAATTTGGTTCAACAAACATATTTTATTTTTATTATTTGGATTTATAAAATAAAAGTTATTAGCATTTTAGTGGCAGGGACCAATCTGTAAAGAAAAGGACTTGTTTTGAAAAAGAAAAGGCTGAAAAACAAGTTTCACTCTGCAGTGGCTAGCCCTAACCACTGAAAGAGGGGCCCGTGGCTGCGTGGCGCTCACGTGGCATTACTGCTGCAGACAGGTGGGCCCCAAGCATGCCCGCGTGTCAATTGGCAAAAAGGTGGGGATTTTACTGCGCCGAGGGGGGGTCGAACCCGCGACCTGGGCGCGCGAGGGAGCAGTGCGCTGCCACTGCGGTAACTGAACTTTGCTTGTCAGGTAAGCACACGCAAACAGGTTATCTTTCAGATTTCGCTGTCGCACCCCGGTTTCTAGAGGATACTCATCGCACGAACTGGAAGTCAGGTGCTTGGATTATGGGGCATACCTGCTCCCACGTCCCAGCTTCCTGGTAGGCCTGCGCTTATGCGCGACAACACAAGCCCTGCTTCCACCGTCGAAGTAAACTATCCACTAGGAACCTAAGGCACTACTGTCGACGTACTTCATATTCAAGCACGCACTGTACGTCAACAGCTTTGAACGAAATGATAGCACAAACTGTCTCTAAGACACAAAAGAATGAAATAAGTTTGCAAATAGCCTTCACTAAGGCAGAGATAGCAAAACACTCATCCAGAGGACACATGTCCCAACATATCATTCATTACATCAGCGGAAGCAATCAAATGGGTCTGAGTACAGACAAATCCAAGGCTTAAGAAGCCGGAGAAAAATAACGAAAAACGAGGCCCATCCACGTAGGTCCTGGATCCTGCCCGGGGTCCAGCCAACTACTCGTCTGCAGTGTCGTCGAACTCCACAAAGTAGCCATCCTGGGGATCATCGTAGCCGTAGTCGTACTCTGCGTAAACCACAGCCCCAACGGGGTCAGTACATTTGATGTACTGGCAAACAAGACTCACACTTCATCAAGGAGTTACCCGTCAACACAAGCATTGATGCTTGGGATCAACGGAAGAAGATAGGTATAATACAAGCTGCAGCGGGCTGCTCTAACCAACTACAGAGATAACTACTGGTGTCCGGCTAGTAGAAAAGATAAGATCGAGGAATTGTAACCAACTGAAAGATAACTTCAAAACAAACCCATCCTGGATCTCGCCCCTTATCCGAAGAAGCAATCCGAGGATAACTCACACCGTTGTAATCAGGTGAATCAAGTTATTGTGTGAATAATCTATTACTAGTCAAGTTATTAGTCATTGGGTGAACATGATTGATCATTATGTTGAAGTTGTCCTGAGTACTTGTTAGCCAGTACTTTCACCAAGTAATCCATAACCGCGGAAAACACGGCTTCTCGAGAAGATTTATCCCTGCAGGGGTGCACCATAGTAACCGTACACGTAAGAATATCCCGCCAGATGGGAATCAAACCCACCAAGCGAGACACTCAACACAACCAACTGTTCTTCGCATCAAGCCCAAAGCACCGCGTGCTGTGCGTGCGCGGCTAATCGAGCCCCCCGAAGAAAAGGAGGACCCTCATAGCACTGGAAGACCACGCCGCCCTAAATGCCGACTACAAAAGTTCCACCCTGGCCTCGGGTTCGTACCTGCATATGATGCAGCAAATGGAAAGCCCGAACTAGTACGGCGATTTGGACGAGATGCGAATCGAGTCAAGTTGAGGGGGGCGCCCATACTCGCTTCCCACATGCGGGTAGTGCGCTCATCATGGATCAGTAGACAAGACCCTTTTCCTATTAGGGTCGACACTAGCAGGCCTCAAAACCACAAAGGGCCTCCTGCCGGTGCCTTATCATCAAATTATTATTAACAGCAGCATTAACAGGATTGATTGATTAACATTCGAGCCCTCGGAACGGTAACAGATAATAATAGCACGATAATAAAAGAAGTAACCGACAACAGGCTCGAGCAAAAGCAACCCTAAGCATGCTAGATAAGAACAGGCACAAACAAAGGCTGTGGGTATGGAGGTGAGGCAATATCATTTGTTCAGGGAATCATGTGATGGGTTCGGAGAATAGCAACGATACATAGGGCTAGCAATAGTAGACAAAAGGATAGTATCGACAACAAGTGTGGAAGAGAACTCGATGATTCATGTGAGTGATAACTTGCCTGGTAGCTCAGTCTCGTACTGGGCTAGGTCCTGAGTAGTGGTGTCGTAAGGCTCGTCGGTACCAACGTCGTCGTCTAACCGAGAAGAAGCAAAACAACAACGAAGGCAGACGGCAATCAATACATGGCATAGGTGCACAAACATGGGATGATGCATGTCATGTTCAATAGATGCACCAAAGTAAACTACTTGATATGAAACACAAGTTTAAATGATTCCATATGCAAAGGTTGCATATGGACGCCCATGCTTTAGAGTTGAATTAATTGTTCTATCACTAAGCATCATGTGTAAGTGACTTAGTATGATGCATGCATGATGAAGAACAAGAATATAACAAGTTTTAAATGCAATTAGAATGATAGTTAACCATTTTAGAAAACATTAATAAGTTTGGAAAAATATTGTTACTTAATGGTGTTGAACAAGTAATTGTTGTTTTCATCAAGTTAAAGTGTGCAAAACAAACAACAAAGTTGATATTTGAAAAGGTTATCAAATTTTAGTTGGATTACATGTTTCACATTTTAAAATTGGACTTTAGAATTAATTATTTATGAATTAAACAATATTAAACAATTTTTAATTGAATTAAACAAGATTTAAATTGTTTAGGCCATTTAAATTATTCAAACCAGAAAACAAAATTTATATTTGGAAAGTACATGAAAACTTGATTGAAAAACATATTTGGTTTGTGAAATTTGGAATTTTTATGAACAAGTTATGAATTTTGCAAATTTAAGGGAATTTGACAAGAATTCAAATTTTGCACCAATTTAAAATATTCAAAACAGTAAACAAATTTTATATTTGGATAGAACATTTAATTTGGTATTAAAAACATATTTAAAAAGTTAATTTTGGAGTTAAAATGAATTTGTTATGTATTTTAGAAGTATAGGGTGCAATCTGCCATTTTAATGCCTCTAGGGACTTAGGAAAAATTTTCCAGGGGCTAGAAATAAGGGCCAGGGGCCTAGTGGTGATTTGCTAAACATTCCAGTACCAAACCATTGTAAAAAATAAAACTTGTTTTATTTGGGAGAGAGGGGACTTGATCCCTCCACCTCCTGGTTGATGCAAAGGAACTCAACCACTAGGCTAGTGCGGTTTTTGTTGGTGGGACTGCACCTCTGAACAGGTTAAGGTGTTGGGTGCGGTTGTACTGAAATAAAACGAGAAAAAGGGGTGTTGGGGCTGGGGATCGAACTCGAGACCTGCGGGTTAGCTGGGCGCGCTCCAAACCAGTAGGGTATCGCTGCGTTTGTTGATTGGATGAGGTGCTGGTTGGTTTTAACCTTTGCCAACGAGATGTTATCTGAACCTGCAAGCGCACGTACTGCAGATCGTTACAGACATGAACGAACAGAGGGCACTCGAGGTGATCTTCGTGGAAGAAATCGGTGACCGATCCGCAGGAAAAAGGAGAGGGAAGGAGTGGGAATGGAAAGAAGATGGTACCGGCTTCGCGTGGGGGTCCTCGGGATGGCCGGAGGCGGACAGGTGCGGCGGCGATGTGCTCCGGCGGCGATGGCCGTGGCACAGTACAGAGGAGGACGCTCTCCCTCGATGGTGGCGGCGGCTGGGGGATAGGAGGGAAGAGATACGACCTAGGGTTAGGGTTTGGCTCGGGAGGGGAGGGGAGAAGATATAGGAGAGGGATGGACCATCGAGTGGTTGAGGGAGGGTCTCCTGTCGCTGTCCTCCATTGCGTCACCTCCTGTACGGAGGTAGGGGATAGGCCGAGCGGGCTACTGGTGGGCTGGGCCTTCTCCCCCACCTGGTTGAAACGTTTTGCTCTTCTTCTTTTTTGTATTATGAGATGTGCTGTTTTTTTTTTGTGGCTGTAGCTTTTGGAAGAAAAACATGGCTTTTTGTTGATGGAAAATTCTGGAAAAATTTGAATAACTTCCCTAGGTTAGTAGCAATCATTTGGTGGCTTGGTTTCCAATAATTTGAAAGTTTGATTGCTGTTTTTAAAAAGGAACCAATTTAAGTGAAAATTGCAATATTATTTATTATTGGAAAAACAAGGCAAATTCAATAGGGTTTCCCCTAGGGTTTAGAATGTTTTGAAGAATACCAAGTTGTGTTGAACATCATGGATTCAAAAGTTTGATGATTTGATAATTGTTTTGAGTTTGGAAAATGACTTGGAAATAATTGATTTAATGGAGTAATTGATTTTAGCAACAACTTAATGGATGAATTACAATGGATTGCTTGGAAACAAAAGAGGTTTTTAGTTTGCACTTCTTTATTTGAAAGGTTGTAACAGACAAGTGTGAAAACAGAAGTTGACAACAAGTTTGAAATTCATATGAAAACAATGCAAACAGAAATAAAAATGAGAATGGTGCCATGATGCATTGCATAAATTAAACAAATAAGTAAAACAACTAAGGGTTTTCATACTTGGATGTTACAAAACGCCCCCCCTTGAAGGAATCGCGCCCCGAGATTCCTACGGAGAAGTGAAAAGGTCCGGATACTTCTTGCGAAGATCCTCTTCGGTCTCCCACGTTGCCTCTTTATCGGAATGATGCGACCATTGGACTTTCAAGAACTTGGTGCTCTTGTTGCGAGTCTTACGCTCGGTCTCATCGAGAATTCGAATAGGGTGCTCCTCATAAGATAGATCATCTTGCAGTTCAATGGAATCATGATCAACTGCACGATCTGGATCTTTGAAACACTTCTTGAGTTGTGACACGTGGAACACATCGTGCACTTTGGATAGTTTTTCTGGAAGTTCAAGACGATAAGCATTCTCTGCACGTCTTGAGAGGATGTTGAAAGGGCCAATGTATCTTGGTGCAAGCTTTCCTTTCACACCAAAACGATGAGTACCTCTGAGGGGAGTTACACGGAGATATGCCTTGTCACCAGGTGCATAGACCATATCCCTGTGCTTGCTATCATAATAGCTCTTCTGACGAGATTGAGCAATCCTGAGATTGTCACGAATGATACGAACTTTCTCCTCGGCTTCCTTAACAATGTCAGGGCCTAAAAGTGAACGTTCACCAGCTCCAGACCAATTGATTGGACTCCTGCATCTGCGACCATACAGTGCCTCAAATGGTGCCATGCCTAGGCTTGCCTGGTAGCTGTTGTTGTAGGAGAATTCAGCATATGGAAGGCAATCCTCCCATTTCATGCCAAAGGAGAGACCACATGCTCTGAGCATATCCTCGAGAATCTGATTGACTCTTTCGACTTGCCCCTGAGACTGAGGGTGGTAAGCTGTGCTGAACAGAAGTTTGGTGCCCAATGCTTCTTGAAAGCTCTTCCAGAAATGAGAAGTGAAGATACTTCCACGGTCTGAGCTTATTTCCAATGGAACACCATGAAGGGGAACAATCTTTGCTGTGTAGAGCTCTGCTAACTGGCTAGCTGAGATAGTTTCCTTTACAGCATAGAAGTGAGCAACCTTAGTGAGACGATCAATAACAACGAAGATTGCATCGTTGCCCTTCTTGGACTTTGGAAACCCAGTAACGAAGTCCATTTCAATCATGTCCCACTTCCACTCAGGAATTTTCAGAGGTTGGAGTAGACCTGCTGTCTTCTGATGGACTGCCTTAACACGTTGACAAACGTCGCATTCAGAAACGTATTGAGCAATTTCACGTTTCATGCCAGACCACCAATACAGAGTCTTGAGATCCTGGTACATCTTTGTACTTCCATGGTGAATGGATAGGGGAGTTTCATGAGCCTCCTTGAGAATGATATCCTTGAGACTTTGAACCTGAGGAACTGCAATGCGTCCTTCAAAGAACACAGTTCCTTTGTCATCAATAGAGAAGGACTTGAACTTATCACTGCCCTCTTTGATTTGCTCTACCATCTTCTTGATTTCATTATCACGAAGTTGTTCAGAACGAATCTTGTCGTCGAGAGTTGGACTGGCTGTCAAGCTAGCAAGATAGCCTTGAGGAACAAGACCAAGGTTCAGCTTCTGGAATTCTTCATGAAGTGGAGGTTGGCTTTCCATGATCATGAGATTATTGCAATAGGATTTGCGACTGAGAGCATCGGCCATAACATTAGCCTTGCCTGGAGTGTAAGAAATGGTGAGATCAAAGTCTTTAATCTTCTCAATCCATCTCCTTTGCCTGAGGTTCAGATCTGGCTGAGTGAAGATGTATTTCAGACTCTTGTGATCGGAAAAGATTTCAGTTTTGTTACCCAACAAGTATTGTCTCCATTTCTTGAGGGCAAACACAACTGCTGCAAGTTCAAGATCATGAGTGGGATAGTTTTGCTCATGTGGGTTCAACTGACGTGAAGCATAAGCGACAACTTGACGTTCTTGCATAAGAACTGCACCTAGACCTTGAAGAGATGCATCGCAGAATATCTGGAAAGGTTTGGTAGTGTCGGGGCCAACTAGAACAGGTGTGGAAGTGAGTTTAGTCTTCAGGAGGTTGAAACTCTCATCACATTGTGGAGTCCAAACGAACTTTTTGTCCTTCTTTGTGAGATCAGTGAGAGGTTTGGCAATCTTGGAAAAGTTTTGGACGAAACGACGGCAATAGCTAGCCAAGCCAAGAAAGCTTCTAACTTGCTTCACCGTCTTAGGGGGTTTCCAATCAACAATTGCCTTAACCTTTTCAGGATCAATGGCAATGCCTTTGGCAGAGATGATATGACCAAGATATGCAACTTCTGGAATCCAGAACTCACATTTGGAGAACTTGGCATACAGACGATGCTCGCGAAGTTTCATGAGAGTGAGACGAAGGTGTTCTCCATGCTCTTCCTCGGATTTGGAGTAGACTAGAATGTCGTCAAGATATACCACAACGAACTTGTCTAGGTATTCATGGAAGACAGAATTCATGAGTCTTGAGAACGTTGCCGGTGCATTGGTGAGACCAAAGGACATGACGGTGTATTCATATAGACCGTACCGAGTGGTGAAAGCTGTCTTAGGAATATCTTCCTTTCTGATCTTTATCTGATGGTACCCCATCCTCAAATCCAACTTTGAGAATATTGAGGCTCCAGCAAGTTGATCAAAAAGATCATCGATACGAGGAAGTGGATACTTGTTCTTGATGGTTTTCTCGTTGAGAGGACGATAGTCAACCACGAGTCTTTTAGTTTGATCCTTCTTGGCAACAAACAGAGTTGGGCAACCCCAAGCGGAGGAACTAGGCTGAATGAAACCTTTGTCCATGTACATATCGATTTGCTCCTTCAACAATTTCAGTTCAGGAGGAGCTATCTTATATGGATGCTTAGAGATTGGAGCAGTACCTGGCTCAAGCTCGATCACGAACTCAACTGCTCTGTCCGGAGGCATCCCTGGCAACTCTTCTGGAAAGACGTCAGGGAATTCACAAACCACCGGAACATTCTCAAGCAGAGGTAGAGGTTTAGCATCCAGGGTGTACAGCTGAACAGAACTTGATTCCTTCGGAGAATAGACTATCTGGCCGGAAGGGTGGAACAGAGTTATTGACTTCTTAGCACAATCAATCGTAGCTTTATTGGCCTTCAACCAATCCATGCCAAGGATGACATCAATGTCTGAATTGCCAAGCAGAATGAGGGAAGCAAGGAATATGTGACCTCCAATTAAGATCTGATTCTCATGACTGATCTTGGAAGTTTGCATAGTTGCTCCAGGAGAGTTTACTACTAGCGGGGAACCCAAACCAACAAAAGGTAGTTTAACTGTTGTAGCAAAGATCTTTGACACGATACCTATCTTCTTCCGTTGATCCCAAGCATCAATGCTTGTGTTGACGGGTAACTCCTTGATGAAGTGTGAGTCTTGCTTGCCAGTACATCAAATGTACTGACCCCGTTGGGGCTGTGGTTTACGCAGAGTACGACTACGGCTACGATGATCCCCAGGATGGCTACTTTGTGGAGTTCGACGACACTGCAGACGAGTAGTTGGCTGGACCCCGGGCAGGATCCAGGACCTACGTGGATGGGCCTCGTTTTTCGTTATTTTTCTCCGGCTTCTTAAGCCTTGGATTTGTCTGTACTCAGACCCATTTGATTGCTTCCGCTGATGTAATGAATGATATGTTGGGACATGTGTCCTCTGGATGAGTGTTTTGCTATCTCTGCCTTAGTGAAGGCTATTTGCAAACTTATTTCATTCTTTTGTGTCTTAGAGACAGTTTGTGCTATCATTTCGTTCAAAGCTGTTGACGTACAGTGCGTGCTTGAATATGAAGTACGTCGACAGTAGTGCCTTAGGTTCCTAGCGGATAGTTTACTTCGACGGTGGAAGCAGGGCTTGTGTTGTCGCGCATAAGCGCAGGCCTACCAGGAAGCTGGGACGTGGGAGCAGGTATGCCCCATAATCCAAGCACCTGACTTCCAGTTCGTGCGATGAGTATCCTCTAGAAACCGGGGTGCGACATTCGCTAACTGAACTTTGTTTTGCAGGTCGTTTCTGAACTTCGACACTGGCTCGACGGCCGACGGCGCTCTGCCGCAGTGCTCGCTGCCGTGCTGTGCGCTCGGGTGCGTGTGCCTGGGTGGTGTGTGTGTGTGCGTGCAGAGAAGAGAGGAGGTGGAGGGCACGGTGCTCACCTCCGGTTGCAGGTGAGGCAGAGGGCCGGTGTGGAGGTGGACGCCGGCGACGACACGGACGGCGGCGGCGCTACAGGCCCCCTCGGGCTCAACGGAGATGTCGGGGATGGAGAGGGAGCAGTGGGGGTTTCGTTCCCGCTGCTAACCGGAGGGAATGGTGGACCACGCGGCGGCGAGCATCTCCGGTTCAGAGAAGGGTGGCGTCGGTGGATGGTGGTGATGATACAGAGAGGGAGATCGCTGGCAGAGAGAGAGATCAGCGGCGAGGAGGGAGGTAGTTGGGGGCTAGGGTTAGGGCAGCAGCTCGGGGGTCTAGCAGTAGGTTTATAGGGGAGGTAGGGGCGCGCTCGGTCGTTGCTGCTCCACCTCTGCAGACGTGGACGCCTGCATCGACCTGCCGTACAGGGAGAAGAAGAGGGCGAACAGGTAAGCAGGCCCTCGGGTGTGGTGGGCTGGTGGGCGCAGCCCACCTGGCTGGCCTGCCCACCCTTCTCTGTTCTTTTATTATTTTTTCTTTGTTTCTTTTTTTTTTGCTGAAATGAAATAGGGAGAAAAGAATAGGGTTTTTGGGTTAGGAAAAATTAGTGATAAATTTTTATAGATGGCTTATTGCAACAGCAACCAAGTGCAAGCTTTGTTTTCAAAATTATTTCAAATTATTTGCTGTTTGATAAAATAAATGAATTTAATGGAATAATTGAATTAAGTGATTAATTGAAACTTAAGCAATTCAAAGAATTGTTTAACAATCCATGTTTATTTGATACAAAATGATTGGAGTGATTTGTACTTTCCATAACTTTCAAATGGTTGCTGTTTGAAATTTGATTGAATTTGAATTAAGTGATTTATTGAAAACAACATTTAAATGGTTTGAACCTTAGTTTAATGGAAACAAATGATGGAAGTGTTTTTTCATTTTCATAATTTTCAAAAGGGGTTGCTGTTTTGGAAATTAATTGAATTTGAAAAGGGTTTGGTATTAAATGAATTTTTGATAGAAACAAAACAATAGTTTTGAAATCACAACTTTAATGGAAACAATTGATTGTTTTGATTTGAAATATCATTTTGGAAATTGTAACATCACAAGTATGAAACAAAAGGTTTGAAATTTGGTTTGAAATTCAAATAGAAAACAAAGAAAAACAAATGAAAACAGAGGAAAACAAATGGAAAACAAGCAAAACAAATGCAATGAACATGATGTCATGATGCAAAACATAAAATAACAGAGAGCAAACATTCTAATGGCTATTTTTCATACTTGGGATGTTACAGGTGCTGTCCAGCTCCAAACAGAACTACCCGCACTACCAGAAGATGACTTACGGCGTGTACCTAGGCGCCAAGATGCTAAAGCACTATTTCCAAGAACATCCCATCACCATGGTGAGTTCAGCTCCCATCTCGGATATCATGGGCAACAAGGAAGCAAGTGGCAGAGTAGCCAAGTGGGCAATCGAGCTAGGCGCCTATGCTCCCGCATATGCGAGAAGAGAAGCCATCAAGTCTCAGATTCTAGCGGAATTTCTTGTGGATTGGGCTGAGGTGCAGTATGAGCCTCCTACTCCGGTATCCAACTACTGGAAGATGCACTTTGATGGCTCCAAAATGAAGGAAGGCCTTGGCGCTGGCATAGTGCTTACTTCACCCAAGCGAGATCAACTCAAATATGTGCTGCAAATCCACTTCAAGGCATCCAACAATGTAGCAGAGTACGAGGCCGTGGTGCATGGTTTGAAGGTAGCCAAGGAAGTGGGTGTGCAGCGCATCATATGCTATGGCGACTCGGATCTAGTTGTGCAGCAAGTTTCTAGCACTTGGGATGCTCTGGATGCCAACATGGCGTCATACCGCTTCCTGGTCCAAACCATGACGGGATTCTTTGAAGACTGCGAGTTCCAACACATCCACCGAGCAGAGAATGAGGCAGCTGATGAGCTGTCCAAGTTGGGGTCTTCTCGGCAGTACATCCCGGCTGGGATTGCCTTGGAGCATTTGAGAAAGCCATCCATCAGGCCGTCCCCCAACTCGGAGTCAATTTTCGTCCCTTATCTGCCTAGTGAAGAAGCAGTTCCAATGGAGATTGACTGGGAAGGTGCAAAAGAGGACCCGGGGACTGCAGTCTCCATCCCGGGGACTGGCGCCTGCAACCCGGGGACTGCCCCTCACTACTCGGGGACAGCCCCTCCTTACTCGGGGACTGCCCCTTTCAGCTCGGGGACTGTCGCATTTCTTGAAGAAGTCCTTGCAAACCGTTCGGGGCTGCAGAGAGTCAATCCCAACTCAGAAAAAGATGTCGTGGCGGCTGTTCCGATGGAAGTGGACGAACCAGTGTTTCCCGCACGGGAAACGCCGAGTTGGGCCATGCCCATATTATCCTTTCTAAAGGACGGCACCCTGCCATATGATGAGGTTACCGCAAGGCAGATTCAGAGAAGATCCAAGGGCTACACCATCTTCAGAGAAGTGTTGCATAAAAGAAGTCCTACTGGCGTACTGCAACGCTGTGTGGAACCAGAAGAAGGAGAAGAAATTCTGGTGGAAATACATCAAGGAGAATGTGGGCATAACGCCTCTTCTCGGGCTCTAGTCAAGAAGGCTTTTCGGCATGGTTTCTTCTGGC
The DNA here is from genome assembly GCA_028641055.1 of Alopecurus myosuroides. Classification (NCBI taxonomy): domain Eukaryota; kingdom Viridiplantae; phylum Streptophyta; class Magnoliopsida; order Poales; family Poaceae; genus Alopecurus; species Alopecurus myosuroides. The sequence continues at coordinate 228,595,183 of CM054060.1, read as the reverse complement.
TCACTGCTTTGAAGCAAGCTGAGGATATTGTGAGAAAGTGCAATGGCTGCCAGAGATTCGCAAGTAAGATCCACATGCCTGCTTCCGAGTTGAAAACAATTCCCATCACTTGGCCATTTGCTGTTTGGTGTCTAGATATGGTTGGTCCTTTCAAACCGGCTAGAGGCAACATGACACACATCTTGGTCATGGTCGATAAGTTCACCAAGTGGATTGAAGTGAAGCCTATTCGGAAATGTGATGGAGCCACTGCTGTGAGTTTCCTGAAGGACGTGATCCTGAGATACGGCTACCTGCACAGCATCATCACGGATAACGGCACGAATTTTGCTGAGGGTACCATGGTGAGATTCTGCAGAGATAAGCACATCCGACTAGATGTCGCGTCTGTCACGCATCCCGCATCCAATGGGCAGGTGGAAAGAGCAAATGGCATGGTGCTGGCAGGCATAAAGCCAAGGTTGATTGAGCCGCTGCTGAAAACACCAGGGTGTGGCTAGACGAGTTGCCAGCGGTGTTGTGGAGTCTAAGGACTACCCCTAACCGGTCAACCGGCTACACACCATTCTTCTTGGTTTACGGGGCTGAGGCCGTGTTGCCAATCGACCTAGAGCATGACTCCCCCCGAGTAACCCTCTACACTGAGGCGGAGGCAAGAGAAGCTCGAGAAGATGACGTTGACCTGCTAGAAGAAGCAAGAGAGCTTACTATGTCATGTTCAGCTGTTTACCAGCAAAACTTGAGGCATTATCACAGCCGGAAAGTGAACCCAAGGGTTTTCCGAGAAGGAGACATGGTGCTTAGGCTCGTGCAGCGCACAGCCGGGATGCACAAGCTATCTCCTCCATGGGAAGGGCCATTCATTGTGAGCAAGGCTCTACATAATGATGCCTATTACCTTGTGGACGCACAGCCATCGCAGAAGAACAGGCCGGATAAAGCTGGGGAGGAATCTAAACGCCCCTGGAATGTAGCTCTACTTCGTCGCTTTCATTCATGAGCAAAAGTGTGTATGTACTCTCTTATCCGAGTTAAACTCTTACTCTGCAATCTGAAATTGAACTCGGGGACTGCCCTCGTCAAAAGCTGTTCTAAGTGTTTCTATCCTGCTTTACCTTTGTCTATTCGGTTGAACCACTCAGAATTTCAAAAGCATACGAAGTAGTGTGTGTAAACTCACCGGACACTCTGCGACTCTGCTGTTGTCCGCAACCTGGCTTCATGGCAAGCCAGAGAACAAGCCAACGAGTCAATGAACACATGAAAAATTGCAAAGGAAAGGAAAAGTGTGGCAACCGAGTAGAGTGCTTTTCTCCTGTTTTTTGTTAACTTTTTTTCGGCTAAGTGGTGGGTAGCGTTACTATGACTGTTTCTAAGTGGCTAAGTATTTGAAACTCCAACTTTGAACTCTTGTGACTCGAATACCAAAAAAGCAACAAGTTGCAGGTAAGAGCTGAGATAAAAAGGAAGAGTGGATGAAAAATGCAACTCGGGGACTCGCATGATAACGCAACCCGGCATTGAGCCAAAGCTGCTCAAATTACTAAGTATAAAACATCAAGTGGAATAAAAACTGAGTAGCAACGGGAAAAATAAATTGTTTGATACATATGCACCCGGCATCCCGGGGATCTGATAAAAGCTTTGAAGCATGAGTGTTTCAGGAGGTAACTAGTTCGAGGTAGCGGTGTTCTCCAAGTTGGCGTTGGTGGCGTCCGCTTCGGGGTTGGCAGCAGCTTGATCTGAGGTGGTGGTGGCCACCGAGATGGGGTCTGTAGCGGATGTAGAGGCATTGGACTGAGAGCGGGGTTGCGCCGCATCGTCGAGTGCCGCGCCAGAAGACGAGCCCAGCTCGGGAGCCGGACCTTGGGTCGCCATATCGGCAACGATGGTGGCATCCTGGCTCTTGGCTTCCTCGTCGCTACCCGCGGCAGCCTTGCCCTTCCCCTTCTCGGCACCTGTGTTCTCAAAACAAGCCAAGTCTTCTGACTCGGTGTCCTCGTCGTCATCGTCATCCTCACCCTCGCTTTCCGCCTCGGTGTCAGGCTCGGTGAGGCCGTCGATGAAGACCGCGGTATCCGCGTAGGAGGCGATCTCGTACGCGACTGCCTGGCGACGAGTCACGCACTCGGGATCCTTCTCCCACTTCGAGTCCTGGCGCATCTCGGGGATGGTATTAAGATTTAGATTTTCATACCAACTGCAAATGAAGAGGAGCAGCATGTCAGCGCCTGCCCGAGCTCCGGATGCTCGCCATTTCTTCAACTCGGCTTTGACACCGTTGAGCTTCTCGGCGAGCGCGCGGATGGTTCTCGGCACAGGGTCTTGGGGCCAGAACAGCGCATGAAGCTTGAAGGCGGTGGACGCTAAATCGGTGCCCAAGCCCCTAAGACGCTGGATCTGTCCCTGCATGTTCGTGAAACTATCCTCGATCGAAGCCTTGGTGTCCATGGGCAGTCCCTTCTCAGTTCGAATTTCTTGTGCCTTAGACAGGGCAGGTTTGCAAGACGAGCAGAGGTCGGGGAAGATTTCTGAAAATGCTATCAGAAAGGATTAGACACGGAGGCAGAGAAGAGATACAAATCAGGCCACAGAGAAAAAGAAGGAAACAGGAAGGCGCAGAGAAGCGAGAACTTACTGTTCAGGTCGCAGAGTAGCAATTGCAGCTTCCTCTTCCATGCCTCCTCATCAGCAACGTGCTTCTCTTCAACCTTGCGGAACTCAGACAGCTGGTTCATGAGGTCCACATTGCTCTTTTTCAGCACCTCGTTTTCCAGCTCGAGGGCCCTTTCCTTGGCATTGGCTGCCGCCTTAATTTTGTCCTTCTCGGCGGCCTGGTCTATGGCATCCTGAAGGGCAGCCCTCAATTGGACCTGCAGCGGTTCCAACTCGGTGACATGTTTGTCCTTGAGCTCGGTTGCTTGGCTCTCCAGCTGCTGCTTCACCTCTGCGGGCTTCAGGCAGTCGAGATGCTCTTCACGGAACTTCTTGTACTCTTCTGCGGACAGAAACAACACGATAAGCAGAGTAGCCAAGAGAAAGGAGTAAGACAACCGAGAAGACGGCAACTCAACTTCAAGCTCCTTGATCTTGCTTTCTGCGGAAGCAACGAAGACATGGCAATGTTTGTGCTCCTCTACCATCGCATCAAATTTGCCTGCAGAGTAGAAGGAGTTAAAGCAAAAAGCAAATACGGGCGTAAGCACGAAACGCATTAACCGAATAGCTAGAAGCTTACTCTCGAGCTCTGAAAGTTGGAGGGCACGATCCACAGCCGCTTGCTCTGTCTCAGCATCAGTCTTGCGTTCTGCTTCTAGGGCCTCAAGGCGCCTCTTGGCGATAGAGTGATTCCAGAGCAGCCGCCGGTAGAGGGTTGTCTTCTTCAAGAGGCTATTCTGAGAAGAAGAAAGAAAGGGAGTTAGACAGTGTTTTAAAGATTTGGCCCGAGAAGACGGCAACTCGGTTGAGTACCCGTCTACTCGGCCCGAATCTCGGGGACTGGGTAACGGATAAGGAGAAAACGAAGGACAGAAGGGAAGAAAACTACAAAAGAGAAGAAAGGTTGCAACTCGGAACAAGCAAGCGGCACTTACAGCGTAGGTCTGTTCGAGGTCCTCAGCAGCTTTGCGGTGGACATACATCTTCGCGGCCAGCGTGCTGGTGGTGGACGAAATGGTCATGGGATTGTAGCCCATGTCCGCCTTGTTCCAATCAGTGCGCCAGTGGTCCAGCGGGCCCAAGGCCAGGCCATTCCAGGTCTTTTTGCCAAGGACCTCGCTATTCCACTTCGCTTCGATGAAGCCTACCCGGTCGATCATCTGCTCGAGCCCCTCGGACACCACCTCAGTCTCTTGGACCTCGCGCGAGTAGATGGAAAGGGCTTTATTCTTTGCCGGCAACTTGGAGTCCACCGCCGTGGCCTGCTTGCCCTTCGTAAGAGCGAGCCGCTGCTCGGTCTTGTTCAGATTGATGCCATAGTGCTTGCCCATCTACACCATGTAGGGAAGGTAGCTAGGCGGTTCTTGAGCGCTTGATCCCGCGCCTGCGCCAGTAGAGCTGCCAGAAGCGCCAATGGTAAGCTGCCCAGTCTTCGCGGCAGGCTTCACGGGTAGTTTCGGTGGCAGCATCCAGCGCAGCAGTGCGCGACGGATTCTTGCGAACTGCGGCATCAGGCTGGGTGGCCTGCTTACTAGCGGCATCCGTCTTCTTGGTGATCTGCTTGGCTGGAGGGCTTGGAGCAGTCTTGGTCTTCTTCGCGGGCTGCAGAGAGTTTGGTGCAGTGGGTGGAGCGGCCTGCTGGGTAGGCGGCACAGGAGGCTGGCTACCCGGCGCAGCGTCCGGCTGTGCTTGGCTCTGCAGGTCGTGCTCCACCACAGTCGCGTCTACCCGCTGCTCGGCAGCGGGGTCTGGTCGTACATCTCCTTGTTCTTCTACCCGCGGCTGGGCCGCGGGGTCATCTTCAACAGCAGCCTCAGCATCCGGCTGCTCCTGGTTCTCTTCCTGCCGCTCAAGGGCGGCACGGTCTTGGTACTCGGCGTCTCGTTCAGTGTTCTCCCCAGCTGTGGCAGCTGGAGGAGAAGAGGGGGTCTCGTCTTGAGCAGCATCCTGCGCACCTTGTTCTGCGCGGGCCTGCTGCTCCGTATTCATGTCTTGGACACCAGCGCCCGTGTCCTTGGTGTTGGTGCCTTCTTCGTCTTCCTTCACGGGAGAGGGCGCACGCGTCCTACCCCGCGCTGCGGGCTCATCCTCGTCCTCATCAAGATCAATGAGCGAATCGAGGTCAATAGCTGATCTCTTCTTGGAGGCGGCGGGAGCCGCAGCAGCATCGGCGTTCAAAGGATCGCTGAAGAGAAAAAGAAATTCAGAAAAGAAGGAGGGGAAGAAGAACACCAAGAAGCAACAACAAGATATAAGTTGGAGGGAAAATACTTACCCTTTGCGGGTAGGGAGTGGCCTCCTGGTGGAAACCTTCTTCACCTTCTCGGGCTTCTTGGACTTCTTGGCAGTTGGCTCTTGGGCACCGCTACCCGCCCTCTTCCGGGTAGAAGGGGCAGCCACCGCAACCGGATCGACGTCGAGGACATCCTCGTCCTCCTCGTCCGCATCGGCGTCGTCTGCAGAGTAGAAGAAAAGAATCGGGTGAGAGGCGGAAAGAAAATTTAGATTGCGCTACCCGCAACTACAGAAGCGAGCTCAGTCACCTTCTTCATCGTCCTCGGACCAATCCCGAATGGACGCATCAACGCGATGCTTACCCGGCTGTTCGGCGTGAGGGATACAGAGGGTATCCTGGGTGTCATGAGCGGTCTCGTCGTCTTCCTTTCGGTCCTCGCTCCAATTGGCCTCGAAGCGTTCCTCGCTTTCATCGACCTGGCGGTCGATGTGCTGGAAAGGAAGGCAGACAACGCAAATTAGTTGAGCAAAAGGCTAAGGGATCCTACCCGGTACAGAATGCAAACACAAAGCATATTTGGCTCAGGTGCTTTACTCGACGTGGCGTGCAAACACAAAGCACATAAAGCCTGGCGGATACTAGTAGATGCTTTACTCGACGTGGCGTGCAAACACAAAGCACATAAAGCCTAACGGATAATATAAAGTGCTCTACTCGACATGGCGTGCAAACACGAAGCACATAAAGCCTAGGAGATGCTAGTAAGTGTTTCTACTCGGTGCAGCGTGCAAGGACTAAGCATACTAAGCTGGAAGGCCACCTACTCGGTATCATGGTGCAAAGATAAAGCGTAAAGTGCTAACCTGTTCGATTGGCTTCATACGGCTATACGGCACAAAGCCATATTGCCAGTTGTCGCTGAGGCCGGTGCTCATGATGGAGCGCGCCCAGACGGCCACCTCCGCGTTGCTCAACTCGAACGTGGTGGTCCTGGTGCAGTCTCTGTTACCTCCCATGTAGCACATGAGATGCGTACGGCGCTGCAGCGGTAGCACTCGCCGAGAAATCCAGCAGGCGATGGGATCGTCGCTCTTGAGCCCCAGCTCCCTCAGCTCGGCGAGGCGCTTGATGATCTGGGAGAGATCGCCTAGCAGCGGTGGCTTGTACCCCCAATTCTGCTGAGTGGGCGCCGTGTTCGTCCACTTGGGGAGATTGATCCGGTCCACGATTGGCGCTCCTTCCTCCTCAGGAACATTCTTCACGTAGAAGAAGAACCGCTGCCACTTGCGCACCGAGTCGAGCCCCTTGATGCGCGGGTGAGGGGTGGAGCCGCGTTGAAGCATCATCGCGCTTCCCGTCTTGGTCATGCTGCGGGTGCTCTCCGTGCTTCCCGGCTTGGGCACGCTCTGCTTCCGGAAGAAGAAGTAGCGCGCCCAGGTGTGGACTGTGGGGCGCACACCCAGGAATGCCTCGCACACCACGGCGTGGTATGCAAGCATCACCATCGCGTTGGGGGCAGATGGTGCGGTTGGAGCCCGAAATGGTTGAGGAAGGACCGGAAGAAGTCGGAGACGGGCAGACCGAATCCTCGCTTGAAGTGAGCGAGGAAGACGACGAACTCGTCCGCTTCCGGTGTGGGGACGAGCTCGCCGTCTGGCTACCGGCAGCGCACGCCGGGAGGAATGCGTCGGATATTCACCAACCACTGGCAATCCTCCAGCGTGACCTCGGATCCAGCCCATCTGGCGTGGGCGTCGTCAACGCGAGCCATGGATACGAGGGGATTTGGTGATTTTGTGGAGATTTGGTGGGATTCGCTAGCCCTCCGGCGTCGCAGGGAGCAGCGGCGCGGCGAGATGCGTGGCGGCGGAGCGCTCGGTGGCGGAGATGCGAAGAGGCAAGAAGAGAATGAGACCAGGAAGGGGAAGGAGGAGTTACCGAGGGGGTATTTATCCCTCCCCTCGGAGTGCTGTTACAGGCGGAGTTAGTGGGATCAGTTACGCACGGAGATCGTGCGACGTGGGGTGTGGGCCGGTTAGAAACGCACACAGCGCAGGTGGCGCACGTAACGGCCGCAATTGATCCCACGTCGAGATCGTGGGTAATAACTGCACTTGATGGGACCTAACGGGCCGGTGGGCCCAGGTCTCGATGATGGGCGCGTGGCCTGTCATATCCCGGGCACCGAGGCGTCGGGGGTGCGAGAACGTGACACGTGCCCAGTTGAAGTGCGGAAAGGTGGATCTGCTCTGCCACGCAGAGATTCTGTTCAAAATTCCACAAAGTCATTTTACTCGGCGATAGAGAAGAGAATTGGTCTTATTCGGGAGAGGAGAGACTCGAGCCAGAATTAAGAGCTACTCGGAGGTTCTACTCAGCATCCTAGAGTTCAAAGGCAAGATTGATTTTTAAGCTGGCAGAGCCCAGTGAACAAGTTTGCAAGACTCTACCAGCTTCGGGGACTAATGTCGGGGGGTTACCCCCGAGTAGGGTAAAGGCAAGTGCTAATGGCAAGATCAAAAGAGACGTTTGGCAGAGTAGCTCGCTACCTGGTACTCGCTACCCGGTCGACTGCTATTCGGCCGTACACACTAATGGCCAGGAGGAAGAATCAAGGAAGTTATTCTCCTCCAAGTAGAGGAAGTGGTCCGAGTAGAGATGGCGGTCTCCTACTCGGGCCAGAAGTCAAAGGAGCCGTTCTGACACAGGATCCCGCGTATCCTGGGTCCGTACTGGGGCACTGTTCATCTGCAAAGCGCGTGCTTATCCGCGCCAGGGTGTCAGCAGGGCGGCGCAGGTTAGGGGGGCTACCCTGTGACAGTAGCAGTGATAACATATCAGCTTCTTGGTTTTGCACAACGACTTTCCACACAGAGACAAACTAGGAAGCCAAAGCTGTCAGCGAGAAGCTGGAAGTGTGCAGTGTGCACACTATGTCGACATCTTGGCTGTATCCGGCTGGGCACCAGTATATAAGGTGCCCTGCCCCCTCCTACGCGAGGGACGGAGAACCGGTTCACATTCTTGACCTAGATCCTTACGTAGAGAGAAGAGTGGCTACTCGGCTGTAGGCCAAACTTGTACTGTGGCTACTCGGTGAGATACAAATATAAAGAGAGAAAGGCAGGAGTAGGGGTTTTACCTCCACACGAGGGCCCTGAACCTGGGTAGATCTAGTTGTTTGCAGTGGTTGCTTCATCCCTCACGCGGCTACTCGCTGCGTGATCCCTCCCCGAGCGCCTCCACGTCCATCGTCCCCACATCTTTAGCCATCCTATGGCATCTGCCGTGACACCACCACGACAATGATAATGCTAGGTTCAACAGGGAATACATGTGTATTGATGCATGCAAGAGGGGGTTCCTACAGGGGTGCAAACCAATCATTTTTCTTGATGGGTGTCACATCAAGACTAGGTTTAGAGGCCAGTTTCTAGCTGCTGTGAGCATAGATCCAAACAATTGTATTTTTCCTATTGCAATTGTTGTTGTGGAAGTTGAAGAAAAAAACAAATTGGTGTTGGTTTCTTGAAAGACTGAAGAATGATCTTGGCATTGTCAATACTGCACCCTGGACAATTATGTCTGATAAACAAAAGGTGATTACTGCTGTCAATGCTTTGGTTTCTTCATGTTGGTTAGTATTTGTTAATGTTGTTGTACTTGTTGTTTTTGCACTGATGGATTCTCGGTTTGTCAATGCTTGATAGGGACTGGTAAATGTTGTCAGTGAGTTGTTCCCTGATTCAGAACATAGGTTCTATGTCAGACACATGTGGAAGAATTTCCAGCAAACTTTCAAAGGTGATGCACTAAAAAATCAACTTTGGAAGATAGCTACAAGAACCACAATTGTGAACTATGAAGTATACATGAATGAGATGAAATAGTTGAACTTGGATGTATACAATTGGTTGCATGATCTTGAGCCAAACACATAGGTCAGGGCCTTTCAATGTGACCTACACAAATGTGATATCTTGATCAAAATTAATTGTGAGGTCTTCAATAAGTAAGCATTGTGATATCTTCCATGTAATTTCCTATGTATTCATGTAAACCATGTAGTAGTACTGATATATTCTATCCATGGTAGGTACATTCTTGATGCTAGGGAACTGCCAATCCTATCCATGTTTGACAGGATCAAAGAGCAATGGATGTCTAGACACTACACCAAGCAACTTGAGGATGAGAAAATGCAAGGTACCATATGCCCAAAGATAAGGAAGAAGATTGAGGAGCTTAAGGAACTTGTAAACACTGCTTATGTGCATGGGTCAGGGGATAAATTATTCCAAGTTGGTGACAGAGGGGTGGAGTACATAGTTGGCCTGAAGACCAAGAGTTGCACTTGCTGTAGATGGCAGAAAAGTGGAATTCCTTGTCTACATGTACTAGCAGTTGAAAGTACAAGGATGCCGCCTAGAGGGGGGTGAATAGGCGATTTAAAATAATTACGGTTTAGGCTTGAGTAAATGCGGAATAAAACTAGCGTTTAATTTCTCAAGCACAAAACCTATACAAGCTAGGTTTACCTATGTGCACCAACAACTTATGCTAGGAAAGATATACAACTATGTGATAGAAAGATAGATGACTTCAAGCACGATGGCTATCACAAAGGTAAATGCATAAGTAACGAGCTAGAGTATAGAAATAACCGAAGCACAAGGAGACACCGATGTAATTACCGAAGTTCCTTCCCAAGGGAAGTAAGTCTTCGTCGGAGAGGTGGGGAGCCACCTAGGCGCTCCTCAATATCACAGATGTGCGCACCTTATTCTCCTTGAGCTTCTCCGGTGAGGGAGATGCTCGTTTCCACTATGAGGTCGACTTGAAGGCGTTGACCAAACCTTACACGGCGTTGACGCTATCTCCACAACTCAATTGGAGGCTCTCAACGAAGCTTCTTGAAACAAGGTGGAAGCCCCAAGAACTAACCGTCTAGGGTGCTCAATACATCCAAGAGAAACAATCTCTCCGGTGACCAAGCACACAAGAGTAACAAGCTCACGAACTTCTATTTCACGAATCTCGTGGGGAACTCAAACCAATGCACCTAATGCAACGGCAAGAACACACAAAGTGGTCAAAAACTTCTCTCCCAAATCCCACCAAAGCAACTAATGCTATGGAGGGAGGAAGGAGGAAGAACAAGGAAAACAACAAATGAATCCCTAGATGTAGATCCAATAGATTCCCCTCACAAAGAGGAGGGATTGATTGGTGAAGTGGTAGATCTAGATCTCCTCTCTCTTTTCCCTCAAGTGGAAGCAATAATCATTGGAGGGATTGAGAGATAGCAAGCTTTTGGAGGTCAACAATGGAGGTAAAACTTGCCCAAAAAGTTAGGGAACCATTGGGGAAGAAGGCCCATTAAATAGGTCACCCAAATATCCAACCGTTGGGGGCAAAATCGCGCAGGGACGGTACCTCCGGTGAAACCACCCACCCCCCCACCCACCCACCCACCCTAGATGAGTTAGAACACAAAAAGGGTTGGAAAACTGCCCCAGGCAGCAGAACCTCCGGTGGTTTCACCGGAGGTACCGCCACGGGCATATCGAAAGGGTTTCCGGTGCTTGAAAAACTGCAGAACACCCGGTACGAAAACGGTCGTAACTTTTGCATCCGGACTCAGTTTTTTATGTTCTTGGGCTCGTTGAAATCGCAAAGACGAGAACTAGAAGAATATGCAGAGAACCATCATAGTACAAAATGGTAATATAAAACCAAATGATGAAAAGTTTTACCTATCAATAAAGGACAACCGGTAGAAACCTCTAACAAAAAAAAATGCGATAAGTTTTTCATACGAAATCCATTTTTGATGAACTTGAGCTTGACATGAAGAACATGACAAGCTCTAAAACCTCACATGGAGAAAACCCAAATAAGAACCAAGAAGGATGGTGCCAAGTATGCAAAGGTTTGAGCTCTCTACGATAGATACGATCAAGATATGCGTTCAAGATCACCTCTTGATAGTATGGTTATCTATCCTATAATCCGTTCTCCCAACTAGCATAATGAGACCGGTAAAATAGAAACCATATCTAAGTCACACATTTGCCTTGTGCAATCCAATTGAGCTAGATGATGACGATCTTAATCACTTCAAGTTGGACCACCTTTCTTGATTGCGCTTCGCTTCGTGAAGACTTGTAAATTGATCCCCCATAAGATAATATTAAAGAGATTCTCACATGAACATCTTCGCTTGACCATAATCTCCATATGGGTGGCAAGCTTTGCACACCTACTTGATCAACCAAGTATCTTCTCTTTATTCATGATGATGATGACTTGAAGGTAAACATGAATGTTCACACAATCTCCTTCTTCAAGACATGCTTGTAATATGGTTAATAGTAGCATGACAATCATTCTATTAATCATATAGATATATTCATTAAGTGATGATCTTGGTAGCATCCAAAATTGAATCCAACGCATGGAGTTTAAGTGGTACCAATGGACAAACTTATAAGAGTGTCTCAATGCAAACATTGGTCCATAAGGATTGTCATTAATTACCAAAACCATACATGGGGGAACCATAGACTTTCAATCTCCCCCATTTTGGTAATTGATGACAACCCCTTTTACGAGGGTTTATATGATGAATTAAGAAAACATGTAAAGCAAACATGCATGGATGCAAGATCATGAATGGTGAAAGGTAAACACTTAAGAACGAAACCAAAGCATAAAACCAAATTCCCTTAAACCCTCTAAATCTCTCCCCCATTGGCATCCATTGCCGAAATGGGCGGAAAATTTTAGACGGCCAATATAGTAAGAGCTCCCCCATAATTTATCCATATTCAATGAAGAATAGATGGGGGAGATCAAGCTATATTGAGGACCAAGAATATTTCAAATAAGATTATAATTCTCTAAACTTCTTCCAAAGAAAGGCAAGCAATCAAAATGATCCGAAAAACCGATTGAACACAAGATTTTATGATTTTAGCAAAAGAGTGCTTTAATGAAAATGGAGAAGCTCCCCAATGTTCATGCACTATTTAGAATTCTTGCATTTAAATACAAAGTGCACAAATATGGAATCATCACTCCCCAATATCCTTTGAAACACAAAACAAGTGCAAGAGATCATAGATAAGAAGAAACATAAGGCACCAGAAAAATTGGTTGAGCACCAAGAGAGGATACCAAATCATAATGTAACTCCTCTTATGTGTATAAGTTTCTAAGTAGACAACAATCATGATGATATACATCCACAAATAAACATGTACACATAAAATAGTTACTAAAGAAGAGAACATGATATCAAAGAGAAAGTCATAAATACACCAATAAGATTTTTTTTAAAGAAAGCATAGCACATAGCTCAATTTTATCCTTAGAGGGATATAAATGAACATCCAACACAAATAAGTCAAAAACGTCACAAATATAAATAAGGGAAAAAGAGATAGTTGAAATATTTTGATAGAAGCAACAAGTATCACAACGAAGTAAACAGAATGTGCAAATAAAATATTTTCATGCCAAGATGCAACCTACATAAGGTTGAAAACAAGATAAGGTATGCATGAGGTAGATACTTGATACCGAGATGGCAATAGTGATGTTGTAGTAGATAATATTTAATTCATCATCCTAGCTTGACTCCGATAAGCACATGGTGACGACACCTTCCTTAAGAATGAGACAAGCATCCAATGCATCTCAAATGTACCTAAAACACATTTAAATATAAAATGGTCCCAAACTTACTGGGTCCAAAGTAGTTAGACAAACTACAATATATAGGATAAGATCCACACAAATATGTGCAATAGATACTCTTAACCAAACCAGTCATTACCCACTTTCCCGCACCAGCGGTAGTACCAGTGTTGCCACCGGTACTACCGGTGCGGCGGTCAGTGTCCCAGAGCTGCTCACCAGTAATCCGCAACACCAGAGGTATCGGTGGAATCAGCGGTACTACCGGTGGCCTCCGTCGTTGCCTCCGCGATGTACCAACAGAGCGTTGGTTTGACAGTACCAGCACCGGTGGTGGACAGCCCATGGAATCCCGAGGAAACGTCGGAGGTACTGGTGGCACCAGCGGTACTACCGCCACCTGGACAAAAGACTGGCCAGCTTCCTGCTTTTGAGATTTCTGCCGATTTCGGATTTGGTGGAGTTTACGCTACATAACGGATCAAAGAAAGTAAAGTACGCCATAATAAATACATTAGTAAATATGCATGCAAATACCTTCAAGAACCAAAAGGGATATGATGTGGACAAAAACACCAAGAAAACCAAAGAGGGTGCACAAGATTGTGACATGACAAAAGGTTGTCCAAATCATAACAGAGATCCAAATTAACACATGGTTGACAAGAAATCAATTTGAAAAGAAATCAAGTGAAAATGAGATACACAAAGAACCATTTAACACTTGAAAGAAAGCAAATAAGAGTTAAATCAAGAAATGAGATATTGAACTCACAAAAGAGATACCAAAAGAAATATTCATTGATAAAAAGAAGTCCAAAATCCAAAATAGATCAATTTGAAATAAATCAATGAGAAGATAACCAACTCCCAAAAATAGCAAGGTTCAAACAACTAAACCAAACCCTCAACACTTTTCATGATGACACAAAGAACCAAGACGGAAAAAGGTTTGTCTTCCAAATAGACATGTCATCGGGATTAGATACCTATTGAGAAAGATCTAAAGACAAATGAAGAAAATAGTGTTCTAAATAATATAGGAAAGCTCCTACATGATTTGTGCATTACTTATAATTTTTTATTTGAATACAATATGCACAAAAGTGGGATCCTTGCTTTAGCTTTACCGATTAGAACACCAACCAAATACGAGTAAACCAAAGGTATTCTCAAAAGGCAAGGAAGACAATGGGAGAGAGCACAAAGAAATTACTTGACAATAAATATTGGAAAAGGAATAAATAGCCCAAGTAAATATGATCAATACATTATACCACAAATAATATTATCACTTGTCAAGGACAATGAGAGGAGTTATTACTCGGTGGTATGTTGCATACATATTCATGATCATATTCACACAAAAAAAGCTTATGAAAAGGATAGGAATGAAAACACAATGCTTAAATGGAGATTCTTGGTGTCTTCAAAAGTCGAATGATCATGCAAATCAATGATTAATATAGAATGAAGCAACCGGTTTTCGAGAAGGTAAATACTAGTGCATATTTGAGGAAAACCGCACCAAGAAACTCTCTCACAAACAAGATACCAAATGATGAGCAAATAAAATCATTTAAGCAAATTGAAACTTGTTTGAGCACACATGCCACATAGGAACAATATAATTAACAATAACAATTCTAGGTGGCAAAACATCAAATGTTCACTGTTTAGGCTTGTGATATGCACAAAGCATATTACTCCCCCATAATGTAATAGTCTGTATCTTCTTAGCAAGAGGCAAACAAAGACCAACTAGAGATAATTAATAGACATTAGAATTTTAATTTGTCATGAGTATGACATACCACGTAGAGACTAGATAATATTGAAATATCAACACTGAGTGGTATTCCTCATGTACACACATTTTAGGATTGTGAAGTGCCGAAGGAATATTACTCTCCCAAAATGGGATAGTCCATTAATCACTCAAAAAAGCCAAATAAGATACTAACAAGATGCAATTAGGCTCAAAGCAAACTCATACATACATGTTGTGCGAACCGACAAGCGCATACTAGATTACTCAAGGATATGTAAGTGGTAAGCACAACGTATACAAAATACAAGCAAGGTACAAAGCCAATACATGCAAAGGGGCAAGAAACTTTCAATTTATATATATAATGTAAATACAAGTTACCTCAAGAAGGAGCATGGAATATGAGATAGAGACATGATAATCCAAATGACTTGGCTTAAGAAAAATATACGTGATGAAGATCCCTTAATTCTTCATGATATAGCGAAGTCTCCAATGCCCTCCAATAACACCTATTGATCAAGTTTGAGCTTGTTGGTCCCCAACCAAGTTGGGTCCTAAGAGGTTAGTCACAATAGGCTTGGCAGCCCAAATGGTTCTTTTCTTGACACCACTTTGAGTACCAACATATTTGGCAAACACATTGCCCACATTATCCTTCCGAATGGAATACACATCATCAATTATGATAGGGTTGGATAATGTACCATTAGTGCATGAAGAAGCAAGATGGACCTTTTCACAACATAAGTAGCAACAACGACTTCTTCCATTCTACATAGTTGATTTCTCAACTTGAGAAGCATTAGCTTGAATCTTCATAGGAAGAGGCCTTTCTTCAACTTGAAGTTGAAATTGAGGTTGAACTTGTGGCCGCTTACCTTGTTGCTTCTCGCTAAGTTTCTTCTTCTTCAAAGGGCATGATCTAACATGATGCCCTTCAACCTTGCACTTGAAGCAAACAATCTTGGCCAAATCCTTGACTTGTTCGTGGCTCTTCTTCTTGTCGACCTTGTACTTGTTCTTGTGATTGGAAATGAATCCAAGTACTCTCTTGTCATTGGGGGATTTTTGGACACTCAACATATTGTCAAGTGTGGACTTTCCTTTATGACGCTTCTCCAAGTCTTTCTTCAATGAAGTGACTTGGGCCTTGAGCTCTTTGATTCCCTCTACATGGTTAGTATCAACACAAGAGATAGAGGAAGTAGATGCATCATTATTAGAGCAACAAGGTAAGGAAAGCAATTCATAATAAGATGTGGTAACATTATGAGAGGATGAATTACTAGGACTAGAACAAGACAATATAGAATTTAGAGTAGAGATTGTGCCTTTGTCCACATGAGGCTCACAATATGTTACCTTAGTTAAAATAGCCTCGTGAGCTAATTTTAGCCTCTCATGGGAGACTAGAAGATCCTCATGAGAGCTTGAGAGATTTTCATGAGTTTCTTCCAATTTTCCATAATTACTAGTTAGCAACTCGAGTTGAGCCCGTAGCTCAACATTCTCCTTTAATATGGATGCTTCACAAGAAATAGAGTTAGTAGCACAAGCATCATTATTTTTAGCTTTGAAGTCATTAGCAAGAGCAAGAGATAATTCATTGTCCCTTCTAAGCTTAGAAACGCTAATAGAATAGGTTTCTTCTAGACTATATAGTTTCTATTCAGGAGAAGATCTAAGGGACCGCTCTCTCTCATAAGCCTTTTCAAGCTCTTTTTCCCTGATAGAATGACTACCACTATGACTTTCCAAAGTCACGATCATATCCTCCTTTTCATCTATAAGCGAGTTAGCCTTATCAAGTTGTTCTAGGAGTGTCGGGGGGTTACCCCCGAGTAGGGGTAAGGCAAGTGCTAAAGGCTAGATCAGAAGAGCAGTTTTGACCAAGTTGGCTGGCTGCCCGGTGGACAGCTATTCGGCCGTACCTACCAATGGCCAGGAGGAAGAATCAAGAAAGTTATATTCTTTCGAGTAGAGCAAGTGGTCCGAGTAGAGGGAGTGGATTCCTACTCGGACCAGAAGTCAATGGAGCCATTCTGACAAAGGATCCCGCGTATCCTGCGTCTGTACGGCGTGCGGTTCAACTTACGGAGTGCGTGACTATCCGCACCACGGTGTGGCTACAGTGCGGTAGGCGCCTGTCTAGTCCTGTCACTGACAGAGGGGACAGGACAGGTCTAGGGGCCTACCCTATCTCACTGACAAGGGTGGACAGGTCCCATCTCCGAACGGCGCAACGACTTACGGGGCGAGTGTCAGCGGGAACCCGGAGGCGTGCGCGGTTCTACAGGGATCCTGTCACATCATGTCGTACTTTATACTTGTTTTCTATTTGGTTGGGCACCAGTATATAAGGTGCCCTGCCTCCTCCTGCGCGAGGGTCGACTCACTCGTTGGGAACACTTAGAGAGAACTAGAGAGCAAAAGTGGCTACTCGGCTGAAGGCCTGATTGTACTGTGGCTACTCGGTAATACACATATAAAGAGAGAGGCAGGAGTAGGGGTGTTACCTCCACACGAGGGCCCTGAACCTGGGTAAGATCTTGGAGTTTGTAGTGTCTGTGATCTACCACACGTGGCTACTCGCCGTGTGATCCCTCCCCGAGCACCTCCAGCGTCCATCGGCCCCAACTTTAGCCATCCCATGGCATCTGCCGTGATACCACCACGACAGTTGGCGCCCACCGTGGGGCAGACAGAGGCGCTGGCTAGAGTCCATGTTCGGACGGACTCATTTCTGCTACTGGGGAGCGTGTAGTCTGTGGCCTTGTCCACAGATTCGTCTCCTTCGACTTCGTCACCGACAACGCCGGAGATTTCGGCGGGAGGCCCATTCCGACAGGCGGCTCGGTGCTCTCCTTCGGCTCACACCTCGTCTATGTCGCCACCACCGTCGTCCGCGAGTTTCCAGAGGAGGTGTTGGTCATGGAGGATCCTCCTGCCGTGCTCGCTGCCCGCGGGAAGGCCGGTGGGCTGCTCCGTGGACAGCGTGGAGGTAATGATGACCGGCTTGGCAACCGATGCCGGGAAGGGCGCGGCTGCTGCTGCGGAGGTCATCGAGGATCTCGCTGGCCCGAGTGTTGGCGGGAGGACCCACAAGCCCTACGAGAAGGATTCCAACATCCCTCTCTCCACTACACCAACGATACCGGCATCCGCTGCACGGATGGGCATGCCGCCTCCCACCGAGCTCGAGCTCTTGACCATGAGGGCGCAGCTCGACCGGCAGCGCCAGGAGCTGCTCGCTGAGCACCTGGAGCTTGAGAAGGTTAGGCTCGAGCTCAGCCTAGACCAGAACGAGTACAACAAGGCCCACGGCTTTACTCCTGTTGTTAGGAAGTCTAGCAAAGTAGGCGCTACGCGTCGTAACTTAGGCGCCGAGATGGCGACAGTTGTAGAAGCTCCTAGCCAATCTGCCACCACAAACACCTCCACCAGGCCTAGATACAGCACCCCCGCCAAAACACTTAGAGCTGCTGAGGCTGTAGCCGCAGAGTTGCCAAACCTAGCTGGCGACGCGCGTGCTAGACAGCAGGAGAGGCTCAATGAGCTAGTGCTAGAGGCTGCTAGGCAGAATGAGGAATTCCGAAAAGCCAATCCGGGTCCTGATGCTTCTCAGATCGTGCATTCGCGTGCGGCGAGATCTCATGACCAAGCGTCATCACCGCATCCCAGTCGCGAGAGGGACCAGAGTGTGCGCTCTGGGAAGGGTGGAGAAATGCAGGTGTATGACCCGGTTCTCGCCGCGAAACAGCGCGTTGTGCCGCGAGAATCTGGTCAGAAACACACTACTACAGGAGCAGGCTATCAAGCCCATAAAGCTCAGAGCAAGGGACATAGCGGAGACAACGCGGGGCCTTCTCGGCGTCCTGCTGCTCAGCCTACTCGGCAGAGGACGCAGCAGCCTGCTGCAGCACAGCCGCGTACGGCTGCGCCAGCAGCCAACCCTGTGGTGCAACCCGCCGTGGTTCAGGAGAACAGGTATGATGATGGCTACTCGGCGATGGGGCTAGCCGGTTATGCTGACCCCAGGAATGTTGCTGATCGCCTTGGTGAGCGCATGTTGGAGCCCAGTGATGCCAGGTTCAAGCTGGATAGGATCAATCTGTCCGCGCAACTCGAGAACAGGGGGCCGCCTGGCCCAGAGTGCTTTGGCCCTCGCATCATGAACGAGCCATCAGTGAACCACTTCCAGCTGGCCAGAGGGACCAAGTGTTACAATGGCATCACCAAGCCGGAGGACTGGTTGAGCGATTATGTCACAGCCGTGCACATTGCAGCCGGCAACCGGAGATGGGCTGTGCGGTATGTTCCGCAAATGCTTGAGGGTCCAGCTCGGACTTGGCTCAACAACCTGCCCAAGGACAGTATAAATTGCTGGCTGGACTTCTCGGAGGCCTTCATCAGCAACTTCGCCAGCACTTACAAGAGGCCGAATAGGCCGCAGCAGTTGTCCGCTTGCAAGCAGCGGGAAGACGAAACCGATCGCGAGTACCTTACTTGGTGGAGCACCTTGAGGAACACCTGTGAAGGTGTGAATGAGGCTCAGGCCATCACTTGGTTTGCGCAGGGTTGCAGACATGGTAGCATGCTATGGCAGAAGCTGCAACGCGAGATGCCGAGTACACTCGCAGAGACTATCAAGATCGCGGACATGTATGCACTTGGCGACCCAACCCAGCCTCTGATGGACTCCCCCGAGCCGAGAAGGAACTACAACAACAACAGCAGCAAGCGCAATGATTTCCGCAACAAGCGCAGGGGTGACCGGATAGATACTCGGTATGATCCCGAGGAGGTGAATGCTGTGACCACGGCTGCTGGGAGTAGCCAGAGGCAAAAAACTGCTGGAGCCCAGTACGGGCAAAACCAGAATCAGAGCCAAGGCATCAAGAAGTCGTACAATGCTCCCCAGCAGGGTAGCGGCAACTCGGGTCCTGCACCAAACTTCATCTTCACGGATATGAAGGATGGCCCCTGCAGCTTCCATACTCGACATCCAGCCAGGCCAGCCAACCACACTACTCGGCAGTGCAGTTGGTGGGAACAGATTAAGAACGAGGGCTTGCCTCCTCCTCCTCCTCTGCCAGCTGCGAATGCCAATGTGCAGCCAGGTCGGGCACCCGCTCCTCGGTCTGCAGTCTTCCCGAGAAGAGAAAACATGAACTAGGTGGCTTTAGGAGCCAACCGCAACTTCAACAACGACGCTACCGCAACAACAACAACGACCGCAACCGCAACTACAACAACAACTACTACACCCGCAACAACAACAGGAACAACAACAACAGCCGCCAAGGTAACGACAACAACGGCAACAATGGCGGTGGAGACCGCAACCAGTACCAGGAGCACCACGAGAGCTACATGATCTTCACTTCTGAGCCCACCGACAAGCAGTCTCAGCACAGGCGCACTATGGAGGTCAATGCTGTGATTCCTGCCGTGCCCCACTACCTGCACTGGTGCAATCAGGAGATCACTTGGTCCAGAGCTGATCATCCTAAGGTGATGCCCAACCCGGGTAGCTATGCTTTGGTGGTGGATCCCACCTTCTTGGGTGCTCAGAAGAATGTCAGATTCAGCAAGGTGCTGGTTGACAATGGCAGCAGCATCAACATCGTGTACAGAGACACACTCGAGAAGCTCGGGATGGCCGAGAACATGGTGCTACCCAGCAGAACCACTTTCCATGGCATTGTGCCGGGAGTGTCTTGCTCTCCAATCAGCCGCGTCTGGATAGACGTCCTATTCGGCACCAGGGAGAACTGCCGCACCGAGAGCTTGGCCTTTGAGGTGGTTGACCACCAGAGCCCATACCATGCCCTACTCGGTAGGCCCGCTCTCAGCAAGTTCATGGCTTCAACTCATACTGCATACTTGAAGATGAAGATCCCTGGTCCAAATGGAGTGATCACCATCTCGGGTGACTACAAGAAGTCCATGGAGTGTGCCTCTGCTGGTTCCCAGCTGGCGGAATCCATGGTCATTGCTGCCGAGAAGAAGAAGATGTACGAAGTGGTGGCTATGGCGCAAGCAGCGCAAGGTGGTGCGCCCGGCATGCCAAGTTCCCAGTACGAGACTGCATTCCAGGCGTCCCAGGAGACAAAGAAGGTCTAGGTCGACCCTGAGTTCCCAGACCGCGTTGCCATCATTGGCCGGGTTGGGAGAGAAATAGGAAAGCGAGCTCATCCACTTCCTCCGTGAGAATCGGGACGTGTTCGCCTGGTCCAATGAGGATTTACCAGGTGTCCCGAGGGAGTTGGTTGAGCACTCGCTACATGTGCGGCATGATGCCAAGCCAGTGAAGCAGGCGATGCGCCGCTTTGGCGATGAGAGAAGGAAGGCCATTGGTGACCAGATCACCAAGTTGCTGATAAGCAACTTTATCATGGAGGTTTTGCATCTTGACTGGCTAGCCAACCCGGTGATGGTTGAGAAGAAGAAGGAGGACCCCAAGGCGGATACCGCATGGCGCATGTGCGTGGACTACACCGACCTGAACAAGGCCTGCCCCAAAGATCCCTTTCCGCTACCCCGCATAGATCAGGTGATCGATTCCACTGCTGGTTGTGAGCTTTTGTCTTTCATAGATGCCTACTCTGGTTTTCATCAGATAGCTCTCAACCCTGCTGATCAAATAAAGACTGCTTTCATTACCCCGTACGGGGCTTATTGCTATCGTGTCATGTGCTTTGGGTTGCGGAATGCGGGGGCTACCTATCAGAGATGCATGCAGAAATGCTTGCATGATCAAATTGGCAAAAATGTGCAGGTGTACGTAGATGACATTGTCATCAAAACGAATAAAACACATACTCTGCTTAGTGACATTGAGGAAACATTTGCCAACTTGCGCAAGTACAATATGAAGCTGAATCCGACTAAGTGCACCTTTGGCGTCCCGGCTGGCAAGCTACTCGGCTTCTTGGTATCCAGTCGGGGCATTGAGGCCAATCCTTCAAAGATAAAAGCTATAGAGAGCATGTCTTTGCCGAGATCCCTAAAGGATGTGCAAAAGTTCACTGGTTGCTTGGCTTCTCTGAGCCGCTTCCTGGGCAGAATGGGCGAGAAGGCCTTGCCTCTGTATCAGTTGATGAAGAAAAATGACAAGTTCGTCTGGACACCGCAAGCTGATGTGGCATTCAAGGAGCTGAAGGGCATGCTGGGTAGCGCTCCAATCTTGGCTAGCCTGCTACCCAAGGAGCCAATGTTGCTGTACATTGCTGCGACTAACCGAGTGGTCAGCGTTGTGATTGTGGTGGAGAGAGAAGAAGAAGGCAAAACTGTGCAGCGGCCTGTATACTATCTCAGTGAGGTACTGTCCAGTTCCAAGCAGAACTACCCACAATTCCAGAAGATGACTTACGGCGTGTACCTGGGCGCCAAGAAGCTGAAGCACTATTTCCAAGAGTATCCCATCACTGTGGTGAGTTCTGCTCCCATCTCGGACATCATGGGCAACAAGGAGGCAAGTGGCAGAGTAGCCAAGTGGGCGATTGAGCTGGCCGTGTACGCTCCTGCGTATGCGAGAAGAGAAGCCATCAAGTCTCAGATCCTTGCGGATTTTCTGGTGGATTGGGCTAAGGTGCAGTTTGAGCCTCCTACTCCGGTAGCCAACTACTGGAAGATGCATTTTGATGGCTCCAAGGTGAAGGAAGGCTTGGGTGCTGGCGTGGTGCTCACGTCACCCAAGCGAGATCAACTCAAGTACGTTCTGCAAATCCACTTCAAGGCATCCAACAATGTGGCAGAGTACGAGGCCGTAGTACACGGCTTGAAGGTGGCCAAGGAGGTTGGCATGCAGCGCATTATATGCTATGGCGACTCGGATCTCGTTGTGCAGCAAGTTTCAGGCACTTGGGATGCTCTGGATGCCAACATGGCTTCATATCGGTTCCTGGTGCAAACCATGACTGGATTCTTTGAAGGATGCGAGTTCCAACACATACACCGGGCAGAGAATGAGGCAGCTGATGAGCTGTCCAAGTTGGGGTCTTCTCGGCAATACATTCCGGCTGGGGTTGCCTTGGAGCATTTGAGGAAGCCATCTATCAAGCCATCCCCCAACTCGGAATCCATATTTGTTCCTTCTCTACCTGGTGAGGAAGCTGTTCCCATGGAGATTGACTGGGAGGCTGCAAAAGAAAACCCGGGGACTGCCGTCTCCTTCCCGGGTACTGGCGCCTGCAACCCGGGGACTGTCCCTTCTTACTCGGGGACTGCCCCTCCCAACTCGGGGACTTTCGCATTCATTGAGGGAGTTCTCGCTGCGTGCACAAGGTCTCGGGGACTCGCCCCCAACCCAAAAGAAGAAGAAGTGGTGGCCGATCCAATGGAAGTGGACGAACCAGTGTTTCCCATCCGGGAGACACCGAGTTGGGCTCTGCCCATATTATCCTTTCTAAAGGACGGCACCTTGCCGAGTGATGAGGTTACCACGAGGCAGATTCAGAGAAGATCCAAGGGCTATACAATCTTCAGAGATGTGCTGCATAGAAGAAGTCCGACTGGTGTGCTGCAGCGTTGTGTAGAGCCAGAAGAGGGAGAAGAAATATTGGTGGAGATACACCAAGGAGAATGCGGGCATCACGCCTCTTCTCGGGCTCTGGTCAACAAAGCTTTTCGGCATGGTTTCTTTTGGCTCACTGCCTTGAAGCAAGCTGAAGATAATGTGAGAATGTGCAATGGCTGCCAGAGATTCGCAAGTAAGATTCATATGCCAGCTTCCGAGTTGAAAACCATTCCCATTATTTAGCCATTTGTTGTTTGGTGCTTGGATATGGTAGGCCCTTTCAAGCCGGCTAGAGGCAAAATGACCCACATCTTGGTCATGGTTGACAAGTTCACGAAGTGGATTGAGGTGAAGCCTATTCGGAAATGTGATGGAGTCACTGCTGTGAGTTTCCTGAAGGATGTGATCCTGAGGTATGGCTACCCGCACAGCGTCATCACGGATAATGGCACAAACTTTGCTGAGGGTGTGTTTGCGAGGTTCTGCAGAGATAAGCACATTCGGCTAGATGTCGCATCTGTTGCGCATCCTGCCTCAAATGGGCAAGTGGAAAGAGCAAATGGCATGGTGCTATCAGGCATAAAGCCAAGGCTGATTGAGCCGCTGCTGAAAACACCTGGGTGTTGGCTAGACGAGTTGCCAGTGGTGTTGTGGAGTCTAAGGACTACCCCTAACCGGTCAACCGGCTACACGCCATTCTTTCTGGTTTATGGAGCTGAGGCCGTGTTGCCTACTGACCTAGAGCATGACTCGCCCCGTGTAACGCTCTACACGGAGGCGGAGGCTAGAGAAGCTCGAGAAAATGACGTTGACCTGCTAGAAGATGCAAGAGAGTTAACTCTGTCACGTTCAGCTGTTTATCAGCAAAACTTGAGGCGTTATCATAGCCGGAAAGTGAACCCAAGGGTTTTCCGAGAAGGAGACATGGTGCTTAGGCTCGTGCAGCGCACAGCCGGGATGCACAAGCTATCTCCTCCGTGGGAAGGGCCTTTCATTGTGAGCAAGGCTCTACACAATGATGCCTATTATCTTGTTGACGCACAGCCATCCCAGAAGAACAGGCCGGATAGAGCAGGAGAAGAATCCAAGCGCCCTTGGAATGTAGCTCTACTCCGCCGTTTTCATTCGTGAGCAAATTATGTATGTACTCTCTTATCCGAGTTAAACTTCTATTCGGCAATCTGAAATTGAACTCGGGGACTGCCCTCGTCCAAACCGTTCCTTGTGTTTACTCTGCTTTACTTTGTCTACTCGGTTGAACCACTTAGAATTTCAAAAGCATACAAAGTAATGTGTTTAAACTCACCGGACACTCTGCGACTCTGCTGCTGTCCGCAACCCGGCTTCATGGAAAGCCAGAGAACAAGCCAAAGGGTCAATGAACACATGAAAAATTGCAAAGGAAACGAAGTGTGTAGCAACCGAGTAGAGTGTTTTTACAGTTTTTTTTTCTTTTCGGCTAAGTGGTGGGCAGCGTTACTATGAATTTTTCTAAGTGGCTAAGTATTTGAAACTCCTACTTTGAACTCTTGTGACTCGACTACCAACAAAGCAACAAGTTGCAGGTAAGAGCTGAGATAAAAAGGAAGAGCAGATAAAAAATGCAACTCGGGGACTTGCATATTAACGCAACCCGGCATTGAGCCAGAGTTGCTAAGAACGTAAACTGAGATAAAATGGAGTAGCAACAAGAGACTTAATTGTTTGATACATGTGCACCAGGCATCCCGGGGATCTGATGAAAAGTTAAGATAAGTGTTTCAGGCGGCAGCAGTGTCGGCAGTGGCAGTGTTATCCGTGTCAGTCTTCTCGGCATCGGCGCTCTCGGCATCAACTTCTGTGTTGGCATTGGCGGCTTGCTCGGAGGTTGCCGTGGCGACGGAGATAAGATCCGTGGTCGAGGTCGATGCGGCAGCCTGGAGGCTGCTGCTGGTCGCGCCCAACTCGGGAGCCGCCTGTTGGATCACCATCTCGGTGGTTATGGTTGGCTCCTCGACTTGGGTTTCCGGCTGCTCGACTTCGTCATCAACCTCGGCCTTGCCTTTTCCCTTCTCGGCAGCTCCTTTCGCGACACCAACTTCGAAGAAGCCCAAGTCATCGGACTCAGTATCCTCATCTTCGTCGTCACCCTCGCTCTCCACCTCGGTGTCGGGCTCGGTGACGCCGTCGATGAAGATGGCGGTGTCCGCGTAGGAAGCTACCTCGTACGCTGCTGCCTTGCAGCGAGCAACGCAGTCGGGGTCCTCAGACCATTTGGAGCCCTGGCGCATCTCGAGGATCGTGTCAAGGTTCAGATTTTCATACCAACTGCAGATGAAGCGAAGCAGCAGATCAGCTCCAGCCCGGGCTGAGGAAGCACGCCACTTTTTCAGCTCGGCCTTCACGCCATCCAGCTTCTCGGCAAGATCGGTGAAGCTGTTGGGCGCGGTTTCGTCCGGCCAGAACAGATCATGGATTTTGTACGGTGTGGACACCATGGTGGTGCCCAGGCCTTTGAGTTGCCGCAGCTGGGTCTTGATGTTGAGGAGGTTGTCGTTGACGCTGGATTTGATGTTGATAGGCAGCCCGGAATCAGCTCGGAGTTGCTGCGCCTTTGCCAGAGCAGGCGAGCTCGCGGCACGAAGATCAGGAAAGATGTCTAGAGAGGAACCAATAAAAGTTAGATAAGGAGGCAGAGAGGAGATAAAATCGAGAAGAAAGAGTGGGAGGAAAAGCAAGCCAGGTAGCAAAGAAGAGAAATAGAAAAGTACCGGGAAGAGAAAACTTACTTCTAAGATCAACAAGCAGCGCATCCAGATTGATCTTCCAAGCCTCCTCATCCGCAAGATGCCGGTCTTCGATGTTGCGCGCGTTGGCAACCTGCTGCGCGAGCTGCACGTTGTGCTTCTTCAGCACCTCAATCTCTGCCTCGAGCGCCTGCTTGGTGGCTTTGGCTGAGGTCTCGGTCTCCAGGGCGCCCTCGAGAGCTGTTTTCATCTTCACCTGCATCGCCTCGAACTCGGCGCGCTCGGCGTCGCGTTCCTTCTTGAGTGCAGCATCTCGGGCGGCCAGCTGCTGCTGCACCTCGGCAGGCATCGAGCAATGGAGGTGATCTTCCCGGAACTTCTTGTATTCTTCTGCGAGAAGGACAGCACTGTTAGAAGAGTAGCCAAGTAGAGGACAAGATACAGACAGCAGAGTAGCTGGCAACTCACCCTCCAGCTCCTTGATCTTGCTCTCGGCGGAGGCGGTGAAGACGTGGCAGTGCTCGTGCTGATCTTGCAGTTCTTTGAATTTGCCTGCAGAGTAAACTGAATTAGAGCAAAAAGCAAAAGCGGGCGTAAACACAAAACGCACAAACCGAATAGCTAGAAGCTAACCTTCAAGCTCAGAGATTTGGAGAGCGCGGTCCACGGCCGCCTGCTCCAGAGCAGAATCGTCTTTGCGCTCTGCTTCAAGGGCCGCGATGCGCTTCCTGGCGATGCTGTGGTTCCAGAGCAGCCGCCGGAACAAGTTAGTCCTCTTCAAGAGGCTATTCTGTGAACAAGAAGAAAAGGAGTTAGGAAATTTTGGGAAGATTTGGCCCGAGAAGACAGCAACTCGGTTGAGCGTCCGTCTACTCGGCCCGAATCTTGGGGACTGGGTAGCGGCTAAGGAGAGAAAGAATAACAGAAGAGAAGAGATACCGCAACTCGGAAAAAGCAAGAAACACTTACAGCGTAGGTCTGCTCAGCGTCCTCGGCGGCTTTGCGGAGGACGAACAGCTTGGTGGCCAGCGTGCTGGTGTCGGAGGCGGTGGTCATTGGATGGCTGCCGAGATCGGCCTTGTTCCAATCGACGCGATAATGATCAACGTCGCCCAGCATGCTGCCGTTCCACTTATCGACGCCGTGGGCGTCACTCTCCCAAATCCTGTCGATGAAGCCTACCCGGTCCACGACCTGCATCAGCCCTTCCAATTGGATCTCATCCTCGCCAGCTTCGCGCGAGTAAATCTCGATGGGCTTCTTGGCCTTGAGCTTGGCGTCCCCTGCCTTGGCAGGGCCGTCCTTCAGAGCAGAGATTCGTTGCTCGCCTTTGGTCAAGGAGATGCCGTACTGCCTGGACCCAGACAGCACATATGCTGGCCAGCTGACTTGTGCACTCGATCCTGCGCCTGCACCAGCAGATCCACTAGCAGCGCCAGTGGTGACTTGCGTGCTCTTCACTACCGGCTTCCCGGTGGACGCAGTAGGTGCTTTGGGCGGTGGCATCAGGCTGGCATCCTGCGCAGCATGGCGTGGCGGATTCTTGCGAGTAGCGGCAGCTTCAGTCTTGATGGTCTTCTTGCCGATGTCCGCCCGAGAAGCGGGTGCAGGCACCTGGCGCGCAGCGGACGGAGCCGCTTGGCGTGAGATTGGTGGAGGCATAAGCTCAGATGCAGTCTTGGTCGCTTTCTTCTTCGGGGGAGGGCTTGGAGCAGTTGGTGGTGAGGCCTGCTGGGTAGGCGGCACAGGGGGCCGGCTACCCTACGCAGCGTCCGGCTGCGCTTGGCTCTGGAGCACGGGCTCCACCACAGTCTTCTCAACCCGCTGCTCGGCAGCGGGATCAGGTCTGGCGTCGTTTTGTTCTTCTACCCGCGGCGTGGCCGCGGGGTCTTCATGAGCTGCAGCGTGTTCTTCCTGCTGCTCGGTGTGGTCCTCTGGCCGCTCAAGGGCGGCGCGATTCTGGTTCTCGGGGTCTTGATCAATATTCGCCCCAGCAGAGGCAGCTGGGGGAGAAGGAGGTGTCTCATTGTGAGCAGCATCCTGCGCGCTCTGGTCCGCGTAGGACTGCTGCTCCAAGTTCTCGTCGTCTTGGTCACCCGCGCCCGTGTTCTCGGCCCCAATGTCCTCTTCTTCCATCTTTACAGGAGAGGGCGCACGCGCCCTATCCTGCTGCATGGACTCGTCCTCCTCCTCGGAGAGATCGACGAGTTTCTCAAGGTCGATGACGGATTTCCTCTTGCCGGTGCGAGTGGGGGCAGCGGCTGCGTCAGCATCCAGGGGATCGTTGGAAGAAGGAAGAAGATCAGAAAAAGAAAAACAGAGAAACAGAATTGCGAGAGGCAGAGGCTGTAACATCCCTGATTTTTCGAAAGTCCAAAAATCACTAAAAATTGAAAAATAAAATAAAATGTTATGCAAGTCACCAAACCCAATGAGATGCAAGAAATAAAAGGAAAACAATACATAACTCAATGAAAATTGAAATTAAGAATCCATTATACCTCTATTCCATAAACCCTAAAAGCCCATTCAAAATAAATATTCATTAATTAAAGAAATTATTTTCTCTTAGAAAACCTTATTTTATAACATGTTTTCAAATCAACAATTACTTTGAAAAAAAATTATAGCTTTTGAAACCACAGAATTATTATCTCTAATAATTTTTATGCCTCAAAATTATTTTATGAGAATAACAACTATTTATATTGATATGCAAATGTTATTCCAAGTTTTAAACATAAAGTGTTATTCATAAAATGTTTTGCTTTGAAAATAATATAAAATAGGACTTAGAAAACAATATTATGGGTTGTGGAAATTTTCTAATCCACTTTGATAATTATTGAATTTTCTATTTTAAAAATAGCATTAAAATCCTTCATATCCTAAAATTATAAAATATAAAAATGGTTTAAAAATGACTTCCAAAAATAGTATTTGACATGTTTAATGTCTCTAAAATTTTATTTAAATAAAAACAACATTTTATTTTATTTTTCAATTTTAAATAACATTAAGTACTATTAATGTTTTATTTATAATCGCAAAATATGAAAATTCAAATGTGATAAAAAAAAAGTTTACAAAAATTTATAATCTGAAAGGTTTGAATTTTATGAATCAAATGCAATTGGTTTCAGGTTAAATGGATTTACCAATTGAAAGATATTAAAAACAGAAGAAAAAAAAAACTCAGCCCGTGGTTTTCTACCGTTTCCTCCCGAAATCAAATCCTTTGATTGCGCGAGATCTAAACCCCGAATCAATTCGCCGTTTCCTCCTCCTTATAGCCCACGACTGCCTCCCCATTTCCCCTCTCCTACCCTCTCAAATCGTGCCCCCACATGAGAGCATTTCGTCACCGGAGTTGACCCGTGCCGTCGCCGTGATACTCAAATTCCGGCAAGGTAGTCCATCACCCTCTGTCTCCGTTGGTTCCCCGTGGTTTCCCATGCCCATGCGCACATCTCTGATTTTTTTGTTGTTTCTCTTGCTTTTGTTATGCCGCACCGAGCTCGTCGGAGTTTCATCGTCTCCGTTCGCGCGCCGCCATCCACAGAGGCTGTCACGGAGAGAGCCTCCCGCACCATCGAGCTCACGATGGAGTCCCGCACCCCGTGGTATCCTCCGTTGAGCAAGAGGACCCCTAAGACCCTGCCGCAATCGACGCCCGAAGGTCACCGGCGCCCGCACCAGTCCGGCCGCGCCGCGAAGTCAGTACGAGAGGAGATGGTCTACGTCGTCCCCGCCATCCGCTTCGTCGCGTCATGAAGCTCGCCGCCGTCTTCTTCCCGGGGCCAGGGACCCCCTGGAACGTCAGCGCCATCAACCTCCTGCACCGCCGGCCGCCGCGGTGGCCATTTCCGGCGACCAAATCCTTCAAGTCGGTGAGCATCCCCTCAGATCCATCCCTGTCCGTCAGATCTCATCCAACGTCCACGATTAGAATTTTAAATCGAAGAGGTATCAGCCAATCACATCACGCCACCTCAGCGCCCAGTCAGTTGCGCATTATGATGCTATCCGTCGCTTAGCGCAGCGTGAAACCGGCCCAAGCCAGTCCTTATCTACTGCCTAGTGCAGCGCTTAGCGGCCCAGCTCTTTTCTGGATTTATTCCGGAATACAATTAATTAGCAGTTTTACAGATTAGTCCCTGCAACTTAAATTCATCACAACTTTTTATCCATAAATCTAAATTGAACAAAATTAGACTTTTTGAAATCCTCTGGATCTGTAGAATCTTTTAATACTGTTCAAATTCAAATTTGAAAAACCTAAATTGGTTCAAATTTAAATATGCTTGTTTGATGAATTTTGACATAATTCAAATTCTACAAATCCAAAATTTGCAAATAAAATATTTTTGGAAACCTTAGGATGTGTACTTTCATATCCTCTGTTCCAAAATAAGTTTTGAACAATTTAAACTGGAATTTAGAATTAAGTGGTACAATTTAGTATTTTTGACATAGATTTAATTCTATAAATAATTTCAATATAGTTCCTTTTGCATTATTGTTCCAATTGGTAACCTTGAACCAACCATTTTGGACACCCTTGGACCATGACCATGTAATTTTAGCCAAATATCCATCTTAGTGAACCTCTAGTTGATCATGCCTTGGATTTTGTTTCTATTCTTTCTACCATTGTTTGTTGTGGCCATTTTGAATCCAAGACCAAGTCCCTAGTATGTAAACCATATAAGAGACCAAGTAGTGAACCTCAAACACTAGTACTATACTTTTCTATCTAATCCTCCATCCCCCTATTCTTGCTTCAAGAATCCATCAAGTTAGCAAATGGAAAACAAGACTCAAGCAATAGAAGGCTCTTCACTTTCAACTTGTTGGCAACATGAAGAGCTACAAGAAGGCTCAATGAAGAAATTTTGAAGAAAAGACTCCACCATTAGAAGAAACTCAAGGAAGTACAAGTGTGAAGAAATCCAGAAGAAAACATCTCCTTCTCTCTCGTTCTATCTTTCTTCTTATTTTCTTTCTCTTGACTTAGTGGTATTTTGTGCCCATCCCATACCCAAACCAAATTAGTGAAGTGAAATCCATGAAGAAATCTATCAATATCAAGAGAAGAATCCATCCAAGGAAAATACTACAATAGAAGCATGAAGATAATCTTCAAGAAGACAAGCATGTGAAGACTTGGAGCCATCCACACAAGTTGAAGAATAACAAGTTGTTTTTGTCCAGCCCTTGACCCAAATGGAAAAGATCAAAACTTTAACTTGTTATATCCTTTGTTATGAAGTTAGTTGAACCTTGTCCTAGCCAACTTGGTCCAACTCCCTTGTTATGTTATTTGCTTTGTTTGATTTCTCCACTTATGTGTTTGATTGCTAGGATGCTTGTTTATTTTGTTATTGTGTTTTCAATGAATAGATTGTACGGAGAGCAACTATATTTTGTGAAGAGAGTGTGAATATCTTCACCAACTTCAACAAGGCAAGTAACACATCATCAACTACCCATTATTTTCTATATGCATTAGTTGATTTTTAGTAGTATGCATGATAGGAAATGTTAATAAGTTATATTATGCTATGATGTATCCTAGTAGTGTGTAGCCATCCTTATACCTTGTTATTTTGATTCCTTGGTACTTATTTATATGCTTAGCCATGCTACAAAATTTGTTTTTACTAGATGTTGAGGAAAAATTCTAAGTATAACTAATGAATGAACCACCTGGGTGGAAGTGGTAAGAGTGGTTTATGTTGAGTGTTGCCTCAGGGCCCTTGTCTAAGGGTTATTCCACTTGAGGTTGTCACTTGCGGATGGCCACCCAGGAACAAAGAGATTACTATGTCCCTCTAAATCTAGTAGCTTCCCGTGCAGCCGTTTGACAATATGGGCTCTGTCTTGATTAATTAAGTTGTGAGAGTTCAGCCCAGGCTTGACTAGCAGATGTAGCAAAATTATAGGTGGAACGGTCTTGCCGGTGGGTTTGGACTTCTTCTTCTGAAAGATCTCATCTCAATTCTCTCCTTTCCATGATGCATTCCGGGTGTATAGGATGTTTGGGCTAATTGAAGACAAAGGGTGAAAGTGCACAACCTCTGCAGAGTCAACAAACTAAGATCTTAGCCGTGTCCCCGGTTATGGACAAATATGAGCAGCTGGACAAGGATTGACGGAAGAATCTCATCACCAATTTCAATAAGTAAAATTTTGACCAAATGAAGAGTATTGTGGTGCTTGGATCTTAATCCAATGTTGCCACCCCTTTGAAAAGAAAAGTTTGTTTTACAAAAGAGATAGGACAAAACTGGCTTTATGCAAATTTAGCCTAAACTCCACTCAGCCAAATAAGCATGTAGTATTAGTCTTGCCATTTATATCCACCATAGTGTTACTTGTCAATACATTAAATTGTATTAACTCCCTTGTGGCTGCATATTCCATATTGCAGATGTTTCTGAAGACGAGTGAGGATTTCGTTTAGGATCTCGAGACTATCGCCAACATGTTTTGCCTGTGGCACATGAAGAAGATGGGCTCAATGTTGTACTATGTTTTCCGCTGTATTTCTTGTTTTATGCTAGTCTTCTAAGACTATGCAAGTTGTAATCCTATTTTGTAAAGACTGGATCATGCGATGTAATAGAATTTGATGCATTTGCATGATATTTCATTTTGTACTGTGGTGCTAGCAATTGATCCAGGGACTAGCACAATAACACAGGTGGCCTTACATTATTTAAATGTGGGAACGCTACAAAATGGTATCAGAGCATTGTGTTGCCTGTAGGATTCGAGACCCTTAGGTTTGGAACCATTTTTTATCATGTTATTATCTCCTTAGAGTATTTTGGATCCTAGCGGCATAGTGAGATGAAGCGGCCCGGACAACTTTACGTGTCCACGGACACGAGACCGTTCCCTGATTGGCTTGCGAGTGCATTGTCCTTCTCACTATAGTGAATATCCAATTTGCAACAAGTTGTTAATAACCCATTGATCACCCTAGGATTGAAAATTTTCTATGTTCAAACTTTCTAGAAACAAAACAATCATCTTAATTCTTCTCATATCATCTCATCTACTATTCACCTTAAAAAAAATCTAGATGGCCTACCTCTTCAATACCATCAAGACAGGAATGTTGATGATCATACCAAGAAGTTCAAGAAGTATTTTCACCACATGAAGACCTACACCCAAGAATTATTGAAGAACTTGAAGAAAAACATAGACTTCACAACAATCAAGAACACCTCAAGACATTGAGAGAAGAATCTGAAGAGAACTCAAGAAGATATAGGTGAGACCACCAATCTAGTTACTTTGTTAGAACAACGTTAATGTGTTAGTATATTGATCATACTAAATGAGTGTGGTATGACAATATTAGTGTTTTCTAAAACCTTGTTGTTTGGTGTGATGAATGTGTTGCTATATGATTGTTATGTGTTGTTTGCAAGATGAGTTTCCTTGATCTGATGTGTTGCGGTAGGAATTTCTATAGTCTCTTTCTAATCTCTACTCACTCATGCTAAGCCAAACCAAAACCCATACTCATTTACCAACCATAGAAGTGCAACAACAAACCTTTCACCCAAGAAGGTTCTGACTAGTTCTCTATAGAGACACAAGCCATAGAATTGAGGAATGTCACTGTTTTCAAGATCCTTTTGTGTGAAGGAACAATCACATCCATGGTCAAATCCACTACATCATAAGGAGCAGGAAGCCAATCAACAAGTGAAGATAGACAAGTGGACTCAAAGATGCATGAGCTATGAAGATTTTGGAGCCTGCTACAGAAGAATCAATCAAGAAACACAACTATCTGGTTGGTGTTGCATAAGAGTTTTACGCAACCCCACTAGTTTAAGAAACGATGGCTTAGCTCAGGTTCGTCTTATGGATTGGAAACTTTCTGTTAGACAAGTGAGATGACCTAGTGTTATTAAAAGAGATTCACCAATCTAAGTGCAAAGTAATGATTGAGTGCAACATGGATTGGCCCCCATGGTTACTACCCACATTATTCACTTTTGCTATGAGGAATGGTAAATTTGTGTGACATACCTATTAGAGAGACGATGATGTTAAGCCTCGACCATTGGATGATAATACAAAATAAAAACCCTATGTTAGCCAAGTGTTGCTGAAACGTACTATTTTCGGTGAGGATCAAGCCAACCTTGGAGCTATCAAGCGATGGAAGTTTTTTCCTACCATGAGAGTTTCTTTTGAAATAGCATGGTGCCTGTTTTCAAGGATGACAACAACAAGATGGAAGATTGCCAAGAACATCAAAAGACCAAGTTGAGAGAAACCCAAAGACTTTGGTTGACCCAAAGAGTGACCCCTCGGTTTCAAAGGTAGTTCAACAGATCTATGTTGGTCTACAGCTCTACCACGAAGGAAAGTTCTACTCAAGCCAATCCCAAATCAATCTACACTCCAATCTAATGAAAATAGACTACCCACAAAAGTTTCTTTTAAGGGTGGTAGACCACCCAGTAGTTTTGGAAACCCAGTTACCCAAACCTATCTTTCTTTTTAGCTTTTCCAAATCTCGGGACGAGATTTCTTTTAAGGGTGGTAGTTTGTAACATCCCTGATTTTTCGAAAGTCCAAAAATCACTAAAAATTGAAAAATAAAATAAAATGTTATGCAAGTCACCAAAACCCAATGAGATGCAAGAAATAAAAGGAAAACAATACATAACTCAATGAAAATTGAAATTAAGAATCCATTATACCTCTATTCCATAAACCCTAAAAGCCCATTCAAAATAAATATTCATTAAACAAAGAAATTGTTTTCTCTTGGAAAACCTTATTTTATAACATGTTTTCAAATCAACAATTACTTTCAAAACAAATTATAGCTTTTGAAACCATAGAATTATTATCTCTAATAATTTTTATGCCTCAAAATTATTTTATGAGAATAACAACTATTTATATTGATATGCAAATGTTATTCCAAGTTTTAAACATAAAGTGCTATTCATAAAATGTTTTGCTTTGAAAATAATATAAAATAGGACTTAGAAAACAATATTATGGGTTGTGGAATTTTTCTAATCCACTTTGATAATTATTGAATTTTCTATTTTAAAAATAGCATTAAAATCCTTCATATCCTAAAATTATAAAATATAAAAATGGTTTAAAAATGACTTCCAAAAATAGTATTTGACATGTTTAATATCTCTAAAATTTTATTTAATTAAAAACAACATTTTATTTTATTTTTCAATTTTAAATAACATTAAGTACTATTAATGTTTTATTTATAATCGCAAAATATGAAAATTCAAATGTGATAAAAAGTTTACAAAAATGTTATAATCTGAAAGGTTTGAATTTTATGAATCAAATGCAATTGGTTTGAGGTTAAATGGATTTACCAATTGAAAGATATTAAAAACAGAAAAAAGAAAAAGAAAAAAAAAAGCTCAGCCCGTGGTTTTCTACCGTTTCCTCCCCAAATCAAATCCTTTGATTGCGTGAGATTTAAACCCCGAATCAATTCGCCGTTTCCTCCTCCTTATAGCCCACGACTGCCTCCCCATTTCCCCTCTCCAAGCCTCTCAAATCGTGCCCCCGCGTGAGAGCATTTCGTCACCAGAGTTGACCCGTGCCGTCGCCGTGATCCTCAAATTCCGGCAAGGTAGTCCATCACCCTCTGTCTCCGTTGGTTCCCCGTGGTTTCCCATGCCCATGCGCACATCTCTGATTTTTTTTGTTGTTTCTCTTGCTTTTGTTATGCCGCACCGAGCTCGCCGGAGTTTCATCATCTCCGTTCGCGCGCCGCCATCCACAGAGGCCGTCACGGAGAGAGCCTCCCGCACCATCGAGCTCACGGTGGAGTCCCGCACCCCGTGGTATCCTCCGTTGAGAAAGAGGACCCCTAAGACCCTGCCGCAATTGACGCCCGAAGGTCACCGGCGCCCGCACCAGTCCGGCCGCGCCGCGAAGTCAGTACGAGAGGAGATGGTCGACGCTGTCCCCGCCATCCGCTTCGTCGCGTCATGAAGCTCGCCGTCGTCTTCTTCCCGGGGCCAGGGACCCCCTGGAACGTCAGCGCCATCAACCTCCTGCATCGTCGGCCGCCGCGGTGGCCATTTCCGGCGACCAAATCCTTCAAGTCGGTGAGCATCCCCTCAGATCCATCCCTGTCTGTCGGGGGGTTACCCCCGAGTAGGGTAAAGGCAAGTGGTAAAGGCGTCTTACAGAAGTGAGGTTTGGTCGAGTAGCCGACTACCCGGTACCCGCTACCCGGCAGACTGCTACTCGGTCTCACCTCAAGATGGCCAGAAGGAAGGATCATTCAAGTTCTCTACGTTCGAGTAGAAGAGTTGGCCCGAGTACAATTGGCGGGAACCTACTCGGGCCAGAAAGTCAAAGGAGCCGTTCTGACACAGGATCCCGCGTATCCTGGGTCCGTACTTGGCAGCATTCGAACTACTGTTCATCTGGGACCGGCCTGCCTGACAGTGACAGCATGGAAGCAGGCCGTGGCAGGATAAGGGGGGCCTACTCTGTGCTTAGGTACAGTGATACCAGTCTGTCCCCTAGTTTTGCCCAACGACTTTCCAGATGAAGCCAAGGTTAGGAACCAAAGCTGTCAGCGGGAACCCGGAAGAAGGACGATGTGCACACTATGTCGACACTTGTCCATGTTTGGACGTTTCCGGCTGGGCACCATGTATATAAGGTGCCCCGCCGCCTCCTGCGAGAGGTACGGGACACTGGATCGCGCATAAACCCTAGAAACCCTAAGTTCTTGACCTAGCCCTACTCGGAGGGAGGAGAGTGGCTACTCGGCAACGATACCCTTTGTACTGTGGCTACTCGGAGAAACATCATAATACATACAGAGAGGCAGGAGTAGGGGTTTTACCTCCTCACGAGGGCCCTGAACCTGGGTAGATCGTGTTGTTAGCAGTGTGTTGTTCTTACCTCACGCGGCTACTCGTCGCGTGATCCCTCCCCGGACACCTCCAGCGTCATTCGTCCCCACATCTTTAGCCATCCCATGGCATCTGCCGTGACACCACCACGACAGTTGGCGCCCACCGTGGGGCAACCAGCGGCGCTGGCTGGAGTTTCTGTTCGGACGGGATCTTCTTCAGCGGAGCGCGTGGTCTGTGGCCTTGTCCACAGATTCGGCTCCTTCGACTTCGTCACCGACAACGCCGGCTGTTTCGGCGGCATGGCCATGCCTGAGGGCGGCACGGTGATCCCCTTCGGCTCTCACCTCGTCTACGTCGCCACCGTCGCCAACCGCGCGTACCCCGAGCTGGTGCAGGACGCGGAGGATCCCCCCGCGGTGATTGCTGCTCGCGGAAGGCCTGCCTGCAGCTCTGCAAGCTGCGCTGAGGTGATGGTGACGGGCTTGGCGGCAAACACTGGCGCAGCTGCTACTGGCGCTGCAGCCGTCGTCGAGGAGACGGATGAACCGCCTGCTGGTGGCAGGACTCACCGGCCTTACGAGAGGGAGAACAACTTGCCGCCTTCCACCTCTACGGTCATCCCCGCGTCTGCTGCGCGAGCCGGAATGCCCACTCCCACCGACGTCGAGCTCCTAGCCGCGAGGGAGCAGCTCGAGCGGCAACGCCAGGAACTGCTTGCTGAGCAGGCGGAGTTGGAAAAGATCAGGCTTGAGCTGAGTCTAGACCAGCTCGAGTACAACAAGGCTCACGGCTTCACGCCGGTCGCCAGGAGGCCTAGCAGAGTAGGCGCTACGCGGCGTAACTTGGGTGTCGAGATGGCGACGGTTGCGGAGGTGCCCGCTCAGTCCGCCACCGCGAACACCTTCACAAGGCCAAGGTACAGCACACCCGCCAAGACGCTCAGAGCTGCAGAGGCCGTGGCTGCCGAGTTGCCGCGCCTGGATGGAGAGGCGCGTCTCAGGCAGCAGGAGAGGCTCAACGAGTTGGTGTTGGAGGCCGCTAGGCAGAACGAGGAGTTCCGGAAGGCCAACCCGGGAGCTGGAGCTTCGCAGGTGGTTCACTCGCACGCGGCTAGATCTAACGATCAGGCCTCGTCTCCGCATCCTAGCCGCGAGAAGAGCCGCAGCGGGCGCTCGGGTAGAGACAGGCAAATGCAGGTGTATGACCCGGCTGCTGCCGCGAAACAGGTTGCTGTGCCGCAGCAGCCCGGGCGGGAACACAACGTTGCAAGAGCAGGCTCTCAAGCCCATCAAGCTCAAAGCCGTGCCCGAGATGCCGCGCGTCCAGGTTCTTCCCGGCAACCCGCAGCTCAGCCTACTCGGCAGAGGCAGCAGCCGCGCCCAGTGGCACCAGTCGCCAACCCGGTGGAGCAGCCTGCAGCTGTGCAGGTGGATAGGTATGATGATGGCTATTCGGCTATGGAGATGGCTGGTTATGACATCCATGACCGTGTTGGCGAGCGCGTGTTGGCGCCTGGAGATGCAAGGCACCAGCTGGATCGTATCAGCTTGTCGGCGCGGCTTGAGAGCACGGGTCCTCCTGGCCCCGAGTGCTTTGGCCCGCGCATCATGAACGAGCCTTCCGTGAAGGGCTTCCATCTTGCAAGAGGCACCAAGAGCTACAATGGCAGCACCAAGCCTGAAGATTGGCTCAATGACTACGTCACCGCGGTCCATATCGCGAATGGCAACAGGAGATGGGCGGTGCACTATGTGCCGCAGATGCTAGAGGGTCCAGCTCGCACTTGGCTCAACAACTTGCCCAAGAACAGCATTAACTGCTGGCTGGACTTCTCGGATGCCTTCATCAGCAACTTCACCAGCACATACAAGAGGCCGAATAGGCCACAGCAGCTTTCAGCTTGCAGGCAGCGAGAAGACGAGACAGACCGCGAGTACCTTACTCGGTGGAGCACTTTGAGGAACACCTGCGAGGGTGTGAATGAGGCACAGGCCATCACTTGGTTTGCGCAGGGTTGCCGACATGGCAGCATGCTTTGGCAGAGATTGCAGAGAGAGATGCCGAACACCCTGGCCGAGACCATCAAGATTGCGGATCAGTACGCACTCGGTGATCCCACTCAGCCGCTGATGGACTCCTCTGAGCCGAGAAGAAACTTCAACAACAGCAAGCGCAATGAGTTCCGCAACAAGCGCCGAGTAGATACTCGGTATGATCCTGAAGAGGTGAATGCAGTGAATGTCGGAGGCGGTGGTGGCCAAAGGCAGAAACCTGCTGGAGCCTACGGGCAGAACCAGAACCAGGGCCAGGGCAACAAGAAACCGTTCCGTACTGCTCAGTCGGGTAGCGGGAACTCCGAGCAGCCGAAGAAGTTTGTCTTCGATGACATGAAGGATGGCCCATGCAGCTTTCACACTCACCATCCCTCGAGGCCTGCTAACCACACTACTCGGCAGTGCGAGTGGTGGGATGTGATCAAGAGTGATGGCTTGCCTCCTCCTCCTCCCCTGGCAGCCGCCAATGCTACTGTTCAGCCTACTCGCGCACCCGCAGCTCGGCCGCCAGTGTACCCGAGAAGAGAGAATGTGAACCAAGTGGCTTTAGGAGCCAACCAGAACTTCAACAACGAGAGATACCGCAACAACAACAACAACTAAAACCGCAACAACAACAACAACAGAGGCAACAACAACAACTATCAGGGCAACAACAACAACAATGGGGGCAATGGCTCCAACCAGTACCAAGAGCACCATGAGAGCTACATGATCTTCACTTCTGAGGCAGTCGACAAGCAATCGCAGCACAGGCGGGCCATGGAGGTCAATGCAGTGACCACAATACTCTTCATTTGGTCAAAATTTTACTTATTGAAATTGGTGATGAGATTCTTCCGTCAATCCTTGTCCAGCTGCTCATAGTTGTCCATAACCGGGGACACGGCTAAGATCTTAGTTTGTTGACTCTGCAGAGGTTGTGCACTTTCACCCTTTGTCTTCAATTAGCCCAAACATCCTATACACCCGGAATGCATCATGGAATGGAGAGAATTGAGATGAGATCTTTCAGAAGAAGAAGTCCAAACCCACCGGCAAGACCGTTCCACCTATAATTTTGCTACATCTGCTAGTCAAGCCTGGGCTGAACTCTCACAACTTAATTGATCAAGACAGAGCCCATATTGTCAAAAGGCTGCACGGGAAGCTACTAGATTTAGAGGGACATAGTAATCTCTTTGTTCCTGGGTGGCCATCCGCAAGTGACAACCTCAAGTGGAATAACCCTTAGACAAGGGCCCTGAGGCAACACTCAACATAAACCAGTCTTACCACTTCCACCCAGGTGGTTCATTCATTAGTTATACTTAGAATTTTTCCTCAACATCT
Source organism: Alopecurus myosuroides (assembly GCA_028641055.1). NCBI lineage: Eukaryota > Viridiplantae > Streptophyta > Magnoliopsida > Poales > Poaceae > Alopecurus > Alopecurus myosuroides. The sequence goes on along the minus strand of CM054060.1, from coordinate 228,555,283 downwards.
AGTAAAAACAAATTTTGTAGCATGGCTAAGCATCTAAATAAGTACCAAGGAATCAAAATAACAAGGTATAAGGATGGCTACACACTACTAGGATACAGTATAGCATAATATAACTTATTAACATTTCCTATCATGCATACTACTCAAAATCAACTAATGCATATAGAAAATAATGGGTAGTTGATGATGTGTTACTTGCCTTGTTGAAGTTGGTGAAGATATTCACACTCTCTTCACAAAATATCGTTGCTCTCCGTACAATCTATTCATTGAAAACACAATAACAAAATAAACAAGCATCCTAGCAATCAAACACATAAGCGGAGAAAGCAAACAGAGCAAATAACATAACAAGGGAGTTGGACCAAGTTGGCTAGGACAAGGTTCAACTACCTTCATAACAAAGGATATAACAAGTTAAAGTTTTGGTCTTTTCCATTTGGGTCAAGGGCTGGACAAAAACAACTTGTTATTCTTCAACTTGTGCGGATGGCTCCAAGTCTTCACATGCTTGTCTTCTTGAAGATTATCTTCATGCTTCTATTGTAGTATTTTCCTTGGATGGATTCTTCTCTTGTTATTGATAGATTTCTTCATGGATTTCACTTCACTAATTTGGTTTGGGTATGGGATGGGCACAAAATAACACTAAGTCAAGAGAAAGAAAATAGGAAGAAAGATAGAACGAGAGAGAAGGAGATGTTTTCTTCTAGATTTCTTCACACTTGTACTTCCTTGAGTTTCTTATAATGGTGGAGTCTTTTCTTCAAAATTTCTTCATTGATCCTCCTTGTAGCTCTTCATGTTGCCAACAAGTTTAAAGTGAAGAGCCTTCTATTGCTTGAGTCTTGTTTTCCATTTGCTAACTTGATGGATTCTTGAAGCAAGAATAGGGGGATGGAGGATTAGATAGAAAAGTATAGTACTAGTGTTTGAGGTTCACTACTTGGTCTCTTATATGGTTTACATACTAGGGACTTGGTCTTGGATTCAAAATGGCCACAACAAACAATGGTAGAAAGAATAGAAACAAAATCTAAGGCATGATCAACTAGTGGTTCACTAAGATGGATGTTTGGCTAAAATTACATGGTCATGGTCCAAGGGTGTCCAAAATGGTTGGTTCAAGGTTACCAATTGGAACAATAATGCAAAAGGAACTATATTGAAATTATTTATAGAATTAAATCTATGTCAAAAATACTAAATTGTACCACTTAATTCTAAATTCCATTTTAAATTGTTCAAAAATTATTTTGGAACAGAGGATATGAAAGTACACATCCTAAGGTTTCAAAAATATTTTATTTGCAAATTTTGGATTTGTAGAATTTGAATTATGCCAAAATTCATCAAACAAGCATATTTAAATTTGAACCAATTTAGGTTTTTCAAATTTGAATTTGAACAGTACTAAAAGATTCTACAAATCCATAGGATTTCAAAAAGTCTAATTTTGTTCAATTTGGATTTATGGATAAAAAGTTGTGATGAATTTAAGTTGCAGGGACTAATTTGTAAAACTGCTAATTAATTGTATTCCGGAATAAATCCAGAAAAGAGCTGGGCCGCTAAGCGCTGCACTAGGCAGTAGATAAGGACTGGCTTGGGCCGGTTTCACGCTGCGCTAAGCGACGGATAGCATCATAAGGCGCAGCTGACTGGGCGCTGAGGTGGCGTGATGTGATTGGCTGATACCTCTTCGATTTAAAATTCTAATCGTGGACGTTGGATGAGATCTGACGGACAGTGTCGTGGTGGTGTCACGGCAGATGCCATGGGATGGCTAAAGATGTGGGGACGAAGGACGCTGGAGGTGTCCGGGGAGGGATCACGCGACGAGTAGCCGCGTGAGGTAAGAACAACACACTGCTAACAACACGATCTACCCAGGTTCAGGGCCCTCGTGAGGAGGTAAAACCCCTACTCCTGCCTCTCTGTATGTATTATGATGTTTCTCCGAGTAGCCACAGTACAAAGGGTATCGTTGCCGAGTAGCCACTCTCCTCCCTCCAAGTAGGGCTAGGTCAAGAACTTAGGGTTTCTAGGGTTTATGCGCGACCCAGTGTCCCGTACCTCTCGCAGGAGGCGGCGGGGCACCTTATATACATGGTGCCCAGCCGGAAACGTCCAAACATGGACAAGTGTCGACATAGTGTGCACATCGTCCTTCTTCCGGGTTCCCGCTGACAGCTTTGGTTCCTAACCTTGGCTTCATCTGGAAAGTCGTTGGGCAAAACTAGGGGACAGACTGGTATCACTGTACCTAAGCACAGAGTAGGCCCCCCTTATCCTGCCACGGCCTGCTTCCATGCTGTCACTGTCAGGCAGGCCGGTCCCAGATGAACAGTAGTTCGAATGCTGCCAAGTACGGACCCAGGATACGCGGGATCCTGTGTCAGAACGGCTCCTTTGACTTTCTGGCCCGAGTAGGTTCCCGCCAATTGTACTCGGGCCAACTCTTCTACTCGAACGTAGAGAACTTGAATGATCCTTCCTTCTGGCCATCTTGAGGTGAGACCGAGTAGCAGTCTGCCGGGTAGCGGGTACCGGGTAGTCGGCTACTCGACCAAACCTCTCTTCTGTAAGACGCCTTTACCACTTGCCTTTACCCTACTCGGGGGTAACCCCCCGATAGCAGTCCCCGAAGCTGGTTGAGTCTTGCGAACTCGTTCACTAGGCTCTGCCAGCTTAAGATCAATCTTTGCCTCATAGCCCTTGAACCTCAAGATGCCGAGTAAACGGCCTCCGAGTAGCACTCTGACAAGTATCTTCTGTCTCTTGTCTTCCGAGTAGCACTTGCTTTCTACTCTGTAACCGAGTAAAAAGACTTAGAGAATTTTCTTGAATTGAGCCGTTGCGGCGCAGAGCACCATCCAGCCGTCCGTGCCGCAGCCGGACGCGTGTCAAGCATCCACGACCCTGTCGTTTCGCTGCCCACGACACATCGTGCCACGCGCCCAGTTTTCACGGGGCGGGCCCACCGGCTCGTTATGTCCCATCAATCGTAATAATAGGCCACGATTCGGCCGTGGGATCCACTGTGGCCGTTACGCGCGCGTTCCGCGCTTGCGTGCGTTTCTATCCGGCCACAGGCCCCACCACACAGCCATCATGGCCACGATTGATCCCACTACGCCGATGGTAACGGTAAACCCGCGGAGAGGGTATAAATACCCCCACCGGTAACTTCCTTTTCCCCTTCCCTTGCACTATTCCTCTTTCGTCCTCTGCTTTCCTCCGCCACCGAGCTCTCCGCCGCCGCGCAAGCTTTCGCGCCGCCGCGGACTCAATTCGCCCAACCAATTCCGTCCAATTTCTTCCACTCCTCCTACTTGCAACGATGGCTAAAGCCGGCTGGGCGGGCTCAATCGTCACCAGTGAAGATTTCGCCTGGCTCGTGAATACCAGGAGAGTTCCTCCCGGCGTGGAGTGCCGGGCGCCTGACGATGAAGTCGTGCCAACCCCGCGGGAGGGTGAGCGCGTCGTGTTCATGTCGCACTTCGAGCGCGGCTTCGGACTGCCGGCCTCCGAGTTCCTCCGTAAGTTTCTTGACCACTTCGGCCTTCAGATGCATCATCTGCCGCCGAACACCGTCGTCTTCCTCGCCTACCACGCCGTGGTGTGCGAGGCCTTCCTCGGCATCCACCCGACGACGGATACCTGGCTGAGGTACTTCCACCTCCGCCAGCAGACCACCGGGAAGAAGGACACCGCGGGCGTCGGCCGCGCCACCGACACCGGCTGTGCCATGATGGTGCAGCGGACCGGGACGAACCATCCCCGTGTCAAGGGGCTGGACTCCGTCCGAATGTGGCAGAAGACGTTCTTCTATGTCAAGAACATCCCCGCCACCGAGGGAGCCCAGGTAAATGACAGGATCAACCTTCCCGCCTGGAGCCTCCGTGCTCCCACCGGGAAGAACTGGAAGGAGAAGCCCGCCAATGACGACATCGCCATCGAGATAGAGAAGAGGATTGGCTGGCTGATAGAGCAAGGCCTCAAGAATGATGATCCGGTGGCTTGCTGGATCCAGCGCCGAGTGTTGCCTCTGCAGGAGCGCTGCCATCTCATGTGCTACATGGGAGGCCCCCGCGACTGCACTAGGACGAAAACCATCGAGATCGACAACATTGATGTTCCCGGGCACGCAAGGGCCATCTTGATGACAGGCCTCAGCGACAATTGGCAGTACGGGTTCGTCCCGTATAGCCGTACGAAGCCGATTGAGCGGGTACGTCCTCCTTACTCTGTTTGTGCATATGCTTTCCGAGTAGATAAATCTTCTTCTTGCCGCGAGTAGCAATTGCCTTCTGCGCCGAGTAGGATACTTAGCCGAATCGCCTAGGCTTAATGTGCTTTTGCGCTTGCACGCCTTGTCGAGTAGCCTACTCGGGAACAATTCTTAGGCTTAGTGTGCTTTGTGCCTGCACGCCTTTCCGTGTAGGATATTCAGCAATCATGCTTAGGCCTCGTATGCTTTGTGTTTGCACGCCTATCCGGGTAGAAACAATCAGTGAGCTGCTTAGGCTTAGTGTGCTTTGTGCCTGCGCGCCTATCCGAGTAGAATTCCTTCCTGACACTCGGCTAATCTGTGTCCCTTCTCTGTTTTTCAGATCCTTACTCGCCAGAAAATTGAAAGCTGCGAGCGCTTCGATGGCAACTTCTCTGCCGATCGCGAGGAGGACGATGTGCCCTCCTTCGATGTCGCGGATCAGATCAATCTCCCTTGCTCCCCAACGACGGAGAAACGCGAGGCCGAACCGTCTCTTCGCGATTGGTCTGAAGACGAATTCGAAGGTAACAACGTACTCACTTTGCTTGCTCGCGAGAAGCGTCAATCCCTTGCTTGCTGTTCCTAATTTTCTTCCTTTCTTTTCTCGAACCTGCAGATGAAGCTGCTGACGAGAACGAGGACGAGGACGATGACGAGGGCAAGGACGATGCGGTCCTTGTCGTCAAACCTCTATCCGTCGCCGCCCCCAACACCCGCAAGCGGACTGGCAGTGACGCCCAAGAGCCTCCAGCTAAAAAGAAGAAGCCAGCCGAGAAGAAGAAGCCGACCAAGGCGGTCGCGAAGAAGCCGAGGCGAAAGCTACCTTCCACCACTGCGTAAGTTTTCTTCTCTGTCGTCTCTCCTCTCGCGCTGTGTTGTCTTCCCCAATCTCCTTCTAATTTCTGATTCTTTCTTTCTCGGCAGCCCTGCCATGGACGCGAATGCCGTTCTCGCGCCCGACCAAGCCAACAAAGCACCAGTACCTCTGATCAATCTCGACGATGAGGAGGACGACACCGCCAATGCTGCTGCTGCCAATGCACAGACCACGGATGCTCAAGGAGCAGAGTCAGAGTCAGCAGCACAAGACACTGCTGCACACCATGAGAGACCCCCTTCTCCTCCGGCTAGCCATGCCGAGGAGAACCAAGATCAAGAGACGCAAGACAACACCGCCCACGAGCGGCCAGAAGCAGAGCACGAGCAGCCCAGCACAGGGGCTGCCGCACAAGAGAATCCCGCTGCCGAGCAGCGGGTAGAGGACGCCACCACCACGGATGCCACCATGGCGGACGTCTACCCACTGAGCGACGTGCAGTCAGGCGCCACATCGAGTAGCGCCCAGTCGATTGGCGCACCGGATAGCGCGCCCCTGGCGCCGCCAACTGATCCTGCCAGGCAACAAGCCCTTGATGCTTTGAGGGAGGAGGTTGAGAAGAGAGCAGCCGAGAAAGAGGCTGCCGAGAAGACCGAGGCTGAGAAAGAGGCAGCCGAGAAGGAAGTCGCCGAGAAGGCGAAGGCGAGAGCTGAGGGAAAGAAGCTCGAAGATCCCGAGAAGCAGAGAGCCGAAAAAGAGAAGGCGAAGAAACGGGCCAGAGATCAGATGCCACCGCCAACCTCGAGTGGAGCGTTGGTGATTCGAGAGTCCGGCCCGGTTGCCACTGCGACCGCTGCCGCCGCCATCGCCGCTGGCCAACCTTGCTTCCCGGATTACATGGTTCAGGTTAGCCAGCAAAACACAATTGGCTTCTCTCCCAAGGACAAGCAGCTTGCCCTTCTGCGGGGACGAAAGGCCGTAGCCATGAACTCCCCTCCCCCAGATCCAAACCAGAACCAGTCCGTCACTATTGCTTCTCGGGGAGTCCAAAATCCAACAATAACGTCACGGAGCCTTGAGCAGGTACTTGACACCATTGGCTTCATCGACGCCAAGTGGGACAGCAAGGTTCTCGGCACGGACAACTGGCACGGCCTTGGGTTGGGCGCAATCGACCACATGCGCGTTGAGTGGAACAAAGTGGATTTGGGCTACAAACCCATGACTGTCTCCACCGAGACTGCCACTCTCGCCGCCAAGATGTTCCTGCACCGCAAGAACGCCGAGGACATCGAGCAAGCTTATGCAGTAAGTTTCACTTGTCCTTCTCTGAGTTGAATTTTTCTTCTCTTCTATTCGCCTTCATTCTTCTTTACCATCACCCAGTCCCCGAGATTCTGGCCGAGTAGGGGGATACTCTCCGAGTAGCCTCCTACTCGGGTGGAATCTTTTCTGCTCCGTCTAACTTGTTTTCTTCTCGCTTCTCAGGATAGCGTCCTGAAGCGGACCAACTTATACCGCGTGCTTCTCTGGAACCATTCTATCGCTAGAAGGCGAATTGCTGCATTGGAGAAGGAAAAGGCAGCTGCGGAGGCAGCGAGCAAGAATGCCAGCGATAGCACTCAGCAGCTGGCTGAAGTGAAAGGTACGCTTTTAGCTATGCGGTTACTGCGTTTCTTGCTTACGCCCGCGTCTGCTTTCTTTTGCGCTAACCTTTCCTATTCTGCAGAGAACCTGAAGAACTTAGCTGAGGAGCACGAGAAGTGCCGTGCGTTTGTGGAGAACGCCGAAGCCACCATCAAGAAATTAGAAGGTGAATAGCCGTCTACTCGGCATCATTCTTGTTTCTGTTTCTTCTCTGCTTCTCTGCTAACCTTGTCTGTCTCTCCGCAGAAGATCATAAATTGTTCGTTGAAGAGCACCAAGACTGCGTGAAACCTGAAGAAATGGAGGTGCGACTAATAAGCCAGTCCGCAGCTCTGCAAAGCACACACACTACCGAGATGGAGACGCTGCAAATCCAACTGCGGGAGGCGCTCCAGGATGCTGTCAAGCTTGGTGACGAGAGGGACAGAGCCATCGCCGCGAAGGCAAAAGCCGAGACAACCCTTAATGCCAAGATAAAGGCCCTCGATCAGGAGCGCGAAACGCTGAGAAAGGCCAATGCTGGGTACTGCACTCAATTGGATACTCTGCGCCGGATCCAGGAGAAGCACATATCCAATGAAGAATCCTGGAAAACTCAGCTGCAGGCGCTGCGCATCGAGCTTAAGAGTAAGCTTTCTCTTCTCTGCATCTTTCTCTTCTCGGTCGAATTTCTTCTCGGTTCTTCCTCTACCCGGTTCTTTTCTTCTCTGATTCTGAATTTCTTACTTGTTTTCCCAGAGATCTTTCCTGCCATTATTTCTTCCTGTGTGCCCGCTCTGGCCAAGGCCCAAGCAGCATGTGCTGCGAATGGCGAGCCAGAGGACACCAGGGTCGAAATTGAAGACAACATGCTGGTGATGCGAGGCCAGTTCGAATGCCTAGCCGGCGTTGGTACTGACCTTGTGCGCGTGGGCTTTGCGCTTCACAAGCTCTTCTGGCCTGAAGATCCTGAGCCAACAACCATCCGGGGCCTCGCACTCAAGCTACAGAATGTGAAGGCCGAGTTGAAGAAGTGGCGTGCTTCTGGAGCTCGGGCAGGCGCGGACTTGATGCTTCTTTGCATCGCCTCCTGGTACGAAAATCTTAACATGCAGCGCATCCGCGGGAAGCGCGACAACTCCAAGTGGGAGACAGACCCCGACTGCGTAGCCGCGCGCAAATTGATCGCGTATGAAGTGGCGGAGTGCGCTGAGACGGAGATCTACATCGACGGCCTCCCCGAGCCCGACACCGAGGTGGAGGAGGACGAGGAGGAGGAAGATGATGACACAGACTCCGACCTGGAGTCGGGCTTCTTTGATTCCCCCAGGAGCAAGGCCGGGAAAGGGAAAGGCACGGCCATCTCGAGTAGCGATGAGGAGGCCGAGCACATCGACACCGCCCCACTCGACTTCGGCACCTCTTCAGGAGCCGCTCTTGACGACACGATGCCCGCCCCCAGCCGAGCCTCCGGTTCCTCTACAGCTCCAGGGCCCATCTCGGTGGCCACGGCCACTTCTGACCTGGCAGCCACCGAGCAGGCCGTCGAGATGGAAGAGTCCGCCATCGTCCAGTCGGAGGCGGATGCCACCCATGCCAGTGCCGAGGAAGATGCGGCAGCCAGGGCCACCACAGAAGATGCAGCAGCCAATGCCAGCACCGACAACACTGCCTCCTCCACATGATTTTACCTGCATACTTTTCACTTGCACATTTATCAGATCCCCGGGATGCCGGGAGCATATGTATCAGACTTATTTATGCTTGCTACGCAGTTTTTATCCCCTCTTTGTTTATTTCAAAGTTAATCAATTTGAGCAACACTGGCTCGATGCCGAGTTGCGTTTCCATGCGAGTCCCCGAGTTGCGTTTCTTATTCACTCTATCTTTTCATCTCTGCTCTACCTGCAACTTGTTGCTTTTTTGGTATTCGAGTCACAAGAATCAAAGAGTAGAGCTGCAAATATTTGGCCACTTAGAAACAATCATAGTAACGCAGCCCACCACTTAGCCGAGAAGACGAAACAGGAAATAAAAGTAGCAAGCACTCTACTCGGTTCCTGCACTTTTTCTTCCTTAGCGATTTTCTTGTGCTCATTGACCTTTTGCTTGTTCTCTTGCTTGCCATGAAGCCGGGTTTTGGACAGCAGCAAAGTCGAAGAGTTGGCATGTAGGTTTAGACACAGTACTCAATGCGCTTATGAGTTTCGAAGTGAAGCAACCGAGTAGACAAACAGTAAGGCCGAGTAAAAACACTTAGAGCGATTTTGGACGAGGGCAGTCCCCGAGAACGATTTCAGATTGCAGAGTAGAATTTCAACTCGGATAAGATGGTACATACATATCTTTGCTTACGAATGAAAACGACGGAGTAGAGCTACATTCCAAGGGCTCTTGGTTTCCTCTCCAGCTTTATCTGCCCTGTTCGCCTGGGATGGGCGCACATCTACAAGGTAGTACGCATCATTGTGCAGCGCTTTGCTCACAATGAAAGGCCCTTCCCATGGAGGAGACAATTTGTGCATCCCGGCTGTGCGCTGCACAAGCCTAAGGACCATGTCTCCTTCTCGGAAAACCCTTGGGTTTACCTTTCGGCTATGATAACGCCGCAGGTTTTGCTGGTAGATAGCCGAACGTGACAGAGTCAGCTCTCTTGCTTCTTCAAGCAGGTCAACGTCGTCTTCTCGAGCTTCTCTCGCCTCCACCTCAGTGTAGAGGGCTACTCGGGGGGAGTCATGCTCTAAGTCTATTGGCAACACGGCCTCAGCCCCGTATACCAAGAAGAATGGCGTGTAGCCGGTTGACCGGTTAGGGGTAGTCCTTAGACTCCACAACACCGCTGGCAACTCTTCTAGCCAACACCCAGGTGTTTTCAGCAATGGCTCAATCAGCCTTGGCTTTATGCCTGCCAGTACCATTCCATTTGCCCTCTCAACTTGCCCATTGGAGGCAGGGTGCGCGACTGACGCAACGTCTAGTCGGATATGCTTATCTCTGCAGAATCGCACCATTGCCCCCTCTGCAAAGTTGGTGCCGTTGTCGGTGATGATACTGTGCGGGTAGCCATATCTCATGATCACATCCTTCACGAACTTCACAGCTGTGACCCCATCGCACTTCCGAATAGGCTTCACCTCAATCCACTTGGTGAACTTGTCCACCATGACCAAGATATGTGTCATGTTGCCTTTAGCCGGCTTGAAGGGGCCAACCATATCCAAGCACCAAACAGCAAATGGCCATGTGACAGGAATTGTTTTCAACTCGGAAGCGGGCATGTGAATCTTACTTGCGAACATCTGGCAGCCGTTGCACTTCCTCACAATATCTTCAGCTTGCTGCAGTGCAGTGAGCCAGTAGAAGCCATGCCGAAAAGCTTTCTTGACCAATGCCCGAGAAGAGGCGTGGTGCCCGCATTCTCCTTGGTGTATCTCCACCAGAATCTCTTCTCCCTCTTCCGGGCTCACACAACGTTGTAGCACGCCAGTGGCACTTCTCTTGTGCAGCACATCTCGGACTATAGTGTAGCCCTTGGACCTTCTCTGAATCTGCCTTGCAGCCACCTCATCTTCTGGTAGAGTGCCGTCCCTTAGAAAGGATAATATGGGCATAGCCCAACTCGGTGTCTCCCGTATGGGAAACACTGGTTCGTCCAGTTCCATTGGGACGAGCTCTTGCGGTTGCACGGGAGGAGCAGGAGCGCTTCTTTGCAGCCCAGATCGATTGGCGAGAACCTCTTCAATGAATGCGACAGCCTCTGGGTTGAGGGCGGCAGTCCCCGAGTAAGGAGTGGCAGTCCCCGAGTAAGGAGTGGCAGTCCCCGGGTAGGGAATGGCAGTCCCCGAGTAAGGAGTGGCAGTCCCCGAGTAAGGAGTGGCAGTCCCCGGGTAGGGAGTGGCAGTCCCCGAGTAGGGAGTGGCAGTCCCCGAGTAGGGCGTGATAGTCCCCGAGTAGGGAATGGCCGTCCCCGAGTAGAGGACGGCAGTCCCCGGGTTTCCTGCAGCACTCTCCCAGTCAATCTCCATTGGATCAGATTCCTCACTTGGCAGAGAAGGAACAAAGATGGATTCCGAGTTGGGGGAAGGCTTGATGGATGGCTTCCTCAAATGCTCCAAGGCAATCCCTGCCGGGATGGACTGCCGAGAAGATCCCAACTTGGATAGCTCGTCTGCTGCTTCGTTCTCTGCTCGGTGAATGTGCTGGAACTCACAACCTTCGAAAAACCCAGTCATAGACTGCACCAGGAAGCGATACGATGCCATGTTGGCATCCAAAGCATCCCAAGTGCCCGAGACTTGCTGCACCACCAGATCTGAATCACCATAGCATATAATGCGCTGCACACCAACCTCCTTTGCTACTCGCAAACCATGCACCACTGCCTCGTACTCGGCTACATTGTTGGATGCCTTGAAATGAATCTGCAGCACATACTTGAGCTGATCTCGCTTGGGTGACGTAAGCACAACACCAGCGCCAAGGCCTTCTTTCACCTTTGAGCCATCAAAGTGCATCTTCCAGTAATTTGAAACTGGAGCAGGAGGTTCATACTGCACCTCAGCCCAGTCCACAAGAAATTCCGCCAGGATCTGAGACTTGATGGCTTCTCTTCTCGCATACGCGGGAGCGTACGCGGCTAGCTCAATCGCCCACTTGGCTACTCTACCACTCGCCTCCTTGTTACCCATGATATCCGAGATGGGAGCAGAACTTACGACAATGATGGGGTGCTCCTGGAAATAATGTTTCAGCTTCCTGGCGCCTAGATACACACCATATGTCATCTTCTGATAGTGCGGATAGTTTTGCTTGGAGCTGGACAGCACTTCACTGAGATAATATACTGGGCGCTGCACACTCTTGCCTTCTTCTTCTCGCTCCACCACAATCACCATGCTGACTACTCGGTTAGTCGCAGCAATGTACAGCAGCATAGGCTCCTTGGGTAGCGGACTAGCCAAGACGGGAGCGCTAGCCAGCATTGCTTTCAGCTCATTGAATGCCACATCCGCTTGCGGAGTCCAGACAAACTTGTCACTTTTCTTCATCAGCTGATATAGAGGCAGAGCCTTCTCGCCCATTCGGCCCAGAAAACGGCTCAGAGATGCCAGACAACCTGTGAACTTCTGCACATCTTTCAGTGATCTCGGTAAAGACATGCTCTCAATAGCTTTTATCTTAGAAGGATTGGCTTCAATGCCCCGACTAGAAACCAGAAAACCGAGTAGCTTTCCAGCCGGTACACCAAAGGTGCACTTACTCGGATTCAGTTTCATTTTGTACTTGCGTAGGTTAGCAAAGGTTTCCTCCAGGTTGGCAAGCAGAGTATGTGTTTTATTCGTTTTGATGACAATGTCATCTACGTACACCTGCACATTCTTGCCGAGCTGGTCGTGCAAGCATTTCTGCATGCATCTCTGATAGGTTGCACCCGCATTCCTCAAGCCAAAACACATGACACGATAGCAATAAGCCCCGTACGGGGTAATGAAAGCAGTCTTTATTTGATCAGCAGGGTTGAGTGCAATCTGGTGGAAACCAGAGTAGGCATCTATGAAAGACAACAGTTCACAACCAGCAGTGGAATCGATCACCTGATCGATGCGAGGTAGTGGGAAAGGATCCTTGGGGCATGCCTTGTTCAAGTCGGTGTAGTCGACGCACATGCGCCATGCGGTGGCAGCCTTGGGATCCTCCTTCTTCTTCTCGACCATGACCGGGTTGGCTAGCCAATCCGGATGCAGCACCTCCATGATGAAATTGCTTATCAGTAATTTAGTGATCTGGTCACCAATGGCCTTCCTTCTCTCATCTCCGAAACGGCGCATAGCCTGCTTCACGGGCTTGGCGTCAGGACGCACGTGCAAAGAGTGCTCAACCAACTCCCTCGGGACTCCTGGTAGATCTTCATTAGTCCAGGCAAACACGTCCCGATTCTCACGGAGGAAGTGGATGAGCGCGCTTTCCTATTTCTCCGCCAACCAGGAACCAATGATGGCTACGCGGTCGGGGAACTCGGGGTCAACCTGGACTGTCTTGGTCTCCATGGCAGCTTGGAAGGCAGTACCATGCTGGGTACTCGACACACCTTGTGCGCCAGCTTGTGCGGACTGAGCCATGGCCACCACCTCGTACATCTTCTTCTTCTCGGCAGCAATCACCATCGATTCCGCCAGCTGGGAGCTAGCAGAGGCACACTCCATGGACTTCTTGTAATCTCCCGAGATGGTGATGATGCCATTGGGACCAGGGATCTTCATCTTCAGATAAGCCACATGTGTAGAGGCCATGAACTTGCTCAGAGCAGGCCTGCCGAGTAGAGCATGATAGGGGCTCTGATGATCCACCACCTCGAACTGCAAGCGCTCTGTGCGGCAGTTCTCCCGGGTACCGAATAGCACATCGATCCACACTCGGCCAATCGGGTTGCACGAGATCCCGGGCACAATGCCATGGAAGGTGGTCTTGCTGGGCAGCATCATGTTCTCGGCTAGGCCAAGCTTCTCGAGTGTGTCCTTGTACACAATGTTGATGCTGCTGCCGTTGTCGATTAGCACCTTGCTGAACCTCACATTCTTCTCGAGACCCAGGAAGGTTGGATCCAGCACCAAGGCATAGCTACCCGGATTGGGCATCACCTTGGGATGATCTACTCGGGACCACCTGATCTCCTGGTCGCACCAGTACATGTAGTGTTGGATCTTAATCCAATGTTGCCACCCCTTTGAAAAGAAAAGTTTTTTTTACAAAAGAGATAGGACAAAAATGGCTTTATGCAAATTTAGCCTAAACTCCACTCAGCCAAATAAGCATGTAGTATTAGTCTTGCCATTTATATCCACCATAGTGTTACTTTCCAATACATTAAATTGTATTGACTCCCTTGTGGCTGCATATTCCATATTGCAGATGTTTCTGAAGACGAGTGAGGATTTCGTTTAGGATCTCGAGACTATCGCCAACATGTTTTGCCTGTGGCACATGAAGAAGATGGGCTCAATGTTGTACTATGTTTTCCGCTATATTTCTTATTTTATGCTAGTCTTCTAAGACTATGCAAGTTGTAATCCTATTTTGTAAAGACTGGATCATGCGATGTAATAGAATTTGATGCATTTGCATGATATTTCATTTTGTACTGTGGTGCTAGCAATTGATCCAGGGACTAGCACAATAACACAGGTGTCCTTACATTATTTAAATGTGGGAACGCTACAGAGGCTAAGTGTAATTCAAATGGAACAAATTACCCTTTGGGGGTGGGGAGTTGCCTTCTGGCGGTGGTGGTCTTCTTCTTCTTCTCGGTCTTCTTGGGCTTCTTGGCAGCGGGTTCTTGGGCACCACTGCCCGTCCTCTTCCGAGTGGTGGGAGCAGCCACAGAGAGAGGCTGGACGTCGATGGGATCCTCGGCCTCCTCGTCATCCTCATGCTCGAGATCCTCTGCAGAGTAAAAGAGGAAAAGAGATTGAGAAGCAGAAAAGGAATTATGATTGCGCTACTCGCGGTCAGAGAGGCCAACTGGGTCACCTTCGTCATCCTCGGACCAGTCGCGGATAGACGCATCAACTTGGTGCTTACCAGGCTGATTGGCATGAGGGATGCAGAGGGTGTCCTGAGTGTCGTAGGCGGTCTCGTTGTCCTCTTCTCGGTCACTGTCCCAGTTGTCCTTGAGGACCTCCTCATCTTCCTCAGCCTGGCGATCGATGTGCTGGAAAGGCAAAAAGATGGCATGAGTAAGTTGAGTTCTGAACTAAGAGATCCTACCCGGTGTGGCATGCAAACACAAAGCATATAAGCCTAAGGAGTTCTACCCGGTGTAGCATGCAAACACAAAGCATATAAGGCTAAGGAATTCTACCCGGAAAGACATGCAAACATAAAGCATATTCGTCTCAGCTATTCTACTCGGAACAGCATGCAAGCATAAAGCATACAGAGCTAAGAGGTTCTACTCGGGATAGCATGCAAACACAAAGCATATTCGGCTAAGGATTTCTACTCGACAGGGCATGCAAACACAAAGCATATGAAGCCTACCAAAGTATCTAGGATGTCCTACTCGGTATCAGAGTGCAGAGATAAAGCACAAAAGACTGACCTGCTCGATTGGCTTGGTGCGGCTATACGGCACGAAGCCGTACTGCCAGGTGTCGGAGAGGGACGTCTGCGCGATGGATCTCGTCCAGATGGCTACGTCCGCGGTGCTCAACTCGAATGTGGTGGTCCTCGTGCAGTCCCGGGGCCCTCCCATGTAGCACATCTTGTGGGAGCGGCGCTGGAGCGGGAGCACTCGGCGCGAGATCCAGCACGTGAGGGGATCATCGCGGCGGAATCCCTCTTCCTTCAACTCGGCGAGGTGTGACTCGAGTTGAACAAGGTCTTCGATCTTGTTCTTCGGGTTGTAGCCCCAGTTCTGCTAGGTTGGCCTCGCGTTCTTCCACCTAGGGAGCCCTATCCGGTCCTGGATTGGCTTCCCTTCTTCGGTGGGGACGTTCTTGACGTAGAGAAAGGAGCGCTGCCATTTGCGCACCGTCTCCAATCCCTTGACGCGCGGGTGGCTACCAGTGGAGCGCTGCAGCATCATGGCGCTTCCCGTCATCGTCATCGCGCGAGCGCTTTCTGTGTTTCCTGGGTTGGGGATGCTCTGCTTCCGGAAGAAGAAGTAGCGCGCCCAACTGTGGATAGTTGGGTACACGCCGAGAAACGCCTCGCAAACCACCGCGTGGAAGGCGAGCATCACCATGGCGTTGTGGGGGAGATGGTGCGGCTGCAACCCGAAGTTGGAGAGGAACTCCTTGAAGAAGTCAGAGACGGGGAGGCCGAATCCGCGCTTGAAGTGCGCGAGGAAGACGACGAACTCGTCCTTCTCCGGCGTGGGGACGATCTCGTTGCCCGGCTGCCTGCAGTGCACGCCGGGAGGGACACGGCGGGTATTGACTAGCCATTGGCAGTCCTCCGTCGTGACATCGGAGCCCTCCCATCCGGTGCGGGCGGCAGCATCATCCTCTCCGCGAGCCATGGAAGCGAGAAGATTGGTGGGAGATTGGAGTTTGGATTGGATGAGTTTCTCTCGGGATCTCTCCGGCGGCGCGTGGAGCGGCGGCGCAGCAAGCGGTTGCGTAGGCGGAGCGCTCGGCGGCGGCGGAGAAACGAAGAGGCAGGGGATTGAAGTGAGCAGGAAAGAGAAGAAGAGGGAATCGAGGGGGTATTTATCTCTCCCCTCGAGTTGCCGTTACCAGCGGAGTTAGTGGGATCAATCCTGCAGAGAGATCGTGCGGCGTGGGAAGCGAACCGGTTAGAAACGCACACAGCGCATATTGAGCGCGTAACGGGCGCAGTCAATCCCACGTCGAGATCGTGGGCGATTTACTACGGTTGAAGTGACATAACGTGCTGGTGGGCCCTGGTCGCAGTTACTGGCGCGTGGCCTGCCGTATCCTAGGCACCGAGGCGTCGGAGTGACAGGGGTGTGACACGTGCCCCGTCGCGACACGTAGAGGTGGATTCGCACCGATTGAGCGGGATTGTGTTTCGAAGATTTCGCTAAGTCATTTTACTCGGCATCAGAGAAGAGAAATGGTGCTACTCGGAGAAGAAGAGATTAAAGCCAAGGATAAGGGCTACTCGGAGGTGCTACTCGGCATCTTACAGTTCGAAGACAAGATTTGTTCTTAAGCTGGAAGGGCCCAATGAACAAGTTCGCAGGACTCTACCAGCTTCGGGGACTAATGTCGGGGGGTTACCCCCGAGTAGGGGTAAGGCAAGTGCTAAAGGCTAGATTGGAAGAGCAGTTTTGACCAAGTTGGCTGGCTACCCGGTACCCGCTACCCGGTGGACAGCTATTCGTCCGTACCTACCAATGGCCAGGAGGAAGAATCAAGAAATTTATATTCTTCCGAGTAGAGGAAGTGGTCCGAGTAGAGGGAGTGGATTCCTACTCGGACCAGAAGTCAATGGAGCCATTCTGACAAAGGATCCCGCGTATCTTGCGTCGGCGTGCGGTTCAACTTACGGAGTGCGTGACTATCCGCACCACGGCGTGGCTACAGTGCGGTAGGCGCCTGTCTAGTCCTGTCACTGACAGAGGGGACAGGACAGGGCTAGGGGCCTACCCTATCTCACTGACAAGGGTGGACAGGTCCCATCTCCGAACGGCGCAACGACTTACGGGGCGAGTGTCAGCGGGAACCCGGAGGCGTGCGCGGTTCTGCAGGGCTCCTGTCACATCATGTCGTACTTTATACTTGTTTTCTATTCGGCTGGGCACCAGTATATAAGGTGCCCTGCCTCCTCCTGTGCGAGGGTCGACTCACTCGTTGGGAACACTTAGAGAGAACTAGAGAGCAAGAGTGGCTACTCGGCCGAAGGCCTGATTGTACTGTGGCTACTAGGTAATACACATATAAAGAGAGAGGCAGGAGTAGGTATGTTACCTCCACACGAGGGCCCTGAACCTGGGTAAGATCTTGGAGTTTGTCTGTGATCTACCACACGCGGCTACTCACCGTGTGATCCCTCCCCGAGCACCTCCAGCGTCCATCGGCCCCAACTTTAGCCATCCCATGGCATCTGCCGTGATATCACCACGACAAGGAGAGCATTAAAATTTTCTTTGGTCTCACCAACAAGGCTTGATAACCATAAGCCTAATTTTTTAGACTCATCTTCAACCTCCTTACCAACATCATCATTACTACTATCATCATAAGATATATTGGGGTTCAAAGCGGAAGATACCTTTTAATACTTGGCCATAAGGCAAAATGTGGTAGATGATGATGAATCATTACTTGAGGCACCACTCAAGTCCACATCTTGTTCCATAGAGAGTTGGGTTTCCTTTACATTGTTAGCCATACAAATACTAGAGGAAACACAATCATTATTATCATGGGAACAAAATAAAGCAAGCATATCATCATGAGATTTAGTTAAGCAATGTCAACATGATATACAAAGACTATCAACACAAGCATGTAAAACATTTTTGGTGCTAGTTGTGTTTAAGTCCAAAGATGAGGCATTGCAATAATATAGAGATGAAGGATCATCAATAATAGGCTCACTATCATTATTGCAAAGCCTATCACTACTCACCATCTCATTAGTTTGTGGCTTACCACATGTTGGTGAAGTAGAAGAAGTTGAAAACTCATCGATCGGGGATGGAGGGAGAGCAATCATCCTCAATAAGATTGGACACTCCATATTTATCTTGAAGCTTTGTCCATAACTCATGAGCATTCCGGATAGGAAAAAGTGGCTTAATAACTACAAGGCTCACAAGAAGGAAAAACGCATTAATAGCAAGAGCATCGAGAGATAAGTTTTTCTCTTCCTCTAAAGTTGGATTTTGAGGATCCTTTCGAGGAGAAAAACCCATCTCTACAATTTGCTCCATATGTGGGTCCATGACCCGGAAATAAATGAGCATGCGAAATTTTCAAACATCATAGTTTGTGTCATCGAAATGAAATGTGGGATCGTGCACTAATTCACTAAGCAACATCATTACTCTCAAGGAGGTGAAGCCTAACAAGGAGACCCCTGGATCGGATACCAATTGAAAGTACAAGGATGCCGCCTAGAGGGGGTGAATAGACGCTTTAAAATAATTACGGTTTAGGCTTGAGTAAATGCGGAATAAAATTAGCGTTTAATTTATCAAGCACAAAACCTATACAAGATAGGTTTACCTATGTGCACCAACAACTTATGCTAGGAAATATATACAACTATGTGATAGCAAGATAGATGACTTCAAGCACGATGGCTATCATCAAGGTAAATGCATAAGTAACAAGCTAGAGTATAGAAATAACCGAAGCACAAGGAGACACCGATGTGATTACCGAAGTTCCTTCCCAAGGTAAGTACGTCTTCGTTGGAGAGGTGGGGATCCACCTAGGAGCTCCTCAATAGCACGGATGTGCACACCTTATTCTCCTTGAGCTTCTCCGGTAAGGGAGATGCTCGTTTCCACTATGAGGTCGACTTGAAGGCGTTGACCAAACCTTACACGGGGTTGAGGCTATCTCCACAACTCAATTGGAGTCTCTCAACGAAGATTCTTGCAACAAGGTGGAAGCCCCAAGCACTAACCGTCTAGGGTGCTCAATACACCCAAGAGGAACAATCTCTCCGGTGACCAAGCACCCAAGAGTAACAAGCTCACGAACTTCTCTTTCACGAATCTCGTGGGGAATTCAAACCGATGCACCTAATGCAATGGCAAGAACAAACAAAGTGGTCAAGAACTTCTCTCCCAAATCCCACCAAATCAACTAATGCTATGGAGGGAGGAAGGAAGAAGAACAAGGAAAAAAACAAATGAATCCCTAGATCTAGATCCAATAAATTCCCCTCACAAAGAGGAGGGATTGATTGGTGATGTGGTAGATCTAGATCTCCTCTCTCTTTTCCCCCAAGTGGAAGCAAGAACCATTGGAGGGGCTGAGAGATAGAAAGCTTTTGGAGGTCAACAATGGAGGTCAAACTTGCCCAAAAAGTTAGGGAACCATTGGGGAAGAATGCCCCTTAAATAGGTCACTCAAATATCCAACCGTTGGGGGCAAAATCGCGCATGGGCGGTACCTCCGGTGAAACCGCCGGAACTACCACCCCCAGGATGAGTTAGAACACCAAAAGGGCTGGAAAACTGCCCCAGGCAGCGGAACCTCCGGTGATTTCACCGGAGGTACCACCACGGGCATCCCGATAGGGTTTCTGACGGAACCACCACCGGAACTTCCAGTGCTAGAAAAACTGCAGAACACCGGTATGAAAACGGTCGTAACTTTTTCATCTGGACTCCGTTTTTATTGTTCTTGGGCTCATTGAAATCGCAACGACGAGCACTACAAGAATATGAAGAGAAACATAATAGTATAAATGGGAATATAAAACCAAATGATAAAAGGTTTGACCTATCAATAAAGGACAACCGGTAGAAACCTCCAACAACAAAAATGCGATAAGTTTTTCATACAAAATCCATTTTTGATGAACTTGAGCTTGGCATGAAGAAAATGAAAATATATAAAACCTCACATGGAGAAAACCCAAATAAGAACCAAGAAGTATGATGCCAAGTATGCAAAGTTTCTCTATGATAGATACGATCAAGATATGCATTCAAGATCCCCTCTTGATATTACGGTTAAATATCCTATAATCCGGTCTCCCAACTAGCATAATGAGACCAGTAAAATAGAAACCCTATCTAAGTCACACCTTTTCTCTGCGCAATCCAATTGAGTTAGATGATGACGATCTTAATCACCTCAAGTTGGACCACCTTTCTTGATTGCGCTTCGCTTCGTGAAGACTTATAAATTGCTCCCCCATAAGATAATATTAGAGAGCTTCTCACATGACCATATTCACTTGACCATAATCTCCATATGGGTGGCAAGCTTTTCACACCTACTTGATCAACCAAGTATCTTCTCTGTATTCATGATGATGATGACTTGAAGGTAAACATGAATGTTCACACAATCTCCTTCTTCAAGACATGCTTGTAATATGGTCAACAATAGCATGACAATCATTCTATTGATCATATAGATATATTCATTAAGTGATGATCTTGATAGCATCCAAAATTGAATCCAACACATGGAGTTCAAGTGGTGCCAATGGACAAACCTATAAGAATGTCTCAATGCAAACATTAGTCCATAAGGAGTATCATTAATTATCAAAACCATACATGGGGGAACCATACACTTTCAGCAGTATGCATACATGAGAGACTGGATGCTCATACACTGGTGGATCAATGCTACTCAGTGCATAGCTTCAAGATGGCTTATAAGAACATAGTGTATCCATGCAAGGATAGGACAGAGTGGAAAAGATGGATGGGCCCCCCATTGAGCCTCCAAATTATTAGAAGCATGTTGGCAGGCCATGTAAGAGCAGAAGAAAATCACCTGAGGAAATTATATGTGGAACTGGTGGGGAAAGAATGTCAAGACATGGTGTAATAATGCACTACAGCTATTGTGGTGAAGCAGATCATAATAAGAAAGGGCGTAAATACTTGAAGGCTGGAATTCCACCTCCAGGTGCCAATGTGGAAGTTCCAGAAGGACAAGTGGAACCTGAAGAACCTCCTATAATTAACCAGGTATTTTGTCCATTAATTTTTCCTGGAAGATTATCCATTTACTTGTTCTTATGCTCATCATTGCAATGACAGGAGCATAACCCAGCAGAGAACAGTTCATCAGAGGCCATAGTAATTGAAGATCTTATGTTAGAAAACATGATTCAACAGGTACTTATGCTCTTGTTAGTCTACTCTTGTTAGTATCCATCTTACTTCACAGAACTGCTCAAAACCTTCTACTTTGTTACATTTACGGAGGCCACCTAACAGAGTTGTTCAAAGAACACCAGTTCCACATTCAGCATTTCTCACTGCTGCTCAAGACCTCCTAAACCAAACTGAAGGAAGCACAAGCACAGTGACACAATCTGAGCTTACAAAGCACCTACTTCTGTTGAAGAGACAAAGAGAGAAAGAGCTAGAGGACAGAAAAGAAAAGGCTATTTTACTACAGAGAAGTCAAGTAGATGAGAGGAAGGCTGAAGAAGCAGCAAGGAAGAAACATGAGCAGGCAAACAAGAAAGTTAAAGATGCAGAAAGGAGGAGGCTTGCTGCAGCAGAGCAAAGAGAGAAGAAGAAACATGACAAGGAAATAATGAAGCAGGCAAGAGCCCAGACAAGGAAATTTGTGCAACAGACACAAGGGGAACTTGCTGCCAAAAATAAGGCACTTCTGGATGCCCAGAAGAAGGCTCAAAAGAGGCAGCTGCTGCAAATAAACAAGAAGAAAAACAGTTGGCTGCAGCTGAGAGGGAGGCACAACGAGTTGCGCTGCAGCAGAGAGAGAGAGGCACAGAGATTGGCAGCTGCAGCAGAGAGAGAGGCATAGAAATTAGCAATTTCTGCTCACAAGGAAGCACAAAGAATTGAAAAGGAGAAAGAGATAAATGAAATGCAGGGGGCTACCAGGAAGGCAAAGAAACCAAGATACATTCAGGAGGAAGATGCCACTTCTCCAAAACATGTGTCCATGTTTGACATCTTTAGGTGATCAGGACACCTTTATGCTCTATGAGAACCTTATGCTTTTGAGACCTGTTCTATTATGATCATGATAGTTGATCATCGTGTAATAATGCACCAGACTACCTTATGTCTCTCTATGTTTTTAAATCCTGATGCTTTTGTGACCTGTTCTGCTATGATCAGGATTGTTGATCATCATGTAATAATGCACTAGACTACCTTATGATCCTTTTATGTATTAAAATCCTGATGCTTTTGAGACCTGTTCCTGCCTGGTATTGTTACTCCTCGTATTATTCTGCTTAGTAATGATCACATGTTCCTGACAATAACATTGCAACGTAAAAGAAAACATAACTTGCTTATTAACAGCACCAATAGATTCATTACTAACAGTACATATTACATATCTTGGACCACACAGGTACTAACACTACCACACAAGTATTGAAACTAACTTGCTTACTAACAACATTCAGATAACACTGATAACAGTCAGATAACACTGATAACATTCAGACAACACTACCACAGATCTACTGACATCACAGACTTGCATTTCTTCACTGCTTCAGCACATTGATAACAGTCACCACACAAAGAACAACCAAGCTTGCCATCATCATCTTCATCACTGACAGCAGTTCTCTGCCTACCACCAGCAGTGCCCTTGCTTCCTGCCTGGTCATGAACTCTCTGCTTGCTCCACTCCTTGCACTCCCTGACTGCTCCATTCCTAGTCCCAGTGCAACTCGATATGCTTGCCTCCCCGTTGCAGCTCTATCTGCTTGCCTCCTCACAGCAAACTTGTTCTTCTTATCTCTTCTAGTTCTTGTCTCCTCTCATCAGCTGCTCCAAATGATGCAATCGTATCATCCCCAACAATAATTTCACAATCCATAAGGTACGCAACATATTCGAGCTCCCAATGCCAGAAATCACAGTTGGTCTAGCAATCAAACAAGAGTACAAAATATCACCTTTTCTTAACCAACAAAGATCGAAATGGGCAGCAAATGGGAGGGCGAACAAGGAAGCAACAAAAGACATTGGGTTACCTCCTCGTTGACGCAACGGTAAAACACCCACCCCTCGTGTTCAGATGTCTTCGAGGTGAACATCTTCACGTTCATGTTGCAATCCGGGCAGTGGATTCGCGTCACCGGTATAGCACGAGCACGGACTCCAGAACGGGCGAAGGAACTTGCAGACATTGCAGGAGCGGCGAGGATTAGCGACGTGCGGCAGTGACAATCGGCGGCGAGGATTAGCGACGTGCGCGGCGAGGCAGGCTGAGTGGATTTGGGGCGAGAATGCCGCTAGGGATTTGGGGAGGAAATAAAAGGGGAATTTGGGAGCGGTGACACTTTAGCAAATAACCCCTCAAATAACAATCTCCTCGCCTACAAATCCATCCACCGCAGCGCCCACTCGCGATTCCTCTCGTCTGACCGGTCAACACGTGGAGCTACGCCACGGATACGGCACACAGTGGCCGTATTTTCACGTCACATCGTACATGATGACCGTAGTGAGTGTCTTCCTAAGCTAGTGACCGTAGACTGCGCGTGCATTTTACTCAAAGTTTTCAAAGGAAAAGCTTCTCTGGAATCAAAGAAAATGAGTGAAGGGGCATGCTTAATTCTTACGTGGCCTCTTTCCATGGCCCTGGATATGTACTAAACTAGCCGTGACAAATTGACGTCCCCACCTTGATACGAAGTGCACACTCGGGGCCTCTATATGATTCATGCAAGTCCTGCGACCATATCACAGGTCCACAGGGCCACAAAGCTGTCCGACAGTACCACTAAAACAAAGTAGCAGTAACAACACAGGATGAGATCCTGACTTTTTCCAGGTAGAACGAACTTCATTTTCCAGAACAAATGCCCCAGGGGCTCAACCAGCAGGTACCCCTCACGGGGTGAACTCTTCTTTGCTCAAGGAATGCTAGAAATCTCAAAGCGAATGGAAACCTTCCTCCACACAATTAATAAATGCCCGACCATCTTTGGATTGAACAATGGCTGCCCCCGAGTTCTAACATGTCATCATCTGAAACGCTAAGCATCTAGACAGAAATCTAGTTTACTTCGCTACACAGGGTTGGTCACCTAGCTCTAGAATATGCAGCTAAGATTAAATATGCCTCATCTGAAATAAAAAGAACATGAGGCGATATTAACGGCGGCTGCTAACCGCAGCCGCCGGGCTCCAGCTAAAGCTATCAGATGTAGTAGTAGACCATTACATGTGACAAAACCCAGATGTTTGAACAAAACCATCTCTACTGTGGCCATACCTACCGTACACACTCCGCTGGTCCGCTGAGGCGAGCGGTTCGGCTGAAGACGCGCAGGCCCTGTCTGGATATCTTCCTCTAGTATGTACATTGCCGTAGGGGTGGGTTGGCAAGGAAGAATCTGAGATGAAGCCCGTGCTTTCCGAAAAGTATCTTGTTTGTGGATTGGAAGGCGAGAACCTTGTACATGAGGCGAAACTGCCAGCAGGATGATCAGGAGCGTAATATGGCCCGAATATTGAGGTGATTGGATCGAGGCCAGCATTGTCTCCATAATCCACCACACTGAATGAATCTCTAGTGCTTTCGGTGGTAAATGAGGACTCGTCGGAGCTGGTAAACAGCGACCATTCGCTTGACGTAGCATCCGAGAAGTCTGTGCTAACCGAATCTGTAAAGGCATCATCCATGTGATATAAACTTTTGGACCTTAACTCGGCATGCTGATCTTGCCTGTAGCCTTCATCGTCTGGTCTAAAATCATAAATACCACGGATTTGATCATCAGAAGCAAAGAGTGATTCAGTCTGCTTCTGCTCTTGTTTAGAGCCCTTGGAGGATTTTGACGAGTGCCGCTTTGAGGAGGATGGAACGGGCAATAGGCCTTTCTCAATGTATATCCTCGGAGGGCGAGGAAAGGATCTGAATGAAATTTCACAAATGAGACTAGTGAAGACAACGAAATAATTCAAACAAATAATAGGTTGGCCATACCTCAAGTAGAATAGCATATATGCACCTTCTGACATTACTTGATTCAGTGATACAGCCTTCACCTGCATATAATAAGACACAGATTACCACGTCAGCTCATGCAGCATCTCAGATTGCATTTTCTGTGACATAAATGGAACTATAACATGACTAAAGAAAAGGCATCATGTGATAATAAAATGTAATTACATGGTTGTCGTCACAGAGCACTAAAAGACCTCTCTTTTTTGGAAGGGAACAAACCTCATTTCATAAATAGTTTCATAAGCACTAAACAGTAAGATTACACCATAAGTGTATTTAAAAAGAGTATACTATGAGCTGCTGGGCATCTAATCTCATGATTATATTTGTTTCTTTATAACAAATCTATACCTACGTGATTCCACTGGTCTAGAATAACTTCAAGAAGCAATGGCACAGATGTCCTTAATCTACTTCCAAGGAAATTTGTTAGTACCTCTGAGTCATCAATTCTCAACCATGTTCCCTGCATATCTTTGACATATGATATATAATGACCAGAAAATGACGCATTTTCTGTATCCACGTGTACGACCACAGCGTACAAGAAGTAAAGAGGAGGGTGATCACCAGTCCCAGTCACAAAAGGAACCATGTCCAACATATCGGGAAAAGTGACGCATTTGTTAATCTTGCCGTACTTTCCTGTCTGGAGCACAAAAAATATTAGCTCCTTCGTTGGAAAAAAATAGAGGCAACCATGTGATTGCAGAGTGCTTGTAATAAACAAAAAAAATTAATAACCAATCAATTGTATTTCTGTCCTAAGGAAACTTGCTCAAGATGGGTTTGGTTGCAATTTGAATGTGCAAGACACACATCTTGAATTGCTACCATAAATCAGTCATTTCTAAACAAAAAATCATACTGACAATGCATGCTTCATGAATCATTACAGCTACATAGGAGAATGTATGCTTTCTAGAGATATAGCTGAAAAATATAGATAATGCAAAGACAGATACTAGGAGCAGATATGTATCGCATGCAGTAATGAAATCCTATAGTACCTGGAATCTTTTCAAAACTACTGTTAATATGTTTGGCACCTCATGAACGCTTAGTTGTTTTCTTGCTTTGACATAAGCACAACACCTGCAGTAAAATTAAGAGGCTTCAATACGATGTGGTCCAATCAAAATGATAGCAAGTGCATTAGTTGTCACGGTACCTTCCACATTTATACATATTCTCCCCGTCTAAATCTTCAGGAGAAGTGAATTGTGTCAAAGCATCTTGCAAGGACTCCACCCAACCATGAATCTCCAAAGTAAGGTCCATTATATTCTCATATCTTTCAGATTCATGATGGCATCTCAGGCACTTGACCTTTATTTCGTATACTAAATCAGTTAGTATATGATCGACGAACAGTGCATGGCAAACTAGCAAGCGTGTTGGCACAGGCCAAAAAGGAAATTAAGACACAAACTGCATCTGTTACATATAGGAAACATATATTCGATATAAATGGTAATAACTTAAGCACAAAATTAAGTAAATTAGCATCATTCTTCAAAATTTGTAACTCAAGCCAGAAATTTATAACATCACCTTAGATTTAAGGCGCCCACCAAACATCTGCTGTATCAGTGTAGTTTCCTGCAGGCTTGCTTCTACTTGCTTCTCCCCACCCAGTCCATCCAAGCATGCTGCTTGCATAGACATCACAAGATGCCTGACGATGTTGAAATGCAAGCACATTATGAATAACAAAATGTGAACATAAGATCAACATAAAAATGATAGTAAGGGTTCGTCAAATTTATAACACATGAATAACAATTGTCTTTTCCCCCTTCATTTTTTTCTCAAACCACTTAATAAAGTGTAAACACTCGAGACGATGCGAATATAAGAGAAGGATGCATTTAGAAGCATCTCAATATTAAAAACACACCACACATTACATCTTCAGGTACCAGGAGAAAGGAGTGGATTGTTCAAGTGCATTATATTCTATGGTTGAAGCAGGTCTCTGGCTAATTAGCAATAGGTGAAGTTCATTTTGCACAAAAATGTCTTTTAGTTAGTGCAGAAAGCAGTAATTATGTTATATTGTGATCAGCAACCATATTATCTTATGACGAATATTGATTACTGAATTTGCAGATTACAATTTCAAACAAATCAGACATACTAAAATTTGAAGCTCAAGCTTCTTTGAAGGAAATCGAGCAAAATAGCGAAACTCTGCCGACACAAACTCGTATGATCAAACTTTCTTTTGACTTCAATATTTGTATGCAAAGCAAATTTTAACTTTATATTTCAGGATAATTATTATTTTTCTTAATAAAATTGCTTCTCTTGGCATGGAGAAAATATATTTTGATGTCTGTACGACCTTAGTGATGGAAAACTACTAGTTTTGCCTCCATTGTCTAGAAAATAAAAATATTTCACAGCAAGGTAAGAATAATGATGTTATTCAAGCAATAATGTGGAATGACAGGCTTTTCAAGTATAGAATATAAGTAATTAAGTATTGACTAGGTTTCCAAGCGATCACTTCCATATTGCATTGAAGCTACATTGTCACTAGAACTAGGGATGGGCATAAAAACTGAAGCCAAAACCATCACTAAAACCAAATAAACCAAGTAGCCCATAGTATGGTTTTCTGTTGTTAACTTGGTTTGCATTATTGACTTACCAAAATAACTTTGGTAAGTTATTAAATATTGGTATAGATGATAAACTAGAAATTCAATGAATAAGGGTAGGTGCCTAGCGCAACACCCCAATCACGTGTGCAGTCGTGCACAATTCCCCAACCCTGACCCTTACATTGACACTCCATGGCTGTGTGCAGCGCATGTACCACAATACCCCTAACCTAAAGTCCCTGCAGGCTGCACCTTGGCACTATAAGCCGCCGATGCAACGCAGAACTTCAACGTGGCGGGCCATGTTGCTCAATACCAGCTGGCTGGCAATTTTCTTCCCTCGGACACCAGGCACCAACCTCCAAGCTTCACTCTCAATGACAACAACAACCCGACAAGTGATGGTATTTTACAACCACGACAGACACAACAACGACAGAAAAACATGGGAATTGTCGACGTAAGTCCAGTTCAGAGTATTTTATTTTTGGCAGGGAGAACTTTAGCAGACTAGTGGTGTTCCAGGAATACTACAAGAGATACTTCGGTTGTTTGACTGATATTCTTCGTACGAGTTACCAGTTAACAGGATACAAACTTTGGTTACAGTTCTAACTAACCAAATATGTAAAAAAGCAACAGAAAATTTTGTTAAACCAACTAAACGATGACAAGAAAAAGCAAAGAACCACATCTTTTTAAGATAAGAGAGGAATTATATCTAATTTGCAAGTCAAAACACCTTAAAAATTCATGAGCATCTTCCTGACTTCCACCACCCAAGCGACATCCAATATTCCTCAGATTAGAAAGGATTCTACTAGGAGACACAGGTCCGCCACTTTCCCGTAAAGTTGAAGCATATTGCTCAAGTTCACACATAAGACACCAGTTCTTTGAGCAACCTAAAAGAAGATAACAAAGTGAGACAGGGAGAAGTACAAACAGTGCTTGAAGGGAAAAAGTTAGGGATTTAGTATTACAGTCTTTAGAATGCAATCTCAGAAGCAGGTGGATCATCAGGGGTTTTGTGCACATAAGGCATTGTAGAACAGCATTAGCATAGCAGCTGCAAAAGAAAGTAACAATAGTCATTAGATATAACCCATGAGAAGATACAATTTAACCAAGAAAATAATTAATTTTCAGAAACAAAAGAAACATCAGTCCACTCACAATTTGCTTGACTAGATAAATTACTCCTTATTGAACTAATTATTCCGTTAGCACTTTTGCTACACTAGGATTATCCGTATTTTAATTAGTTGCACATGCATTAGCATTTTATTCTATTTTGCATCACTTTATTTTAAAATATGCTGATCTAAACCTAATAAACTATGTGCTTAGTACATCTAATCGAAATTCTGTCTCATCAGTCCTGTTAAGATTCTTACATTTTTCATTTTCCAACATACCGCATGATGAATGATGATCATCTTAACAAAAAGTGCATATAATAACAAAAAAAAATAAGGCACAAAAATCGAACATAGACAATACCTGTTCCCGCAGTTGGAAAGACCTCTAGGAGAAATGCCCCGTACTTCGTACTGAAAGAACTTAACAAGATCCTCGTAGCGAAACAATACCTGAAATTTTACAATTTAGAACAAAGTAATTACATGCTGAAATAGCAAGGTAGCTACAAGAAAGCTCTGCATAACTGATTCCGAACCTTACTCCTCTTATTATCATTGATTAAACCCACCAGGCTGGTTTTAAGAAATTTCGAGGGCTTCTTCAAGACTTCAACCTTTGATGCTCCTAATTTTGAGATTCCAGTGCATCCTTGTAAATTGTTGCTTGTTGAAACACTTGCTTTTGCTGATCCTACAAAATATAATGCATATATGAGATAAAGGAGGAAACATAAGAAAAGGGTAACCCACTTCACCAGAAAAGAAACATTTACTTTGCTCATTTTTGCTGTAAGGACTCTTGTCATGGCCATCATATTGATATGATGTTGACTCCTCCTGTGGTTTTTGTGATGAAGCCACCTTACCTGGTGGATATGGTGGCTTTTTATGGATCATATTTCCTTTTCCAGTAGATTTTCCACATGAATTGCTCCTCTGTACTGACTCTGCTGCAGAAGCATATGGCCCCTCACAAGAACTGATCATATCGGAAGTTAAATAGACACCCATGTCAGGTTCATAGACCGTGATGCTTGCTTTTGGTCGCTTTCTTGTTTCAGGACCACAACTATTGGGTTGCTGCACTGAACCATTGGGAGGATAATGGTTGCCATTCTTTTCATCTGAATAACCAAAACTGTTGTTTGAAACCTGAAAGCACGAGGTAAAGGATTGAGTAAAACAACTTGGAGGATACAGACGGACTTTAGAAGATATGATACCTTATTTGATGATAACTTCTCGGAAGAGTTGGTTTCTTCATCAACATTGTAATTGCTCTTTTCGAAAGATGCAACAGATGCACCATTTTCAGTGGAATGAAGAATTTGGTTTGATTTATTCATGTTGGTTCTTTCTGTTGGGAATAGATCAGCATCAAGATTATAGCTATCAGTTGTCCCAAAAGATGGCTCTGATACTGTGTCAAAATTCATGTCATGCAGGTGAATATCACCTCCTGGAAGAGGTGAATTCAGGTTAGTCAAGAATGGCATCTGTTCAGAACTCTCCGTAGTAGGTAGCCCACCAGAGCTGCTGCCACCGTTAACATTCCATTGCTGGCATGTTTGCTTATGCCCTTGCCTCCAGTGTGTTATTTGACACTTTCCAGAGCTGTGAATATTCAAATTGGTATTAGAAAACGGCCAGAACAACAGAGTAATGTAAGTTTAACAGTAATTATCACACAAGCAAGAGAGATCACATAATAAACAGGAAGTCATGGTGAAGGGATAAATCAGTCACAAATTCGGCTTTGTTGTAGAAAGGCTGAAGTTACTAAATGTGTTGCTGCTGCAATCAGGTGCTGGGTTGAATGTAGCCACAGGTTACTTAATCCAACAAGCTTAGCTACAATAAGATATTTCATCAATAAAATCAAATAGGTGGCTCACACCCTCAGGCAACCAAGTGGAGGTACAAACAGCTATTTGTGCCTACACAGTTATTTGGATTTTAAGTACAAAAGAACAATAGGTCAGAATCTTACCAGTATCTAACAGACTTGCACCTGGAGCACCTAGTCTTCGCAGGGCCATGACAAGTGGCACACTCATGATACTCGGATCTTAAAGAAGGGGCAGATCTCAAATAAGGCATAGGTCTCAGAGAGGGTCCTGGCAATATAACATCTGGACAAGCCATTGTTTCCACTTCAAAGGCTTCTTCTGCAGCTTTCTGGGCAAGCACACCTACCCTTGCTTTCTTGCTTACAGTCTCATGCCATCTCCCAAGAAGAAAATAAGCTATGACCGGAAGTACTATAAATACAACAAAGAGTACAGGCACATCAGCTTCCCTTGGTTGGAGCATATCCCTAAAAGAATATTATTGTCCAGCTCCAAGACTTTTCTGCTTCAGCTCGGAAAAACATTCCAAATCACTAATCGACCTACAAAAACAACATAGCTCAAAACAAGCTTGCAGTTTTCACTATTCCAAAAGTAGAATATGGCAACCGAAAATGATTGCATTCAAAGAGTTTAGGGCCTTGGACAGGATTAAGCTTCTCCAACCAACCAGCTCAGTGAAACTTAATTTTACATGTCCTAGAAGCTCACTCCCACTGGGGCTTACAGTTACTTAGGATTTGGCTTAGCCTTATATGATAATATCAAGAAGCTCCCACTTGTTTGGCCATGGCTTCAACTTACAAGAACAATAATATAGTACTGTATATTTTCTGAAATTAGAGATACATGGTTTCTCAAAATGGTTAATTACCTTAGACTCTGTGTGGCTCACATCACCTCTTTACTATCCCCAAATTCTCCAGTGAATCAACCACTAGACTACCTGAAACAGTATATAGGGTGGAACTAAATTAAAATTTTGCATGTGACTGCTTTGGGGGAAATAATGGGAATAGCTCCTGAAAGGCGACCAAACTCCCATGGAACATATTTGATTTTTATTACCAATAAAATACACTACAGAAGAGAAATGTTTGACGCTAGAGATTTCGCGTATAGATGCGGATATGGATATCGAAGCAATAAATCTACACCTTGAAAAGACCGCATAGAAATGGGAACCACATTCAGGACAGAAGATCGAATATTTCTCTGGCGCATCTCAAAATAAATAAAGAAAGAAAGGAAGAAAAGAAAAGAAAAGAAAAGGGGTTCTCTCACACATCGCTCAGCTCTACGCTCTAAATGAGAATCCTACAAGCTCCCAGATCCCAGACACGCAACGAGAGGCAAATGCGTCTGCCGAAATTTCCGACACAGTCGCACCGACACAAACGGAGGAACCCCCACGGACGGATTACACGAGCAACAGCAACCTCCACAAGAAGCGGCCGGAAATCCCTCGAAAAGACTCGATTTTTCGAAGCACGGACAAAAGGAAACACATAAATCGACTGAGACTAGGGTTTACCCAGAAAGACAAATGCCGCTCCTGGCGGATCTCCAGCGGGGGCGAGCAGGCGGAGCAGCAGTTCCGTCCAGTGGTTCAGGAGCAGATCGCGGTCTGCAGGAGTGGTGGGCAGAGAAGCTCGGGCCGCGGATGGCGGCGGCGCGGCGGCGGGAATCGGGAGCGGCGGTGGGAGTGACTCACTGGGGCTCGCTCGCTCTCTCAGTTGCTTGGCTACTGTGCTGTGCTTGTGTGTGTGCGCGTTTTTTGCTTTGGGGGTGCTCGGTGGCTTGGCTCTTCGGTTTCTGCCCCCTCCTCGCCCTGGTCGAAAAGAGGGTGCGGGTCCAATGGGGAAGCCTGCGTTTCTCTTTCTAGCCCTCCGATCCGATTAGCGACGGTGCAGATTAAGAAACATTCTTGGGAGAATGGATATGATTTCCTCTAAATTGTTCATTCTCCTTGACAAACTGGATTTTTCAAACAAATTGTGCATGCACCACTAAAAGGATCCGTATGGTGGACTAAATGGAGTTGGTAGACAACTAACAATTTTTAGTTTTTATAATTTAAGAGATAAAATGCAATTACAAAAAAATTCTAGATGCACAGCTAGGTGACAACCTATATGACAAGCTACCAGCAACAACCGACGGTAAATAACAAGCAAGTAAGGTAAAAGATAACCGCAAGATGGAAACGGGGATGTAATGTCTGAAGTTTCTTCTAAATTGAAGTACGTCTTCATTGGAGAGGTGTGGTGCCACAAATGTCACCAATGCCACAAAGGATCTCCTTCTTTTGGGTCATGTCAAAGGATAGTTTTCATCACCCCGCGACAATCTCAATCCGAGGATCAGAAGTGAGTTTATTTGTTCGGCAGGAGGTGTGCATCAATAGGTTTGAATCGTAGACGAACTAGATGAAGATTCCTCGAACTTTATTCAAGGAGTTACTAGAAAACCAGTTCACGGTTTACCTCGGCGAGTTGATATGTACACTCGGCCAAAAGTTTTGAGTGTCTAGGGTTTAGGCTAGTGAAGCCTCTATCCCTAGGAAGTTAGAAGATGGTTGGGAGTCCATCATTAAAATGAACGTGAATGATTTTGATTGTAATGCTTTATGTGATCTTGGTGCTAGCATCTCTCTTATTCCTAGGAAACTCTATGATATGCTTAATTTACCACCTTTGGAACACTCTTATTTGGATGTTCGTCTTGTTGATAATGCTAGAAAGAAAACTTTGGGGCGAGTTGATGATGTTTTTATTATGGTTAAAAGTAACCTTGTTCCCGTTGATTTTATTGTTATGAATATTGATTGCAATGTTTCTCGTCCTATTGTTTTGGGAAGACTTTTTCTTAGAATTGTTGGTGCTATTATTGATATGAAAGAGGGGAATATTAAATATCAATTCTCACTCAAGAAAGGTATGGAACACTTTCCTGGGAAGAGAATGAAGTTACCTTTTGATTCTATTATTAGACAAATTATGTTTTGGATGCTTCTTCACTTGTAAACACTTTATTCTTGTTTTCTGGGTCTAGCTAAAAGGCGTTAAACAAAACCACTTCTTGGGAGACAACCCATGTTTTTATTTTTGCAATGGTTTCTTTTGTTTTATTTGAGTCAAGGTGTTGTTTACTTCTGTAGCAACTCATTTGTATCTTTACTTTTTTGTATTATTGAGCCAAGTAAAGTCTCTAGTGAAAAGTTAGTACTAGATTTGGATTTCTGCGTAGGAACAAATTTTTGTTGTCCGCTGTTTAATTTGTATAAATTCACAGAAAAATCAAAACTACCTGAAAATGTTGTGCTTAATCCTCAGCTATTTACGAAACTTTTTCTAGTTTTGAGTTTTCTGATCTGGGCAACGTAAGTGCCTCGATTTTTTTTCTTTACAGACTCTTCTGCTTTTGACAGATTCTGCATCTTTACTTTGCATTCTCTCTTTTACTATGTTGAGTGGATTTCTGCTCCACAAAACATCAGTGGTTGTAGCTAATGTTTAGAAAGTATTGATAATGCTTGTATCCATGCAAAACATGTGAGTTTTTGATTGTGCACTAACCCTCTAACGAGAATTACTTTGAGTTTTGTGCGAAGGAAGTTTTTAAGGGTCAAGAGAAGAGGATGATATAATATGATCAAGAAGAGTGAAAGGTCTAAGCTTGGGGATGCCCCCGTGGTTCATCCCAGCAAATTCCAAGAAGACTCATGCGTCTAAGCTTGGGGATGCCCAAGGCATCCCCTTCTTCATCAGCAATTTATCAGGTCACTTCTAGTGAAACTATATTTTTATTCAGTCATATCATATGCACTTTACTTGGAGCGTCCGTCTGTTTTTGTTCTATTTTCTTTTATTTTCCTTGCTGGAATAAACTTAGTTGGAACCTAGCATTCTTGTGTGGGAGAGAGACACCCTCCGCTTTTTCATATGAATACTCGTATTCCTTATTTATCATAATCGTATTCTTCACTTTTCTTTTAGCTGTTGCAAATCCTTTTTAGCTCATGTTTTTCATGCATCTCTTATTTAGAGTTGTTAGTTCTTGTAGAGTAGAAGTACTCTCTTGTTTTATTGATAAATCATTTGGAGAGTTTTTTTTTAAATAAAGTGATGGTGTTGGAAAGCAATAAAATATTTCATGCTTATAACGGTGCACAAAGAAGCTTGTTTACGCTGTGGCTATACTTTATCATGTCATGTTGGATATTATTTTAATTCTATGCTTAGTAGTTATTTATGTAGCATGACTTGTCTCAAATATTTGAGAGTGCTTAATGTGTCATTGAAAAAATCATGAGTTGTTTTTCTCACATCGAAGCATAATATTGTGGTATTCTCCTTCGAATGCTTTATTTGGTTGACTTGGCACATGGTTACACCGTGTTATGACTACAAAACAGTCACCTCTAGCCTCTATGATCATTTAGTTTTTGGCTTGTAATACCATTTATGCTTTGATTAATAATATTGTTTTCGCTATGCATGATTATGTTCATTATTGCTCTCTTAATTTGTCGCTCCCAGTCTTTTGCTAGCCTTCACCTATACTGAGTATGAGCTCTACTCGTGCATCCAACTCCCAAAACCAAAGTTTTCCAAATATAAATTTCTCATGTGCTACCTTTAAACCTTCAAAATTATACATGTTTTGTGTCGATGTTTTAGCTTATGAGGACGTAGTGAGATGATCTTTATCTTACTTGTTCATTGGACTTCACACACGTGGATTAGTAGCACATCCGCTTATCCAAATTGATAGAAGAGCTGGCAACTGGGTGCCCAGCCCCAAACTTGGTTACTATAAATTCTCTTCACTCGTTTTGCCCCTGATTTATTAGTTAAAGCATAATTGTGTAAACAAAAGAGAAGAGGGATGATCTACTGACTCCAGTAGAAAGAACGTCCTTCAATGGGAGCCGCTCTTGTAAGTCTAGTTGGCTTGTGACATACTGTATTGTCTGTTTGTCATTTGTTGACATAAGCATACACCTCTCTAAAAAAATGTTTTCAATACCTATGTTTTAATAAAATAAAAAGCTCTAGCACATGAGTTAATCCATGCTTGCCTCTGCGAAGGGCCTTTCTTTACTTTTATGTTGAGTCTTCATTTTCTAACTTTATGCACAATTAATAGAGCATAGTTGTCATCATGAGTATAATATGCATAGGTCCCAAAGATTATTATTGATTGATTCATGATATGTTATTAATTGTTCTCAAATTATTTCTATTCACCACTTGAACTTTGAAGGTGTCCTGGCATTTATGTTTTGCTCTCACTTTAAGGACAAGCGGAATACCACTTTGCTATGTTGTCTTTATGCTCGAAACAAACATATAACTTTCAAGTGCATTATTATTTATGATTTTTTGTTTGTGTTATTTTTCATGTTGCAACATGGTTGCTAAGTTTCACTGTTAGAATTATATCTATCATGCCTATGTTTAGAGTATTGTGATCTCAGCTTACAAATGCTTTTACAAATATGATGATCAAGATTATGTTGGTAGCATGTCACCTCAGATTTTTTTTTATCGTTTTACCTACTCGAGGATAAGTAGAACTAAGCTTGGGGATGATTGATACGTCTCAAACGTATCTATAATTTCTGATGTTCCATATTGTTTTCATGACAATTGCTACATGTTTTCTATACACTTTACATCATTTTTATGGATTTCCTGAGACTAACCTATTGACAAGATGCCACAGCGCCAGTTCCTGTTTTCTGTTATTTTTGGTTTCAGAAAAGTTGTTCTGAAAATATTCTCGAAATTGGACGAAACAAAAACCCAGGATCCTATTTTTCTGTCACAAACAAGGAGTCCGGAAGAGACCCGGAGGGGGGGCCATAGGGTGGCCACACCATAGGGAGGCGCCCCCGGCCGCGCCACCAGGTGGTGTGGGCCCTCTGGCCACCCACTGACATCGCTCTTTCGCCTATTTAAGCTCCTTCTCGGGAAAACCCTAAATACCCGAGCCTCCATCCACGAAAAGTTCTGTAGCCGCCTTCATTGTCAACCTTAGTTCGGGAGGGTTCTGCAGCTCTCCCCGCCACCCTGCCAGGAGGAGAAATCATCAGGAGAGGGCTCTACATCACCATGTCTGCCTCCAGAGTGATGCGTGAGTAGTTCATCCTTGGACTACAGGTCCATAGCAGTAGCTAGATGGTTGTCCTCTCCTCTTTATGCCACCATGTTTGGATCTTGTGAGCTGCCTAACATGATCAAGATCATCTATATGTAATGCTACATGTTGTGTTTGCTGGGATCCGATGAATATTGAATGCTATGTCAAGTTGATTATCAATCTATCATGTTTATGTTATTTATGATCTCGCATGCTCTCTGTTACTAGTAGATGCTCTGGCCAAGTTGATGCTTGTAACTCCAAGAGGGAGTATTTACGCTTGATAGTGGTTTCATGCCTCCCTTTCATTTGTGCTCGAGTGACAAAAACGTGACGGATGGGGGATGTATTGTTTCCATTAGGGAGAAAACAACAATGCTTATTTTCATTGTTTACATTATGCACTTTACTTAATGCAATAATCTATTGCTTGCACCTTAATACTCGAAGTCTGCTTGGGTTACGTTCTGAGGGTGGATTATTAGTCATAGATGCAGTTGGATTACGGTCTATGTATTATGTTGTAATGCCCGCATGAATCTCATAGTAATCATCATGTCTTGCATATGCACTACGGTGCAACCTTTATTTCTGTCAGTTGCCTGATGGTGCATGATACGTCATAAACGCATCCCTAATTTCTGATGTTCCATGTTGTTTTAATGTTATTTCCCACATGTCTGCTATACACTTTATGTCATTTTTTATCGATTTCCCGGACTAACCTATTGACAAGATGCCATAGAGCCAGTTCCCTGTTTTTAGTTTCAGAAAAGTTGTTCTGGAAATATTCTCGGAATTGGAAAATTCAAAAGCGAGAAGTCTTAGAAGTTTCGGAGGGTCCAGGAAGTCCCGAAGAGCCCCGGAGGGGGGCCACAGGGTGGCCACACCATGGGGTGGCGGGTCCCCCTGGTGGTGTGGGGCCCCTGGCCACCCCCCCGGCATCGCCCTTTCGCCTATATATACTCCCCCGAGGGAAAACCCTAAAAGAATCAACCTTTTCCACAAAATACATCTGTAGCTCCGCCACCGCCGCCGACAAGTTTTGAGGGACAGATCTCTGTTCTGGCACCCTGCCGGGACGGGGAAGTGCCCCCGAAAGCCATCTCCATCGACTCCACCGTCATCTCCATCGCTGTTGTTGTCTCCTATGATGAGGAGGGAGTAGTTCTCCCCCGAGGCTGAGGGCTCTACTGGTAGCTATGTGGTTCATCTCTCTCTCCCATGGTGTGATCTATATGTGATCGTGAGTTTTGTAATCTAGTTGAATAAGTAGATGTTACTCTTCATCTTGTGCTACTCAAGTGTTTTATTCATATGAACTTTGGAGTAACCTTGTCCCGCGGTATGAAGGTGACAGTGTGCACACCGTGTGTGTCTCCTCTATGAATTGTGGTGTTTGTCTAGTACCTTCTAGAGCGCTCATAGTGACAACATGGGGTTAACTAGACATGGGAATTCTTACTTTAAGGAATGCTTTTTGCAGTCCTACGCAATGATTAGTGTTTGTTATCCAACCGGAGAGGGTTAAGAGTAGCATAGTGAAGAGAAGATATTTAGTTATTCAATTATGTGATCATTGTTGAGAGTGTCCACTAGTGAAAGTAGGATCCCTAGTCCTTGTTTCCAAGCATTGAAACACCATTTTCCGCATGTTCTGATACATGTTTGCTTGTTTCCATATTTATTTAAGATTGCTATTATTACTTATAACCATCCATATTACTCGCATTTCACTATCTATTCGCCGAACTAGTGCACCTATATACCTGACAAGTATATTGGGTGTGTTGGGGACACAAGAGACTTCTTGTATCTTAATTGCAGGGTTGCTTGAGAGGGATATATTTGACCTCTACCTCCCTGAGTTCGATAAACCTTGGGTGATCCACTTAAGGGAATCTTGCTTCTGTTCTACAAACCTCTGCACTTGGAGGCCGAACACTGTCTACAAGATTAGAAGCGTTCGTAGACATCGAGCTCTTTTCTGGCGCCGTTGCCGGGGAGGTAAGGTAAAAGGCACTCACATCCTCGGGTGTGAGTGCTCGGAGTTATTTCCTTTAGATTCTGCAATTAAATCTTTTTGTTTCTTGTTTTCACTAGTTAGGCTTAATGGAAAACAACAACAAAATGAGAGAGCTTTATAATATTTATCTTGAGTTAGGACATGAAGTGTTTGAAGAGAAAATTTAAAAACCTATGGAGCTTTATTTGCATGCTAGTGGCAATGTTATTAGTATGAATTCTTTGAACACCATTATTGCTAATGTTATGGAAAAGTCTAAGCTTGGGGAAGCTAGTTGTCGAGACATCGTAGTAGTTTTCATAGACGGGGGTGCCATGAGACTACGGTAGAGACGTGGGGTAACGGGATCGCGTGGTGGACAGTGAACATAGGATTTACCCAGGTTCGGTACGTCGCGACAGTACGACGTGCCTACTCCTGCACTTCTCACTAATCAGGGCTAAAGCCTGGATATAGAATTACAATGTGAGGTTTAGATCTAGCTATTCGCAGAGGATCAACTTCCCAGCGAGTTAGCCTATAGCTTCTCCTCTGTGGTTCGTTATTAAACTTATCTCCCATCCGGCTTTATATAATAGTCGGATTAGGGCTTACAGAATAGGAAACCTAGAAGACTACGGTAACTATAACTTGGAAAGTAAGGAATCCGTCTTCTCCTCCAAGCCAGATCATGTGGGCCGTGATCCGGGTCCTTCTAGAATCCGGCTTCTGTGCGTCAGGTTACTGGGCCGCCCAATGGACTACAGCCCACTACCGCTTGGGCCACCGTGGTAATCCGGCACTTTGACTACCATCTGATATACCCCTAGTTGGTATATATCCGACAGTAGCCCCCAAGAAGGATTAAAACTCTGATTCTCCGTCTTTCGCCAAGTGTGCTTTGTCCGAAAAATTGCAATCAGCAGTCTTGATTCTTCTTATTCTTCTTTTGAAAGAGATGGTAACGTGAAACTCGGAATTCTGAAAATCCGGCTTTTCTCTCGCGATCCTTCGCGGAGAAGGAACTTCCTACGTCAGCGCTTTAATCATGCTGACGTAAGGGTCGTTTGGGTTTCACGCGGGAAACCCAGTAACGTATCTCTGACAGATTCTCACGGGAAACGAGGAGATAGCCATCATTACCCTGTCGTTTCATTTCCCGGATTTTCTGGCGAGTGACACGCGTTGACCATCCAACGGTCAAAATAGCCGTTGGCACGTATCTTGACGGATTTCCGGCTATAAGTAGCCGTCTTCGTCCTCGCTGAAATCCTTCCGCACTCTCACTCTCCACGCCATTGCCGCGCACGAGCCCTCGAGCGAAGAACTCTTTCCGAGCGCACCTCGCACCCAGAGCACCACCGGAGACGAAACGCGCCGCCACCAAATGGCATCCTCGCCGTCGTCCCCCACTCGCTCCGCCGCGCACACAATCGACGACATCATCAGTGACTTAGATCCATAGCTAGTATCTCCAAAGCTCACCGGCGACGAGCCGGAAAAGACCGCGGCCTCTCCGGCGGGCGGAGGAGATCCTTCCACCGCCGCGAACCTCACGGGCTCGAGCCCCGTGCCTTCCCCGCCGTTTGCTCCCGAGACGGCAGAGGAGGAGATCACATTCCATGGCGACGAGCATACCGTCGCCGGAGCTAACGAAGCAACGGAATTTGTCGGCAACTGGAGTCCGAGTAACACTCCTCTCCTCTTCCTTCGACGAATGTCAAAAGAGGGATTAATAGTTAAAGGCAAATGGAGGAACTCGGAAGGCGAACTCGAGCCCAAACCAAAAGACGGAGAACGCGTCCTCCTTACCTCTCACATCGCGAGAGGTAT
Organism: Alopecurus myosuroides; assembly: GCA_028641055.1. Taxonomy (NCBI): domain Eukaryota; kingdom Viridiplantae; phylum Streptophyta; class Magnoliopsida; order Poales; family Poaceae; genus Alopecurus; species Alopecurus myosuroides. The sequence goes on along the minus strand of CM054060.1, from coordinate 228,514,853 downwards.
GGGTTTACCTCCTTCCGCCTTTTTCTTAGACGTCCTTAACTACTATGGCGTCCAGCCACATAATCTTACTCCAAACTCCATCCTCTATCTAGCTAGCTTCCAAGCCCTTTTTGAAGGGTATCTCGGGATAACTCCTAGTCTAGATTTTTGGCAATATTGCTTTGAGGTAAAACATAACATCACAGAAGGTATTTCTCCTATCTGCGGAACTATATCTTTCACCCTTCGGAAGTTCAGAGAAGATTGGTACCCAACGATAAAAATGCCGGAACCTGCCCAATCTTGGCTAGGTTCTTTCTTCTACCATCAGGACATCCCATTCCCTGGTAAGGAAACCGGGGTTCCTCCATTTGTTAATTCCGCTGCCATCCCTCGAGAGAGTTGGACAGTCGTAGCAGTACAAACACTGCCGGAAAACCTGATGAGGATAAAACGACGTATCGCCAAACTTACTTCCTCTCAGCCTTCTTTAACTGGGAAGGATACCGTTTTATGTTGGTTTGGACACCGCATTCAACCTCTTTCCTTTCGTTCCCGGCTTCTTTGCGAATACAAAGGGCCAGAAGATAGCATGAGGGGGACAGATAAGGCTTATACCAAGAATGATTTTATGAAACAGCTTCACCAACTGGTTGCCACCAGCGATCAAATTGAAGAAAGTCTGGCGATTTATCACGTGGAAAATCTGGTCCCAAAGGTATTTATACTTTTCCTTGCCTCCGGGTTTTCTTCAGATTAACTTTTTTCTCCGACTTTCAACATAACGTTAATTCTTTCCTAGTTCGACGAACTTCAAGGAGCTGATCTTGCTTCCGACATTGAGCTTAGAGAATTACATGCTAGCTTTTATAATAATCGGAAACGCAAAAGGCAAGTGACTTTCGGGAAAATGGTGACTGTTGAAGGAATTCCCATCGCCACCTCCAGGTATTTTACTGGAGCTTCCCTAGTTATCATTTTCCTTTGGTTCTTCAAGATTTTTATTTCCCGGATGTTCTCCTTTCAGCCTTGACCCAACTCCTCTGAAGGCAAAGAAGTTGAAGAAACATAAAGCTGTTATCAAAGAAGAATCTTCTTCTGCAACCACGGGCGTGAGGGGGAGAACGGAAACACAGACGGGTGGAAATCTCCAGTCATCTGTTGGAAATGAACCCATCTCCAATTTGGACAGCAATATCCAGATAAAGGAAGAACCATTCGACGACCTTGGATATATTCGTCCAGAGGCTAAGAAATTCTTTGCTCCTGCCCCTCTGATTCGCCCTTGGCCACAAGGCGGATTAATCATTCGCAATGAATTCGTATTTTCACCTCGTCAGGTCATACAAGATGGCCTTCATCACGTTGGGATTCTTTTCTTGGAGTATGCAAAAGAATTCAACGAGACTTTGGCAAACTTGCGAGAAATGAGCCAGGTAATACTTCCAGCCCCCAAGCATTAAGTTGAAAGCCTGACTTCTTCTTAATGCTTCTTACTATGCTTGTTCATACTTAAGCATTTGGCTTTCATTTCCGTGTTGCAGCATTCTACTGATGCCATAAACTTAGAAGTTTTTAATAAACTTAACATCAAGAATGAAGAGGTGAAAACCCTTCATTCTATTATTAAGTCTAAGGATAATGAGCTGGCATCATCTCAGCTACAGTTATCGGAAACAGCATGTATGCTTTTACTCTGTTTTATCCGGATTATCCATAAGCATTTCCCCGAGATATTTTTAAACTCGGAATTTTTTACTTGATTTTCAGCTGCTTTGGCTAAGGCCAAGGAAGTAGCTGAAGATGCCAGCAACTCCGAACGTCTTCGCAAGGAAAATTTGGACCTTCATGAGGAGCTTATGAAGGTTCGAGAAGAACTGGAAGCCAGTAATCTGGCCCTTGGAATTGCTCAATCCAAGGCTTCCGAACAGGCGGAGAAAGATAAATCCACTATCCAGGATTTGGAAAGTATCTTAATCCTTCGCCTAAAGGAATGTTCCGAAATTGACAAGGTTCTCGGTGAGTGTTATTTCATTTACCAATTCGTCCATGTCTTTCTTTCTTTCTCTGTTTTGTCACCTAACCTTTTTGGAGGCTTGTTTCGACAAACAGGAAATTATCCATGTCTTTCTCGCATTGACAAAATCCGAGCCTTTGGTAAGGTATGGAATGCGATCAGAAATGCTGGGATGCAACTGATCAGCAAGTTCTTCCCTGCGAGTACCATAGAATTCTCGGAGATTTATAAACTTCCGGGTGTTATCCTGGAGGTGGCGGAATCCAGGGAGTCCTCCTTACGCTCCGCTGCACGGGGTGGTGCACGCATGGCCCTAGGCCTTATGCGTATGCATTACCCGGGTGCCAAATCTTGGCGTGTGGCATCCGGTATCCCTCAAGGATACACAGAGAACCAACGAGCCAGCATCTTTGATGAAATCAAAGGCCATGATACCAAGATTGCCTCTATGGTAAACATCTCTATCACCTATCCGGAAGAGAAGGTCCCTGAAGCCCCCAAGAATGACAGCAGCGACGAAGACTCGGATGCTTGAAGGGATATCCTGATCCTGGATGGCGGAACTTTAAACAATAGGAGCATTACTGCACTTTTACAATGTAATTCATACTATAATGCTTCTATTCCTTTTGCATAAACAAGAACTCCGCCTTTTGCAGTTTTTAATTATGAAATTCTTTGCAAGGTTTTCGGGTTTTAATATTCCTTTGCCTTCTAAGTTCTCTGGCTTATATGTTTTAACTGTCCTTAGTGTTTGAAATGGCTTAATAGTGTTATGAATCGTCATGCCGAGTAACTGGGTAGAACCGATCAGCTTGAACTCGGAAACATGGATCATACTAAAAGCCTTTTTACTAACTAGATTCAGTGACCTAACACATAAACAATCAGATAATACTTAGAGAAAAATAAGGAATTTTTTGAAACTTGGGCACACAGGCACAATCCGAGTTTCCTTTAGCCGTTAGCAAGCTCAAAGTTATTCAGTTTTTAAACACCGAGCACGCAGACACAATTCGGGTTAACATTGAGTATTTTGTAAGATAATTGGGAAATAGATAAGGTGGAATCATGCTTTGTACTATAATGAACTTGTAAAAACATGGTTATCAAAATTCCGACAACTTTATTTCATGATCTCAAAGATGTTTACATAGAAATTGAACTAAGTATAGAAGGGACGTAACTGCTGGATGCTCCAAGGCCTCTTTGTCTCTCCTAGTTCATCATCTATCTTTCTCTTTCTTTTGCGATTCGGCTTCTCGGGATCATCTTCCGTGTCCCGAATATCTACAAGATAATATGACCCATTTTTCATAGCTTTGCTGATTACAAATGGTCCTTCCCAGACTGGGGCCAATTTGTGCTTTCTTTGCTGCACCAATCTCAGCACTAAGTCACCTTCTTTAAAAGAACGATGTCTGATTTTCCGACTATGGTAACGTCGCAAACCTTGCTGGTAGATGGCGGATCGTTGAAGCACAAGCTCGCGTTCCTCTTCTAGGAGATCAACGGCATCCTGTCGTGCTTCTTCGGCGTCTGAGTCATCGAACTCTTGCACTCTTGGGCTGTCATGGATCATGTCCGTTGGAAGAATAGCTTCCGCACCATAAACTAGGAAAAACGGGGTTTGCCCAGTTGACCTATTTGGCGTCGTTCGAATACTCCAAAGCACGGAAGATAACTCTTCTACCCATGGTCCAGCTGCTCTGTGTAGAGGAGATTCGAGTCTTGGGCGTATTCCTTGCAGGATTGAGCTATTCATTCTCTCAACCTGTCCATTGGATTGCGGGTGTGCCACATATGCGAGATCTAGGCAAATTCTCGTTTGTCGGCAATATCTTGCCAACTCCCCAATGAAGAAATTTGTCCCGTTGTCGGTTATTATGCTGTGTGGAACGCCGTATCTCATTACCAAGTCAATGATGAAATTTCTGGCAGTTGCACCATCCAGCTTTTTGATGGGTTTGGCCTCCACCCATTTGGTATACTTATCCACTGCTACGAGTAGATGTGTAAGTCCACCTCTTGCAGTTTTGAACGGTCCCATCATATCTAGCCCCCAGACCGCAAACGGCCATGTAATGGGGATAGTTTTGAGTGCTTGGGCCGGCAAATTAGTCTGCTTGGCGTAATATTGACACCCAGCGCACGTATTAACTATGTGCTCAGCATCTGTCTTGGCTGTTAGGCAGAAAAACCCAGCGCGGAATGCTTTTTTAACTATGATTTTTGATTGAGCATGATGTCCGCAATCTCCGGCATGGATTTCTTCCAGTATTTCTCGTCCTTCTTCTGGTGAGATACACCGCTGAAAAATTCCGGAAGTACTGCGTTTATACATACAATTGTCAATTACCGAGTATCCTTTGCATCGATGCTGTATTTGTCTTTGCAAGACTTCGTCTGCTCCCTCTGGGTACTTCTGATTGACTAAGAAGTTTAGATACGGAATTGTCCAGTCCGGTTTGACGAGCATAACTTCAATTGATTCGGAAGCCAGAGGATAATCAACATCTCCACCTTTTATGGATGGTTCGTACAAATGCTAGACGAATACACCTGGTGGTAAGGTTTTTACCCTCTCTGATACCATGCGGGCTAACGCATCCGCGTTCCAATTTTCCTCCCTTTTGATGTGGAGTACTTCAAATCCAAAGAAACAGATGGCGAACTCGTCCACCATTCTCCGGTATTCGGCCATTATAGGGCTTTTGGCGTCCCAGGTTTGGTTAAGCTGATGTTGTACCAAATCCGAGTCGCCATAGCATAAGATGCGCTTTACTCCTATTTCCTTTGCAATATGCAAGCCATGAAGCAAAACTTCGTATTCTGCCACGTTATTACTGGCGTTGAAGTGTATTTGCAATACGTACTCCATTGTGTCTCCCTTAGGAGATTTTAAGACTACGCCAGCGCCAGCGCCCTCCTTCATCTTGGATTCGTCAAAGTGCATGACCCAGTATTCGGACTCCGGCATTGGTGTTTTCTCCATTGCTTCCGTCCAGTCGGCGACAAAATCTGCCAAAACCTGGGATTTTATTGCCGTCCTTGGCTGATACTTAATGTCGAAGGCTGCTAGCTCGATTCCCCATTTGGCGACTCGGCCAGTTGCCTCCGCATTGTTTATAATGTCCCCTAGTGGTGCTTTACATACCACCGTTATGGAATGCCCTTGGAAGTAATGGCGCAGTTTTCTTGATGCGAAAAACACACCATATGCCAGTTTTTGATAGTGTGGGTACCTCTGTTTAGACTCGGAAAAAACTTCACTTATGTAATATACCGGATGCTGGTCTGGTATGCTTTGCTCGTCTTTCTTCCGCTCCACAACAATTACCGCACCAATAACCCTGTTTGTAGCCGTGAGGTACAATAACATAGGTTCTTCGTCTTTTGGGGATGCCAAAATCGGAGCTTTCATCAAAGTTTCCTTTAACTGGGTTAACGCTGCATCAGCCTCTTCTGTCCACTCGAACTTGTCGGATTTCTTCAGCAACTTGTAGAGTGGTAAGGCTTTATCCCCCAGCCGACTAATAAATCTGCTGACGGCTGCGGCGGAACCCGTCAATCTTTGGACATCTTTCACACACGTAGGTTTCGAGATGTTCAAGATGGCTTTGATCTTTTCCGGGTTAACCTCTATTCCTCTGTGAGAAACGATGAAACCCAGAAGTTTTCCTGAGGGAACCCCGAATACGCACTTAGATGGATTTAACTTCATCTTGTAGGTACGCAAGTTTTCGGAAGTTTCTCGCAGATCCTCAAGGAGTGTATCTTTTTCCTTGGTTACGACAACAATATCGTCCACGTAAACATGGACGTTTTTGCCAATCTGACTATGCAAACAACGTTGCATGCAACGCTGGTAGGTTGCACCCGCGTTCTTCAGGCCAAATGGCATGGTTACGTAATAGTACGTCCCGTATGGGGTTATGAAAGAAGTCTTAATTTGATCTTCCTTTTTCATGCGTATTTGGTGGTACCCGGAGTATGCATCCAAAAAGCACAAAAGCTCAGAGCCTGCAGTGACATCTATTATTTGATCGATTCGTGGTAACGCGAACCTATCTTTCGGACACAATTTGTTCAAGCATGTGTAATCTATACACATTCTGAGAGCAGTAGTGTCTTTCTTCGGTACTAATACCGGATTTGCAGACCATTCAGTGTGGATTACTTCCTGGATGAAATCTGCTGCTAAAAGCCGGATAATTTCCTTGCCAATAGCCTTCCGTCTTCTTCCGTCAAATCCACGGAGACCTTGTTTGACGGGTTTTGATCCTGGAATCACCTTGAGTTGGTGCTCAGCAAGTTCTCTGGGTACGCCTGGCATGTCAGCTGGACACCAGGCGAAAATATCCCAGTTCTCATGGAGGAACTTGATGAGCTCGCCTTCCTATTTGTCAGTCATCCCAGTCCCTACGATGATGAATTTTATCGGATCTTTGGGGTCTAGGATTACCTGTTTTGTATTCTCAGACGCCTTGAAGCTGTCTGTTGGCTTCTGAGTTTCTTTTCCTGCCGGCATTTCTGTCGGCGATACCTCCTTGGCTAATTCCTTCAGTTCTTCCTTTGCTATGACTCTCTGAGCGCAAAGGGCGTTTTCTTTCTCCAACTTGTTTGCCAGCTTGAAGTCACCAGCTATGGTGATTACTCCTCCTTTGGGTCCTGGCATCTTCAGCTTGTTATAAATATAACAGGATCTTGCCATGAATTTGGCGAAAGCTGGACGTCCGATTATTGCGTGATACACGCTTTCGAACGGCACTACTTCGAAGGATACTTTTCCTGCCGGAAGTGATCTTTATCTCCGAAGGTGACATCTAGGGAAATTTCTCCTAGGGATCGTGCTTGTCTGCCAGGAACAATGTCATGGAAGCGTATGTTGCTGTAATTGAGCTGGGACTCGGAAATCTTCAGATGCTTTAGTGTATCCAGGTACATTATGTTAATGCTGGATCCTCCATCCATCAACACTCTTCTTAGCCTAGTATTCTGGACAATAGGGCTTACGACAAGAGCTTGTGTGCCGGGTTCAGGGATATTCCCGGGATGGTCAGACTGATCCCAGGTAATTGGTGTGTTGGAGTACTTCAAGAATTTCGGGGTTGCCGGAACAACCGCGTTTATTTCTCGAAGTGTTCTTTTGGCCACCTTTGCTGACGGAGTTGCTAGGAATGTTAGCATTGCCTCTCCATCAACTCTCGGAAATTTGGGTTCGCCCTTTCGCTGTTGTTCCTGGATTTTTTCATCAGTGTCCGATTCACTGTCTTCTTTGTCAGCTTCTGGCTTTTGTTTGGCGGGTTTCCTTTTGGAACCCTTCCCCTTATTTCCGGATTCTGCACTGCCTTTCATGTGCTTATTCAGCCGGCATTGCGCGTTTGTGTGGGTGGGTTTCCCAAATTGTGAATGGTGGACACAGGGTTCTGACTTAATCCTCTCCCACTCCTCTAGAGTGTAGTTGATTGGATCTGGACTGCGTCCTTTCCACTTATTCCCTTTTTCACTTCCAAAGGCTATGTTGACCTCTTTGGGTTTTGTCGTTGTTTCTGGAGCTCCTTTTTTGTCAGAACGAGGGGTTTTCTTGGCAAGTATCAGTGATTCGATATTGCCTCCTCTTGCTCTGATATCGTCTTCGGCTGCAGCATGTTCGTTGGCGGTTGTAAGCATAGATCCGAGATCTTTGTGCTGTTTGGAACCAACCATGAACGGTACAAGTCCAGGTTTTAGGCCATTGACGAAAGCATGCATTGCTTGTACGTCAGTTACTCCAGAACAACTATTCTTCATTGCCGTCCATCTGGAGATGAAATCCACGTATGGTTCATCCTCGAATTGGGTGCAACGGTTCAGCTGATTGATGCTGTTCGGGCGTTTATACGTTCCCCGGAAATGCTGAGTAAATACTCTAGCCATATCATCCCAGCTGTCGACAGTTCTTGATGGTAATCCATTGATCCAATCTCTGGCTCCGTCCAGTAACATTAGGGGAAGAAACTTGACAGCTACCAGGTCTGTCCCGTTGTTGATCTGGACGGCTGTATAGTAGTCTGAGAGCCAGGTGTCCGGGTTTGTGCTGCCGGTGTATTTCTGGTACGTTGGACCGACTTTGGCGAAGCCAGAATGCAGGGTTATCCTTCGGATCCTGTCAGTGAAACACTTAGGACCAAAGTATAGATCATCCTTTTCCGCTCTATCAATGTGTGCGGAATATCTTCCAGCTGAATGGACAGAAGGGGATCTACTCCTTTCTTTTCCATTGTTGCACGGACGCGCTTTCCCGGGATTGTATCTATCTCTTCCATGATCACGCCCTTTTGGATTAGGCGGAGTCCTGCTCCTGTGCCTTTCTTTATCTTTAGGGGGTGTCCGGGATCTCTCACGTCTGTGAGGTATATCGTATCTTCCGGCTTTCTCAGCTGGGTTTCTCGGAGGTGGCCTTGTTTTGCCGTCATTCCGGTATTTTTCCTCCCGATCGTGGGGTTTGAGTCCAACTTTCGGGGGATGGGATCCGGTTCGGGATGCTTCATCCCTATTGTCGGGGGTTTTCTTGTCTTTTCTCGGATCCTCTTTTTTATCCTTTGAATTGTCTGAATCTCCAGGTTCCTCTGGTCCAGGTGCTCCAGCGGCGCAAGTAGCTGTTTTGCATAGGGCGGAGTTATCCTGCAGTCTTCCTGATCGCTCTTGGGCCCGCTGCTGTTGTTGGAATGCTTTTCCTAGGAAAGCATACACCCCTGGAGCTTTTCACCATTAGAGTACAAGTCATTGTTGAGGATGGCAAACGCTGCTTCCGCGTTTTCTGCTGCGGTTTTGTATATTGGTTCGCCTCTGGCATCTTTGCCGTTTACCTGCTTTTGCCAAGATGGGTTGTGAAACCTTTCTTTTGGCGGCAGTACTTCCGGTCTTACGATTCCGGGTAACCTTGTAGGTTTAATGCCAGATCTATTCTTTCTCTCGTACTCCTCGATTTCTTCCTTCATGAGCTCAATGTCATCCTGGGTTTTTTGGAGGTGTTCGCGAGTTCTGAGTAGATGTTGCTGTTGCCGTTGGAAGGCTCGTCTCCTGGCTTCCAGCATCTCAGGGGGTTCATTTACTCCCACTGGCGTTTGCAATAGCTGCTGTTCTTCCTGTTCCGTCATTGGCGGAGCAAGGATTTCTTTGATTTTCTTCTCCGCGGGCTTTGTTCCGCTAGCATCCCCTACTTCTAGGTTTTCATCAGCTAGATCAGCTGATTTTTTCTTCCGGATTTTGTATTGGAGTTTCTTAGCGGCACGGTGCTTGTTCTTGGAAGAGGGAGGTTTTTTGACAGGCTCATCTTCTGTCAGTTCCTTTACATTAGGGAATATCGGAGAAGTTTCTCCGTCTTCTCTCTCTTCCTCTGGCGGAGGGGTTTTAGGGCTTTCCTGGCTGCCGGCGTCCGTGGTATCAGCCGGTTTCGCCATTAGTACTTCATGGAATCCCTCTTGAAAAGATTTAACTTTCCTTTCGAAGGCGTCTTCGTCTTCGGAATCAAAATCATCTGATCTGGTTTCTGATTCTAATCTCGCCTCAATGGCGGCTAGTACAGAGTCAGCTTCCGAGTTCATCGTCATGTTGACAGATGTCGGATCTTCCGCCTGTATGACGGGTGTCGGATCTTCCGTCTCTGTGACGGGTGTGTTTTTGTCTGCCTCTTGCACGGGATTTCCGTCATCCGTGTTTTCGGCGACTTCGGATTGCACCATGCCGATAAAGTGTGTATCACTTTTTTTGTCGGCGATCTGAGCAGAATCCAGTATCATAGTCATCTTCGACTGGGTATAGGGCGGGTGGGAAATATTTTCTTCCACCGCAAAACCCCATTGCTTCTGCAGTTAGTCCGATAAAGATGTTAGCAGATCCGATTGGTAACACGCAGGCACTTACCAGGTGGTTTTGCGCCGGTATGTAAGATCCGTTATCGAGGAAGCGTCCGACGTCGTCGTCGAACTCCAGGCTTCCGACAGTGATTGATCTTCCGATTCCGCCGAGTATCCCAGATCGGAACTTCACGCCTGACGCCGTTCGCCCCACGGTGGGCGCCAACTGTCGAGACATCGTAGTAGTTTTCATAGACGGGGGTGCCATGAGACTACGGTAGAGACGTGGGGTAACGGGATCGCGTGGTGGACAGTGAACACAGGATTTACCCAGGTTCGGTACGTCGCGACAGTACGACGTGCCTACTCCTGCACTTCTCACTAATCAGGGATAAAGCCTGGATATAGAATTACAATGTGAGGTTTAGATCTAGCTATTCGCAGAGGATCAACTTCCCGGCGAGTTAGCCTATAGCTTCTCCTCTGTTGTTCGTTATTAAACTTATCTCCCATCCGGCTTTATATAATAGCCGGATTAGGGCTTACAGAATAGGAAACCTATAAGACTACGGTAACTATAACTTGGAAAGTAAGGAATCCGTCTTCTCCTCCAAGCCAGATCAGGTGGGCCGTGATCCGGGTCCTTCTAGAATCCGGCTTCTGTGCGTCAGGTTACTGGGCCGCCCAATGGACTACAGCCCACTACCGCTTGGGCCACCCTGGTAATCTGGCACTTTGACTACCATCTGATATACCCCTAGTTGGTATATATCTGACACTAGTTTATATGAAAATGATCTTTTTAGTTCCCCAAGCACGGAGGAGAAAATTTGCTTTGATGATGAGCCTATGCCTGTTACATATAGTAGTGATCATGATTGGGAAAAGCACACTACTTTTGATATTGAAAATGATGATATAGAAAGCTCTAAACATGTGGATGATGTGTTTGAAAATACTTTTGCTACTGATGATTATATGCTTGATACATCTCCTCCTAGTAAAAATGATGATATGTTTACAAATAAACACATTTTGGAGGATAACTATTCTATTGCTTATGATGATATTATTCTTGCTATATATGATGATTACAATGATGAATATGATATTTACAGTCCACCTACTATTGAGGAAACAAATTATTTTGATGATACTATGCCTCCTATATTTGACGATTATGGTGATGAGAATAATAATGATAAATATTTTGTTGAATTTTCTCCCACTACTATTAAAAAGAATGACTATGCTTATGTGGACAGTATTAATTCTTTTATTCATGTGGCTCGTGATAAGAATGTTTTATGTGATAGCTATATTGTTAATTTTATTCATGATGCTACTAAAAGTTATTATGAGAGAGGGAAACATGGTTTTATGCATCTCAACAATATGAAGTTTCCCCCTTTATGTTGAAATTTTTGAAGTTGCACTTATTTTGTCTTCCTATGCTAGTCACTTTGTGCTTCGTTGACTTGTTTTTCTACAAGATTCGTTTTCATAGGAAGTGAGTTAGACTTAAATGTGTTTTATATTTTCTTCTTGATTCTCTCTTATTGTGTTTCAATTCTTATTTTTATGTGAGCATCTTTTAAAAATCATTGTGCCTAGCTGAAAGGCATTAATAGAAAAGCGCTTCCGGGAGACAACCCGTTTTCCGTCGTTTATTTTTGTTTTCTTTGCACCTGGGTGTTTTCTATTTCCTTAAAAACCCCACTGTATCTTTTCTTTTGTGTCTTTGTTGAGCCAAGTAAAGCCTCTAGTGGAAAGTTGAGACTATATTTCGGATTTCTACGCAGGAAACAAATTTCTGCTGTCCATTGTTAAATTCGTATAAAATCACAGAAAATTCAAAATGACCTGAGTTTTTTTGTGCGTAATCCTAGGCTATATACGCAAATTTTCTTAGCTGAACACTTTTTGATTTGAGAAACAGGCGATTTTCTAAAAAAAACATCTTTACCTGTTGTCCTGTTTTGACAGATTTCTGCCAATAATTGCATTTGCATCTTAATCTCTTTCTTTTGGTGTTCTTTTGAGAAAAAGAGTTTTAAAAGAAGTTGTGACAGTAGATAATGTGTTTATGAGTGTTAGGCTTGTATTGAAACTGAACCATGTGAATTTATTATTTCGATTTTCACTAACGTTGCTAATGAAGATTGTGAGAAGTTTGGTGTGAAGGAAGTTTTCAAGGGTCAAGAGAAGAGGATGATATGATGTGATCAAGAAGAGTGAAAAGCCTAAGTGTCGGATATATACCAAATAGGGGTATAGAAGATGGTAGGCCAAGTGCCGGATTACCAGGGTGGCCTAAGTGGTAGTGGGCTTAGGTCCATTAGGCGGCCCAGTAATCCGACGCGCAGAAGCCGGATTCTAGAAGAACTCGGATCACAGCCCATGTGATCTGGCTTGGAGGAGAAGACGGATTCCTTGCTTTCCAAGTTACAAGTTACCGTAGTTTTCTAGGTTTCCTATTCTGTAAGCCCTAATCCGGCTATTATATAAAGCCGGACGGGAGATAAACAAGAGAACGAACGAAGGAGAGATAACAGAGAAGCTCTACGCCAACTCGCCGAGAAGCTCATCCTCGTCGAGTAGCTTAGATCTAAACCCTCACATTGTAACCCTGTTTACGGGCTTTAGTCCCGATTAGTGAGAAGTGCAGGAGTAGGCACGTCGTACTGTCGCGACGTACCGAACCTGGGTAAAATCCTGTGTTCTGTGTTACTACGCTATCCCGTTACCCCACGTCTCTACCGTAGTCTCATGGCACCCCCGTCTATGAAAACTACTACGATGTCTCGACAGTTGGCGCCCACCGTGGGGCAAACGACGTCAGGCGTAAGATTCCGATCTGGGATACTTGGCGGAATCGGAAGATCAATCACTGTCGGAAGCTTGGAGTTCGACAACGACGTCGGGCGCTTCCTCGACAACGGATCCTACATACCGGCGCAAAACCACCTGGTAAGTGCCTGCGTGTTACCGATAGGATCTGCTAACATCTTTATCGGGCTAACTGCAGAAGCAATGGGGTTTTGCGGTGGAAGCAAATTTATCCCACCCGTCCTATACCCAGTCGAAGATGACTACGATGCCGGATTCTGCTCAGATCGCCGACAAAAAAGTGATACACACTTTATCGGCATGGTGCAATCTGAAATCGCCGAAAACATGGATGACGGAAATCCCGTGCAAAAGGCAGACAACAACGCACCCGTCACAGAGACGGAAGATCAAACACCTGTCACAGAGGCGGAAGATCCGACATCCGTCAACAAGACGATGAACTCGGAAGCAGAATCCGTGCTTGCCGCCATTGAGGCGAGATTGGAGTCGGAAACCGGATCGGATAACTTCGACTCCGAAGATGAAGATGAGGACGCCTTTGTAAGAAAGGTTAAGTCCTTTCAAGAGGGATTCCACGAAGTTCTAATGGCGAAACCGGCTGACACCACGGATGCCGGCAGCCAGGAAAGCCCTAAAACCCCTCCGCCAGAGGAAGAGAGAGAAGACGGAAAAACTTCTCCGGTATTCCCCAGCGTCAAGGAGATGACAGAAGATGAGCCTGTCAAAAAACCTCCCTCTTCCAAGAAAAAGCACCGTGCTGCTAAAAAACTCCAATACAAAATCCGGAAGAAAAAATCAGCCGATCTCGCTGATGAAAACCTGGAAGTTGGAGATGTTAGCGGAACAAAGACTGCGGAGAAGAAATCCAAAGAAATCACTGCTCCGCCAATGACGGAACAGGAAGAGCAAGAGCTATTGCAAACACCAGTGGGACCAGACGAACCCCCTGAGATGCTGGAAGCCAGGAGACAAGCTTTCCAACGGCAACAACAACATCTACTCAGATCTCGGCAACATCTCCAACAAACCCATAATGACATCAAGGTCATGAAGGAAGAAATAGAGGAGTACGAGAGAAATAATAGATCCGCGTTAAAACCTACTAGGTTACCCGGAATCGCAAGACCGGAAGAACTGCCGCCAAAAGAAAGGTTCCATAACCCGTCTTGGCAAAAGCAGGTAAACGGCAAAGATGCCAAGGGCGAACCAATATACAAGACCGCAGCAAAAAACGCGGAAGCAGCGTTCGCGATTCTTAACAACGATATGTATTCCAACGGGGAAAACTCCAAGGGGTGTATGCTTTCCTAGGAAAAGCATTGCAACAACAACAGCGCGCCCAAGAGCGATCAGGGAGGCTGCATGATAACTCCGCCCTATGCAAGACAACTACTTGCGCTGCTGGAGCACCTGGACCGGAAGAACCTGGGGATTCAGACAACTCAAAAGATAAAAAAGAGGATCCGAGAAAAGACAAGAAAAACCCCGACAACCGGGATACAGCGTCTAGGACCGGATCCCATCTCCCAAAAGATGGGTATAAACCCCATGATCGGGAAGACAAACACCGGAAGGATGGCAAAATAATGCCACCTCCAAGAAACCCAGCTGAGAAAGCTGGAAGATACGATATACCTCACAGGCGTGAGAGATCCCGGACACCGCCTAAGGACAAAGAAAGGCACAGGAGTAGAACTCCGCCTAATCCAAAAGGGCGTGATCACGGAAGAGATAGAAACGATCCCGGAAAAGCGCGTTCGCGCAACAATGGAAGAGAAAGGAGCAGGTCCCCTTCTGTTCATTCAGCCGGAAGATATTCTGCACACATTGACAGAGCAGAAAAAGATGATCTATACTTTGGTCCTAAATGTTTTACCGACAGGATCCGAAGAATAACGCTGCATTCTGGCTTTGCCAAGGTCGGTCCAACGTACCAGAAATACACCGGCAGCACAAACCCGGATACCTGGCTCTCGGATTACTATACAGCCGTCCAGATCAACAATGGGACAGACTTGGAAGCTGTCAAGTTTCTTCCCCTAATGCTGCTGGACGGAGCCAGAGATTGGATCAATGGATTACCGTCACGAACAGTCGACAGCTGGGACGATATGGCTAGAGTATTTACTCAGCATTTCCGGGGAACATACAAACGCCCGAATAGCATCAACCAGCTAAACCGTTGCACGCAATTTGAGGATGAACCATACGTGGATTTCATCTCCAGATGGACAGCAATGAAGAATAGTTGCTCTGGAGTAACTGACGTACAAGCAATGCATGCTTTCGTCAATGGCCTAAAACCCGGACTCGTACCGTTCATGGTTGGTTCCAAAAAGCACAAGGATCTCGGATCCATGCTTACAACCGCCAATGAGCATGCCGCAGCCGAGGATGACATCAGAGCAAGAGGAGGCAATATTGAATCATTGATACTTGCCAAGAAAACCCCTCGTTCTGACAAAAAAGCCACTCCAGAAACAACGACGAAGCCCAAAGAGGTGAACATAGCCTTTGGAGGAGAAAAGGGAAACAAGTGGAAAGGACGCAACCCAGATCCAATCAATTACACTCCAGAGGAGTGGGAAAGGATTAAGTCGGAACCTTGCGTTCACCACTCGCAATTTGGGAAACCCACCCATACAAACGCGCAATGCCGGCTGAATAAGCACATGAAAGGCAGTGCAGGAGCCGGAGGCAAGGGGAAGGGTTCCAAAAGGAAACCCGCCAAACAAAAACCAGAAGCTGACAAAGAAGACAGTGAATCGGACACTGACGAAAAAATCCAGGAACAACAGCGTAAAGGCGAACCCAAGTTTCCGAGAGTTGATGGAGAAGCAATGCTAACTTTCTTAGCAACCCCGTCAGCAAAGGTGGCAAAAAGAACACTTCGAGAAATAAACGCGGTTGTTCCGGCAACCCCGAAATTCTTGAAGTACTCCAACACACCGATAATCTGGGATCAGTCTGATCATCCCGGAAATATCCCTGAACCTGGCACACAAGCTCTTGTTGTAAGTCCTATTGTTCAAAATACTAGGCTAAGAAGAGTGCTGATGGATGGAGGATCCAGCATTAACATAATGTACCTCGATACACTGAAGCATCTGAAGATTTCCGAGTCTCAGCTCAACTACAGCAACATACGCTTCCATGGTATCGTCCCTGGCAGGCAAGCACGATCCCTAGGAGAAATTTCCCTAGATGTCACCTTCGGAGATAAAGACCACTTCCGGCAGGAAAAAGTATCCTTCGAAGTAGTGCCGTTCGAAAGCGTGTATCACGCAATACTCGGACGTCCAGCTTTCGCCAAATTCATGGCAAGATCCTGTTATATTTATAACAAGCTGAAGATGCCAGGACCTAAGGGAGGAGTAATCACTATAGCTGGTGACTTTAAGCTGGCAAATGAGTTGGAGAAAGAAAACGCCCTTTGCGCTCAGAGAGTCATAGCAAAGGAAGAACTGAAGGAATTAGCCAAGGAGGTATCGCCGTCAGAAATGCCGGCAGGAAAAGAAACTCGGAAGCCAACAGACAGCTTCAAGGCATCCGAGAATACAAGACAGGTAATCCTAGATCCCAAAGATCCGACAAAATTTGTCGTCGTAGGGACTGGGATGACTGACAAATAGGAAGGCGAGCTCATCAAGTTCCTCCGTGAGAACTGGGATATTTTTGCCTGGTGTCCAGCTGACATGCCAGGTGTACCCAGGGAACTTGCTGAGCACCAACTTAAGGTTATTCCTGGATCAAAACCCGTCAAACAAGGTCTCCGTCGATTTGACGGAAGAAGACGGAAGGCTATTGGCAAGGAAATTATCCGGCTTTTAGCAGCGGATTTCATCAAGGAAGTGATCCATACTGACTGGTCCGCAAATCCGGTATTAGTACCGAAGAAAGTCACTACTTCTCTTAGAATGTGTATAGATTACACAGGCTTGAACAAATTGTGTCCGAAAGATAGGTTCGCATTACCGCGAATCG
This sequence comes from Alopecurus myosuroides, assembly GCA_028641055.1. Taxonomy (NCBI): domain Eukaryota; kingdom Viridiplantae; phylum Streptophyta; class Magnoliopsida; order Poales; family Poaceae; genus Alopecurus; species Alopecurus myosuroides. The sequence goes on along the minus strand of CM054060.1, from coordinate 228,498,179 downwards.
ATCAAATAATAGACGCCACAGCAGGCTCTGAGTTTTTGTGCTTTTTGGATGCATACTCCGGGTACCACCAAATACGCATGAAAAAGGAAGATCAAATTAAGACTTCTTTCACAACCCCATACGGGACGTATTATTACATAACCATGCCGTTTGGCCTGAAGAACGCAGGTGCAACCTAGCAGCGTTGCATGCAACGTTGTTTGCATAGTCAGATTGGAAAAAATGTCCATGTTTATGTGGACGATATTGCTGTCGTAACCAAGGAACAAGATACACTCCTTGAGGATTTGCGAGAAACTTTCGAAAACTTACGCACCTACAAGATGAAGTTGAATCCATCTAAGTGCGTATTAGGGGTTCCCTCAGGAAAACTTCTGGGTTTCATCGTTTCTCACAGAGGAATAGAAGTTAACCCGGAAAAGATCAAGGCAATCTTGAACATCACAAAACCTACCTGCGTCAAAGATGTCCAAAGATTGACGGGTTCCGCAGCTGCCGTTAGTAGATTTATTAGTCGGCTGGGGGATAAAGCATTACCACTCTACAAGCTGCTGAAAAAATCCGACAAGTTTGAATGGACAGAAGAGGCCGATGTGGCGCTGACTCAGTTGAAGGAAACCTTGATGAAAGCTCCGATTTTGGCATCCCCAAAAGACGAAGAGCCCATGTTATTGTACCTTACGGCTACAAATCGGGTTATTTGTGCGGTAATCGTTGTGGAACGGTTAAAGGAAGAACAAAGCATACCAGACCAACATCCGGTATATTACATAAGCGAAGTTTTTCCGAGTCAAAACAAAGGTACCCACATTACCAGAAACTGGCGTATGGTGTATTTTTCGCATCTAGAAAACTACGCCATTACATCCAAGGGCATTCCATAACAGTGGTTAGTAAAGCACCACTAGGAGACATTATAAACAATGCAGAGGCAACCGGCCGAGTAGCCAAATGGGGCATTGAGCTGGCAGCCTTCGACATTAAGTACCAGCCAAGGACGGCCATAAAATCCCAGGTTTTGGCAGATTTCGTTGCCGACTGGACAGAAGCAATGGAAAAAACACCAATGCCGGAGTCCGAGTACTGGATCATGCACTTTGATGGATCCAAGATGAAGGAAGGAGCTGGGGCTGGCGTAGTCTTAAAATCTCCTAAGGGAGACACAATGGAGTACGTGTTGCAAATACACTTCAACGCCAGTAATAACGTGGCAGAATACGAAGCTCTGCTTCACGGCTTGCATATTGCAAAAGAAATAGGAGTAAAGCGCATCCTGTGCTATGGCGACTCGGATTTGGTGCAGCATCAGCTCAACCAAACCTGGGACGCAAAAAGCCCTATAATGGCCGAATATCGGAGAACGGTAGACGAGTTCGCCATCTGTTTCTTTGGATTCGAGGTCCTTCACATCAAAAGGGAGGAAAACTGGAACGCGGATGCGCTAGCCCGCATGGGATCAGAAAGGGTAAAAACCTTACCGCCAGGAGTATTCGTTCAGCACTTACATGAGCCATCCATAAAAGGTGGAGATGTTGATTACCCTCTGGCGTCTGAATCGATTGAAGTCATGATCGTTAAACCGGACTGGACAATTCCGTACTTGAACTTCTTAGTCAATCAGAAGTACCCGGAAGGAGCAGACGAAGTCTTGCAAAGACAAATACAGCGTCGATGCAAAGGATACACAGTAATTGAAGGCTGCTTATATAAACGCAGTATTTCTGGAATTTTTCAGCGGTGCATTTCACCAGAAGAAGGAAGAGAAATATTGGAAGAAATCCATGCCGGCGATTGCGGACATCATGCTCAATCAAAAAGCATAGTCAAAAAAGCATTTCGCGCGGGTTTTTTCTGGCTAACAGCCAAGACAGATGCCGAGCATATAGTTAACACGTGTGCAGGATGTCAATATTACGCTAAGCAGACCAATTTGCCGGCCCAAGCACTTAAAACTATCCCCATTACGTGGCCGTTTGCGGTCTGGGGGCTAGATATGATGGGACCGTTCAAAACTGCAAGAGGTGGACTTACTCATTTGCTAGTAGCAGTGGATAAGTACACCAAATGGGTGGAGGCCAAACCCATCAAAAAGCTGGATGGTGCAACTGCTAGAAATTTCATCATCGACTTGGTGATGAGATACGGTGTGCCACACAGCATAATAACCGACAACGGGACAAATTTCTCCATTGGAGAGTTGGCAAGATATTGCCGACAAACGGGAATTCGCCTAGATCTAGCATCTGTGGCACACCCGCAATCCAATGGACAGGTTGAGCGAATGAATAGCTCAATCTTGCAAGGAATACGCCCAAGACTCGAAACTCCTCTTCACAGAGCGGCCGGAGCATGGGTAGAAGAGCTACCTTATGTGATTTTGAGTATAAGAACGACGCCAAATAGGTCAACCGGGCAAACCCCGTTTTTCCTAGTTTACGGCGCGGAAGCTATTCTCCCAACAGATATGATCCATGATAGCCCAAGAGTGCAAGATTTTGACGAATTAGACGCCGAAGAGGCACGACAGAATGCCGTTGATCTCCTAGAAGAGGAACGAGAGCTTGTGCTTCAAAGATCCGCCATTTATCAGCAGGGTTTGAGACGTTACCATAGTCGGAAAATCAGGCATCGCTCTTTTAAAGAAGGTGACCTAGTGCTGAGGTTGGTGCAGCAAAGGAAGCACAAATTAGCCCCAGTATGGGAAGGGCCATTTGTCATAAGTAAAGCCATGAAAAATGGATCATACTATCTTGTTGACATTCGAGATACGGAAGACGATCCCGAGAAACCGAATCGCAAAAGAAAGAGAAAGATAGATGATGAGCTAGGAGAGACAAAGAGGCCTTGGATCATCCAGCAGTTACGTCCCTTCTATACTTAGTTCAATATCTATGTAAACATCTTTTGAGATCATGAAATAAAGTCATTGGAATTCTGATATCCATGTTTTTTACAAGTTTTGCTATAGTAAAAGCATGTTTCCACCTTTTCTATTTCCCAATGATCTTACAAAATATTCAATGTTAACCTGAATTGTGCCTGCGTGCTCGGCGTTAAAAAACTGAATGATTTCAGCCTGTTAATGGCTAAAGGAAACTCGGATTGTGCCTGCGTGCCCAAGTTTCAAGAAAGTTCCTTACAAATCTTTAAGCATTACCTGATCGAATGTATGTTGGGTCACTGGATCTGGTTAGTAAATATGCCTTTAGTATGGTCCATGTTTCCGAGTTTTAACTGATTGGCTATACCCAGTTACTCGTCTTGACGATCATAATGCTATCGAGTCATTTCAAACACTAAAGACAGTCAAAACACATATGCCAGAGAACTTAGTAGATAAAGGAGTAATTCAACCCGACAAACTTGCAAGGAATTTCATAATTCAAAGCTGCAAAAGGCGGAGTTCTTGTTTCGACAAATGAAATAGAAGCGTTACAGTATGAATTACAGTATAAATAGCGCTCCTATTATACAAATCCATCATCCAGGTTAAAGGCAGTCCTTCAAGCATCCGAGTCTTCCTCACTGCTTTCATCTTCGGGGACTGCGGGAACCTCTTCTTCTGGATAAGTGATAGAAATGTTAACCATGGAAGCAATCTTGGTGGCGTGGCCTTTGACTTCATCAAAGATGGCGGTTCGCTGATTCTCTGTATACCCTTGAGGGACACTAGAGGCCACGCGCCAAGATTTCGCATCAGGATAGTGCAGGCGCATAAGGCCTAGTGCCATGCGCGCACCACCTCGTGCAGCGGAGCGTAGGATGAATTCCTTTGATCCCGCAACTTCCATGATGGCACCCGGGAGTTTGTAAACTTCCGAGAAATCTATAGTACTTGCGGGAAGGAATTTATTAATCAATTGCATTCCTGCATTTCTGATTGCGTTCCATACCTCTCCAAAAGCTCGGATTTTCTCAATCCGAGAAATGCCTGGAATATTCCCTGTTTTGATGGCAGAAACGGGTTTAGGCTACAAAATAAAGGAAAGTAAGACATGGAGAAATTGGTAAAAGGAACTAACTTACCAAGAACCTTATCAATTTCGGTGCCTTCTTTCATGCGCGGGAATAGCATACTTTCGAAATCATGGATAATAGATTTATTTTCCGCCGCTTGCAAAGAAGCCTGGGATTGAGCAATCCCAAGGGCCAGATTACTGGCTTCCAGGTCTTTTTGAACTTTCATAAGTTCCTTGCGAAGGCTCGAGTTTTCTGCACGGAGCCGATATGCATTGCTAGCGTCCTTGGCTACTTTGTTGGCTTTTGCTAAAGCAGCTAGGGGACACAAAAACATTTCGAGCTTATGAAAATTCGGGAAAAATGTTATCCGGATAAAAACTGCAGAGAATACACACCTGTTGTTTTAGATAATTGTAGCTGAGATGACGCCAGCTCGTTGCTTTTCAACTCAATCATAGATTGAAGGGTTTTTACTTCTCTACTTTCGAGATTAAGCTTCTTAAAAACTTCCAAGTTTATGGCATCTGCGGAATGCTGAATACGGAAATGAAAGCCAAATGCTTAAGTATGAACAAGCATATGATGAAACATTAAGAAGAATTCAGGTTTTCAACTTAATGCTTGGGGGCTAGAGGTGTCACCTGGCTCATTTCTCGCAAGTCGGCCAAGTTCTCGTTGAATTCTTTGGCATATTCAGCAAAAAGAATCCCAACGTGATGAAGGCCATCTTGTAAGACCTGGCGAGGGGAAAATATAATATCATTGCGAACAACTAATCCGCCCTGTGGCCAAGGACGAATTAGAGGGGCAGGAGCGAAGAATTTTTTAGCCTCCGGACGAATATATCCAAGATCGTCGAACGGTTCTTCTTTTATCCGGATGTTACTGTCCAAATTGGGGACGGGTTCGTTTCCAGCAGAGGTCCAGAGATTTCCGCCTGTCTGTGCTTCCGTTCTACCCCTCGGGCCCATGGCTGCGGAAGAAGATTCTTCTTTGATAGCAGTCTTATGTTTCTTCAGCTTCTTTGTTTTCAAAGGAGTTGGGGCAAGACTGAAAGAAGAATATCCGAGAGTTAAAAATCTCGAAGAACTGAAGGAGGATGGTAACTAGGAAAACCCCGGTAAAATACCTGGATGTGGCGACAGGAATTCCGTCAACAGTTACTATTTTCTCGAAAGTCACCTGCCTTTTGCGCTTCCGATCATTGTAAAACCTAGCATGTAGTTCGCTGAGTTCGGCATCGGAAGCAATATCATTTCCTCCGAGTTCGTTGAACTGGGAAAGAATTAACAACATGATTAAAAGGCGGAGATACAAGTTAATCTGAGGAAAACTCGGAAACAAGGAAAGTATAAATACCTTAGGAACTCGATTTTCCACGTGATAAATGGCTAGGTTTTCTTCGATTTGGGCGCTGGAGGCAACCAGCTGATGAAGCCGCTTTATAAAATCTTTCTTGGTATAGGCTTTATCTGTTCCCCTCATGCTATCTTCTGGCCCTTGGTATTCGCAAAGAAGCCAAGAACGAAATGAAAGGGGCTGAATGCGACGTCCGAACCAGCATAAAACAGTGTCTTTCCCAGTTAAGGAAGGTTTGGAAGAAGTAAGCTTGGCAATACGGCGCTTTATCTTCATTAAATTTTCCGGCAATGTCTCAACTGCTTCAACTGTCCAACTCTCTCGAGGAATGGCGGCGGAATTAACGAATGAAGGAACCCCGATTTCCTTGCTAGGGAATGGGATGTCCTGATGATAAAAGAAAGAACCCAGCTAGGATTTGGTGGGTTCTGGCATTTGTATTCTCGGGAACCAATCCTCTCTATTTTTCCGAAGAATGAAAGATATGGTTCCACAGATAGGGGAAATACCTTCTGTGATGTTATGTTTTACTTCAAAACAATATTGCCAAAAATCTAGACTAGGAGTTATTCCGAGATATCCCTCAAAAAGGGCTTGAAAGCTAGCTAGATAGAGGATGGAGTTTGGAGAGAGGTTATGCGGTTGGATGCCGTAATAGTTAAGGATGTCTATGAAGAAGGCAGAAGGAGGTAAACCCATACCTCGCGTAATGTGAGATGTAAGGAGGACACATTCTCCGTCTTTTGGTCTGGGCTCGAGCTCACCATCTGATTTTCGCCATTTGCCTTTAACTATTAATCCCTCTTTTGACATTTGTCGAAGGAGGACGAGGGAAGAGTTACTCGGATTCCAGTCGCCGACAAATTCTACTTCTTCAGTCGCAGTATGTTCGTTGACTTGAAACAGGATCTTCTCCTCCGTCGTTTCAGGAGCGAACGGCGGGGAGGCGGCGGAGCTAGCGCCCGCAACGTCCGCGGCGCCGGAAAGATTTTCTCCGCCCGCCGCAAAGGCCGCGGATTTCTCCGGCTCGTCGCCGGCGTGCTTGGGTGACCCAACTTGGGGATCTAGGTCGCTGATGATGTCGTGGATGGCGGCGCGAGTGGGCGAAGACGGTGAGCCTGCCATTTTCGGGCGGCGCGGTTCGTTTCCGGGGCTTGGAGGTGAGGAGTGCTCGGGACAGTGCGTCGCTTGGGAGCTTGTGCGCGTCAATGGCGAGAGCGGTGAGAGTGCGGAAGGTTTTCGTTGAGGACGAGGATGTCTATTTATAGCTAGAAATCCGTCAAGATGCGCGCCAACGGCTATTTTGACCGTTGGATGTTTGCCGCGTGTCCCTCGCCGGAAAATCCGGGAAATGAAACGACGGGGTAATGATGGTTATCTCCTCGTTTCCCGCGAGAATCTGTCAGAGACATGTTTCTAGGTTTTTCCGAGTAAAACTCAAACGTCGCTTACGTCAGCATGGTTGAGTGCGCTGACGTAAGAAGTTTCTTCTCCGTGAAGGATCGTGAGAGAAAGCCGGATTTTCAGGATTCCGAGTTTCATGCCACCATCTTTTTCAAAAGAAGAATAAGAAGAATCAAGACTGCTGAATCAATATTTCTCGGACAAAGAATATTTGGCGAACGGCGGAGAATCAGAGTTTTGATCCTTCTTGGGGGCTACTGTCGGATATATACCAAATAGGGGTATAGAAGATGGTAGGCCAAGTGCCGGATTACCAGGGTGGCCTAAGTGGTAGTGGGCTTAGGTCCATTAGGCGGCCCAGTAATCCGACGCGCAGAAGCTGGATTCTAGAAGAACTCGGATCACAGCCCATGTGATCTGGCTTGGAGGAGAAGACAGATTCCTTGCTTTCCAAGTTACAAGTTACCGTAGTTTTCTAGGTTTCCTATTCTGTAAGCCCTAATCCGGCTATTATATAAAGCCGGACGGGAGATAAACAAGAGAACGAACGAAGGAGAGATAACAGAGAAGCTCTACGCCAACTCGCCGAGAAGCTCATCCTCGTCGAGTAGCTTAGATCTAAACCCTCACATTGTAACCCTGTTTACGGGCTTTAGTCCCGATTAGTGAGAAGTGCAGGAGTAGGCACGTCGTACTGTCGCGACGTACCGAACCTGGGTAAAATCCTGTGTTCTGTGTTACTACGCTATCCCGTTACCCCACGTCTCTACCGTAGTCTCATGGCACCCCCGTCTATGAAAACTACTACGATGTCTCGACACTAAGCTTGGGGATGCCCCGGTGGTACATCCCAGAAAATTCCAAGAAGACTCGAGCATCTAAGCTTGGGGGTTCCCAAGGCATCCCCTTCTTCATCAACAATTTATCAGGTCACTTCTAGTGAAACTATATTTTTATCGAGTCACATCTTATGTGCTTTACTTGGAGCGTCTTTTATTTTGCTTTCAGTTTTTTTAGTTTTCTTTTTTGTAGTTTATGGTTGGATCTTATCATACCTGTGTGGGAGACAGACACACTCCGTTTTCATTGCTTAGAACACTCTATTTTTCATCCTTATTGTTCTATGAGTGTTCACTTTTTGCTAGTAATGCGTTTAGCCTTTGTTTTCATGCATCTCTTATTAAGAGCTGTTAGTTTTAGTAGTGTTATGTGAGTACTCTCATGTTTGCTGTATCATGTAGAGTATTTTTGTTAAAACATATCTTGTATGGTGCTTGTTGGAAAAAGAAATTGTTGCTTGAAGTAGAATTTTTAATGGTGCAAGTAGAAGCTTGTATAGACTGTGGCTAAAAACAATTTATATCATACTAGATGTTATTTTAGTTTTAAAGCCTTGTGGTTATTCAATAGCATGATTAGCCTCAAATAGCCGAGAGTGTTTAATGTGCCATTGAAAGAATCATGAGTTGTTCTTGTCATATTGAAGCATAAATTTGCGGTATTCTCCTTTGAATGTTTTATTTGGTTGACTTGGCGCATGCTCACACCATGCTTATGACTATGAACCAGTCACTAATAGCCTCTATGATAATTTAGTTTTTGAACTTGTGGTACCACTTATGTTTTGATTAATGATGTTTATGTCGCTATGCATGATTATGGCTCTTATGCTCTCTTGATTTGTCGCTCCCAGTCTTTTGCTAGCCTCCACCTGTACTGAGTATGGAATTCTACTCGTGCATCCAACTCCCTAAAATCAAGTTTTCCCATTGTGTCTACCATACTTACCTACATGTGGTATTTAACTGCCACTCCAAGTAAATTGCTCATGTGTTACCTTTAAAACCTTCAAATTACTCCTGCTTTGTGTTCTTGTTTTTGCTCATGAGGACAATAATAGAGAATCTTTATCTCACTTGTTGATTGGATTTCACACCCTGGACTAGTGGCTTCATCCGCTTATCCAATTGATAGAAGAGCTGGCAGCGGGGTGCCCAACCCCAAATTAATACACACAAAATTCTTCACTATTTTTGCCCCTGATTTATCAGTCAAAGCATAATTGTGTAAACAAAAGAGAAAGAGGGATGACCTTCTACACCAGTTGCGTCCTTCATATGGGAGCCGCTCTTGTGAAATCTAGTTGGCTTGTGACGTACTGTATTTTATGTTTACCATTCGTTGACATTAGCATACATCTCCCAAAATATAGACACTCAGTGTCAAACTTTTAATACCTCTGTTTAATAAAATAAAGTCTAGCACATGAGTTATCCCTGCTTCCCTTTGCGAAGGTCCTTTCTTTTACTTTTATGTTGAGTCCCCATCTTCTAAATTTATGCACAGTTGAGGGAGCATTTTTGTCATTCTGAGTTTTATGTGCATTTGTCCTAGAAACATTATTAATTGATTCATGATGTGTCATTGCTTGTTCTCTAATTATTTGTTCTAGTCTTTCTCATGAACTTTGAAGGTGTCCTGGCATTTATGTTTTACCCCACTCTTAAGGACTAGAGAAATACCACTTTGCCATGCTTTCTCTATACTTGAAACAACCGTATATCTTTCTTTGCATTGTTATTCGTGATCTTTTATTTGAGTTACTTCTCATGATACAAAGTGATTGCTATGTTTTATGATTAAAGTTCTATTTATCATGTTTGTGTTTAAAGTTCTATGATCTCAGCTTACATATGCTTTTATATTATTATGATCAAGATTGTGTGGTAGCATGTCACCTCGGTTTTTTTTTTGTCGTTTACCTACTCGAGGACGAGTAGGAACTAAGCTTGGGGATGCTTGATACGTCATAAACGTATCCCTAATTTTTGATGTTCCATGTTCTTTTCATGTTATTTCCCACATGTTTGCTATACACTTTATGTCATTTTTATCGATTTTCCGGACTAACCTATTGACAAGATGCCACAGAGCCAGTTCCATGTTTTCTGCTGTTTTTTATTTCAGAAAAGTTGTTCTGAAAATATTTTCGGAATTGGAAAATTCAAAAGCCAGAAGTCTTAGAATTTCCGGATGGTCCATAAAGTCCCGAAGAGCTCCGGAGGGGCGCCACAGGGTGGCCACACCATGGGGTGGCACGGGTCCCCCTGGTGGCGCCACCTGGTGGTGTGGGCCCCCTGGCCACCCCCGATACGTCCAAAACGTATCTATAACTTTTGATGGTTTCATGCTATTTTAATGTTTTTATAATTATTTTTATATTAAGTTTATGACTTATTTGGACTAACCTACTAATAGTAGCAAAAGTGCACAATGTTCTTGTTTTACACTTTGATGTGTAGGAATTGCCAAAAATAGAAGAAGAAACCTTGTTGGAGTCGAATTGAGACTTTCCTGAAGTCTGTCTGAAAACAATTTTTAAAGATTGCCATGTTACGGGTCGAATACGGTGTCAAACGGAAATGTAACAGAAGACAAAATTGTGGGAAATTTTGCGGCGTACGGTCTAGAGTTAAAATTCGCCTGATTCTGAGTCCGTACGGCCAAGATACATCCGATTTACCGCAGCCCTAGATGGGATGACGGAAATCCGTGAGACTATATAAAGGGAGGAAACCTAGATCGTGGGAGACACCCCATACCACGAATTTCCAGCCACCAAAGCAAAGTTTTAGCCTCCCCCATGGATCCCATCTCCATGGGGGAGGTCTCCCAAGTCCATGAAGGAAGGGGCTAAGGGGCGGCGCTCCCCTATGATGCCGGCGGCGCAGGGAAGGAGTCCCTGCTCCACCGCCGGCGCCGCCGCCGCCCTGCGCCCTATGTTGTCCTCTCCGCCGTCTTCACCGCCATCTCCATCGCCAATTCCTCCTTGTCTACAGTGGTTCATTCTCCCACACACCTCTGTACCACCCTATGTAAACATGGTGTTTGATGTTATAAATTATTTGCATATGATCTATTGCATCAATGTCATGTTTGTGTAGATCCCTTTTGTCATATGATTGATTGTTGAATCTCTATGAATGGTTTGAGATATATGTTGAATTTGTTACAGTCCTATGATGCCATCATATGTTTATGCGCGCATGGATCAGATCATAGGGGTTGTAGTATGTGTAGAAAGCTAAAGGGAGGGCTATTTGAGTGACAGAAACATGAGCCACAATCTAGTGATTGAAGCATATGGGATAAAGAGGACCTTTTGATCTTAATGCTATGGTTGGGTATTTTTACCTCAGTGTATCTTCTAGTAGTTACGGATGTTTGCTAGAGTTCCAATAATAAGTACTTGCAATCATTGGATAGTGAGATCTTGTTAGCTTTGCCTCTCCCACATAAAAGATGAATATCAGCCATGTAGTTGACTATTTGATCATGGACAAATCCACCACAATTACCACCATTTTTCCATACTCATGGTACTGTTAGTTTATGGTTACTTAGTATACTTTATTGCCGCAGAACTAACATTTACTTTCTTGTATTTATTATCTTACAAAGCTATCTCTTATACCCGTATTATTGCTTTAGTATTATTTCCTAGATAAAGTAAATGTCTAGTGTGCGTAGAGTTGTATCAGTGGTTGATATAACTTGAGAGAATATTTATTCTACCTTTAGCTCCTCGTTGGGTTCGACACTCTTACTTATCGAAAAGGCTACACACGATCCCCAATACTTGTGGGATATCAAGACCTTTTCTGGCGCCATTGCCGGGGAGCAATAGCGTGGGTGAATATTCTTGTGTGCACTTTTTTGCTTTGTCTTTAAATAGTTTTTACTTTCAGTTGTAAGTTGTTTTCTATCTTAGTTTGGATAGGGAATGCTAATTATAAAAAAATATAGTTGTATTTGTTATCTAAAAATGTTTTCAAAAATAAAAGTGATTGGAAAGATGAGTAATGGTTAAGTGGGGGTCGACCTTGAACACTTGTGTTCATGCCTATGAAACCAAAACAAATCTTTCCATGGAAGATTTTCAGATAAAAACGTGTATATATTGTAAATATTGTGTATATACCTCCGTACATAAAAAAATAGCGTGCTAATATTAGTCCCTAGTTACTTGAAAGTGCAAAAGTTTGGTTTACTGCGCAGAAACAAATTTGTTGTGTTTCACCGTATAACCTGTTTAAAATCAGCAGAACATTATTTTGATCTGAATTTTTTTGTGCATAAACCTGAGATTATGATATTTCTTTCATTAGTTTTATGTTTTTTTATTTGAGCTACGTAACTATCTCATTGAGTGACATATTTCAAGGTTGTTCAGTTTTCGTAGATTTCTTTGTTTATTCAATATTGTACTTAGTGTTCTTAGTTTCCTTAGTTTTTCGATGGACAACGAAAATTTTATAAGAAACCTTGGTGTATACAGTGGCTAATGTTTAATAAATATCATGAAACTTGCCAATACTTTAACATGAGTGAATTTTATTTAATGAGTACTAACCCTACTAATGAGTTTTGTGAAGTTTTATGTGGATATAGCTTATAATATCTAATCAATATGGTGATATGAGATGAACAAACAGATGCAAGAGCTCAAGATTGGGGATGTTTAGGTGCATCCCAAGAAAATATTCAATAAGATACAATCATCTAAGCTTGGGGATGCTCGAGTCATTCACCAATCCATCAACAAAAATGTGGTTGTCTCGTTCATGATCTATATTACTTTTTTCACATGATATGTATGGTCTTAACATGTATTTTAATTTGCTTTCATTTATTTTTGGGTTTATTTGCTGTTACTATGAAGTTTAGTTTTTTTTAGCCTTTGTTATTTTAGTTTCTAAAAAAATAAAGTACCAAGTTTTGCGCATTTAGTTTTAGTTGATGCATATTGAAGGGCTTTTTCTGTTTTCAGCATTGCTGCTCACTGTATGATTTTTCATATTTTACTAAAAACTAAAAAAGTCACTAAAATTTATCTGGTTATGTATCATCTAACCCTATGAATGCACAAAAATTGGCAAAAATTTATGACATGTTTAAGTGCACCTAATAAATACGTTTTCCAGCTGCTGTTTTTCTGGACAGATTCTGATTTTTGTTGTAAGAGCGGCCTCTTTGCATTTTCCTTTGATTATTTTTGGTTCTTACCTTTCATTTATAATTTGGAAACTTAAGCAACCTTTTTTTAATTCAAAAACAAAATTTGATTTGGTTTAATAGCAGCAGTTTGGGAATATTATCGGGCCTAGCTGAAAGGCGTTAAAGAAAAGCACTTCTTGGGAGATAACCCATGTTTTTATTTTTGCAATGTTTTCTTCTGTTTTCTTTGAGTCAAGGGGTTGTATAATTCTGTAGAAACTCCTTTGTATCTTTATTTTCATGTATTAGTTGAGCCAAGTAAAGCCTCTAGTGAAAAGTTGAGACTATATTTCGGATTTCTGCGCAGGAAACAGATTTCTGTTGTCCAATGTTAAATTTGTATAAAGTCACAGAAAATTCTAAATGACCTGAGTTTTTTTGTGCGTAATCCTGGGCTATATACGAAAATTTTCTTAGTTTACCACTTTTTGATTTGAGCAATAGAGGATTTTCGAAAAAAACATCTTTACATGTTGTCTTGTTTTGACAGATTTCTGTCAATAATTGCATTTGCATCTTAGTCTCTTTCTTTTGGTGTTCTTTTGAGAAAAAAAGTTTTAAAAGAAGTTGTGGAAGTAGCTAATGTGTTTATGAGTGTTAGTCTTGTGTTAAAACTGAACCATGTGAATTTATTATTTCGATTGCACTAACGTTGCTAATGAAGATTGTGAGAAGTTTGGTGTGAAGGAAGTTTTCAAGGGTCAAGAGAAGAGGATGATATGACGTGATCAAGAAGAGTGAAGAGCCTAAGCTTGGGGATTCGCCAGTGATACATACCAGAAAATTCCAAGAAGACTCAAGCATCTATGATTGGGGATGCCCAAGGCATCCCCTTCTTCATCAACAAATTATCAGGTCACTTCTAGTGAAACTATATTTTTATTCGGTCACATCTTATGTGTTTTACTTGGAGCGTCTTTTATTTTTGCTTTCATTTTGTTTAGTTTTATTTCATGTAGTTTATGGTTGGATCTTATCATACTTGTGTGGGAGAGAGACAAGCTCCGTTTTCATTGCTTAGAACAGTCTAGTTTTCATTCTTATTGTTCTCTGAATGTTCACTTTTTGCTAGTACTGCGTTTAGCCTTTGTTTTCATGCATCTCTTATTTAGAGTTGTTAGTAATCTCTAGTTTTAATTTCTATATTCTTAGAGAGAGTTTTTGTTGTCATATATATGTGCTTGGTTGAGAATAAAAATGCCTATGTGGTAGTTGGTATAGTGGAAATATTCGCATGGTCTTGTAGATCACTAAACTGCTTCACTTGAATCACTGATGTTGTTTTGAGATATTAATTTGCGGATAAACGGGAAGGACTAGTAAGTATAAACTTTTAATGGTTGGTCTAAGAAACTTGAAACCGTGCCACACTTAAAATTACCAGCTGATAGAAACAATGGTATATGATTTCTACGAGTGATACATTTCTGATCGTGCTTTTGTTACGCGCTACGGTCGGGGTAGCTAACAGTGACTTGTCACTGCCACGGACCCTCTTGGAATGATTTGCACTTTGCCTTGTAAGATTATTTGCTTGCTGCAATCTTTTAACTCGTGAGTCTATGTTGCGGTTCCTGGCACTTCCACCATCCATATTTGCTAGCCTCTTCGGTACTATGCATTGCCCTTTCTCACATTGAGAGTTGGTGCAAACTTCGCCAGTGCATCCAAATCCCATGGGAGGACTTTTTTCTCCTACACATAAGCCCATATATTCTTCCTCAAAACAGCCACCATACCTACCTATCATGGCATCTCCATAGCCATTCTGAAATATATTGCTGCACAACATACACCTCCATTATGTTACTTGATGAGGAGCTTTATGGTTATTTATGCATACTGCTACACTGGCAGGAGCATGCAGTTAGAGACACCAGAGATATTTCTTTATGAGTTATGAGTACTAAAAGTGTGATGATTCATTGTAATATAGGATGTTGCCCCTACCGGTGAGGATATATAAAAAATAAAAAAAATAAAAAATGAAAAAGCCGAAAAAGAAAATAAAAAAGAAAGGGCCAAAGAGAGAATAAAGAGAGAGAGGGCAAAAGTGCACAATGTTCTTGTTTTACACTTTGATGTGTAGGAATTGCCAAAAATAGAAGAAGAAACCTTGTTGGAGTCGAATTGAGACTTTCGTGAAATCTGTCTGAAAACACTTTTTTAAGATTGCCACGTTACGGGTCGAAGACGGCGTCAAACGTAAATCTAATAGAAGACAAAATTGTGGGAAATTTCGCGGCTTACGATTTAGAGTTAAAAATCGCCTGATTCCGAGTCCGGACGGCCGAGATACGCCAGATTTACTGCAGCCCTAGATGGGATGACGGAAATCCGAGAGACTATATAAAGGGAGGAAACCTAGATCCTGGGAGACACCTCATACCACGAATTTCCAGCCACCAACGCCACGTTTTAGCCTCCCCATGGATCCCATCTCCATGGGGGAGGGCTCCTAAGTCCATGAAGGAAGAGGGCTAAGGGGCGGCGCTCCCCTATGATGCCGGCGGCGCAGGGAAGGAGTCCCTGCTCCACCGCCGGCGCCCTGCGTTGTCCTCGCTGCCGACTTTACCGTCATCTCCATCGCCAATTCCTCCTTTTCTACAGTGGTTCATTCTCTCACACACCTCTGTACCACCATATGTAAACATGGTGTTTGACGTTATAAATTATTTGCAGATGATCTATTGCATCTATGTCATGTTTGTGTAAATCCCTTGTCATATGATTGATTGTTTAATCTCTATGGATGGTTTGAGCTATATATTGAATTTATTACAGTCTTATGGTGTCATGATATGTTTATGCGCGCATGGATCACATCATAGGGTTTGTAGTATGTGTAGAAAGCTAGAGGGAGGGTTGCTTGAGTGACAGAAACATGAGCCCCAATCTAGTGATTGAAGCATATGGGATAAAGAGGACCTTTTGATCTTAATGCTATGGTTGGGTATTTTTATCTTAATGTATCTTCTAGTAGTTACGGATGTTTGCTAGAGTTCCAATCATAAGTAGTTGCAATCATTGGATAGTGAGAGCTTGTTAGCTTTGCCTCTCCCACATAAAAGAGGAATATCAACCATGTATTTGACTATTTGATCATGGACAAATCCACCACAATTACCACCATTTTTTCACACTCATGGTACTGTTAGTTTATGGTTACTTAGTATACTTTATTGCTGCAGCACTAACATTTACTTTCTTGTATTTATTATCTTGCAAAGCTATCTCTTATACCCGTATTATTGCTCTAGTATTATTTCCTAGATAAAGTAAACGTCTAGTGTGCGTAGAGTTGTATCAGTGGTTGATAGAACTTGAGAGAATATTTATTCTACCTTTAGCTCCTTGTTGGAACCCTAAAAGAACCGACCTTTTCCACAAAATACATCCGTAGCTCCGCCGCCGCCGCTGACAAGTTTCGGGGGACAAATCTTTGTTATGGCGCCCTGTCGGGACGGGGAAGTGCCCCCGGAAGCCATCTCCATCGACTCCACCGCCATCTCCATCGCTGTTGTTGTCTCCTATGACGAGGAGGGAGTAGTTCTCCCCTGAGGCTGAGGGCTCTACCGGTAGCTATGTGGTTCATCTCTCTCTCCCATGGTGTGATCTATGTGTGATCGTGAGCTTTGTAATCTAGTTGAATAAGTAGATGTTAATCCTCATCTTGTGCTACTCAAGTGTTTTATTAATATGAACTCTAGGGTCACCTTGTCCCGCGGTGTGAAGGTGACAGTGTGCACACCGTGTGTGTCTCCTCTATGAATTGTGGTGTTTGTGTGGTACCTTCTAGGGCGCCATGGGAATGCTTACTTTAAGGAATGCTTTTTTGCAACCCTACGCAATGATTAGTGTTCGTTATCCAACCGGAGAGGGTTAAGAGTAGCATAGTGAAGAGAAGATATTTAGTTATTCAATTACGTGATCATTGTTGAGAGTGTCCACTAGTGAAAGTAGGATCCCTAGGCCTTGTTTCCAAGCATTGAAACACCGTTTTCCGCCTGTTCTGCTACATGTTTGCTTGCTGCCATATTTATTTCAGATTGCTATTATTACTTATAACCATTCATATTACTCGCATTTCACTGTCTCTTCGCCGAACTAGTGCACCTATATACCTGACAAGTATATTGGACACAAGAGACTTCTTGTATCTTAATTGCAGGGTTGCTTGAGAGGGATATCTTTGACCTCTACCTCCCTGAGTTCGATAAACCTTGAGTGATCCATTTAAGGGAAACTTGTTGTTGTTCTACAAACCTCTGCACTTGGTGGCCCAACACTGTCTACAAGATTAGAAGCGTGCGTAGACATCAGTGCAGGAGTGCACTCGTTGGGAAACCCCAAGAGGAAGATTATGAAGAGCACATCAGCAAGTTTTCCCTCAGAAAGAAACCAAGGTTGAATCGACCAGTAGGAGAAAGAAATCGTTTCTGAAGGTTGTTGTCAGTAGGGCGCACTGCCGGTTCAGCAGCAACGTGGAATCTACACAACACAATCGAATTACTTTGCCCCAACGATGTAGTGAGGTTGTGAATCTCACCGGTTTTGCTGAATCAAAGGATTAGATGTGTAGTGTGGAAAATAGTATTTGTTTGCAATAGATGAAAGAGAACAATAATTGCAGTAGTAAAACAACGGTTGAAGTGGTTGTATTGTCGGCATAAAGAAATGGACTGGGGTCCACAGTTCACTAGTGGTGTCTCTCCAAAACAGATAGATAACATGTTGGGTACACAAATTACAGCTGATCAATTGACAGATATAAAGGCTGCACCGTAGTGCATATGCACGACATGATGATTACTATATGGTCCATGCGGGCATTACAACAAGATACATAGACCGTTATCCAACTACATCTATGAGTAATAATTCACCCTCGGAGTGTCAGCCGATGAAACCTTGGGTATTAAGTTACAAACAACAAATAATTGCATTAAGCAAAGTGTGTAATGTAAACAATAAAATTATCCTTAGACAAAGCATTGTTGTTTTCTCCCTAATGGCAACAACACATCCCCTACCCGTTACATTTCTGTCACTCGAGCATGAGTGAAAGGGAGGCATGAACCCACTATCGAGCATAAATACTCCCTCTTGGAGTTAAAAGCATCTACTTGGACAGAGCATCTACTAGTAACGGAGAGCATGCAAGATCATAAATAACATACACATGAAAGAACATGATAGATTGATAATCACTCGACATAGCATTCAATATTCATTGGATCCTAGCAAACACAACATGTAACATTACAATAAGATGATCTTGATATGTTAGGCAGCTCACAAGATCTAAACATGAGGCATAAAAGAAGAGAAAACAACCATCTAGCTACTGCTATGGACCCGTAGTCCAAGGATGAACTACTCACGCATCACTCCGGAGGCAGGCATGGTGATGATTCCCCCTCCCGGTAGGGTGTCGGGGAGAGCTCCAGAACCCTCCCAAACTAGGATTGACGATGACCGCGGCTACAGAACTTTTTGGTGGAAAAGGCTCGGGTATTAAGGGTTAACCCGTGGAGGAGCTTAAATAGGCAAGAGGGCAACGTCGGTGGGTGGCCAAGGGGGGCACACCACCAGCTAACGCGTCCAGGGGGCTCCGCTCTATTGTGTGGGGGCCGTGAGGCCCCCAACCAGGTCTCCTACGGACTCTGTGTACGTGACAACTTTCTAAGACTCTAGGATTTTGTTTCGTCCAATTCCGAGAATATTTCCAGAACAACTTTTCTGAAACCAAAAACAACAGAAAACAGGAACTGCCTCTGTGGCATCTTGTCAATAGCTTAGTCCCATAAAATCCATAAAAATGACACAAAGTGTATAGGAAACATGTAGCATATGGCATGAAAACAACGTGGAACATCAGAAATTATAGAAACAAATAATTTCCGAGGTGACATGCTACCAACATAAACTTGATCATCATAGCAATGTAAAGCATGTAAACTAGGCTCAAATGAATAAAGGTTGTGGTTCATAGTTGATATCAAATAGAGTAATGTATAAACCATTAGGAAGAACATAGTAAAACTTTTCAGTGAATCAATGCTAAAAGACAATCAACTATGCAAAGTATATTAAAGATGATTTAATCTTAAAGAACAACAATATAATCATCCTAAGCATCAAACTCTCATAACAACTCATGTTAGGATCAAGTCAAGTGACAACAATATGCACGTAGGAAAATCATTAAACAATTTGTGCACTCAAAACAAGCAAGCGTTCTGTATTGCTCCTGGCACCGGGATATTATGGCTAAAAGAACATTATGGGGGGGGGGGTTTGGAAGGTCAATGGAAGAAAGTCTCACACAGCTGAAAGTGATCATTAGACAAGAGGAAGTCTTATTATCGAAGCGACGCAAGGAGTAGTGATTCCCACACAGCGGACGAACATAGAGCTATAAATGTATGAAAGCTCTCTAATGGAACTAGTGGGGGTGCATCCAACTTTGTTGCTCACGAAGACCTAGAGGACTTTTGAGGAGGCTCATCACTGGAATATATAAGCCAAGTTCTATAATGTAAGGTTCCCCACATAGTTATGCAAGTCATAAAATAAAAACACCCTCCAAACTGAAGTATTGGTGCTAAATAAGCACAAGTGTGGAATAAATGGTAGTAATGTTGCCCCCTCTCTCTTTATTATCTCTCTTTGCCCCCCTTTTTTTTATATAACCTCACCGGTAGGGGCAACACTCTGTTTTACAATGAATCATCACACTTTTAGTACTCATAACTCAAACTAAAATATCTCTGATGTAAATAAAACTAAATGCTCCTGGTAGTGTAGCAGTATGCAAAATAACAATGAAACACGTCATCAAGTCACATAATGAAGATGGATGGTGTATGGAAATTTATCTTGTAATGGCTATCAAAATGCCATGATAGGTAGGTATGGTGGCTGTTTTGAGGAAGATATTTGGGCTCATGTGTAGGAGAACAAAGTCCTCCCACGGGGTTTGGATGCACCGACGAAGTTTGCACCAACTCTCAATGCGAGAATGGGCAATTGATACGTCCGTTTTGCATCACTATTTTATATAATAATTTTCTGTTATTCATCGATATATTTCATGTTATGATGCATCCCTTATGTTATTTTATCTTATTTTGCATGTTTCATAATTTTTGGAGAATAAACACCGGGACAAGAAATCTGATGGAAAAAGCACCATCGAGATACCATATTTCAGAAGATCACAAGAAGAAGGGGGACATCCGGGGTGTCTTAGAAGTCCAGAGGAGGATTCCAGCCAGAAGGAGAGCTAGAGGGGGGCCACCAGGGGACCACACCATGAGGTGGCGCCCCCTGGCCGCGCCACCAGGTAGTGTGGCCACCCTGGCCCACCCCTGGTAGATATTTTTGGCGTACTTGGCCCCGAGGGAACCCTAAGCCTAATACCATCGTCGAAGAATTATTCCGCCGCCGCCTCGGGCGGAAAACACCCAAGAGAGAAAAGCTCTCTGGCAGGGAGAAATCTGTCGGGGAAATTCCTCTCCGGAAATGGGAAATCACCGCCATCGTCAGCGTCATCACTCCGGGCATCATCAAGATCGTCACCATCATCATCATCATCATCACCATCACCCTCATCATCCACCATCATCCCGCTGTAACAATTAGGGGCCTCTACCGTTGTTTTACATTAGATCTCTCTCCCGGTGTGGATTACTTGTTAATAGTTGATGCTTGTGAGATTTATCGGTGTTTGCACTTTATGACCAGATTGTTATCATCCATTATATCACCTCTGATTATGATCCATATGATGTCTTGTGAGTAGTTCGTGTTGTTCTTGGGGACATGGGAGAAGTCAAGTTGTTAGTAGTGAAGTAATGTTGAATAATATTTAATGTTTGATATTTAAGTTGTGATGTTATTCTCCTACCGGTATCATGTGAATGTCGACTACATGATACTTCACCATTTATGGGCCTAAGGGAATGCATCGTGTATTTGGCTACTAATTGTGGGGTTGCCGGAGTGACAGAAACCTAAACCCCCGTTAGGAAACCATTACACGAGGAAGCGTAGGATCCCGGAGTTTAAAGCTGTGGTTAGATTTATTTCTTAATTACTTTCTTGTAGTTGCGGATGCTTGCAAGGGGTACAATAACAAGTATGTATTAGTCTTGGATGGGACGGTACATTAGCATAGGTTCACCCACACAACACTTATCAAAACACCTAAGATTATTCAGCTGCATGGAACAAAAGCACTTGACAGAAACCTCCCGTGTGTCCTCGAGAACGTTTGTTAATCATAAGTAAACCCACTGTCTTGTCATTTGCTGAAGAAAGGATTGGACCACTTGCTGCAACTATTACTACTGCATTTCATTTACTCGCACTTTATTTATCTGCAATATCAAAAAAACCTACAAATTTATCTTTAGTATTTACAGTTATTCCTTCATCGAAACTGCTTGTCAACACCTTCTGCTTCTCGTTGGGTTCAACACTCTTATTTATAATAAGTACTACGATACACCCCCTATACTTGTGGGTCATCAAGACTATTTTCTGGCGTCGTTGCCGGGGAGTGAAGCGCTATTGGGAAGTGAAATTGATAAAGGAAGCTTCTGGTGTAAATGTTATTTTTGTTACTGTGTACTGCTTTATTAAACTATGTTTGGATCTCCTTTTGAGTCCTTATTTGCAGGCACTGCTGCCACTGCTAGGGTAGTAAGTGACCCACCACCTGATGATTTGGATCCTTATAAAATACCTACAAAGACTGTTAAACATGTTAGGAATAACTGCTATTCGAGTGATGGAACTGTCCATCCTGGTGATCATTTGCTCTTTTTACATGAATTATGCGAGTTTTTCAAGTGTGCAGGTATTACAACGAGCCAAGTGAAGAGGAAATTATTCTATATATCATTGACAGTCCGAGCCGCTGAATTGTTCAAACTGCTGAAAAATAGCCAGACTATTGGATGGGAGGAAATTGTGCCTCTCTTTTATTCTAAATTCTATCCTCCAAGTGAAATACATAGAGATCGGAATTATATATATAATTTTTGGCCTCATGACGGAGAGAGTATTGCCCAAGCATGGGGGAGATTGAAGTTACTAATGCTCAAATGCCCCATTCATGAGCTCCCCAGTAATATTGTTATTAATAATTTCTATGCAAGGCTTTCTCTTCATGATAAGGATTTATTGGATGCTTCTTGTTCTGGATCATTTACACGCATGAAGGATGAAGCTAAATGGGATATTCTTGACCGTATTCAAGAAAACACTGAAGGATGGGAGAATGACAAAGGTAGAAAGTCAGGTATAAATTATGATTATGAATGCATTAAAACTTTTATATCATCCGATGATTTTCATAATGTTAGTATTGTTTATGGTCTTGATTCTCAAAGTTGTTGCAAACTTACATAAGGCTTTTGCTTCTTATTTTGATATTCCTAAAAAGGAATGGTACAAGTACCATGCACCTTATAAAGATACTATTAATTGTGCTCCTGCTAGAGATATAGAAGTTCATACTGTTGATTCTATTGTGCCTGAACCTTATATTGAGAAAATGCCTTTCCCTGCTGAGGTAAAAGAACATTCTATGTTAGCTAGTGTGGTTAATAAAAGTGCAAGGAAACATGTAGAACCTGAGGAACAAGTAACTGTAGAACCTACAGTAGCAATAGTAAAGGACCTTGTTTCTCAAAATATAGAAGAGGGACACATTATATTTTGTGAAGATGCTTCTAATATCGTCTCTCATCCTAGTAAATCTAGGAAACCTAGTGTTACTGTGTTATCTGTTAGGATAGGCGATCATTGCTATTATCGTTTGTGTGATATTGGTGCTAGTTCTAGTGCTATTCCTTATGAGCTTTATAAAGAAATCGTGCATGAAATTGGTTCTGAACTTGAAGACATTGATGTGATTATTCAACTTGCTAATAGGGAAACTATTTCTCCGATTGGTATGGTTAGAGATGTGGAGGTCTTATGTGGTAAAACTAAATATCCTGCTGATTTTCTAGTACTAGGCACTTCTTCTAGTGATACTTGTCCTATTATATTTGGTAGACCTTTCTTAAACACTTGTGGTGTTGTTATAGATTCTAAAAAGGAGAAAATCCTTACAAAGTTTGATGGAGAGTCTTATGAATTTAATTTCTTCAAATTTGCTAAAACACCTTATGAAGCTGAATTACCTAATGAGAACTATAGAGTTGAACAATTGGCTTCTATTGCTTTTGCTCCTAACAATCCTTTGCTGCAATACATGGAAGACCACGAAAGTGATGTCTTTATGGAAGAAATAAATGAAATTGACGATATTTTCCTACATCAGCCAGCGATGCTGAAACATAATTTACCGGTGGAAGACTTGGGTACCACATTACCACCCAAGGAGGATCCTATTTTTGATTTAAAGCCTTTGCCTCACAATCTTAAATATGCTCATATTGATGATAAGAAATTATATCCTATTATTATTAGTTCTAAAGTTTCTGGTGAATAAGAGGAGAGATTATTGGAAATATTGAAGAAACACAGAGGTGCTATTGGTTATATTCTTCATGATTTGAAGGGGATTTCTCCTGCTATATGTCAGCATGCTATTAATATTGAACCTGATGCAAAGCCAGTTGTTGAGCATCAACACCGTTTAAATCCTAAGATGAAGGATGTGGTAAGAAACGAGGTATTGAAACTCCTTGATGCTGGTATTATTTATCCGATTGCTGATAGTTGAGGGGTTAGTCCTTTGCATTGTGTCCGTGAGAAAGGAGGGATGACTGTTGTGCCAAATGAAAATAATGAGCTTATTCCTCAAAGAGTAGTGGTTGGTTATAGGATGTGTATTAATTTTATTAAAGTTAATAAAGTTACCAAGAAAGATCATTATCCTTTGTCTTTTATTGATCAAATGTTAGAAAGGTTGTCTAAGAAAACTCATTTCTGCTTTCTTGATGGTTATTCTGGGTTCTCTCAAATTGTTGTTAGGAAGCCTGATCAAGAGAAAACAACTTTCACTTGTCCTTTTGGAACCTATGCTTACAACGTATGCCTTTTGGTTTATGTAATGCTCCTGCTACTTTTCAAAGATGTATGTCTGCTATGTTTCATGGTTTTTGTGAAGAAATTGTGGAAGTCTTCATGGACGATTTCTCCGTCTATGGAACTTCTTTTGATAATTGTTTGCAGAATCTTGATAAAGTTTTGCAGAGATGTTAGGAGACTAATCTTGTTCTTAATTGGGAGAAATGTCATTTTCTGGTTAATGAAGGAATTGTTCTTGGACATGAAATCTCTGAAAGAGGTATTGAAGTTGACAGAGCTAAAGTTGAAGCTATTGAGAAAATGCCCTGTCCCAGGGATGTCAAAGGTATTCGTAGTATTCTTGGTCATGCTGGTTTCTATAGAAGGTTTATTAAAGATTTCTCTAAAATATCAAAGCCTCTTACCAATCTTCTTCAAAAATATGTACCTTTTGTTTTTGATGAAGATTGTAAAGAAGCTTTTGAAATTTTAAAGAAGGCTTTAATATCTGCCCCTATTGTTCAACCACCTGATTAGAATTTACCATTTGATTTTTTTTTGAAGATTGTACCATAGGGAAAAATCCCTACGGTTAGATTTTCAAAATTATTTAGGGGGACAAAGGCCTCCAAAAAGTACAAAGTTGATTACAATGGGATGATCAAGGGGGTACAATATTTAAGCTACAATACATCTTATGTGACAAGTTTCCTAACCCAAGAAATGAGGGATTCCTTGATGGACTCCTTGACTCTGTACTGATGGAGCATAACATCAGAACAGAACCTAACATGCAAACAAATGAAAGTGGCCTCCTTAAACTGAAAGATCAGATCATTTCTTGTCTTCCAAATATTCCAAGAAGCACATGCCACAATCTCCAAGAAGCATGGTCCAGTAAAAAGTGTCCAAGCAGTGGTGATCCTTTCCAAGATGGGCTTGGTGAGGTCACAGTTAATGCCAATCGCATTCCAACAATCCCTAGCAAATTTGCAATCAAAGAATAGATGATCAATAGATTCATAGACATCTCTATCACATAGAACACAGGAATATCCCTCATTAAGCTGCCAATGCCTATGGTGCATAATCTCTTTGGTGTTCAAACGATCATTGAATATGAGCCATAAGAAAACTTTCAGTTTAGGGAGGCATTTGGAACACCATATGGCTTGAATAAGGTGATGACACTAAACTCGAGAAAAAAGGAATTTGTAAAATCGAGCAGAGCTATAAAGTCCATTCCCCCAACAATAATGCACCTGATCCTGAATAGCAGAATCAATCCTTAGCTGAAGAAGTTTCTCAGATATAATTTGATATTCCTCGAATGCTTGAACAGATAATGGCAGAGCAAAGGTATCATGCAGGCTGTGAGAGTTGCACATATATGCGACAGATGTATCCTCATTTAGAACAAAAGAGAATAATCTAGGCCAACGGTCACATAGAGTGGTGTCACCCCACCAAAAATCTTTCCAGAATAATGTGTTAACACCATCACCAATATGGAAGCGTGCAATGCTGCGATATAGTGGGATGAGCTTGAAGATATCTCTCCACCAGAATGAACCCCTCTTGGACTGAGCATGTGGTGGAGAGTTGTCATATGAATTCCATACAAGCTTAAGCGAGGGAGTATCGTAATGGTTATAGAATTTGTGCAAGTATCTGAGGAGAAGAGCATTATTTTGCAATTCCAGGTTCATGATCCCTAGACCCCCATATTTCTTAGGCTTACATACCATATCCCAAGCAGCCAAGGAATGAGGATTCTCTGGTCCTCCTTCTTTAGCCCATAAACAATGTCGTCTGATTCGATCAAAAGAACGAATAATGGTTTTGGGTAGCTTAAGTGAGCCCAAATAATGGGTGGGGAGAGATGGCAGAACAGATTGAATCATAATTAATCGGCCACCATAATCTAGGAATCGAGAACAAGCATTTAAACGTCTCTCCATGCGATCAGCTAACGGGGCCAGATCTGTAATCGTTGGTCAAGTGGTACCCAGGGGGAGGCCCAAATAGGTGAATGGAATGACACCAGTGGCACAGCCGAAAACCGTAGCCAAGTCCATAAGGTGGGTGTGAGATATATTGAGTGGCATAATACAGGACTTGGAATAGTTAACTGTCAGACCAGTAGCTTTCGCAAAGACAGTGAGAAGGTCTTTGAGAAGAGAAAGTTGTCTAGGGCATGCTTGGGTGATCAATAAAGTGTCATCGGCATATTGGACAATGGGGAAGTCCGAGTCAGGTATGGGTAGTGGTGCAGTAAGCTCCCCATCGATCATCAATCTGTTGATCATCGATTGGAGGAGATCTGCCCCCTCCACAAATAAAATGGGAGAAAGAGGATCACCTTGACAAACTCCTCTCTTACATGCAAACTTCTTACGTGGCACTCCATTAAGTAAAACAGCTGATGTGCCAGTGTTGAATATTGCATGGATCCAACTAACCCATCTGGCATCAAATCCACTGGCCTGAAGGATGCGAATGAGGGCTTCATGCTCGATGACATCAAATGCTTTACAGAAGTCCAACTTAATGATAACCGCAGAAGTGCCAGAGGCTTTAACTTGATGAATATATTCATATGCCCAAGCAATGCAGTCCTGTATATTACGGTTTTTAAGAAATCCATACTGATTTTTGTGTACAATATCCAAAATGTGCTCCTGGAGACGATTAGCAAGAACCTTGGTCAATAGCTTGAAGGAGGAATTTAAAAGTGAGATGGGTCTGTAATCATTGGCATGTATCGGTGCATTAATCTTGGGAATCATAGTGAGGAATGCATCATTGATGCTCTGCAAGTTAACCGAACCATGCCAGAACTCATCAAACAAACGATAATAATCCTCTTTGATAATATGCCAACAACTTTTAATAAACTGCCCATTAAAACCATCAGGGCCTGGAGCCTTATCAATTGGTAGGTTTTCAACCATTGCATCAATCTCCTCCCTAGTAAAAGGACGGGACAAGCATTCAAGGCCCTCATGCCATGGAAAATAATCACCAAACTTGAAATCTTGGTCAATACCCAACGATATCCCTAATCTCTCTTGAAATGTGCCACGTAATAATGCTGCCTTTTCATGATGCTCAAATGTAACAGATCCATCATCTCGAGAGAGAGATGCAATGTTGCTACATCGGTAGCTGACCGTAGCCATAGAATGAAAATAGGCCGTGTTTTCACTGCCAATTTTAGCCCAATGGGCCGTACATCTATTCTTCCAATATTCCGTTTTGCATCGAAGTAGATGGGATAGTTGCTCTTTGATCCAGTTGCAGAAATTGCACTCAGATAAAATAAGTGGTCGCGCATCTTCAAATGAGTCCAACAAAAGAATAACTCTATTACAGTTGGAGATCAAAAGATTGAGAATCGAGATTCTCTGTTGCCATCTCCTTAAACCTTTCCTCAGTAATTTCAATTTAGATGAAATATTTTTGGCACTATCCCCTGGACAATGGATATCCCAAATGGTTTTCACCGTGTCAAAAAAACCAGGCATCCTAATCCAATAGTTTTCAAAACGAAATACTTGAGCTTTGGGGATAGTGGTACCAATGGAGACCACACAAGTGAGATGGTCACAAGTGGGTCTCGCTAACGGAGTGACCATGGAATTAGGGTATTTAGTGGTCCAAGCAAAAGAGGTAAAAAACCAGTCTAATTGTGTAAGCAGTGGATCCATTTGCATGTTACTCGAAGTGTGGTTCCTGCCTTTAATGGGAAGTTCAATAAGGCCATGGTAACTAATAACTTCATTAAATGTCTCCATATCATCAGTGTTAGCACCTGGTTTGTTCCTACTATCCGAATAGCGATAAAAATTGAAATCTGCAAGGAGTAACCAGTGAGCGTCATCCGGAATCTCTAGACTAAAGAGCCAAGCCACAAAGTTCTGTCGTGCAATGCCCTCACATGGGCCATAAACCACTGCTAGATTAAATGAGTCCATCGATAGCTGAGATGTGAACTGCAACACAATACCAAATTGTTCAGATATAACAACATTTCCCAGAAATTGACTCCCAATCCATAACACGAGGATACCTCCCGAAGCCCCATCGGAGGGAATAAATTCAAAACGATCAAAGTGTTTTGGGGCGAATTTTTTGATAAAATGGGTGCCAAAAGCACCTCTTTTAGTTTCCTGGAAACAGATGATGTTAGCCATGCTTTCCTCAATCTTGTTAAGAATGAGAGGCCATTTCGCAGAACTGTTCAATCGAGTAATGTTCCAACATAAAATACGCCATAGTTTGAGATCATAGTGTGATGGATTCATTATAGATTGGAGGGGAGAACAAATAGCTGTAAAATGGCAAGTGCTCAATGCACAAGCATAGACAATTCACCAAAGTGGCACATGAAATAAAAATAGGATGAGCACATGAGTTCCTCAACGCAAAATTGTAACTGCAAAGTTCAGTATAGAGTAACCAAAATGATCCCATAGATAAAGTAGCCTTCTTAAACCCTACGAAGGGTAGCAACCATAATAGGGACGTCCACTGAGTCCACAAAATGAAAAGATGCATGTCAATTAAGCAGTTGGATCACGGAGAAGCCGCTCCTCTGACATATCTTCAGGAGCAAGGCCGCATTCCTCGACGCTGATGCGCTGCATCTCTGAAACCTGCATATGTGCAGGTGCCATTGCTCTGGGGACCGAGGAGCTGCGTCGTCTAGGTTCCTTATCTGGCAGAGCTATATGCATGAAGCCATCGTTATTATTGTGTGTGCAGCGTCTGACAAGATTAGCAACAGGAGGATTAGAGTTCTTACTCGCACGGATCATAGCACGTGTAGAAACACGAGTAGTGGAGGATGAAGCCGTCAATGGGAGTTGATGATTATCCCTATGAGGAGGAGCGTCGTGGGGTGTGTCAAGCACAAATCCAAGGCCAGCTCTGATCAGATCCATGGTATCAGGGAGCGAATGAGCCACCGGGGCTTCAGTAGCAAAATCAAGCACAGTACCCAGATAATCACGCAGAACAAGAGATAGCACCACTGTCAGAATAAGTGAAGATGCAGGTGAAACTTGTGGAAGATGAAGAACATCACGAATAATGGATGGTGGCACTAAGGTAGATGGCGATCCATCCCTGATATAGCTCTCCCGCATGTATTAAATTCCAGCTGAGTAGATAGCTTCCATTAAGTTCTGCAGATGCTGACTGAAGTCCATGGGTGCAGTTGGCAAGATGGCACGGGTGTACACCTGTCTCATGAGCCAGCCGAAAAATAGCCAATAATCTAGGCAATTTGGGAGTTCAAGCTGAGACATGCTTCCACCGGCACGATGGAAGAACATATCACCCGGCTGGTTACCAAGTATCACATCCATAGAGGCCCTTTCCACCTCCTCCACATGTTCATTCCATGCATCCATGGCGTCGTCAAATGTGTTGTCTGAATTTGCGACACCATCCATCATGGATGGTCCCTCATAACCCAGATACTGTCTCATATCCGTACCCAGAAACACCTGAGGAACAGCTGGCCAGTGACCCCAACCCTCCTTCTGCTCCTGATGGTCCATCATGTTCCCTTGCCAGTTGGCCTCAGACTGTTGTTGGTTAAATCTTTGCACATCCAGGTGGTATTGCTGCATAACCGTAAGGTAGGGGAGTTCATAAGGGTGGGGAGAAGCGTTCATCGGCGGAGGTGGTTCTTCAGTGTCGATGAGCCCAGCAAGATTATGTCGACTGTTGAGGACATAGACAGGTACCGTCCAGGAAACACCATGTCGAGGCAAGGAAGATACCCTGATGACTATGAGACTGCGGGGCACCTCCCGAATATCGCGAAGAAGAACACGCATCAAAACCCTCGACCTACTCGCCTCAGGAAGGTGCCACAACTGGAGCTTCCCAAACAGTGAAACAACTTTCTTGATATAGTACTCTATCAGATAGTCAGTAGGGAAAGCAAGGAAAAGGATCCATGCATCCAGATTGAAGACCGGTCTGCGCATATTCATTCCCTCATCGTACCTAATGAACGTAAAAGAAGATTCATCATCAAAAACATCAAATGGACGCGGGCTATCCCGGATCATCATGTCACGGATTTCAGCAGAGGAGAATTGCACAAGACCCACACCCAAGATAGAAATCTCCGCATCGGTGATAATATCATCATAGTCAGCATTGACCGAAGCCACAATATGATCTAGAACAGTACGACGGAGATTGTCCATAACAGGGGGATTTACCAGTACAATGGCGCAGTCCTCGTTGATGCGAGGGGGATCGCCAACTGTAACATCCAAAGTATGAAAAACCACCCCTAGCATGTTTGTTTCTTGTTTAATTAAAGTATTGCATCATGTCATCATATTCATTAAGTTGTTTGCATTTGTTTTACTTTGTTTTCATTTGGTTTGCATCTGTTTTTTCTCTGTTTTCACAATTCAAATTCAAACATTATCCAAACATTTATTTCATACTTGCTCTGTTACAACCTTTTAGATAAAGATTTCAAATAAAAACAACCATTTGATTCCATGTTATTCCATAATGCTCAACTATTGAAATGATGGTTTTAATCAACCAATTATTTCCAATTTGCAAGTCAAAATTCAAATCAAATCATCAAACAGTACCCAATTTGAATTTATGCAAATTATACAACATTCCTAATCAATTGTTTGTAATTAAACATAGGGTTCACCCTATTAAAAAGTTTGGTTTCATTAATAGTCACTTAATAAGCAATTTCTCCCAAAATTGAATTAAATCACAAACAACATTTTAATTTGAAACTTTTTGGAAAACAAAGTTAGCATTCAGTTGCTATGGAAGAAACTAACCTAATCATAATTTTTCTAAATTTTTCCTAGCCCTAAAACCTATCAAATCCTTCCATTTTTATTTCTGCAAAAAAAAAACAGAAGGAGAAAATTCAAAAAATAAAAACTGGCGCCAGGGGGCAGTGGGCTGTGCCCAGCCCACTCTTCCCTTCTCCCCGCGCGGGCCCAGCCCTTTCTCTTCCCCGCGCGCCCGGTACCGGTTCGCCTTTCTTTTCCTCGTCGTCCTCGCGTACGACAGCAATAACAGCCGTGCCACGTCGCTGCCGCGGCACCCCGACAGCCAGGAGAGCTCCTGGAGCCCTATAACTACCACCCTAGGTCCCCGCGCCGTAGCCCTAAACCCTAGACCCCCTATCCCCTCGAGCTCCGCCGCCAATCGCCACCTCGCTGCCCCGTTTCCCCTCTCTGATTTTCTCACCAGAGCGCGCCGTCTGAATCCGCCATGGCAGCCACCGCAGCAGCCCTCCATCGTCCGCGCTAACCACGGGGATCGAGCCGCCGCTTCTCCCTCGAGCCCCTCGACACCACCGCAGCCGTAGAGGAGGTCCAGATCGCCGCCGCCGTCCACGTCGTTGCCGCCACCGGTTCTGCCCCGAGCCTCTGCAACGGCTACTTCGCCGGTGAGCAGCCGCTGTCCCCCTCCGTTTCCCTCCGCCTCTGCACGCTTGCATCCACAGCACCACCTCGCACACGCAACACCACCCCAACGATCAGCACAACGAGCAACGCATCGGTGATCGCCGGCTGCCGTCGTTCACTGTCAGGGTTCAGTTCGACGCGCGCGCAAAGTTCAGTTAACGCGCAGTTGAACGATAACCTCACCGCGCCCCTGTATCTGACAAAACTGACGAAACACCGCAGTGGTAACACTGCCTCCCTCGCTCGCGCACGGTCGCGGGTTCGAGCCCTCGCGCCCGCGGAATAAAACCAATTTTTTACGCGCAGGGCTGACAGGCAGGCCCCACCCATCAGTGGCCCTCGCTGCCACGCGCGCGCACGCTGTCCACGCTGGCCCTAGGGCCCACGGGCAGTGCCCTAGGTTAGCCAGCTGCGCGGTAGAAAAGGTTTTCAACCTTTTCTGTTTTAATCAAAGTCCTTTTAAATTGCAGTTTGGTCCCTAAAACTAAAACCCTAATAACTTTTATTTTGTAACTCCAAATAATAAAAGTAAAATATGTGTGTTGATCCAAATTCAATTATCTACCTATTGGTAACATTTGTTTTCTGTTTTGAATTTTCCAAATGCATTTCAAATTTGAATTCAAACAATTCATTTGTAATTTGACAAATTGCATAACTAATTCATAATTAATCCAAATAATGCAAATAAAATATGTTTTCCATACCATTTTGAACCACCTATTCAAATATAAATTTTGTTTCATGGTTTGAATAATTAAAATTGCTTAAATAATTTAAACCTTGTTTAAATCATTTAAATTTGCTAAATTCATAACTTGCTCAAATTAAATTATTTTTTAACATGTAAAATATGTTTTCAAACTAGAAAAGTATAAACTTTTCAAATATGATTTTGAATTTATGATTGGAACAAATACAATTCAAATAATATTCAAACTTGTTTTAAATTCATTTAAAACTTGTTTAATTTTGTTTAAGTCATAATAAATTCATCCTAATTCCTTTTTCAATATTTGGAACATGTAATCCAACTAAAATTTTGTGTTCTTTTCAAATATGAATTTTGTTATTTATTTTGCACAATTTAACTTGGTGAAAACAACAACTATTTGTGTAATCCCTTTAAGGAACCAAAAATCCCTTAACTTAATAAATAAATTTCTAAACTTGGCAAACCCTATTTTAACTTGGTTCTATTGTTGTTATTTTGTTGTTTTCCTCATCCATGCATCATACTAATCCACCTTCATCTGTTGATTAGTTGGAAAACAAATAATCTAACCAAAAATTCATGGGCTTTTCATATGCAACTCAAAATTGCATATGTGCCCATTTAAATTGTGTTACCATGTCAACTAGTTTATTTTGATGCATCCATTAAATTGACATGCATCATCCCATGATTGTGCACTATGCCATGATATTGATTGTTTATCTTCCTGTATTGTTTGTTTGCTTCTTCTCGGATAGACGACGACGTTGAGACCGACGATCTTTACGACACCCCTTCTGAGGATCTAGCCCAGTACCAGGCTACTGAGTTTGCAGGCAAGTTATCACTCACATGAACCACTGTGTTCCTTTCAACATTTGGTTACCGATACTTTCCGTTGTCTATTTCTGCTAGCCATATGAATTGTTTCTGTTACGAACCTATCACATGTTATCCTTTAACCCTGATATAGCCTCACCTCCACACCTATAACCCCATTGCTTGTTGCCCGTGTCTTACTAGTATGCTTAGGGTTGTTTTTGCTCGAGTCTGTTACCCGTTACTTTCTGTTACTATATTTCTATTATGTTCTAGGGCTCGATGTTAAACAACAACCTGTAAATCTTGAGGTAATAATAATTTGCTGATAAGGCACCGGCAGGAGGCCCGACGTGGTTTTGAGGCCTGCTAGTGTCGACCCTAATTAGGAAAAGGGTCTTGTCTACTGATCCATGATGAGCGCACTATCCGCATGTGGGAAGCGTGTATGGGCGCCCCCCTCAATTTGATTCGATTCACATCTCGTCCAAATCGCCACACTTAGTTCGGGATTTCCATTTGATGCACGCATATGCAGGTACGAACCCGAGGCCAGGGTGGAACTTTTGTAGTCGGCATTTAGGGCGGCGTGGTCTTCCAGTGCTATGAGGGTCCCCTTTTCTTCGTGGGGCTCGATTAGCCGCGCACGCACAGCACGTGGTGCTTTGGGCTTGATGCGAAGAAGAGTTGAGTTGTGTAGAGTGCCTCGCTTGGTGGAAGTGCATTTCCATCCTGGCGGGATATTCTTACGTGTACGGCCAAATTGGTGCACCCCTGCAGGGATAAATCTTCTCGAGAAGCCGTGTTTTCCGCGGTTATGGATTACTTGGTGAAAGTACTGGCTAACAAGTACTCAGAACAACTTACACCTAACTAATGATAACTTGACTAGTAATAGCCTTATTGCCACAATAACTTGGTCCATCATTAATCCAACTGTGTGAGTTATCCTCGGATTGCTTCTTTGGATAAGGGGCGAGATCCAGGATGGGTTTGTTGGTGGTTAGTTATAGTTGGTTGCGATACGCTATCTTATCTCTTTCTGTTAGCCGGAAGTGGTAGAACTCTGTAGTTGGTTAGAGCAGCCAGTTGCAGCATCTTTTATATCCCCTTCTTTCCGTTGAACCCAAAGCATCTGTGCTTGGTGTTGACGGGTTACACCTTGGTGAACTGTGAGTCTTGCTTGCCAGTACGTTTATGTACTGACCCCTTTGGGGTTGTGGTTTCCGCAGACTATGCTTACGAGGATCCCCGTTACGGCTACTACGTGGAGTTTGACGAGGCTGCTGACGAGTAGGTAGCGGACCCGGGCAGGATCCGAGACATCGTGGATGGGCTCTGTTTTTCTTTCAGTTCCCGGCTTCTTAAGCCTATTTGGATTTGTCTGTACTCAGACCCTTTGAATGCTTCCGCTGAGATGTAATGATGTTATGTTGGGACATGTGTCCTCTGGATGATTGTATTTGCTATCTCTGCTCTAGTGAGAGCTATTTGCAACTTATTTCCATCTTTTGTGTCTTAGAGATCTGTTGTGTTATCATTTTGTTTAACGCCGTTGACGTACCATGTGTGTATGGTATGAAGTACGTCAATGGTAGTATCCTGATTTCTATGGGATAGTTTACATCGACGGTGAATGGTAGAGATTGGTTGTCACACATAAGTGTTGGCCTACTCGTAAGAGATGCGGGTGCCGGTAAGCCCCGTAATCCAATCAACTACTGTTCAGTTCGTACGGTGAGTATCCTCTAGAAGTCCGGGTGCGACAAATGGTATCAGAGCCTGTCTGCCTGTAGGATCCCTTTTACTGGTCGCAGTTGAGTCTAGAAACTATTTTGTAGCTATATAGGAAAAATGAAACGTGAGAGTAGGAATTCTGCCATTTTATTTCTTTCCCCACCCACCCTCCCTTTTCTGGTAAGGAAGTGTAACGTTGTTTTCTCTTCTCACCTAAACTTTCAAGTTAGGTTTTCACGTATCCTGGTTTCTATGGGATAGTTATATCTACTAGACCATAGGAATGGAGGTGGTTGTGACATGATTTATCATGTTGCCTACTCACGATTGAGAACGGAGGCGTGTAAGCCCCGGAAGCAAATCCTCTATTCCTTAAGCAGTAGATATTGATCCTTTAGAAGCCCGGATGGGTTTTCCGTAGTACCTCAGGAGTTTTTGGTCTCGTGTTTCCCGTTGTTGCTTCGATATCTTGTTCTTATCAACATCCTTTTCGTCCGTTGAAACCTTGTTGTTGCTTTCCACTTCAGTTCTCTACCGGCGTCTAATCAAAACTTTCCCGATCATCTGCAGATGGATCTCAGGTTCTACCCGCAGGTGGTTCGGATGACTCGTTGCGAGAGCACTGCCGGTTATCCGGAGATGCTGAGAGACATGGTCACTTATCTGGGGTTCCGTTGGGCACCAGAGTACCAGGTCTACGAGCAGCAGCGAGAGTTTGACCAGACCTACTACCAGGCTATCGTCTACATTCTGTCAGATGATGGCATGAGCGTTGTCCACCGCTACGAGGCAGTAGGTTCCACAGTGGATATGGCCGTGCAGCAGGCAGCTTATGTGAGTCTCACCGTCCTTCGTGCTGACTACTGGGGATTTGACGATTCTATCTATCGCCACATCCCCCGTGGTTACATCACTTCGGAGGGAGCTCACTTCACTCTCTACGACAACCTGGATGTCTACGAGCATGATAACACCAGGCTGCACACCACCGCTCAGTTTGTGAGGCACAGTGACGCAGTTGCCACCACACTTTCTCAGGAATTGGCTTCAGTCAGAGAGCAGCTCTACCTTGCTTTGACTCGTCTGGCGACGTACACCACAAACTTTGTTGGAGATGAGCGCTTTGCACGTTTCGATCAGCCAGTTGGACGTTGTCTGCCAGATGCTGGAGGTTACGAGCCGATCAAAGGTCCACTCCTCAACCTCGGTGCTGGTTACACTGGGATTCCACGCTTTGGAGCACAGGGAGTCGACGCTATGTACTTCACCACACCTAGAGTCGCTCTCAGTCCACGTCAGATCTACGTGGATCGTCGTTCTACCTACTTTCGTGGGCGTGCTCCTCACCGTACCTCTCGTCGTACTACTCACCGCCGTCCTGCGTGATGAGCATGGGAGTACCGATGTATCCATTTTTAGCTATGTTTAGTTATCCTTTGGCATTCGAACCATTTATGGTGTGTGGATATTCTGATGTATTTGAACATGTGATGATGTACCTGTTGGTTATCTATTCATGCGTCGGAATAATCTCTCTTTCGGTTACCAAGTCTATCCTTTTCTGTTGTTGTGCTAAAATGCATTTTCATTCAGGATGCCGCCAACAAGGAACAACCCGCCTGAGCCACCGCCAATCACGGAGCTGTTGACTCAGATGACTCAGGTCGTGGCACAGATGGCCCAGTTCCAGACTAACCAGCACAACAACCAGAATGCTCCACGAGTCAGTATCAAGGAGTTTCTGAGTCTGGGGCCGAGAGCTTTCGTGGCAACACGTGAGCCTCTGGATGCTGATGACTGGATCCGTGAGATGGCCAGGGCTCTGGACATTGCTCACATTGCTGAGGAAGATAAAGTCAAGTATGCCACCTACCTACTGAAGGGTCAGGCAGCTACCTGGTGGGAGAACTACCAGACCATGAGAGCTGGATACCCAATCACCTGGGTTTGTTTCAAGGATGCCTTCCTGAAGCACCACATTCCAGATGGTCTCATGGAAAGGATGCGTGAGGAGTTTTGCTCTCTCAAGCAGGGCAAGCTGGACGTCATTGGCTATCAGAACGAGTTCAATCGTCTCGCTCGTTACGCTGGTGATGAGGTGTCCACTGAGGCTAAGAAGATGGCAAGGTTCCGCCGAGGTTTTAACCCGGAACTCAAGTACGCCCTCACCAACATCAAGGCCAAAGACTTCGAGGAGCTCGTTAACACCGCGCTCAATGAAGAAAATGGGCGCAAGGCGTTCGAGGAGTCTCGGAAGCACTCGCGTGAGGGTGGTTCCTCCTCCAACATGACCACCCCTCCGCAGAAGCGCCGAATCTGGGTGCCAAATGGTGCTGTCACTAGGGCTCCATATGCCCAAGCTTCTCCAGGCTTTGCTCCCCGCCCACCCAACCCATCTCAGATGCATGGTCAGAGGTTCTCAATGGGGCAGCCAAGGCCAGATGCACCTCGTGTCGTCACTTGCTACAAGTGCAAGCAGATGGGGCACTACGCTGACAAGTGCACTCAGAGGCAGCTACCTCCACCACCACCTCGCCCCAACACCAACCAGGCAATGGTGCGCGCTCCCCCGGCTAAAGCCTTCAACTCCAACAACAGGCCTGTCGGGAGGACCACGAGGGTGAATCATATCAAGGCCGACAAAGCTGAGGAAGCTGCTGACGTCGTTCTCGGTATATTACCCGTAAACTCTTTCCCAGCTAAAGTGTTGTTTGATACCGGAGCATCGCATTCTTTCGTGTCAAAGATCTTTGCGACAGCAATTAAGCTCCCCTTTGCTGGTTTGGGTTCCCCGCTAGTAGTAAACTCCCCTGGAGCAACTATGCAAACTTCCAAGATCAGTCATGAAAATAAGATTCTAATTGGAGGTCACATATTCCTTGCTTCTCTCATTCTGCTTGGCAATTCTGACATTGATGTCATTCTTGGCATGGATTGGTTGAAGGCCAATAAAGCTACGATTGATTGTGCTCAGAAGTCAATAACTCTGTTCCACCCTTCTGGCCAGATAGTCTATTCTCCAAGTGAATCAAGTTCTGTTCAGCTATACACCCTCGATGCTAAACCTCTACCTCTACTTGAAAATGTTCCGGTGGTTTGTGAATTCCCTGACGTCTTTCCAGAAGAGTTGGCAGGGATGCCTCCGGACAGAGGAGTTGAGTTCGTGATCGAGCTTGAACCAGGTACTGCTCCAATCTCTAAGCATCCATACAAGATAGCTCCTCCTGAACTGAAATTGTTGAAGGAGCAAATTGATATGTACATGGAAAAAGGTTACATTCAACCTAGTTCCTCCGCTTGGGGTTGCCCAACTCTGTTCGTTGCAAAGAAGGATCAAACGAAGAGACTCGTGGTTGACTATCGTCCTCTCAACGAGAAAACCATCAAAAACAAGTATCCAATTCCTCGTATCGATGATCTTTTTGATCAACTTGCTGGAGCCTCAATATTCTCAAAGTTGGACTTGAGGATGGGTTACCATCAAATAAAGATCAGAAAGGAAGATATTCCAAAAACAGCTTTCACCACTCGTTACGGTCTATATGAATACACCGTCATGTCCTTTGGTCTCACCAATGCACCTGCGACATTCTCAAGACTCATGAATTCTGTCTTCCATGAATACCTCGACAAGTTCGTTGTGGTATATCTCGATGACTTTCTGGTCTACTCAAAATCTGAGGAAGATCATGGAGAACATCTTCGTCTCACTCTCATGAAACTTCGCGAGCATCGTCTATATGCCAAGTTCTCCAAATGTGAGTTCTGGATTCCAGAAGTTGCTTACCTTGGTCATGTCATCTCCGCCAAGGGCATAGCCATTGATCCAGAAAAGGTTAAAGCAATTGTGGATTGGAAACCTCCTAAGACGGTGAAGCAAGTTAGAAGTTTTCTTGGTTTGGCTAGCTATTGCCGTCGTTTCGTCCAAAACTTTTCCAAAATTGCCAAACCTCTCACTGATCTTACAAAGAAGGACAAGAAGTTCGTTTGGTCTCCACAATGTGATGAAAGTTTCAATCTCCTGAAGACTAAACTCACTTCTACCCCAGTTCTGGTTGGCCCAGATACTACCAAACCTTTCCAGATATTATGCGATGCATCTCTACAAGGTCTAGGTGCAGTTCTTATGCAAGAACGTCAAGTTGTGGCTTATGCTTCACGTCAGTTGAATTCACATGAGCAAAACTATCCCACACATGACCTAGAACTTGCAGCAGTTGTGTTTGCCCTCAAGAAATGGAGACAATACTTGTTGGGTAATCGCACTGAAATCTTTTCCGATCATAAGAGTCTGAAATACATCTTCACTCAACCAGATCTAAACCTCAGGCAAAGGAGATGGATTGAAAAGATTAAAGACTTTTATCTCACCATTTCTTACACTCCAGGCAAGGCTAATGTTATGGCCGATGCTCTCAGTCGCAAGTCCTATTGCAATAATCTCATGATCATGGAAAGCCAACCTCCACTTCATGAAGAATTCCAGAAGCTGAACCTTGGTCTTGTTCCTCAAGGATATCTTGCGAGCTTGACAGCCAGTCCAACTCTCGAGGACAAGATTCGTTCTAAACAACTTCGTGATGCTGAAATCAAGAAGATGGTAGAACACATCAAAGAAGGCAAGGAGAAATTTAAGTCCTTCTCAATTGATGACAAAGGAACTGTGTTCTTTGAAGGACGCATTGCAGTTCCTCAAGTTCAAAGTCTCAAAGATATCATTCTCAAGGAGGCTCATGAAACTCCTCTCTCCATCCACCCTGGAAGTACAAAGATGTACCAGGATCTTAAGACACTGTATTGGTGGCCTGACATGAAACGTGAAATTGCTCAATACATTTCTGAATGCGACGTTTGTCAACGTGTTAAGGCAGTCCATCAGAAAACAGCCGGTCTACTCCAACCTCTGAAAATCCCTGAGTGGAAGTGGGACATGATTGAAATGGACTTCGTCACTGGTTTTCCAAAGTCCAAGAGGGGCAACGATGCAATCTTTGTTGTTATTGATCGTCTCACTAAAGTAGCTCACTTCTTTGCTGTCAAAGAAACAATCTCAGCTAGCCAGTTAGCAGAACTCTACACAGCAAAGATTGTTCCTCTTCATGGTGTCCCATTGGAAATAAGCTCAGACCGTGGAAGCATCTTCACTTCTCATTTCTGGAAAAGCTTTCAACAAGCTTTGGGCACCAAACTTCTGTTCAGCACAGCTTATCACCCTCAGTCTCAGGGGCAAGTCGAAAGAGTCAATCAG
Source organism: Alopecurus myosuroides (assembly GCA_028641055.1). Lineage (NCBI taxonomy): Eukaryota > Viridiplantae > Streptophyta > Magnoliopsida > Poales > Poaceae > Alopecurus > Alopecurus myosuroides. The sequence continues at coordinate 228,458,371 of CM054060.1, read as the reverse complement.
ATTCTCGAGGATATGCTCAGAGCATGTGGTCTCTCCTTTGGCATGAAATGGGAGGATTGCCTTCCATATGCTGAATTCTCCTACAACAACAGCTACCAGGCAAGCCTAGGTATGGCACCATTTGAAGCACTCTATGGCCGCAGATGCAGGAGTCCAATCAATTGGTCTGGAGCTGGTGAACGTTCACTCTTAGGCCCTGACATTGTTAAGGAAGCCGAGGAGAAAGTTCGCATCATTCGTGACAATCTCAAGATTGCTCAGTCTCGTCAGAAAAGCTACTATGACAGCAAGCACAGGGATATGATCTATGCACCTGGTGACAAGGCATATCTCCGTGTAACTCCCCTCAGAGGCACTCATCGTTTTGGTGTGAAAGGAAAGCTCGCACCAAGATACATTGGTCCTTTCAACATTCTCTCAAGGCGTGCGGAAAATGCCTATCGTCTTGAACTTCCGGAAAAACTATCCAAGGTGCACGATGTGTTTCACGTGTCACAGCTCAAGAGGTGTTTCAAATATCCAGATCGTGCAGTTGATCATGATTCCATTGAACTGCAAGATGATCTATCTTATGAGGAGCACCCTGTTCGTATTCTCGATGAGACCGAGCGTAAGACTCGCAACAAGAGCACCAAGTTCTTGAAAGTGCAATGGTCGCATCATTCCGATAAAGAGGCAACGTGGGAGACCGAAGAGGATCTTCGAAAGAAGTATCCGGACCTTTTCGCTTCTCAGTAAGGAATCTCGGGGCACGATTCCTTCAAGGGGGGGCGTTTTGTAACATCCCAAGTATGAAAAACCACCCCTAGCATGTTTGTTTCTTGTTTAATTAAAGTATTGCATCATGTCATCATATTCATTAAGTTGTTTGCATTTGTTTTACTTTGTTTTCATTTGGTTTGCATCTGTTTTTTCTCTGTTTCCACAATTCAAATTCAAACATTATCCAAACATTTATTTCATACTTGCTCTGTTACAACCTTTTAGATAAAGATTTCAAATAAAAACAACCATTTGATTCCATGTTATTCCATAATGCTCAACTATTGAAATGATGGTTTTAATCAACCAATTATTTCCAATTTGCAAGTCAAAATTCAAATCAAATCATCAAACAGTACCCAATTTGAATTTATGCAAATTATACAACATTCCTAATCAATTGTTTGTAATTAAACATAGGGTTCACCCTATTAAAAAGTTTGGTTTCATTAATAGTCACTTAATAAGCAATTTCTCCCAAAATTGAATTAAATCACAAACAGCATTTTAATTTGAAACTTTTTGGAAAAAAAAGTTAGCATTCAGTTGCTATGGAAGAAACTAACCTAACCATAATTTTTCTAATTTTTTCCTAGCCCTAAAACCTATCAAATCCTTCCATTTTTATTTCTGCAAAAAAAAAACATAAGGAGAAAATTCAAAAAATAAAAACTGGCGCCAGGGGGCAGTGGGCTGCGCCCAGCCCACTCTTCCCTTCTCCCCGCGCGGGCCCAGCCCTTTCTCTTCCCCGCGCGGCCCGGTACCGGTTCGCCTTTCTTTTCCTCGTCGTCCTCGCGTACGGCAGCAATCGCAGCCGTGCCACGTCGCCGCCGCGGCACCCCGACGGCCAGGAGATCTCCTGGAGCCCTATAACTACCACCCTAGGTCCCCGCGCCGTAGCCCTAAACCCTAGACCCCCTATCCCCTCGAGCTCCGCCGCCAATCGCCACCTCGCTGCCCCGTTTCCCCTCTCTGATTTTCTCACCGGAGCGCGCCGTCTGAATCCGCCATGGCAGCCACCGCAGCAGCCCTCCATCGTCCGCGCTAACCACGGGGATCGAGCCGCCGCTTCTCCCTCGAGCCCCTCGACACCACCGCAGCCGCAGAGGAGGTCCAGATCGCCGCCGCCGTCCACGTCGTTGCCGCCACCGGTTCTGCCCCGAGCCTCTGCAACGGCTACTTCGCCGGTGAGCAGCCGCTGTCCCCCTCCGTTTCCCTCCTCCTCTGCACGCTTGCATCCACAACACCACCTCGCACACGCAACACCACCCCAGCGATCAGCACAACGAGCAACGCATCGGTGATCGCCGGCCGCCGTCGTTCACTGTCAGGGTTCAGTTCGACGCGCGCGCAAAGTTCAGTTAACGCGCAGTTGAACGATAACCTCATCGCGCCCCTGTATCTGACAAAACTGACGAAACACCGCAATGGTAACACTGCCTCCCTCGCTCGCGCACGGTCGCGGGTTCGAGCCCTCGCGCCCGCGGAATAAAACCAATTTTTTACGCGCAGGGCTGACAGGCAGGCCCCACCCGTCAGTGGCCCTCGCTGCCACGCGCGCGCACGCTGTCCACGCTGGCCCTAGGGCCCACGGGCAGTGCCCTAGGTTCGCCAGCTGCGCGGTAGAAAAGGTTTTCAACCTTTTCTGTTTTAATCAAAGTCCTTTTAAATTGCAGTTTGGTCCCTAAAACTAAAACCCTAATAACTTTTATTTTGTAACTCCAAATAATAAAAGTAAAATATGTGTGTTGATCCAAATTCAATTATCTACCTATTGGTAACATTTGTTTTCTGTTTTGAATTTTCCAAATGCATTTCAAATTTGAATTCAAACAATTCATTTGTAATTTGACAAATTGCATAACTAATTCATAATTAATCCAAATAATGCAAATAAAATATGTTTTCCATACCATTTTGAACCACCTATTCAAATATAAATTTTGTTTCATGGTTTGAATAATTAAAATTGCTTAAATAATTTAAACCTTGTTTAAATCATTTAAATTTGCTAAATTCATAACTTGCTCAAATTAAATTATTTTTGAACATATAAAATATGTTTTCAAACTAGAAAAGTTTAAAATTTTCAAATATGAATTTGAATTTATGATTGGAACAAATACAATTCAAATAATATTCAAACTTGTTTTAAATTCATTTAAAACTTGTTTAATTTTGTTTAAGTCATAATAAATTCATCCTAATTCCCCTTTCAATATTTGAAACATGTAATCCAACTAAAATTTTGTGTTCTTTTCAAATATGAATTTTGTTATTTATTTTGCACAATTTAACTTGGTGAAAACAACAACTATTTGTGTAATCCCTTTAAGGAACCCAAAATCCCTTAACTTAATAAATAAATTTCTAAACTTGGCAAACCCTATTTTAACTTGGTTCTATTGTTGTTATTTTGTTGTTTTCCTCATCCATGCATCATACTAATCCACCTTCATCTGTTGATTAGTTGGAAAACAAATAATCTAACCAAAAATTCATGGGCTTTTCATATGCAACTCAAAATTGCATATGTGCCCATTTAAATTGTGTTACCATGTCAACTAGTTTATTTTGATGCATCCATTAAATTGACATGCATCATCCCATGATTGTGCACTATGCCATGATATTGATTGTTTATCTTCCTGTATTGTTTGTTTGCTTCTTCTCGGATAGACGACGACGTTGAGACTGACGATCTTTACGACACCCCTTCTGAGGATCTAGCCCAGTACCAGGCTACTGAGTTTGCAGGCAAGTTATCACTCACATGAACCGCTGTGTTCCTTTCAACATTTGGTTACCGATACTTTCTGTTGTCTATTTCTGCTAGCCATATGAATAGTTGTTTCTGTTATGAACCTATCACATGTTATCCTTTAACCCTGATATAGCCTCACCTCCACACCTATAACCCCATTGCTTGTTGCCCGTGTCTTACTAGTATGCTTAGGGTTGTTTTTGCTCGAGTCTGTTACCCGTTACTTTCTGTTACTATATTTCTATTATGTTCTGGGGCTCGATGTTAAACAACAACCTGTAAATCTTGAGGTAATAATAATTTGCTGATAAGGCACCGGCAGGAGGCCCGGCGTGGTTTTGAGGCCTGCTAGTGTCGACCCTAATTAGGAAAAGGGTCTTGTCTACTGATCCATGATGAGCGCACTATCCGCATGTGGGAAGCGTGTATGGGCGCCCCCCTCAATTTGATTCGATTCGCATCTCGTCCAAATCGCCACACTTAGTTCGGGCTTTCCATTTGATGCACGCATATGCAGGTACGAACCCGAGGCCAGGGTGGAACTTTTGTAGTCGGCATTTAGGGCGGCGTGGTCTTCCAGTGCTATGAGGGTCCCCTTTTCTTCGTGGGGCTCGATTAGCCGCGCACGCACAACACGTGGTGCTTTGGGCTTGATGCGAAGAAGAGTTGAGTTGTGTAGAGTGCCTCGCTAGGTGGAAGTGCATTTCCATCCTGGCGGGATATTCTTACGTGTACGGCCAAATTGGTGCACCCCTGCAGGGATAAATCTTCTCGAGAAGCCGTGTTTTCCGCGGTTATGGATTACTTGGTGAAAGTACTGGCTAACAAGTACTCAGAACAACTTACACCTAACTAATGATAACTTGACTAGTAATAGCCTTATTGCCACAATAACTTGGTCCATCATTAATCCAACTGTGTGATTTATCCTCGGATTGCTTCTTTGGATAAGGGGCGAGATCCAGGATGGGTTTGTTGGTGGTTAGTTATAGTTGGTTGCGATACGCTATCTTATCTCTTTCTGTTAGCCGGAAGTGGTAGAACTCTGTAGTTGGTTAGAGCAGCCAGTTGCAGCATCTTTTATATCCCCTTCTTTCCGTTGAACCCAAAGCATCTGTGCTTGGTGTTGACGGGTTACACCTTGGTGAACTGTGAGTCTTGCTTGCCAGTACGTTTATGTACTGACCCCTTTGGGGCTGTGGTTTCCGCAGACTACGCTTACGAGGATCCCCGTGACGGCTACTACGTGGAGTTTGACGAGGCTGCTGACGAGTAGGTAGCGGACCCGGGCAGGATCCGAGACATCGTGGATGGGCTCTGTTTTTCTTTCAGTTCCCGGCTTCTTAAGCCTATTTGGATTTGTCTGTACTCAGACCCTTTGAATGCTTCCGCTGAGATGTAATGATGTTATGTTGGGACATGTGTCCTCTGGATGATTGTATTTGCTATCTCTGCTCTAGTGAGAGCTATTTGCAACTTATTTCCATCTTTTGTGTCTTAGAGATCTGTTGTGTTATCATTTTGTTCAACGCCGTTGACGTACCATGTGTGTATGGTATGAAGTACGTCAATGGTAGTATCCTGATTTCTATGGGATAGTTTACATCGACGGTGAATGGTAGAGATTGGTTGTCACACATAAGTGTTGGCCTACTCGTAAGAGATGCGGGTGCCGGTAAGCCCCGTAATCCAATCAACTACTGTTCAGTTCGTACGGTGAGTATCCTCTAGAAGTCCGGGTGCGACACCAACCACCATCCGAGCACGTTGGAGACGATCATCAGGCCCTGGATCTATGTTGGAGTGTGCCAAGACGAAATCAAAAGGCCTCACCGGGAAGTTCGCCATGGCTGAGCTCTGTGCAGGCAGGGGAACAGAGGTGTTGAGAAGAGGCGAAGTGTCTGAGCGTTCCAGGTCCCCAAGGGGGTCTCGGGTGGTCAAAGCCAGGTCGGGCCTAGAATGTGAATCGTCCACCGCCGCTGATGCCAAATTGGGAGATGTACTTCCTTTTGGTACCCATAAAAGCCGCTGACTGCAATCAAGAGATTGATGACCCTGCTGTTTGCATCGCCGACATGTAATCTTCGGGAAATTAGGAATAAAATGATCTGATGCGACTGCCTCTGAATAATCCGGTATGAATAATCCGGTTAGCTTCTGTCTTGCGCAGGCACCTAAAACGGATATTCCGGCTGCCCCGGAATAATCCGGTACCAATAATCCGGTTAGCAACTCTGAGTTCCATCTTAAGTCCTTAGCCGAATTCGAGCAGAAACTTCCTCAACCGAAATATCCGGTACGAAGTAAATAATCCAGTACCAATATTACGGATCTTCTTTGTCCCGAACTGGACAGAAATCATCCTAACCGGAATATCTGGTTTCCCAGAATAATCCGGTTAGAATAATTTGGTTGCTCACTGTCCCAAATCCCTTAGCCCAATCTTCACCGATATTTTCGGTGATCGATGCCGATGTTAAGTATAACACCTGCTTATGCATGTAAAATGCATAGATGAATTTTGCATATTTTCACATGGTTTTCTATTACATATTGCAGCATATAAGAGTATAATTCAATGTTTTATAGTATTTTGGGGTTAAATTACAAAGTCCCCCAACTTTTATGGAATTAACCCTGCCTGTCAGAAACCCCGTTTTCTATATTTTTGACGTTTCAGGGGGCAAACTTCCGCGAAATCACCTGAAAATCTGCGGGGGGTCATTTTCTTGGAAGGAGAAGACTTGCGGGCGAAGGATCCACGAGAATTGGGCAAGGAGGCCCAAAAGAGGACCCTCCACGCGGCCAGATTCCTTGGCCGCGTGAGAGGCCCCCCTTTGGCCCCTGTGGCCCCAATTCCTTCCATCTTCGACTTACCGAGTCCGTCTTGACCTAAAACCGACTATAAAAAGGGTCCCCCGTACCCTTACGGAGGAGAGCGCCGCCGAAACACCAAAACACCAAAACAGAGACCTGGAGTTCCAGATTGGAGGGGGAAAACTCCGACGGGGCGCCGCCGGTGTGATCTCCTACCCCTCTAACGTCATCTCCATCGACATATCCATGAAGAGGGAGTAGTCCACCCCAGGGCTATGGGTTTGTGGAAGTAGCACCTGTATCTCTCTCTCTATGTGCTTCACTAATTAGATCCGTATGAGCTGCCTCACATGATTACGGACACCGTTGTAATTCCTATGTGGTGGATCTTTTCTGTGAATTATTGAATCTGAGATTGCAATTGTTTCTCTTGAGTTATTTGAGTAGATGTATCTTATGTACCCCGTTTTTATTTGCTAGATTTGATCAATCTAGTTCTTGAGAGCGTGTGTGGGGTGATGGGTGCATTAGTTGGAGTAACGGGGGGTGGCTAGTGTTGTGAAAGTGACAGAAGTTCAGCGATCCACTTAGGTTTTGTTATACCTTTCTTAGTTACCTCAATAGGGATAAAAATGAGTACCTTGTTGATGCACCCAAAATGCATCTACTTTTCCAAGCACTTTGCATCGTATTTCTCTCCGGAGTCCCCCCATAATTGAATAAATCTGCAGAATCTGACGCTGTTTTTAGCAAAAGTCTTCTTTCCGTCTATTTTCGCAAGACTTTTCACAGGGGACGAAAACCACGTAACTTTTTATGGAAAAGAAGGGGAATGAGCACCAGATGGGGCCGGGGGGCCACCCGAGGGCCAAAAGGGGGCCCCACACGCGGCCAGATTCCTTGGCCGCGTGGGGTCACCCCCTTTGGGCCCAGATGGCCCACTCCGGCTAGGTCTTCGACGTACCCCTCCATATATACGAGAAACTGACGGGTTTCAAAGGGGAGGACTGTTCGCGAAACGGAGCGCCGCCGCCACCACGATCTTCGATTTCGGAGTAAGATTGATCCGGGATTTCACCCCCGGAGGTGGAATTCGAGGGGTTTCGTCACCATCATCATCACCACCATCATCTCCATCAACCATGAGCTCCATCACCCCCTCCATGTGTGAGTAGTTGCTGTAGGCATGTGAGGTGTGAGGGGTTTTGGATGAGATTGATCATGTAATTGCTACCCGGTATGCGGGATCTAGGGGTTTGTCTTGAGAATTCTTATGTCTTATGTTGATGCACTATTGCTAGGCTTAATGTTTGTTACTAGGGCCCAAGTGGCATGATTTCAGTACTAAACTTACATTGCTACATCATATATTTGAGTTTGGTATCTATCTGCAATGTGTATTACCTGCTATTATGTTGAACATGCGAACCCTAAAGTGACAGCTAGGGAAAACAAGGGGGATATGTTCTAGTTTGAGGATTATGTGTGTTCATGGAGTGTTAATGCGTTGGTCCGGGCTATTCGAAAGGGTAGACCTTAATTACCTGTAGTTCCAAATTGGCCCCGGTGTAATGGGCAGGTAGGACAATAGGCTTTGTGCAAATTCTCTTGGTTAGTACGCACAATAATTTACGAAACACACACCTACATAAAACTGAGATAGAGAAAGGCCCCGCTGCTAGCAAAACATTATTACATGATCAATCTTATCCGTGCAACACCCCGCTGTCACCTCATGCCTGCGTTTTAGTCTCTGGTTTACTTTCACTCTTTTCCGATGAAAACTGGGAAAACACTTGCTCTCCATTTACTTTCTGTTTGTTTACGTTCACTGCATTATTACACTCACCACTCTCGCTGCAAGTTTGTTGATACACAGGTGTGGTTGGAGTGACGTCCCAATTGCTAAAGTCTCACTGGTATTCTTGTGTTCCCACTTCGTCGAACTACAAATTTGGGTAATACTTCCCATCGAAGACTACGATTGATCTCCTGCACTTGGGAGCCATCAAGACTGTTTTCTCGCGCCGTTGCCGGGGAGCCTAGCTTTATTGGTAAGACCACTTGTTATTGTCTACTTGCTGCACTTTCTTGTTCCCTACAATGGGAAAGGGAAAGGACACTTCGAAGGAGGTAATGCCTTCGACTACTCGTTCTGGTAATGATTTGCCTAGTAGACCAAATTTTTCACCTAATATTGTTTCTACTGTGGCTGCTAAGAAAAAGAAAGGAATAGCTGGTAAATCACCATTGTCAAAAATGTCTACTAGTACATCTAATGATCAAACACTTGATAATGTGGACAAAGAACTAGCTTCTGAAATTCCTGAAACTATTGAAACACCTGAGGCAAATGAAACACCTGAAACAACTGAAATTCCTGAATCTTCTGTAGATGAAAATGTAGAACTTGAGCTAGAAAGAAATGAGACTCGTAGAGAGTATGAATATGGGGCCTCTTCTGAAGAAGAAGAAGCATGTATTGAGGCCTTTATATCACCTGATTATACAAAACTTGATAAACCCTCTATTTATGATGATGCATCTCTTGGAAACTGTTTTGCTGCTACTAGGAATTTGTGTGGCCCAGCTATTAGAATTAGAGATAAAGATTATGAATTCAATGTTAATCCTGAGATAATTGAGATAGTTGAGGAGTCTAGATTATGTGGAAAGGATGAGGAGTCTCCTCTTGATCATATTGCTGAATTGCATGCTTTATCTACTACATTTGGAAATGATGAAATCCGTCAACATTATTTATTCTTAAAATTGTTTCCTTTTTCTTTGGGTGAAGATGCTAGAGTTTGGTATAATCGTTTAGGAACTGCATGTATTACTAGTAAGGAAGAATACTTGCAATTGTTTTTCAATAAATATTTTCCTGCTGAAAGGATACATGCATTAACTGTTGAAATTGGCAATTTTAAACAAGATAAGAAAGAGAGTCTACCCCAAGCTTGGGGAGATTTGGTAAAATGTGTAAGAAATGTCCTGGTCATGGTTTTAAACCTCATGAATTGCTTGATATATTCTATAATGGACTAATGGGGGAAACAAGAGACTACCTTGATAGTATTGCAGGGAATATCTTTAGGGGCAGAAGTGTTGATGAAGCAATTGAATTACTGGAGTCTATTCTCGAGAATGAAGATGATTGGAACATTGAGGAGATAGATAAAAATGAGACACTCCCAGAGAAGAAAGGAGGTATACTCGAATTGAACCAAGAAACAATGGCTGAAGCTTCCAAGGATATTAAAGAGAAGGGAATTAAAACCTCTCATCTCAAGGAATTATCTGAAATGGGTATTAAACTTCCTACTGATGAACCATGCTTTCCGATTCAAGTGAACTCTATACTCCCTATGGAAGGTAATGAGGAGGTAACACCTCCTGTTGATGTCTCTTATGTTAACAATTTTGCTTATCACGATAAGCCCGAGGAGCGTAAAATTAGAATGACTATCATGGAAAACCATCATAAAATTAATTTCCTCCGCGAAAATTTAAATGCTAGTGTAGGGGAAGTTAAAAGAATTGTTAAACATTGTGAAATGATGAACAATCAAGTTGAGCAAATGATTTCTTTACAAAATCAATTGTATGAAAATATGAATAAACAAAAACAATTATGAGGAGTTAATACAAGGGGAGGTGCAAGCACCCAGGATCCTGATTATCCTGATGATCATCCTAAAAGAAAAGAGGAATTTGCTCTTAAAGATAAATCTTTTGCAGGAAAATCTCCCAATGAAAGTGAGCATGATGATGACTCCAATGAGCAAGACAAGGATATTTCTATTTCTGATGCTGAAACTGAGGATGATAATAATGAAGAAGAAGAATCATCTCCACCTGATATTGAACAACATGATGATAATAATGAAGAAGCTGCTGGTAAGGAGGATCCTCAGCCTCCTATTGAGAATACCAAGAAGAAGAAGAAACCAAATAAAGATAAAGATAAAGGTAAAGAAAGGGATCCATGGGTACAAAGACCCATTCCATATCCCCAAGAGGTATCAAAAACAAAAGATGAAGAGAGGTATGGGAAATTTTATGATATGATTAAGAATATGAAATTAGAGATTCCACTTATTGATGCTATTAAGAATCCTCCATATTCAAAATACATGAAAGATATTGTCACTAATAAAAGAAAGATACCTACTGATGCTATTACTGCTATGCTTGCTGATTATTCATTTAAAGGAAAATTTCCTGAAAAACGTGGAGATCCTGGTATTCCTACTACTCCTTGCAAAATTAAAGAAGCCTATGTGAAATATGCGTTATGTGATTTAGGAGCTGGTGTTAGTGTTATGCCTTTCTCACTATATAATAAGCTTAATTTGAACAAACTAGTTCCAACAGAAATATCTTTACAAATGGCTGATAAAACAACTGCTGTACCTATAGGAATATGTGAGGATGTTCCCATCTCTATTGCTAATGAGTTGATACCTACTGATTTTGTTATATTAGAAATGCCTGAAGATGATAATCTATCTATTATTCTTGGTAGACCTTTTTTGAATACTGCAGGAGCTGTGATAAATTGCACTGAGAGCAAAGTGACATTTAATGTTAAAGGCAAAGAGCACACTATTTATTTTCCCAAGAAGAAACATGTTACAAGTATGAGCACAAGTGTGAATGCTATACAAATAAATTCCATTAAGATTGGTAGCATTGAAATACCTATACCACCTCCAGCACCAAGGTATGAAATATTGATGATTGGGACCATTCCAATCAAATATGAGGTAACTTGATTTATTGTTTTATAATAAGTAATAATAAGAATCATGAGCTATATTCTATACATGTTGCTAATGATACCTGATCAACCTCATTACTAATGTGGAAATGATAAAGGCATGATTCACAAACATTTAAATTGCGTTTTTATGTTATTTGCTTTAAAATTGTGATACATAGACATAGTATTAAAAAATTTAGAATCAGAAATCACAGAATATGAAGTTTTAGAAATTCTCTGTAGAAAAGTTTCACGTAAAATTCCAGAAAAATTAGGGGGTCAGTTTTTTGCCCGAAGGGACCAGCAGCCAGTGGGGGAGCACCAGCAGGCCACCAGGGGCCAAAATAGGTACCTTCACGCGGCCAGATTCCTTGGCCGCCTGGGATACCCCATTTTTGGCCACAAGTGGATGCTGGGGCCCATCCAATGCTCATCTACTCCCTTTCGACCAAAAACCAACCCCAGTTCATCTCCTCCATTTTTCCCGTGCTCTGTTTCTCCATCAATCCTCGATCTCCACATTTGAGGCAGATTTTTCAAATCTGTTTGATGGAATCACTCCTTGGTATGTAACTCCTTCACTCATCCAATTACTTTTTGCTCCCATGCTTTGTGTATGAAGTATTTTGCTGCACTAGGTGTCACCTATTATGTCTAAGAACTCCATGAATTTAAGTTTTCTAGTTGATATGGATGCATGATATTGATTAGAGGACTAGTTATGGATGCCTTAGCAATGTTTTAGAGTGATAAAATTTAATTTTTGTTGAATTTTATTTTGGTACAGCAAGGTAACATGCTGAACAAGGGAAAGGCATTGCTTGGGATGTCCTCAAGGACAAGGAGAAGAGAATCAAGGGTGTCCAACAATCATGATGATAATCAGTTATGGGAGGATGAATTGGTTTTTGCAGGTGAAAATCTGCGTGTCCATACCACAAGATGGCAAGACCCCGAAGTTCTTGAACATTGGGGGATTGCTGAAGATTTCCAAGCCTTTGCTGCAACAACGGGGCTGCTTGAGTTCTCACGCCATCCACGCAACACATATGTGGAACTCACGAGGGAATTCATCTCTACATTTAGGTTTGAGGGACCGGTGGTGCACCAGAAAATTAAGTCTAAGAACCCTCCTCCAGCTAATTTTGTCATTAAATTTACAATGAGGGGGCAGCATTTAGTCATGTCATTAGAGGAATTCTGTAAGGCTATACGTGTACCAACTACGGGGTTATGGGATGAAACATATGCTGATTCTAGAGAAGAACTTGTCACATTCTGGCGTAGCATTGCTAAAAATATTCCTGAAAGAATGAATAGAGGCAAACTCACATGCATCCAACACCTGGGCCTTAGATATTTTGCATTGTTTCTTGCTAGAGGATTCCTTGCTAGGGATAACACTTCTGCTTGCACTGGTCCTATGATCTATTTATTAAAATGTGCAATGGAAAATACAACACCTATATATAACCTGGGAACCATACTTGCTAGAACTTTGCATTTAGCTGTGAGTAGGAATGGCACGGATAAAACTCCTTTATATGTTGGTGCCATTGCCACTTTAATCCATGAATACATTATGGCAGAACGAGGTTTTAATGATAACTTGGGTACCATGGTAAATGAGTCTCGACTGCTGGATTTTGGTTTACTTTTTCGCATGGATATGAGCAGGGATGAGAAAGAATATTTTTCATATTGCTATAAGGATTCTAATGGGCACATTGTGTCTGTTAGGATCCCTTGTGCTGACTTGTTTGACAGGGAGACAAAGTGGACTATGCAAGAAGAGCCACAACAAGAAGAGCAACAACAGGAGGAGCCCCAATACCAGGCGCCTATGGCATATCCCTGGGGCTTCCCTGAACCACACCTTGGAGCACAGGCATGGCAGGATCCATCCTTCTTCCAGGGAGCTTCGTCGAGTGGTGGACATGATTACCACCCAGGATACTAGCTTGATCACAAGCTTGGGGAGTATTTCTCTCCCTCCTCATTCGTTGTGTTATATCACTTGCATGTTATTTGTTGTTTTATGTTCTTTAAATCTGAAAAACACAAAAATATTTTTGTTATTTGTTAGCTAGTTTACTTCTGGTTATTTACATTATGTTTCTAAAAATCAAAAACCACAAAAAGATTTTTGTTTTCTTGAGTTTAGTATAAATACGGAGCTGCAGGAATTGCTGAAATATGTTCACTGTTATATGCTTTAATCTTTACTTGTGACTCCGTTTGAGCTGAAAATTTAATCACTACTGCAACTTTTTATGGCCTTCACCTCTGTAAAACATGAGAAACTTTTGAGGTGTTTAGGTAGGTAAACAAATTGCTGAATGCAGTAACTTTTTATAGCAAGATTTGAGTTTTTATTGAGCAGTTCAAGTGGGGAGAGGAGAACAACAATGATATGATAATGTGCTTGAAGGGATGAAAGGTATGACACCTTTGCCGTGCTTATGTATGCTTTTTAATAACAGCAAGTGCACACCTTATGATTCCCTTAACACTTAGTGACATAATAGCCATTGTTTATCTTCTCCGTGGTTTAGTAGAATATATTCTGATGCAACTGAAATATTGTTTAGTGTCATTACTTGGCTGATGGATTGAATAATTGTAGCCTTAAGCAAAGGTTTACGCATCCCATTGTGCTTACTGAACTTGCCAACCAAGGAAAGAATTAAAAGAGAAAATTTCATGAATGATAAAAGTGGAGTCTTAAGCTTGACGAACTTATGGTTGGGGGTTAGTCTAAATGTGTATCACATGGAAAACTTTCAACGCTGCACTCAGAATTCTATATTCAAGTTGATATTATGTTCTTTTAACTGTGGATGCCTGTCATGCCGAAATGAGGTAGAGGAATAGTAAGTCTTGATGAGTAAGTATATATGATTAGAGAGACGCATTGGGCCGCTAACCCAAGCCATGCGATATCGTGGTGGAAATTTACTTATAGCTAGAATGGACTCCGCAACATATCCTATAATAAAATAAGAAGCTATGCATATAGTGAATGAAATAAAAAAGGATAATGAGTCCATTCCATTTGTTTGTCTTGCCATTTTGACATGGGCTGGTTTCCATGTCATGGGGCAAGAGGTACCCCAATTGCTGCTCTCTATGATGCCATTAATACTTACAATGATTGTACAAGGCTTATTAGGAATCTAGAGTTGAGTAATCATGGTGCGGGACTTCGCTTTTAAGGGGCATGAGGCTTTCAACTTGTAGTTTGTCAAGCATAAGAATCAAAATGAAAAATTAATGCTTTAGCAAAACTAAGAGCAAGGTAGTAAGCACAATGATTTTACTTATCAACATATGAAAGAATCAGAGATGTCAAAAATCTTTATATGATTCAATCATCAGCGATGCACAAGCCTTTGTTTATGTCTACAATTGAGCAAACTCATTCAAGTATTAACACTTCATGTTATTTCTATTGCAACAAGTATATATGCTTCAACACTGAGTAGATGCACACTTGCTAGTATTTTGCTACTTGTTACAGGAATCATGTCTTGAGTATTTGCTAGTATTAATTGATGATGCATATGCAATGCAAAGTTCTTGCCAAAGTTTTTATCGCTTCTACACTGCGTTTGAGTTGTTCGAGGACAAACAACGAGCTAAGCTTGGGGGAGTTGATGCACCCAAAATGCATCTACTTTTCCGAGCACTTTGCATCGTATTTCTCTCCGGAGTCCCCCCCATAATTGAATAAATCTAGAGAATCTGACGCTGTTTTTAGCAAAAGTCTTCTTTCCGTCTATTTTCGCAGGACTTTTCACAGGGGACGAAAACCACGTAACTTTTTATGGAAAAGAAGGGGAATGAGCACCATATGGGGCTGGGGGGCCACCCAAGGGCCAAAAGGGGGCCCCACACGCGGCCAGATTCCTTGGCCGCGTGGGGTCACCCCTTTTGGGCCCAGATGGCCCACTACGGCTAGGTCTTCGACGTACCCCTCCATATATACGAGAAACTGACGGGTTTCGAAGGGGAGGGCTGTTCGCGAAACGGAGCGCCGCCGCCACCACGATCTTCGATTTTGGAGTCAGATTGATCCGGGATTTCACCCCCGGAGGTGGAATTCGAGGGGCTTCGTCACCATCATCATCACCACCATCATCTCCATCAACCATGAGCTCCATCACCCCCTCCATGTGTGAGTAGTTGCTGTAGGCATGTGAGGTGTAAGGGGTTTTGGATGAGATTGATCATGTAATTGCTACCCGGTATGCGGGATCTAGGGGTTTGTCTTGAGAATTCTTATGTCTTATGTTGATGCACTATTGCTAGGCTTAATGCTTGTTACTAGGGCCCAAGTGGCATGATTTCAGTACTGAACTTACATTGCTACATCATATATTTGAGTTTGGTATCTATCTGCAATGTGTATTACCTGCTATTATGTTGAACCTGCGAACCCTAAAGTGACAGCTAGGGAAAACAAGGGGGATATTTTCTAGTTTGAGGATTATGTGTGTTCATGGAGTGTTAATGCGTTGGTCCGGGCTATTCGAAAGGGTAGACCTTAATTACCTGTAGTTCCAAATTGGCCCCGGTGAAATGGGCAGGTAGGACAATAGGCTTTGTGCAAATTCTCTTGGTTAGTACGCACAATAATTTACGGAAC
The DNA here is from genome assembly GCA_028641055.1 of Alopecurus myosuroides. Taxonomy (NCBI): domain Eukaryota; kingdom Viridiplantae; phylum Streptophyta; class Magnoliopsida; order Poales; family Poaceae; genus Alopecurus; species Alopecurus myosuroides. The sequence continues at coordinate 228,442,615 of CM054060.1, read as the reverse complement.
ACACACCTACATAAAAATGAGATAGAGAAAGGCCCCGCTGCTAACAAAACATTATTACATGATCAATCTTATCCGTGCAACACCTCGCTGTCACCTCATGCCTGCGTTTTAGTCTCTGGTTTACTTTCACTCTTTTCTGGTGAAAACTGGGAAAACACTTGCTCTCCATTTACTTTCTGTTTGTTTACTTTCACTGCATTATTACACTCACCACTCTCGCTGCAAGTTTGTTCATACACAGGTGTGGTTGGGAGTGACGTCCCAATTGCTAAAGTCTCACCGGTATTCTTGTGTTCCCACTGAGTCGAACTACAAATTTGGGTAATACTTCCCATCGAAGACTACGATTGATATCATGCACTTGGGAGCCATCCTTGTTACCGGGGATTTGAAGTGACACCAATCAATCTCCATGACTAGATCTAGCAAGTTCTTACTTCAACTTCATGTCACATTGCTTAAAGCTATACTCTGGTTTTTCCTTAATTATCGAGGTGTTATGATTTATTTCGCATCTTGGTGGAGTATAAGAGGGATCAATATGACCGTAGAGATCTCTATGCTAGGACGTGATGCCCATATGAAAGTACTCAATGTTAAACATATTATTTTAACTCACATGTAATTCTTTATGTCCACCGTCTACTACTTTATTTGAGAGAATGCAAGTGTGAAACCATGAACCCCGGTCCTATTTTAATTATAAGAAAACACTCTAGTTACTTTGCTGCAATTTACTTTACTTGCACTTTACTTTACTTGCATCTCCAATTCGAATTTACATTATCTCCATCACCACTTGCATCAAAAAAATACAAAAACAATCCATTGCATATTTATTTTCTCATTTGCATTTAGTAGTAGATTTAATTATTGCACATTTACTTTCAGTTTTGCATTGCAATTTAGAAGTCTCACACCTTGTGCTTTACAACCATTTGGTGAGGTTGAGGGCACAAAATTCTCTACTTGTTTGCAGGATCCTGGAGGAAGCTTGGAAGACAACTGCTAAAATACTGGCTCCCCAAGAGTTCGATATAAACCCTCGAGTCACCCTCGTGGGGAAGAAGGCTTGCCACTAGCTACACACTCTGCACTCGGAGTCTCAACCTATCCATCAAGCGTTTTTATGGTGCCGTTGCCGGGGAGCCATAGGTGAAGGAGTTGTCCAAGGGAGCTCACAAGAAGTCTTCATCACCAACAAGGTGTGCAAAAACCTAAGCTTGGGGAGGTTGCACCTACGTGAGTACCGTCCTTTCTATCTCCACCTTCTTTCAAGTAGATTGTTTTGTTTCTTGTCTTGTTTTGTTTTTGTTCTTGTTTTTGTTTTGTCTTGCATATTTTATTTTAGTTTGCATTTTAGTTTTGCATTTAGTTATCTAGTTTATTTTAGTCTTTCGAATTTGCCTAGTTACTTTACTTTTCAGTTTTGCATAAAAAAATTAAAAACTACATAAAAACTGTTAAAATGGGTGATAGAACTAAATTAAGTGACTACACAAATACACCCAATGACCAATTCATTGCTAGGCCAATTACTACACCTGAAATACAAGCTGAAAGCTATGAAGTAAGTCCTAGTTTATTGAATTTAATTACTAGAGAGCAATTTGGTGGTAGTGCTATGGAGGATGCCTCTATGCATCTTCATGATTTCATGAAAATATGTGATATGCAAAAATTTAAAAATGTGGAAAGTAGTGTTTTAAAACTGAAATTATTTCCTTTTTCACTTAGAGGAAAGGCTAAAGAATGGTTACTTTCACTACCTACAGCTAGTATAAAGTCTTGGGATGATTTAAAAGAAGCTTTCATTAAGAAATATTATCCTCCCGTTAAAATTTTGCAAAATAGGAATAATATCCTCTCATTTAGGCAAAATGATAATGAACATGTAGCCATGGCATGGGATAGAATTAAATTAATGATTAGAACATTCACTTCACATGGAGTAAATGAATGGACCATACTACACTCTTTTTTATAATGGTCTAAACTACATGTCTAGAAATATACCTGATTCTGCTGCTGGAGGTGCCTTTATGAGTAAAACTGTAGGAGAGGCTAAGAGCATATTAGAAAGCATATTGAAAAATTATAGTCAATGGAATACTGAAAGAGCACCCAATCCCACTAAGAACATAAACTCAATTGAAGAAACCAATGATTTGTCTTCTAAAATGGACACTATTCTTGCCTTTATTAATAAACAAAATATGGAGAATGTGCCTTTGCAGGAGATAGTTGGTAGTAATTCTGAAAGTGTGGATGTTAATTTTGTTAGGAATTATGGTAGAAATGGTTTTGGTAATGCTTACAATTCATATAGTAAATCTCCTTATGTGCCAAATAAACCTTTTGTTCCATATCCTAATGCTAATGAAAATAAGTGGAAGCCTTCTAGTGAAATTTCTGAATCTAATAAATTGCTTATGGAACAAGTTGCTAGTCACAATGCTATGATACATGAGTTAAATAAGTCTATTGCATCCATTAGTAGTGATATTAAAGGATTGCAACTTCAATCTTCGAATTTAGATAAAGCATTGTCAAAATTAGCTGCTAATCAAGCAACTCTATTAAGCATGTCAGCAGGAAAGCCACAAGCACAACCTAGTGTAGGAATGAATTCTATTACTATTGATGCTCCTATTATTGAAAATATTGATCATATTGCTGAGAATACAAGTGAGCATGTCCCTACTAGCTTAGAAGAAACTTTGAATGAAATAGTGAAGTACCCTGAATATTTACTTCCATATATGTCTTATCTTGCTAGCAAAGATGAAATTAGTCCTCATGAATCAAGCATGCTAGCTAAATTAGAGAGTAAAGTAGAGGAAATTATGATGCTTACTGAAATTAAGGATCCATTGCTTGATTGTAACATCCCAAGTATGAAAACCTACCAATTAGAATGTTTGTTTCATGTTTATTAAGGTATTGCATCATGTCATCATATTGTTTCCATGTTGTTTGCTTTTGTTTCTAAATTGTTGCATTTGTTTTCCACTGTTTTCACAACTCAAATTCAAACCTTACTCAAACAATGTTTTCATACTTGTTCTGTTACAATTTTTGGAATAAAAATAACAAGTGAAAACAATCAAATTGTTCCATTATATTTCATGTTGATCAGCTAATAAAATGGTGCTTTTATTTCAATCAATTAATTCCCAATTGTTTCCAAATTCAAAGCAATCACAAAACAGCACCAAATGTGAAAGTTATAAAAGTAACAACCAAATTATAATCAGTTGTTCTATTTTAATCAATAGGGTTCACACTATTCAAAGGGGTCCTCTTAACAATTCATTCAATAACAAATTCCATTCATTTTCAAACAAGTGGCAAATATCAAATGATTTCAAATCTTTTAGAAAAATAAAAGTTACACATGTTGTTGTTGCCCTAAATAACTCATCCACAATTTTTCTCCTAAATTTTCCTAACCCTAGACCCCTCCTTTTCTTCATTTGTCGATTCAGCCAAAAAATAAAAAATAATAAATGGAACAAAAAGAATAAAATAGAGGGAGAGAGAGAGAGCACTAGGCCCAGCCCAAAAACGTTTCCCCCAGGCCTGGTACCCCTTCCCCATCGTCTTCTTCGTACGGCAGGAGATCCCTGCATCCACGTAGCAATGGCAGAGAAAGAACGGACAGCAGCCCTCCCCCTTCCCCTTAAGACCTAGCCTTCCCCCTCTGCCCTAGCCTAACCCTAGACCTCTACCCTTCACCCTCGAGCGCCGCCATTCTTCTTCCTCTTCCTCCTCTGCTCTATTTTTTCTCTGTACCTGTTAACTGAACCCCAACAAGACCACCTCTGGCCGGAATTTGAAGGCGAAGGCGCGGGGACTGTGGGCGTCCTCCGGGCGGGATCTCCACGGGAATGGAACCGGGCCGGTGTCCTCTACGCCCCTGTGCCCTCGGCCAGGCCCGGGACGCGTCGAGCCGCCGCCGCCGCCGTCCGCTCCACGCCGGCGACCTCACCCTGTCCGCCCCGACCGAACTGCACCCGATCTGCCACCCTACTGTCCCTCGAGGTGAGCCTCTTCTCCTCTCGCCTCTCCCCTCCCTCTACCATCTTTGCACTCCACCACGAGCACCGCACGCACGTCCCTCGTATGCAGTAGCAGCAGCGATAGAACCATCACCGGCAAACGATCTCTCCGTCAGGTTACAGTCCAGCACAAGTTCAGTTAAAAAGTCCCGCGAAACTGCACCTTAACCTCCCCCCGCTGTTTCTCTGTCACACAACCGAGCAGCTACCGTAGTGGTAGCACCAACGCGCAGCGAACCCTCAGGTCCCGGGATCAAATCCCCACACCTCCACCCTTTTCTCCTTATTTTTTCCGAATTGTTTCGGTGGGCGATTTCTGAACAACAACCTCCATTCGCCCCCCCTTTCTGTCAACATAGTCTCACTAGCCCATCTGGTTGCCCCTTGTGTTGCGCATCAGGAGGTGGGGGGATCTAATCCCCCCTCCCACAGAATAAACCACCTTTTTTATTTTGCAATGTTTTGGTCACAGAACATTTCAGTAATCACACATAGGCCCTTGCCAACTTATTTCTAGCCCTGGAAAATATTTTTCTAGTCCCTAGTGCATTAAAAATGGCAGATTTACCCCAAATCTTGTAAATTGCATAAGAAAATCATTTTAACTCCAATTTTAACTTTTTAAATATGTTTTCTGTCCCAAATTAAATGTTCTATCCAAATATAAAATTTGTTTACTGTTTTGAATATTTTAAATTGGTGCAAAATTTGAAAACTTATCAAATTCACTTAAACTTGCAAAATTCATAACTTGGGCATAAAAATTCCAAATTCCACAAACTAAATATGTTTTCCAATCAACTTTTCATGTACTTTCCAAATATAAATTTTGTTTGCTGTTTTGAGTAATTTAAATTGCTGAAAACAACTGTTTCTTGTTTACTGCATTTAAAATTGCCAAAATAATAGCTTGCTCATTTTAAATCCAATTTCCACAAATGAAATATGTTTTCCATGCAAAATTAAACCACCTTTCCAAATATAAAATTTGTTTCATGTTTTGAATAATTTAAATTGGTTAAATGATTTAAACCTTGTTTAAATCATTTAATATTGCTAAATTCATAACTTGATCAAAACAAATTCTTTTGGGACATATAAAATATGTTTTCAAACCATAAAAACATAACCTTGTCAAATATGAATCTCACTTAATGTTTTAAACAAATAAAAATTCAAATAAGTTCATGTTTGGATTAAATTCAATTAAAACTTGTTCAAACTTGTTTAATTCATAAATAATTTATTTGAAATCCTTTTTTGTCAACAAGTGAAACATGTAATCCAACCAAAATTGTGTGTTCTTTTCAAATATAAACTTTATTATTTGTTTTGAACACTTTAACTTGTTGAAAACAACAATTACTTGTGTGACATGTTTTAAGTAACCAAACTTTCCAAACTTAATCAATGATTTCCAAAACTTGTTCCAATCCTTTTTCACTTGCATCTATCATTGTTACTGTTGTTATTTTGTTGTTATCATCATGCATGCATCATGCTAACAACTCTCACATAACAATTAATTGTAAACCATTTGTTTCCACTTATTTCAATGAATCTTTTCCATATGCAATCCAACTGCATATGGGTCCAATTAAATTGTGTTATCTTGTCAAGTAGTTTATTTTGATGCATCTATTAACATGACATGCATCATCCCATGTTTGTGCACCTATGCCATTATATTGATTGTTTATCTTTCTGCATTGTTTATTTGCTTCTTCTCGGATACACGACGACGTTGAGACCGACGATACTTACGACATCCCTCCTAAGGTTTTGGCTCAGTACCAGGCTACTGGGTTTGCAGGCAAGTTATCACTCACATGAACCACTGTGTTCCTTTCAACATTGGTTACCGATACTCCCCGTTGTTCTTTTCTGCTAGCCTTAGTAGTAGTTGTTTCTGTTACGAACCCATCACATGAATCCCTTAACCTCGATATTGCCCCACCTCCACTCCTATCACCCTTTGGTTGAGCCAGTGTCTTACTAGCATGCTTAGGTTGTTTTGCTCGAGTCTGTTACCCGTTACTTTCAGTTACTATATTGTTATTATGTTCTGGGGGCTCGATGTTTAATCAATCAATCATGCTAATGTTATTGTTAAATAATAATTTGATGATAAGGCACCGGCAGGAGGCCCAGGGTGGTTTTGAGGCCTGCTAGTGTCGACCCCCTAATTAGGAAAAGGGTCTTGTCTACTGATCCATGATGAGCGCACTACCCGCATGTGGGAAGCGAGTATGGGCGCCCCCCTCAACTTGACCCGATTCGCATCTCGTCCAAATCGCCGTACTAGTTCGGGCTTTCCATTTGCTGCATGCATGATCTTGCGAGCCCTTGGCGCCCGGGTGGAACTTTCGTAGTCGGCATTTAGGGCGGCGTGGTCTTCCAGTGCTATGAGGGTCCTCCTTTTCTTCGGGGGGCTCGATTAGCCGCGCACGCACAACACGCGGTGCTTTGGGCTTGATGCGAAGAAGGGTTGGTTGTGTTGAGTACCTCGCTTGGTGGGGTGATTTCCCATCTGGCGGGTTATTCATGCGTGTACGGCTAAATTGGTGCAACCCTGCAGGGATAATCTTCTCGAGAAGCCGTGTTTTCCGCGGTTATGGATTACTTGGTGAAAGTACTGGCTAACAAGTACTCAGGACAACTTAAACATAATGATCCAACATTCTACACCCAATGATTAATAACTTGACTAGTAATAGGTTGATGACACAATAACTTGATTCACCTTTAATACAACTGTGTGAGTTATCCTAGGATTGCTTCTTTGGATAAGGGGCGAGGTCCAGGATGGGTTTGTTTGAAGTTATCTTTCAGTTGGTTACAATCCTCGATCTTATCTCCTTTCTGTTAGCCGGAAGTGGTAGAATCTCTGTAGTTGGTTAGCGCAGCCAGTTGCAGCATCTTTTATATTCCCTCTCTTCCGTTGAACCCAAGGCATCTGTGCTTGGTGTTGACGGGTTACACTTTGGTGAACTGTGAGTCTTGCTTGCCAGTACGTTTATGTACTGACCCCTTTGGGGCTGTGGTTTCCGCAGACCTACGTTTCCGAGGATCTACATGGTGGCTACTACGTGGAGTATGACGAGACTGCTGACGAGTAGATAGCGGACCCGGGCAGGATCCGAGACTTCGTGGATGGGCTCCGTCTTTTCGTTTCCGGCCTCTTAGGCCTATTTGGTTCTTGTCTGTACTCAGACATGTTGAATGCTTCCGCTGTGATGTACTGATGTATTATTGGGACAGGTGTCCTCTGAATGATTGTATTTGCTATCTCTGCTCTAATGAGAGCAATTTGCAACTTATTTTCGATCTTTTGTGTCGTAGAGATCTGTTGTGATATCACTTGTTCAAACGCCGTTGACGTACCATGTGTGTATGGTTGAAGTACGTCAATGGAAGTGTCCTGATTTCTACGGGATAGTTTACATCGACGATGAACAGTAGCGATTGGTTGTCACACATAAGTGTTGGCCTACTCGTAAGAGGACGCGGGTGCCGGTAAGCCCCGTAATCCAATCAGAATACTGTTCAGTTCGTACGGTGAGTATCCTCTAGAAGTCCAGGTGCGACAAATGGTATCAGAGCCTGTCTGCCTGTAGGATCCCTTTTTACTGGTCGCAGTTGAGTCTAGAAACTATTTTGTAGCTATATAGGAAAAATGAAACGCGAGAGTAGGAATTCTGCCATTTTTCTTCTTTCCCCACCCACCCTCCCTTGTCTGGTAAGGAAGTGTAACATTGTTTTCCCTTCTCATCTAAACTTTCAAGTTAGGATTTCACGAATTCTGGTTTCTCTAGGATGGTTATATCTACTAGACCATAGGAATGGAGGTGGTTGTGACATGATTTATCATGTTGCCTACTCACGATTGAGAACGGAGGCGTGTAAGCCCCGGAAGCAAATCCTCTATTCCTTAAGCAGTAGATATTGATCCTTTAGAAGCCCGAATGGGTTTTCCGTAGTACCTCAGGAGTTTTGTTCTCGTTTTTCCCGGTGTTGCTTCGTTATCCTGTTCGTTTAAAGAAACTTTTCGTCCGTTGAAATCTTGTTGTTGTTTTCCACTTCAAATCTTCTACTGGCGTCTAATCAAAACTTCCTCGTAAACTCTTATCCAGTTAAAGTGTTATTTGATACCGGAGCATCACATACTTTTGTGTCAAAGATCTTTTCCACAACATACAACCTAATTCTGATTCCACTAAGCAATCAACTCTCTGTTCACCCCCCGGGATCTCAAATGTTGACTTCCAAGATAAGTAAGAACAATCCAATTCTAATGAGAGGCCACATATTCCTCGTTACTCTCATGTTGATGATTCTGACATTGATGTCATTCTTGGTGTTGCATTGATGTCAATAACTCTGTTCCACCATTCTAGCCAGATAATCTATTCTGCAAATGAATCAAGTTCCATTCAGCTATACACCCCCATACAAAAAATCCCTTCCTCTATTTGAAAATGTTCCGGTGGTTTGCAAATTCCCTGACGTCTATCCAAGGTGCACGATGTGTTTCACGTGTCACAGCTCAAGAGGATCTTCGCAAGAAGTATCCGGACCTTTTCTTTTCTCAGTAGGAATCTCGGGGCGCGATTCCTTCAAGGGGGGCGTTTTGTAACATCCCAAGTATGAAAACCTACCAATTAGAATGTTTGTTTCATGTTTATTAAGGTATTGCATCATGTCATCATATTGTTTCCATGTTGTTTGCTTTTGTTTCTAAATTGTTGCATTTGTTTTCCACTGTTTTCACAACTCAAATTCAAACCTTACTCAAACAATGTTTTCATACTTGTTCTGTTACAATTTTTGGAATAAAAATAACAAGTGAAAACAATCAAATTGTTCCATTATATTTCATGTTGATCAGCTAATAAAATGGTGCTTTTATTTCAATCAATTAATTCCCAATTGTTTCCAAATTCAAAGCAATCACAAAACAGCACCAAATGTGAAAGTTATAAAAGTAACAACCAAATTATAATCAGTTGTTCTATTTTAATCAATAGGGTTCACACTATTCAAAGGGGTCCTCTTAACAATTCATTCAATAACAAATTCCATTCATTTTCAAACAAGTGGCAAATATCAAATGATTTCAAATCTTTTAGAAAAATAAAAGTTACACATGTTGTTGTTGCCCTAAATAACTCATCCACAATTTTTCTCCTAAATTTTCCTAACCCTAGACCCCTCCTTTTCTTCATTTGTCGATTCAGCCAAAAAATAAAAAATAATAAATGGAACAAAAAGAATAAAATAGAGGGAGAGAGAGAGAGCACTAGGCCCAGCCCAAAAACGTTTCCCCCAGGCCTGGTACCCCTTCCCCATCGTCTTCTTCGTACGGCAGGAGATCCCTGCATCCACGTAGCAATGGCAGAGAAAGAACGGACAGCAGCCCTCCCCCTTCCCCTTAAGACCTAGCCTTCCCCCTCTGCCCTAGCCTAACCCTAGACCTCTACCCTTCACCCTCGAGCGCCGCCATTCTTCTTCCTCTTCCTCCTCTGCTCTATTTTTTCTCTGTACCTGTTAACTGAACCCCAACAAGACCACCTCTGGCCGGAATTTGAAGGCGAAGGCGCGGGGACTGTGGGCGTCCTCCGGGCGGGATCTCCACGGGAATGGAACCAGGCCGGTGTCCTCTACGCCCCTGTGCCCTCGGCCAGGCCCGGGACGCGTCAAGCCGCCGCCGCCGCCGTCCGCTCCATGCCGGCGACCTCACCCTGTCCGCCCCGACCGAACTGCACCCGATCTGCCACCCTACTGTCCCTCGAGGTGAGCCTCTTCTCCTCTCGCCTCTCCCCTCCCTCTACCATCTTTGCACTCCACCACGAGCACCGCACGCACGTCCCTCGTATGAAGTAGCAGCAGCGATAGAACCATCGCCGGCAAACGATCTCTCCGTCAGGTTACAGTCCAGCACAAGTTCAGTTAAAAAGTCCCGCGAAACTGCACCTTAACCTCCCCCCGCTGTTTCTCTGTCACACAACCGAGCAGCTACCGTAGTGGTAGCACCAACGCGCAGCGAACCCTCAGGTCCCGGGATCAAATCCCCACACCTCCACCCTTTTCTCCTTATTTTTTCCGAATTGTTTCGGTGGGCGATTTCTGAACAACAACCTCCATTCGCCCCCCCTTTCTGTCAACATAGTCTCACTAGCCCATCTGGTTGCCCCTTGTGTTGCGCATCAGGAGGTGGGGGGATCGAATCCCCCCTCCCACAGAATAAACCACCTTTTTTATTTTGCAATGTTTTGGTCACAGAACATTTCAGTAATCACACATAGGCCCTTGCCAACTTATTTCTAGCCCTGGAAAATATTTTTCTAGTCCCTAGTGCATTAAAAATGGCAGATTTACCCCAAATCTTGTAAATTGCATAAGAAAATCATTTTAACTCCAATTTTAACTTTTTAAATATGTTTTCTGTCCCAAATTAAATGTTCTATCCAAATATAAAATTTGTTTACTGTTTTGAATATTTTAAATTGGTGCAAAATTTGAAAACTTATCAAATTCACTTAAACTTGCAAAATTCATAACTTGGGCATAAAAATTCCAAATTCCACAAACTAAATATGTTTTCCAATCAACTTTTCATGTACTTTCCAAATATAAATTTTGTTTGCTGTTTTGAGTAATTTAAATTGCTGAAAACAACTGTTTCTTGTTTACTGCATTTAAAATTGCCAAAATAATAACTTGCTCATTTTAAATCCAATTTCCACAAATGAAATATGTTTTCCATGCAAAATTAAACCACCTTTCCAAATATAAAATTTGTTTCATGTTTTGAATAATTAAAATTGGTTAAATGATTTAAACCTTGTTTAAATCATTTAATATTGTTAAATTAATAACTTGATCAAAACAAATTCTTTTGGGACATATAAAATATGTTTTCAAACCATAAAAACATAACCTTGTCAAATATGAATCTCACTTAATGTTTTAAACAAATAAAAATTCAAATAAGTTCATGTTTGGATTAAATTCAATTAAAACTTGTTCAAACTTGTTTAATTCATAAATAATTTATTTGAAATCCTTTTTTGTCAACAAGTGAAACATGTAATCCAACCAAAATTGTGTGTTATTTTCAAATATAAACTTTGTTATTTGTTTTGAACACTTTAACTTGTTGAAAACAACAATTACTTGTGTGACATGTTTTAAGTAACCAAACTTTCCAAACTTAATCAATGATTTCCAAAACTTGTTCCAATCCTTTTTCACTTGCATCTATCATTGTTACTGTTGTTATTTTGTTGTTATCATCATGCATGCATCATGCTAACAACTCTCACATAACAATTAATTGTAAACCATTTGTTTCCACTTATTTCAATGAATCTTTTCCATATGCAATCCAACTGCATATGGGTCCAATTAAATTGTGTTATCTTGTCAAGTAGTTTATTTTGATGCATCTATTAACATGACATGCATCATCCCATGTTTGTGCACCTATGCCATTATATTGATTGTTTATCTTTCTGCATTGTTTGTTTGCTTCTTCTCGGATACACGACGACGTTGAGACCGACGATACTTACGACATCCCTCCTAAGGTTTTGGCTCAGTACCAGGCTACTGGGTTTGCAGGCAAGTTATCACTCACATGAACCACTGTGTTCCTTTCAACATTGGTTACCGATACTCTCCGTTGTTCTTTTCTGCTAGCCTTAGTAGTAGTTGTTTCTGTTACGAACCCATCACATGAATCCCTTAACCTCGATATTGCCCCACCTCCACTCCTATCACCCTTTGGTTGAGCCAGTGTCTTACTAGCATGCTTTGGTTGTTTTGCTCGAGTCTGTTACCCGTTACTTTCAGTTACTATATTGTTATTATGTTCTGGGGGCTCGATGTTTAATCAATCAATCATGCTAATGTTATTGTTAAATAATAATTTGATGATAAGGCACCGGCAGGAGGCCCAGGGTGGTTTTGAGGCCTGCTAGTGTCGACCCCCTAATTAGGAAAAGGGTCTTGTCTACTGATCCATGATGAGCGCACTACCCGCATGTGGGAAGCGAGTATGGGCGCCCCCCTCAACTTGACCCGATTCGCATCTCGTCCAAATCGCCGTACTAGTTCGGGCTTTCCATTTGCTGCATGCATGATCTTGCGAGCCCTTGGCGCCCGGGTGGAACTTTCGTAGTCGGCATTTAGGGCGGCGTGGTCTTCCAGTGCTACGAGGGTCCTCCTTTTCTTCGGGGGGCTCGATTAGCCGCGCACGCACATCACGCGGTGCTTTGGGCTTGATGCGAAGAAGGGTTGGTTGTGTTGAGTACCTCGCTTGGTGGGGTGATTTCCCATCTGGCGGGTTATTCATGCGTGTACGGCTAAATTGGTGCAACCCTGCAGGGATAATCTTCTCGAGAAGCCGTGTTTTCCGCGGTTATGGATTACTTGGTGAAAGTACTGGCTAACAAGTACTCAGGACAACTTAAACATAATGATCCAACATGTTACACCCAATGATTAATAACTTGACTAGTAATAGGTTGATGACACAATAACTTGATTCACCTTTAATACAATTGTGTGAGTTATCCTAGGATTGCTTCTTTGGATAAGGGGCGAGGTCCAGGATGGGTTTGTTTGAAGTTATCTTTCAGTTGGTTACAATCCTCGATCTTATCTCCTTTCTGTTAGCCGGAAGTGGTAGAATCTCTGTAGTTGGTTAGCGCAGCCAGTTGCAGCATCTTTTATATTCCCTCTCTTCCGTTGAACCCAAGGCATCTGTGCTTGGTGTTGACGGGTTACACTTTGGTGAACTGTGAGTCTTGCTTGCCAGTACGTTTATGTACTGACCCCTTTGGGGCTGTGGTTTCCGCAGACCTACGTTTCCGAGGATCTACATGGTGGCTACTACGTGGAGTATGACGAGACTGCTGACGAGTAGATAGCGGACCCGGGCAGGATCCGAGACTTCGTGGATGGGCTCCGTCTTTTCGTTTCCGGCCTCTTAGGCCTATTTGGTTCTTGTCTGTACTCAGACATGTTGAATGCTTCCGCTGTGATGTACTGATGTATTGTTGGGACAGGTGTCCTCTGAATGATTGTATTTGCTATCTCTGCTCTAATGAGAGCCATTTGCAACTTATTTTCGATCTTTTGTGTCGTAGAGATCTGTTGTGATATCACTTGTTCAAACGCCGTTGACGTACCATGTGTGTATGGTTGAAGTACGTCAATGGAAGTGTCCTGATTTCTACGGGATAGTTTACATCGACGGTGAACAGTAGCGATTGGTTGTCACACATAAGTGTTGGCCTACTCGTAAGAGGACGCGGGTGCCGGTAAGCCCCGTAATCCAATCAGAATACTGTTCAGTTCGTACGGTGAGTATCCTCTAGAAGTCCGGGTGCGACATTGATTTAGAAAAAAGTAGCTTGCAAGAACTTATTGCTACTCTACAAAAATTTGCTAGTGATCCCACTATAAATGTTAATCAACCTGGCTGTGGATCTGATATTGCTAATCATGTCTTGCAAGAAAAAATTGCTAGGTACAAGAATTAGGCAGTGATACCTCCTAAGCTTGGGGATGCATGGATCCCCAAGGTGCTAGTTTCAATTGGAAAAGAAATTCACCATGCTATGTTAGATCTAGGTTCTAGTGTATCGGTACTCTATAAAGAATTATATGAATTGCTAGAACTAGAAAATTTAGAAAAGTGCTCAAGTGACTTTGTCCTTTCTGATAACTCTACTAAACATGTTGTAGGACAAGTAAAAGATGTTATGATTGAATTGCACATGACTTTCGTACCCGTTGATTTCATTATTATGGATATGGGGGATAAATCCCCTAGTCCTATTATTTTGGGTAGACCTTTTCTTCGTACTACAGGTGCAATCATAGACTCCAAGGAAGGGAATGTCAAGGTTCAGTTCCCTCACAAGAAAAGCATGGAGCACTTCCCAAGGAAGAGGGGCACGCTGAAGAACAAGCTCCCTCGTGAGCTTTATCCCTCTTGATTATCAAGTAAGTAAAGCCTAGCTATATGGCTATAAAGAAAGCGCTTTACGGGAGGCAACCCGGTTGTTTTTGTTTGGATTTTCCTAGTGTCCTCTTGCTGTCTCAATAGATTAGTTTTTTTTGTTTTAATTCTGGAGTTTTCAATAAAGAGTCAAGTCAAATCCATTTGGATTTATAAGTTGCTATCCTAGTGCATGAAATTTCGGTTTCAGCACGAGTCTGCTCACCGTATGATTTTACGTTTTTTATTGGTATGTCGGATTGAGCTAATTTTTTAGTATTTTCTGCAACTTTTCATCCTCTGTAAGCACAAAAACCGGCTTAATTTTTTGACTTGCCTAGCTTAGGGAAAAACGTTCGTTTTGCTGTTGCTGCTTTTCTGGACAGATTCTGCCTTCTTTTGTTTTATGCACTCTTTGGGCTTGAGAATCGAATTTCCATGATTCTTTCAAGCAAGAGAGTGAACATACAACATAATGAACCTTATTGTCTATCTACTGGAGCATTTGATTTGGAATTTTGCACAGCAAGCATGTGATTTGTTTGTCCTTGCTAATCTCACCCCACAGAAAAAGAATGGGAGAAACATGTTTTGTGAAGTTTTTTCACAGGGAATAGAGGAGCTGCGCCTCAAGACATCAAAGAATGGTGAAAGCCATAAGCTTGGGTATGTGATGAACACCCCACTGGAGCTACACTCTTTTGGTTAGCACACGTTTACTTTCTGTTTTTCTAAGAAAACCATTTATCGTAGAGACTTGAAGCGTCTAGTTTTTATTTTTATTTTTGTTTTGATAAGACCACCACCATCATTTTATATGAGATTGAGCTACTGGAGTTTGGGGTTGGAATGTATTGGATTCTAGTATTATGACTTGGAATAGGGATGCCATGGTTGATTTGAAGAGCTACATATGTTTGCATGATTTATAGGCTTTTTATGTGTAGAAATTTGCAATAATGTTGTCTTGAGCTATCTCTTATTCATGTCCTTGATGTTAATTGCTGGTTTATTTAGTTTGTCATGAAATGAGTAGTTCTATGGACATATTCATGCATAGTAGCTGGTCAACTATCTCCCTCTTGCTAGCCCAAAAATTTAAAAATTCCAACAAGTAAAAACTTGTTTCCAACACTCCTTAGCCAAGTATTTCCAGTGAGTCCACCATATCTTCCCATTAGCTTCATTGCTATTCCGAGTATGTTCACCATGTTATTGTGTTATTTATGTTCTAAATTAATATATTCACTTTATTAATTGTCATGGGTTGAACTTGGGATAGGACTCTCACGAACTTTTGAAGGCACACTTTACTCTTTATGCATCTAATAAACATGACCCAATAATGGGAGCCACAAGTTTTGTGTTTGACAAATGTGTGGTTGGGAGCTAGCTATAAATTTGTATCACCGGAAAGCTTTCAACATTGCACAAAAAATTTACATTTGGTTGATATCATGTAGTTTTGTTTTTGGACTCCTTCCATGCCGAAATGAAATAGACGAATAGTAAGTTTTGATGAGTAAGTATCTATATGACTAGAGAAACGCATTGGGACACTAAACCAAGCCATGCTTTATCATGGTGGAAATTTACTTACAGCTTGAGTGACTCTACAACACATCCTATAATAAAATAATAAGCTATGCATAATAGTGAATGAAAATAAAAAGGATGATGAGTCTACTCCGTTTGTTCATCTTGTCATTGTAACATGTGCTTGTTTCCATGTCATGGGGCAAGAGGTACCTCTTTACGGTTATCTATGATGTCATTAATACTTATTATGATTGTACAAAGCTTATTAGGAATCTTAAGTTGAGTAATCATGGAGTAGGTTTTCACACTCACGGGGCATGAGGCTTTCAACCACCTTGTCATTCTCATTACTTCAATACTCACAATTTTAAGATGCTAGTGATAAAGGGGCAATGAGAGTCCTAGATCAATGGATACCACATTTCAATTAGTAATTTTAGTTGAATAATTTAGAGGCTAAATAAGATTTGATCATGTTTTACCTCTACTTAATTTTCTCCAAAGTGTCCACTATATTTTCTATTCTCCATTATGCTATTCTTTGACCAATATAGGATTTTATTTTTCATTTTGTGTATGCATTTGGTCCATAGTGCTTTTATTTCATTATACACTTTGTGAACTTTCATGAAGCATCTTTGCTTGCATATTTGATATTTCTTACAACATGAATTGTATATTGCTACTCATTTCTAGAATTAATCATTTGATTATATGTAGCATGAATAATCCTCCTTGATATCCCATGATTGTTTCAATATGCAAAACCCATCTTAGTTTTATCACCTTCATACTCGAGGACGAGCATGGGTTAAGCTTGGGGATGTTGATGCATGTAAAATGCATAGATGAATTTTGCATATTTTCACATGGTTTTCTATTACATATTGCATCATATAAGGGTATAATTCAATGTTTTATAGTATTTTGGGGTTAAATTACAAAGTCCCCCAACTTTTATGGAATTAACCCTGCCTGTCAGAAACCCCATTTTCTATATTTTTGACGTTTCAGGGGGCAAACTTCCGCGAAATCACCTGAAAATCTGCGGGGGTCATTTTCTTGGAAGGATAAGACTTGCGGGCGAAGGATCCACGAGAATTGGGCAAGGAGGCCCAAAAGAGGACCCTCCACGCGGCCAGATTCCTTGGCCACGTGAGAGGCCCCCTTTTGGCCCCTATGGCCCCAATTCCTTCCATCTTCGACTTACCGACTCCGTCTTGACCTAAAACCGACTATAAAAAGGGTCCCCCGTACCCTTACGGAGAGGAGCGCCACCGAAACACCGAAACAGAGACTAGAAGTTCCAGATTGGAGGGGGAAAACTCCGGCGGGGCGCCGCCGGTGTGATCTCCTACCCCTCCAACGTCATCTCCATCGACATCTCCATGAAGAGGGAGTAGTCCACCCAAGGGCTATGGGTTTGTGGAAGTAGCACTTGTATCTCTCTCTCTCTACGTGCTTCACTAATTAGATCCGTATGAGCTGCCTCACATGATTACGGGCACCGTTGTAATTCCTATGTGGTGGAGCTTTTCTACGAGTTATTGAATCTGAGATTGAAATTGTTTCTCTTGAGTTATTTGAGTAGATGTATCTTATGTACCCCGTTCTTATTTGCTAGCTTTGATCAATCTAGTTCTTGAGAGCGTGTGTGGGGTGATGGGTGCATTAGTTGGAGTAACGGGGGGTGGCTAGTGTTGTGAAAGTGACAGAAGTTCAGCGATCCACTTAGGTTTTGTTAAACCTTTCTTAGTTACCTCACTAGGGATAAAAAGGAGTACCGTGTTACCGGGGATTTTAAGTGACACTAATCAATCTCCATGACTAGATCTAGCAAGTTCTTACTTCATCTTCATGTCACATTGCTTAAAGCTATACTCTGGTTTTTCCTTAATTATCGAGGTGTTATGATTTATTTCGCATCTTGGTGGAGTATAAGAGGGATCAATATGAACGTAGAGATCTCTATGCTAGGACGTGATGCCCATATGAAAGTACTCAATGTTAAACATGTTATTGTAATCTCACATGTAATTCTTTATGTCCACCGTCTACTACTTTATTTGAGAGAATGCAAGTGTGAAACCATGAACCCCGGTCCTATTTTAATTATAAGAAAACACTCTAGTTACTTTGCTGCAATTTACTTTACTTGCACTTTACTTTACTTGCATCTCCAATTCGAATTTACATTATCTCCATCACCACTTGCATCACAAAAATACTAAAACAATCCATTGCATATTTATTTTCTCATTTGCATTTAGTAGTAGATTTAATTGTTGCACATTTACTTTCAGTTTTGCATTGCAATTTAGAAGTCTCACACCTTGTGCTTGACAACCACTTGGTGAGGTCGAGGGCACAAAATTCTCTACTTGTTTGCAGGATCCTGGAGGAAGCTTGGAAGACAACTGCTGAAATACTGGCTCCCCAAGAGTTCGATATAAACCCTCGAGTCACCCTCGTGGGGAAGAAGGCTTGCCACTAGCTACACACTCTGCACTTGGAGTCTCAACCTAGCCATCACCAGCACACTAAACACCTCGATAAATAGTGTACTTAGTATTGTTAACTAACACACAAAACACCGGGAAAATGAAATGCACTTTCAATCTCCCCCTTTTTGGCGTTAGATGACAATACTAAGATTTGCAATAAAACCTTGACAAGTACATGTTTGAAACAAAATGGAAATGTCTCCCCTATCTATATGCACATCTTTTGTTTGCCTCAAGTGCAAAAAGTGCAATAATATAAGGAGATAAATTTCCAACAAGTGGCAAACATGCCAAATTAAACAATATGACCAATATATTGAGAATAAGAGAAAATATATACCTTGTGCGTAGAGATGATAACAAGAATACCCAAGCACAATAATAGATAATATCCTCAATGTATAAACTAGATAATCCATGATAACCAATAACCATAGTCGCACAACACATACTAGCACATAGTTTTAAACGAGACAATAAGAAGGAAAAAGTTCACGAATAAGACTAAATGGACACAAGCTCTCAATAAATGGTAAAATCATATGCTTGTGCCCAAAACCCATGCAAATCCCCATATACCTAATACTACTTCTCCCCCGTTGGCATCGAGACACCAAAAAGGAGATAGGTAGTGGTGCTAGCGTCCCAACAACGATCTAAGCATCGGAATGCTCAGAAGACTCTCCAGCTGACGCGTCGGAAGCACCCTCGGCCTCTCTCTCAAAATCCTCGTCCTCATCCTCATCAAAACCATCTCCATCAAGAGCACGGGAATAAGTAGCCGTGGCACGAAGAGCCTCCTCAATACGCTCCCAAGGGGTACGGTCTCTGGTAGACCACTAAGAATAGGACTGAGGAACAAGAGGAGCAGGAAGATCACCAGAAGCACCACTCACATGGTGAAGGATCTGACTCTGAGTGCTAGACATAGATGTGTCCCTTCGGTAGGCCTGGTACTGCTCCTTGTGGATATCCACCTTCATGCATAGCACGTTGCGCTGAAACCAGGAGAGCTTCCTGACATTGCGCAGAGTGGTGGAAGGATCAAACTGTGAGCACTAGAAGGGGCCACTCCTCCCATAGAGGAACCACCCTCAGAAGGAGGAACATGAGCACGAACAACCTTCTTCCTCTTGATATACAGCCTCTTAAAACGATGTTCTTCCTTGGGCAACTCATTGAACTCCCTCTTCATTGTGTCCTTGATAAGCATCATGATATATGGTCCATAACGTATGGTGTTCCCACCAATCATAGCATTGCGCAACTGATGGAAGATAATGTTCATGACATCCATAGTATAAATTGGCAGTAGTATCCTCATCCACCATACACTGCTTAGCCAAAATGAGAAGATTGTTGTCGAGACATCGTAGTAGAATTCATAGACGGGGGTGCCATGAGACTACTGATAGAGACGTGGGGGGACGTGGTAGTATGACGAAAAGTGACACCAAGGTTTTACCCAGGTTTGGTACGTCGCAACTAGGCGGCGCTCCTACTCCTGCAATCTCACTAAATCAGGGCTGAAGCCTGAAGTATACAAAGTACAATGTGAGTTAGGTTTAGCTACTCGACAAGGATCAACCTCTCGGCAAGTTAGCTTCTAGCTTATTCTCTGTCTTTCTTATCTCACGTCCGGCTTTATATAATAGTCGGGTTAGGGCTTATAGAAAAGGAAACCTAGAAGAATACGGTAAGTTCTAACTTGGAAGGCAAGAATCCGCCTTCTACTCCAAGCCATACCACGTGGGCCGTGGTCCGGGTTCTTCTAGAATCCGGCTTCTGCGTGTCAGCTTACTGGGCCACCTAATGGACCGTAATCCATTACCATTCAGGCCATCCTGGTAATCCGGCACTTTAGGACACCATCTGATATACCCCTAATTGGTATATTGCTAGTTATTATGATGTAGGTGTTGTTCTTGGACAACGGGTAGATAAGAAGTTAAATGTTATTCATTATGCTAGTAAAACTCTTGATGCTGCTCAAAAGAATTATGCTACCACTGAGAAAGAGTTCCTAGCTATAGTTTTTGCTTGTGATAAATTTAGGCAGTATATTGTTGATTCTAAAGTTTCTATTCATACTGATCATGCTGCTATTAAGTACCTTATGGAAAAGAAAGATGCTAAGCCTAGGCTTATTAGATGGGTGCTTCTTTTACAAGAGTTTGATCTACATATTATGGATAGGAAGGGTGCTGAAAATCCTGTTGCTGATAATTTGTCTAGATTAGAAAATATCTCTGATGAGCCTATTCCCGTTAATGATAGTTTTCCTAATGAACCGTTAGCTGCAATAAAAGTGAGCTCTCAAGAGAGTCCATGGTATGCTGATTATGCTAACTTTATTGTTTCCAAGTATTTGCCTCCTACCTTTACAGCTCAGCAAAGAAGAAAATTCTTCTATGATTTGAGGCATTATTTTTGGGATGACCAACACTTATATAAAGAAGGTGTTGATGGTATTATGCGAAGATGTGTTCCTGAAAATGAACAACAAGAGATATTGAGAAAATGTCATAGCAGTGCTTATGGAGGACATCACGTTGGAGATAGAACTGCACATAAGGTTCTACAATCGGGTTTTTATTGGCCTACTCTCTTTAAAGATGCTAGAAAGTTTGTTTTATCTTGTGATCAATGTCAAAGGGTTGGAAATATTTCTAGACGTAATGAAATACCTATGAATTATTCTCTTGTTATTGAACCGTTTGATTGTTGGGGTTTTGACTTTATGGGTCCTTTCCCTCCTTCAAAAGGCTACACTCATATTCTTGGTGCCGTTGATTATGTTACTAAATGGGTAGAAGCTATACCTACTAAAAGTGCTGATGGTGAAACCTCATTAAAAATGCTTAAATATATTATTTTCCCTAGGTTTGGTGTGCCTAGATATCTTATGACTGATGGGGGTTCTCATTTTATTCATGGTGGTTTTAGAAAGACTCTTAGTAAATATGATGTTAATCATAGAATTGCCTCACCCTATCATCCTCAAAGTAGTGGGCAAGTAGAATTATCGAATAGAGAGATCAAATCTATCTTGCAAAAGACTGTTAACAAATCTAGAAAAAATTGGGCTAAGAAATTAAATGATGCCCTGTGGGCTTATAGAACCGCTTATAAAAATCCCATGGGCATGTTTCCTTATAAAATGGTTTATGGAAAAGCTTGTCACTTGCCCCTAGAATTAGAACACAAAGCTTACTGGGCAGTGAGAGAGCTAAATAGAGATTTTAAACTTGCTGGTGAGAAAAGGTTGCTTGACTTAAGTTCTTTAGATGAATGGAGAAGTGAAGCATATGAAAATGCTAAGATTTTCAAAGAGAAAGTTAAAAGGTGGCGCGATAAGAGAATTATTAAAAGAGAATTTCATGTTGGTGAGAAAGTGCTATTGTATAGGTCTCGTCTCAGATTTTTTGCACGAAAATTACTCTCGAGATGGGAAGGACCTTTTGTTATCAAAGAGGTATATCGTTCGGGGGCAATTAAAATTGTTTCCCTTGAAGACAACTCTTCACAAGTGGTGAATGGACAAATACTCAAGCACTATATTTCCGGAGATTCTTATAATGAAAATGTTGATTGTATTCGAGCGATGATCCCGGAGGAGTTTATTAAGAAGCATATTTCAGAAACCGCAGAGCCAGTTTTCGGATAGGTATCAGTTTTGGTAAGAAAACGTTCGCGAAACATCTTCCAACTTTTATTTTTACTGTTTTTGGAAAATATGAAAAATTATGACCCGGAAACGAGAGGGAAACGGAGCCCAAAGGCTCCACACCATGGGGTGGCGCGGGCCCACCCCTGGCCGCGCCAGCCCATGGTGAGGGCGCCCCGGAGCCCCTCTCCGACTCGTTTTTGACATGAACTTTCCTTTCGTTATGAAACCTTTTGCTATATAATCCCCCGGACGCCCCCCCGAGGTCCGTATATTGTTTTCTCGCCGTGTTCTGTTTCAAGCTGTTTCTGCCAGGATCTGTTTTCGGTTTTAGAAGCATCATGGTCTCCGCCGATGACAACAAGGGGAAGGGACCAAAGGAAGATGATATCCAAGACCTAAAGCCGGAGGAGGAGATCGAGAGTGGAGCTGAAGGAGATGTAGAAGAAAACCCACAAGTGCGTCCATGCGCCACCGTTGCAACCATTAGAGTGGTGGCTAATCCCTTGAAGCTCAAGAGAGGCGCGCAGATGAGCACCGGAGGGAAGGTTCCACGTCACTCCCAAGCTTTGAGGACACCTATTGCGGGCGTCAAGAACTACTTCCACACATTAAATCATGATTATCAGTACAAAAAGGTGCCCCATAGGGAATTTCCCTCTATGTGGGATATGAATCGTTCTAACCGTGCAGATGAAGGAAGCTCTCAACCTAAGGAAGAGTGGGGAAAAAATATTGGTGGCTGGGATTCACAGTCTGACAGGCATGCAAACTGTATTGATCGCAATACGGAGGTGATGTGTATGCTTATGTTCGCGATTGAAGATTTGAAGAAATCAATTGATAAACTCATCGAGAAGGATTCACCACCACCACCGAAGAAATAATTCATCATTGGTATTGGCATCCCCTTGGCTTGTTCCAAGTTTGGGGGGAGTGTCGCGGTATCACATCACTATCTTTCATCTTTTTACTTTTTCAGTAGAGTCATATCATGAGTAGAGATGTTATCATATAGGATGGTTTGCAGTATGAAAGTGTCTCTCTTTAGTTGGTTATCGTTGTATCCGTTGGTGTGAGTTGCCGGTCTGAAATATTAATGAGAAGTTTCATCATTTACTTTATGCACATGTTATTTTAGTTTTCAATTTCTGTGATATGGTTGAGCTTGTTGTTAGTATTTGGTATCACTATGGAGATCATCAAGTTAATCTAGTTGGTTTTGGCAAACTTAGCTTGGGTCAGTAGAAATAATAATTTGAGATGCTAGTATAAGAAAGTGGAATTTGCCTTTTAGCTCATAAATTTAGTATTCACAAGTTAAGATCGCTTGGGCTTTCAATGAAGATTGCATGATTGGTTTCATCATATGTATATTTGTTTGTTTTCCCTCAACTCTTATGCTTGCTACCCAGCCTTGCTAGCCAATAACCCTATACTGAGAGGGAATGCTTCTCGTGCATCCAAACCTTAAACCCCAAAACCTTGCCATTTGTGTCCACCATACCTTCCTACATGTGGTATTTCACCACCACTCCAAGTAAATTGCTCATGTGCTACCTTTAGAACTTTCAAATTGCTCTTGTTTTGTGTTCCTGTTTTAGCTCATGAGGACGCAAATAGAGAATCTTTATCTCACTTGTCGATTGGACTCACACACCTGGACTAGTGGCTTCATCCGCTTATCCGAATACTAGAAGAGCTGGCAGCAGGGTTCCCCAGCCCCAAATAATAATACAAATTCTCTTCACTCTTTTTGCCCCTGATTTATCAGTCAAAGCATAATTGTGTAAACAAAAGAGAAAGAGGTATGACCTTATATACCAGTTGCGTCCTTCTATGGGAGGCTCTCTTGTGAGTCTAGTTGGCTTGTGATGTACTGTATTTTTTGTTTGCCATTTGTTGACATAAACATACATCTCTCTCAAAATTTAGACACTCCTCCATGGTTTGTGATTGTTGGTAGGCACCCGAGGATTCGGTTAGCCATGGTTTGTGCAAGATGGATGGGAGGAGTGTCATGCATTTTATACCTCTGTTTACTAAAATAAAAGCTCTAGCACATGAGTGATCAATGCTCCCTTCTGCGAAGGGTCTATCTTTTACTTTTATGTTGAGTCAGTAAACCTATTTCCTTCTGTCTCCAGCAAGCATTTGAGTTGTTGTGACCACACCATCTTTATGTTGATGTATTCAATCATGTTTTCTATCCTTCTTTGTTTAGCACATGCTTTATTATCTGAATGGATATTACTTTGAAAGCTATGAATCACTGTAAAAGAGTTGTTACAATTAAACATGTTAAGCTCTACAATAAAAGCCTTGTTATAAAGACTTCACCTAAGATAAGTATGATATCATTAAATGTTCTCTGACCAAGAACAAAGTTTGCCATCACCAATTTTGATTCTCTCTTTTGCATCTTTGTTTGTGACTCCCATTACTTGTTTCAAGTTAAGTTATATGAGAGGAAGTTGCTGTCTATAATGATTGTTGCATAGATAAATGTGATGCTTCTTGTCCGTATTTTATTTATCGACTCTTCACTCCATAAACCTGTGGTCATGTTTATTGAGTTCAGTTTCGCTTAGGGACAAGCGAGGTCTAAGCTTGGGGGAGTTGATACGTCCATTTTGCATCACTATTTTATATCATAATTTTCTGTCATTCATCGATATATTTCATGTTATGATGCATCCCTTATGTTGTTTTATCTTATTTTGCATGTTTAATAATTTTTGGAGAATAAACACCGGGACCAGAAATCTGATGGAAAAAGCACCGTCGAGATACCATATTTCAGAAGATCAGAAGAATAAGGGGGAATTCCGGGGTGTCTTAGAAGTCCAGAGGTGGAGTCCAGCCAGAAGGACAGCCAGAGGGGGGCCACCAGGAGCCCACACCATGAGGTGGCGCCCCCCCCTCCATGCCACCAGGTGGTGTGGCCACCCTGGCCCACCCCTGGTGGATATTTTTGGCGTACTTGGCCCCGAGGGAACCCTAAGCCTCATACCATCGTCGAAGAATTATTCCGCCGCCGCCTCGGGGCGGAAAACACCCGAGAGAGAAAATCTCTCTTGCAGGGAGAAATCTGCCGGGGAAATTCCTCTCCGGGGAGGGGAAATCACCGCCATCGTCACCGTCATCACTCCGGGCATCATCAAGATCGTCATCATCATCACCATTGTCGCACCCGGACTTCTAGAGGATACTCGCAGTTCCGTTGAACAGTAGTTGATTGGATTACGGGGCTTACCGGCACCCGCATCTCTTACGAGTAGGCCAACACACGTATGTGTGACAACCAACCCCTACTGTTCATCGTCTACGTAAACCATCCCATAGAAATCAGGATACTACCATTGACGTACTTCATACCATACACACATGGTACGTCAACGGCGTTTAACAAAATGATAGCACAACATATCTCTAAGACACAAAAGATGGAAATAAGTTGCAAATGGCTCTCACTAGAGCAGAGATAGCAAATACAATCATCCAGAGGACACATGTCCCAACATATCATCATTACATCACAGCGGAAGCATTCAACAGGTCTGAGTACAGACAAATCCAAATAGGCTTAAGAAGCCGGAAACGAAAAGACGGAGCCCATCCACGAAGTCTCGGATCCTGCCCGGGTCCGCTATCTACTCGTCAACAGCCTCGTCGTACTCCACGTAGTAGCCACCATGGGGATCCTCGGAATCGTAGTCTGCGGAAACCACAGCCCCAAAGGGGTCAGTACATAAACGTACTGGCAAGCAAGACTCACAGATCACCAAAGTGTAACCCGTCAACACCAAGCACAGATGCTTTGGGTTCAACGGAAGAAAGGGGATATAAAAGATGCTGCAACTGGCTGCTCTAACCAACTACAGAGTTACTACCACTTCCGGCTAACAGAAAGAAGATAAGATAGCGTATCGTAACCAACTATAACTAACCACCAAACAAACCCATCCTGGATCTCGCCCCTTATCCAAAGAAGCAATCCGAGGATAACTCACACAGTTGGATTAATGATGGTTCAGGTTATTGTGTCAATAGACCTATTACTAGTCAAGTTATTATAGTTAGGTGTAAGTTGTCTGAGTACTTGTTAGCCAGTACTTTCACCAAGTCGTCACATAACCGCGGACAACACGGCTTCTCGAGAAGATTCATCCCTGCAGGGTGTGCTCCAGTACCCGTACACCCTCGAGCCACCAACTAAAACTCAGGTGGACTCAACACGACTCGAACCATCTCTACAGCCTGTCCTAGGAGCCACGGAGCTATAAGGTCCCAGCCACGCAGCCGAATACTCAGCGCAAGTGTGCAAAACTCCCGCAGGACGCAACACCCCGGCAATACAGGCCTTGCCCTATATGTGTGCGCCATCATCATCATCAGTAACCATGGGAGCGACCCATTTATGCGTATGAGCCAAATGGAACACCCGAACTAAGTGTGGCTCTTCGGACAAACTGCGGATCAGATCAAAGTCGAGGGGGGTTCCATACCACCACCCGGATGCGGTGAGCACGCTCATCATGGATCAGTAGACAAGACCCTTTTCCTAATTAGGGTCGACACTAGCAGGCCTCAAAACCACGCCGGGCCTCCTGCCGGTGCCTTATCAGCAAATTATTATTACCCAAGCATTAACAGGTTGATTGTTTAACATCGAGCCCCAGAACATAATAAAATATGATAACAGAACGTAACTGACAACAGACTCGAGCAAAAACAACCCTAAGCATGCTAGTAAGACACGGGCAACAAGAAACGGGGTGATAGGAGTGGAGGTGAGACAATATCAGGTTTAAAGGATGACATATGATAGGATCGGAACACAAGCATCGATACATAGGGCTAGCAGAATAGACAACGAAAAGTATCGGTATCCAATGTTGAAAGGAACACGATGGTTCATGTGAGTGAATACTTGCCTGCAAACTCAGTAGCCTGGTACTGAGCTAAGATCCTCAGAAGGGATGTCGTAAACCTTGTCTGTCTCAACGTCGTCGTCTATCCGAGAAGAAGCAAACAAACAACGCAGAGAGACAAACAATCAATAACATGGCATAATGCACAATCATGGGATGATGCATGTCAATTTAATTGATGCATCAGAAATAACTGGTTGACATGGTAACACAATTAAATGGACCCCTATGCAATTGGGATTGCATATGGAAAGCTCATGAATTTAGGTTGAAATAATTGTTTTACAACTAATCAACAGGTGAGAGTGGATTAGCATGATGCATGGATGAGGAAAACAGAAAAATAACAACAATAGAATCAATTGGAAATAAGGTTTACCAAGTTTGAAATTTTATTTCTTAAGTTATAGAATTTTGGTTCCTTAAAGGTGTTACACAAGCATTTGTTGTTTTCACCAAATTTAATTGTTCAAAACAGATAACAAAGTTCATATTTGGAAAGAACACAAAATTTTAGATGGAAAACATATTTCATTTGTTGAATTTGGATTTAAAATGAGCAAGTTATTAATTTGGCAATTTTAATTGCATTAAATAAGAAACAGTTGTTTTCAGCAATTTAAATTATTCAAAATAGAAAACAAAGTTGATATTTGCAAAGTTCATGAAAAATGGGATGGAAAACATATTTTACATGTTGGAATTGGATTTGAATTGCCCAAGTTATGATTTTTTGCAATTTAAAAGGTTTAATTAAAGCATTGAATTATTGCACCACTTTTAATTAGGAAAACATTAAACAAATTGCATTGAAAAGGTTGAAAACATGTAGCAAATGTTTTACTGAACATGTTGAACTATTAAACATAATTTTTGGGTTATTATTGAATTTATTAAGCAAGTTTTTATAATCATTCTTATTCTGCCCATTTTAGTAAACAGAGGGAAACATGCTCAAAATTAATTCAATTGTGACCAAATCAAATACCAATGTGTAGAGTTTGTTAAGAAAAATTTTTAGAGACCAAGTTTGCTTAAATTGGATGAGCAGAACTAAAGTTATGAAATTCCAAAGTTTCCAATTTTTATTGCATTTTCAGTAATTAATTATTTAGTGCAAAAATTGTTACAGAAACATGTTGCAAACTTGACATTAACAGAAAGGGCTCAAGATTATGAATCCACAGGATTTTGAATCATTCAAATTGAAGTAATATTCAATTTGATATTGATTTTAGAGTTACTGTCTCAGATCTGAGTTTTCTGAAATTCGGACAGAAAAAGAAAAAACAGAAAAAAAGGTGTGGCTTTGGGGGATCGAACTCTGCCCTCCTGCTAGCACGCAGTGGACACCAACCACTGCGGTGGGGTGCAGTTTGCTGACAGGGAAGGCATCGGAGGGTGGTTAAGGTCTTAAGAACTCAGGAATCTGTCTACTGAAATTAATTCGGAAAATAAGGAGCAGAGGTGGGGGTGCGGGGATTTGATCCCGCGCGCCGAGGTTGCGCGCAGCGAGCGCTCTACCATCTGGTCTGCTGCGCTGTTTGGTTGTAAAGGGTATCGGGTTGGTTTTGATGCTAAGCAATCGGCATAACTGAACTGCAACAAGCGCTCGCACAGCCAGGCGCTCTTCCTGTCGACGAACAGAACAAAAACTGCACCTTGCATGGAAGGAATTGATGCATATAATGCAAGGAATCGAGAGGGTGAGTGGTAGAATGGAAAGAGGATCTCACCCTCGTCGCAGGGGTGGCCGCGGCACGGCCGGGGGATGACGGAGGCGACGGCGCCGTGCTCCGGCGGCCGGCGGCCGGAGGCACCAGAAAAGGGGCGGCGAGGTCCTCCCCCTCGATGGCGGCGGAGAGGGGAGAGAGGAGGGAGGCGGATGCGGCTAGGGTTAGGGTTTTTTCCACGGGTTGGGGAGTAGATAAAGGAGGGAGGGGTGGGGTGGAGCAGCAGGTCGCTGTCATGGCTGACGTGCATGTACGGACGGAGGTAGGGAACGACCGTGAGGGGGTACCAGGCCTTTGGGCAGCTGGGCTGGCCCAAGTGGGCTGGATGCCCTTTTCCCCCTCTCCTTTTGTTTTATTTATCTGTTTATTACTTTTTTTTTTGCAGATTTGACAAAGGAGAGAAAAGGAGAGGGTTTATGGGTTAGCAAATTTTTTGGGACAATTTTTATTGATTAAGTATGGTAATAGCAACAAGTACACCCTTTGATTTTCCAATTTTTTTTTGAAATAGTTGATGTTTGCAATTTGATTGAATTTTTAATGAATTTGGGATTAAATGAAAAATTGAAACTTAATCAATGTAAAGTATTTAATTTCAAGTTTTAATGGAACAATTTATTTGTTTGTTTTGTAGTTTTTTTTATTTGAAACATGTAACATAACAAGTATGAATAAAGGTTTGAATTTTTGTTTGAAATTCACAGGAAAACAAATGGAAACAAATGAAAACAAATGAAATCAAATGCAAAACAAATGCCAAGAATATGATGACATGATGCAAAGCATAACTTAACAAGAAATAAAACATTCTAGGGGGAGATTTTCATACTTGGGATGTTACAAAACTCCCCCCTTGAAGGAATCGCGCCCCGAGATTCCTACTGAGAAGAGAAAAGGTCCGGATACTTCTTGCGAAGATCCTCTTTGGTCTCCCACGTTGCCTCTTTATCGGAATGATGGGACCACTGCACTTTCAAGAACTTGGTGCTCTTGTTGCGAGTCTTACGCTCGGTCTCATCGAGAATTCGAACAGGGTGCTCCTCATAAGATAGATCATCTTGCAGTTCAATGGAATCATGATCAACTGCACGATCTGGCTCTTTGAAGCACTTCTTGAGCTGTGATACGTGAAACACATCGTGCACCTTAGATAGTTTTTCTGGAAATTCAAGACGATAGGCATTTTCCGCACGCCTTGAGAGAATGTTGAAAGGACCGATGTATCTTGGTGCCAGCATTCCTTTGACACCAAAACGATGAGTGCCTCTGAGGGGAGTTACACAGAGATATGCTTTGTCACCAGGTGCATAGATCATATCCCTGTGCTTGCTGTCATAGTAGCTTTTCTGACGAGACTGAGCAATCTTGAGATTGTCACGAATGATGCGAACTTTATCTTCGGCTTCCTTAACAATGTCAGGGCCTAAGAGTGAACGTTCACCAGCTCCAGACTAATTGATTGGACTCCTGCATCTGCGGCCATAAAGAGCTTCAAACGGTGCCATGCCTAGTCTTGCCTGGAAGCTGTTGTTGTAGGAGAATTCAGCATATGGAAGGCATTCCTCCCATTTCATGCCAAAGGATAGACCACATGCTCTGAGCATATCCTCGAGAATCTGATTGACTCTTTCGACTTGCCCTTGAGACTGAGGATGATAAGCTGTGCTGAACAGAAGTTTGGTGCCCAATGCTTCTTGAAAGCTTTTCTAGAAATGAGAAGTGAATATGCTTCCACGGTCTGAGCTTATTTCCAAAGGAACACCATGAAGAGGAACGATCTTTGTTGTGTAGAGTTCTGCTAACTGGCTAGCTGAGATTGTTTCTTTGACAGCAAAGAAGTGAGCTACCTTAGTGAGACGATCAATAACAACGAAGATTGCATCGTTGCCCTTCTTGGACTTTGGAAAACCAGTGACGAAGTCCATTTCAATCATGTCCCACTTCCACTCAGGGATTTTGAGAGGTTGGAGAAGACCGGCTGTTTTCTGATGGACTGCCTTGACACGTTGACAAACGTCGCATTCAGAAACGTATTGAGCAATTTCACGTTTCATGCCAGACCACCAATACAGTGTCTTGAGATCCTGGTACATCTTTGTACTTCCAGGGTGTATGGAGAGAGGAGTTTCATGAGCCTCCTTTAGAATAACATCTTTGAGACTTTGAATTTGAGGAACTGCAATGCGTCCTTCGAAGAACACAGTTCCCTTGTCGTCAATTGAGAAGCACTCATACTTCACATTGCCTGCTTTGATGTTATTTGCGATCTTCTTGATCTCAGCATCACGAATTTGTTCAGAACGAATCTTGTCCTCGAGAGTTGGACTGGCTGTCAAGTTTGCAAGATAACCTTGAGGAACAAGACCAAGGTTGAGCTTCTGGAATTCTTCATGAAGAGGAGGTTGGCTTTCCATGATCATGAGATTATTGCAATACGACTTGCGACTGAGAGCATCGGCCATAACATTAGCCTTGCCTGGAGTGTAAGAAATGGTAGGATCGAAGTCTTTGATCTTTTCAATCCATCTCCTTTGCCTGAGGTTTAGATCTGGTTGAGTGAAAATGTATTTCAGACTCTTATGATCGGAAAAGATTTCAGTGCGATTACCCAACAAGTATTGCCTCCATTTCTTGAGGGCAAACACAACTGCTGCAAGTTCTAGATCATGAGTGGGATAATTGAGCTCATGTGCGTTCAACTGTCGTGAAGCATAAGCCACAACTTGACGTTCTTGCATAAGAACTGCTCCTAGACCTTGGAGGGAAGCATCACAGAATATCTGGAAAGGTTTGGTAGTATCTGGGCCAACCAGAACTGGTGTAGAAGTGAGTTTAGTCTTGAGGAGATTGAAACTTTCATCACATTGTGGAGACCAAACGAACTTCCTGTCCTTCTTTGTGAGATCAGTGAGAGGTTTGGCAATCTTGGAGAAGTTTTGGACGAAACGACGGCAATAGCTAGCCAAACCAAGAAAACTTCTGACTTGCTTCACCGTCTTAGGAGGTTTCCAATCAACAATTGCCTTAACCTTTTGTGGATCAATGGCTATGCCCTTGGCAGAGATGACATGACCAAGGTAAGCAACTTCTGGAATCCAGAACTCACATTTGGAGAACTTGGCATATAGACGATGCTCGCGAAGTTTCATGAGAGTGAGACGAAGATGTTCTCCATGCTCTTCCTCAGATTTTGAGTAGACCAGAATGTCATCAAGATATACCACAACGAACTTTTCGAGGTATTCATGGAAGACAAAATTCATGAGTCTAGAGAATGTCGCCGGTGCATTGGTGAGACCAAAGGACATGACGGTGTATTCATATAGACCGTACCGAGTGGTGAAAGCTGTTTTTGGAATATCTTCCTTTCTGATCTTTATTTGATGGTAACCCATTCTCAAGTCCAACTTTGAGAATATTGAGGCTCCAGCAAGTTGATCAAAAAGATCATCGATACGAGGAATTGGATACTTGTTTTTGATGGTTTTCTCGTTAAGAGGACGATAGTCAACAACGAGTCTTTTTGTTTGATCCTTCTTCGCAACGAACAGAGTTGGGCAACCCCAAGCTGAGGAACTAGGTTGAATGTAACCTTTCTCCATGTACATATCGATTTGCTCCTTCAACAACTTCAGTTCAGGAGGAGCTATCTTGTATGGATGCTTGGAGATTGGAGCAGTACCTGGTTCAAGTTCGATCACGAACTCAACTGCTCTGTCCGGAGGCATTCCTGGCAATTCTTCTGGAAAGACATCGGGGAATTCACAAACCACCGGAATAGTTTCAATCAATGGTAGAGGATTTGCATTGAGAGTGTAGAGTTGAGCAACTGGATTTTCAGCATGGAAATAGACTATCTGGCCAGAAGGGTGTGTGATTTTGACAGACTTAGCAGGACAATCAATGACTGCTTTGTTGGCTACCAGCCAATCCATCCCAAGAATGACATCAATATCTGAAGAGTGGAGAGCTATCAGAGATGCCTGGAATGGAAGGTTTCCAATTGTGATCTCGATGTTCTGGCTAACTTTATTGCTTTGCCAGCTAGATCCCGGTGATTTCACTAGGAGAGGGATAGACAACTTTTCGAAGTTGATTTCACTGTTGCTTGCAAAGCATTGAGAGATGAAAGAGTGTGAAGCACCAGAATCGAACAAGACTTTAGCACGAAACGAGTTCACAAGAAGTGTGCCCATTACAACCTCTGGAGATTCTTCTGCTCCCTGGGCCATGACATGGTTCACCATCACAGTTCTCAAGACAGACTTGTTCCTGTTGCGGGGCCTAGGCGAAGAAGTGTGTACCATCACATGATTGACCTTAGGGATAGGTAGTGATGGTAGCTTGTTCTGCGGGCACTTGTAAGAGTAGTGTCCTGATAGAACGCACTTGAAGCATGTACTAGCAGAACGAGGAGCTGTTGGACTTGGCTGAGATGGAGCACCTCCTAAAGATACCACTGGGGTGGGAGGGAGGGCAAGAAATCCTGCCGGGCCATGCACGCAGATGGGCGGTGTTGGAGTGGTATATGGAAACCAAACTCTTCGTTTTTGTGGAGGCATGATTGCTTTTGAGAGATTAGCCTGTTCACGAGAGTGCTTGCGAGATTCCTCAACCAACTTGCGCCCATGCTCTTCATTTAGAGCGATGTTGATGAGGTCCTCAAAATTCTTGGCCTTGACGTTGGTGAGAGCATACTTGAGTTCCGGGTTGAGACCCCTGCGGAACTTTGCCATCTTTCTCGCTTCCGTGGAGATTTCATCTCCGGCGTAGCGAGCCAGACGATTGAACTCTCTTTGGTATTCGAGAATGTCCAGATTGCCTTGTGTGAAAGAATAGAATTCCTCACGCATTTTCTCCATGAGCCCATCGGGAATGTGATGGCGCACGAAGGCTTGCTTGAAATCCTCCCATGTGATTGCCACACTAGAGCCTCTCATTTCTTGGAAGTTCTCCCACCAAGACATGGATTGCCCACGGAGAAGGTAGGTCACGTAAGGAACACGGTCCTCGTCAGCCACATGAGCTACCATAAGAGTACGGTTCATTTCACGGAGCCAGTCATCAGCATCCAATGGCTCGGAGGAGTTATCAAACGTGCGCGGATTGAGCTCAAGGAACTCCCGAATAGACACACGGGCGTTGCCATTACTCCCAAAGTCTTGGTTCTGCTGCATCTGCTTTATGACTTGTGTCATCTGAGACAGCACTTTCCCCATCTCGGGTGGCAGTGTGGGTTCTTCGTCACCACTTTTCATCCTGAAGAGGATACCAAGATTAACACACTAACCGGATAACAAAATCCAATATAAGTGCTTAAAAGGATTACTTCAGACGGTAAGTCGACAGCATAGAACAAGGATGGAGGTTAACAACGGATCAACAGATAAGTTGTTACAACAGAAGGGAAGATTTGTGAAGGACGATATCGAAGCAACAACTGGGAAACAGGAGACCACAACACCTGAGGTACTACGGAGAAAAACCCATCCGGGCTTCTAAAGGATCAATATCTACTGCTTAAGGAATAGAGGATCTGCTTCCGGGGCTTACACGCCTCCGTTCTCAATCGTGAGTAGGCAACATGATAAATCATGTCACAACCACCTCCATTCCTATGGTCTAGTAGATATAACCATCCTAGAGAAACCAGGATACGTGAAAACCTAACTTGGAAGTTTAGATGAGAAGAGAAAACAACGTTGCACTTCCTTACCAGAAAAGGAAGGGTGGGTGGGGAAAGAAATAAAATGGCAGAATTCCTACTCTCATGTTTAATTTTTCCTATATAGCTACAAAATAGTTTCTAGACTCAACTGCGACCAGTAAAAAGGGATCCTACAGGCAGACAGGCTCTGATACCATTCGTCGCACCTGGACTTCTAGAGGATACTCGCAGTTCCGTTGAACAGTAGTTGATTGGATTACGGGGCTTACCGGCACCCGCATCTCTTACGAGTAGGCCAACACACGTATGTGTGACAACCAACCCCTACTGTTCATCGTCTACGTAAACCATCCCATAGAAATCAGGATACTACCATTGACGTACTTCATACCATACACACATGGTACGTCAACGGCGTTTAACAAAATGATAGCACAACATATCTCTAAGACACAAAAGATGGAAATAAGTTGCAAATGGCTCTCACTAGAGCAGAGATAGCAAATACAATCATCCAGAGGACACATGTCCCAACATATCATCATTACATCACAGCGGAAGCATTCAACAGGTCTGAGTACAGACAAATCCAAATAGGCTTAAGAAGCCGGAAACGAAAAGACGGAGCCCATCCACGAAGTCTCGGATCCTGCCCGGGTCCGCTATCTACTCGTCAACAGCCTCGTCGTACTCCACGTAGTAGCCACCATGGGGATCCTCGGAATCGTAGTCTGCGGAAACCACAGCCCCAAAGGGGTCAGTACATAAACGTACTGGCAAGCAAGACTCACAGATCACCAAAGTGTAACCCATCAACACCAAGCACAGATGCTTTGGGTTCAACGGAAGAAAGGGGATATAAAAGATGCTGCAACTGGCTGCTCTAACCAACTACAGAGTTACTACCACTTCCGGCTAACAGAAAGAAGATAAGATAGCGTATCGTAACCAACTATAACTAACCACCAAACAAACCCATCCTGGATCTCGCCCCTTATCCAAAGAAGCAATCCGAGGATAACTCACACAGTTGGATTAATGATGGTTCAGGTTATTGTGTCAATAGACCTATTACTAGTCAAGTTATTATAGTTAGGTGTAAGTTGTCTGAGTACTTGTTAGCCAGTACTTTCACCAAGTCGTCACATAACCGCGGACAACACGGCTTCTCGAGAAGATTCATCCCTGCAGGGTGTGCTCCAGTACCCGTACACCCTCGAGCCACCAACTAAAACTCAGGTGGACTCAACACGACTCGAACCATCTCTACAGCCTGTCCTAGGAGCCACGGAGCTATAAGGTCCCAGCCACGTAGCCGAATACTCAGCGCAAGTGTGCAAAACTCCCGCAGGACGCAACACCCCGGCAATACAGGCCTTGCCCTATATGTGTGCGCCATCATCATCATCAGTAACCATGGGAGCGACCCATTTATGCGTATGAGCCAAATGGAACACCCGAACTAAGTGTGGCTCTTCGGACAAACTGCGGATCAGATCAAAGTCGAGGGGGGTTCCATACCACCACCCGGATGCGGTGAGCACGCTCATCATGGATCAGTAGACAAGACCCTTTTCCTAATTAGGGTCGACACTAGCAGGCCTCAAAACCACGCCGGGCCTCCTGCCGGTGCCTTATCAGCAAATTATTATTACCCAAGCATTAACAGGTTGATTGTTTAACATCGAGCCCCAGAACATAATAAAATATGATAACAGAACGTAACTGACAGCAGACTCGAGCAAAAACAACCCTAAGCATGCTAGTAAGACACGGGCAACAAGCAACGGGGTGATAGGAGTGGAGGTGAGGCAATATCAGGTTTAAAGGATGACATATGATAGGATCGGAACACAAGCATCGATACATAGGGCTAGCAGAATAGACAACGAAAAGTATCGGTATCCAATGTTGAAAGGAACACGATGGTTCATGTGAGTGAATACTTGCCTGCAAACTCAGTAGCCTGGTACTGAGCTAAGATCCTCAGAAGGGATGTCGTAAACCTTGTCTGTCTCAACGTCGTCGTCTATCCGAGAAGAAGCAAACAAACAACGCAGAGAGACAAACAATCAATAACATGGCATAATGCACAATCATGGGATGATGCATGTCAATTTAATTGATGCATCAGAAATAACTGGTTGACATGGTAACACAATTAAATGGACCCCTATGCAATTGGGATTGCATATGGAAAGCTCATGAATTTAGGTTGAAATAATTGTTTTACAACTAATCAACATGTGAGAGTGGATTAGCATGATGCATGGATGAGGAAAACAGAAAAATAACAACAATAGAATCAATTGGAAATAAGGTTTACCAAGTTTGAAATTTTATTTCTTAAGTTATAGAATTTTGGTTCCTTAAAGGTGTTACACAAGCATTTGTTGGTTTCACCAAATTTAATTGTTCAAAACAGATAACAAAGTTCATATTTGGAAAGAACACAAAATTTTAGATGGAAAACATATTTCATTTGTTGAATTTGGATTTAAAATGAGCAAGTTATTAATTTGGCAATTTTAATTGCATTAAATAAGAAACAGTTGTTTTCAGCAATTTAAATTATTCAAAATAGAAAACAAAGTTGATATTTGCAAAGTTCATGAAAAATGGGATGGAAAACATATTTTACATGTTGGAATTGGATTTGAATTGCCCAAGTTATGAATTTTTGCAATTTAAAAGGTTTAATTAAAGCATTGAATTATTGCACCACTTTTAATTAGGAAAACATTAAACAAATTGCATTGAAAAGGTTGAAAACATGTAGCAAATGTTTTACTGAACATGTTGAACTATTAAACATAATTTTTGGGTTATTATTGAATTTATTAAGCAAGTTTTTATAATCATTCTTATTCTGCCCATTTTAGTAAACAGAGGGAAACATGCTCAAAATTAATTCAATTGTGACCAAATAAAATACCAATGTGTAGAGTTTGTTAAGAAAAATTTTTAGAGACCAAGTTTGCTTAAATTGGATGAGCAGAACTAAAGTTATGAAATTCCAAAGTTTCCAATTTTTATTGCATTTTCAGTAATTAATTATTTAGTGCAAAAATTGTTACAGAAACATGTTGCAAACTTGAAATTAACAGAAAGGGCTCAAGATTATGAATCCACAGGATTTTGAATCATTCGAATTGGAGTAATATTCAATTTGATATTGATTTTAGAGTTAATGTCTCAGATCTGAGTTTTCTGACATTCGGACAGAAAAAGAAAAAACAGAAAAAAAAGGTGTGGCTTTGGGGGATCGAACTCTGCCCTCCTGCTAGCACGCAGTGGACACCAACCACTGCGGTGGGGTGCAGTTTGCTGACAGGGAAGGCATCGGAGGGTGGTTAAGGTCTTAAGGACTCAGGAATCTGTCTACTGAAATTAATTCAGAAAATAAGGAGCAGAGGTGGGGGTGCGGGGATTTGATCCCGCGCGCTGAGGTTGCGCGCAGCGAGCGCTCTACCATCTGGTCTGCTGCGCTGTTTGGTTGTAAAGGGTATCGGGTTGGTTTTGATGCTAAGCAATCGGCGTAACTGAACTGCAACAAGCGCTCGCACAGCCAGGCGCTCTTCCTGTCGACGAACAGAACAAAAACTGCACCTTGCATGGAAGGAATTGATGCATATAATGCAAGGAATCGAGAGGGTGAGTGGCAGAATGGAAAGAGGATCTCACCCTCGTCGCAGGGGTGGCCGCGGCACGGCCGGGGGATGACGGAGGCGACGGCGCCGTGCTCCGGCGGCCGGCGGCCGGAGGCACCAGAAAAGGGGCGGCGAGGTCCTCCCCCTCGATGGCGGCGGAGAGGGGAGAGAGGAGGGAGGCGGATGCGGCTAGGGTTAGGGTTTTCTCCACGGGTTGGGGAGTAGATAAAGGAGGGAGGGGTGGGGTGGAGCAGCAGGTCGCTGTCATGGCTGACGTGCATGTACGGACGGAGGTAGGGGACGACCGTGAGGGGGTACCAGGCCTTTGGGCAGCTGGGCTGGCCCAAGTGGGCTGGATGCCCTTTTCCCCCTCTCCTTTTGTTTTATTTATCTGTTTATTACTTTTTTTTTGCAGATTTGACAAAGGAGAGAAAAGGAGAGGGTTTATGGGTTAGCAAATTTTTTGGGACAATTTTTATTGATTAAGTATGGTAATAGCAACAAGTACACCCTTTGGTTTTCCAATTTATTTTTGAAATAGTTGATGTTTGCAATTTGATTGAATTTTTAATGAATTTGGGATTAAATGAAAAATTGAAACTTAATCAATGTAAAGTATTTAATTTCAAGTTTTAATGGAACAATTTATTTGTTTGTTTTGTAGTTTTTTTTATTTGAAACATGTAACATAACAAGTATGAATAAAGGTTTGAATTTTTGTTTGAAATTCACAGGAAAACAAATGGAAACAAATGAAAACAAATGAAATCAAATGCAAAACAAATGCCAAGAATATGATGACATGATGCAAAGCATAACTTAACAAGAAATAAAACATTCTAGGGGGAGATTTTCATACTTGGGATGTTACAACCATCATCATCATCACCATCACCCTCATCATCCACCGTCATACCGTGGTAACAATTAGGGGCCTCTACCGTTGTTTTACATTGGATCTCTCTCACGATGTGGATTACTTGTTAGTAGTTGATGCTTGTGAGATTTATCGGTGTTTGCAATTTATGACCAAATTGTTATTATCCATTATATCACCTCTTATTATGATCCATATGATGTCTTGTGAGTAGTTCGTGTTGTTCTTGAGGACTTGTAGAAGTCAAGTTGTTAGTGGTGAAGTAATGTTGAATAGTATTTAATGTTTGATATTTAAGTTGTGGTGTTATTCTCCTAGTGGTGTCATGTGAATGTCGACTACATGATACTTCATCGAAACTGCTTGTCAACATACCCACCGGCTTGTCCTTTGTTGAAGAAAGGATTGGGCCACTTGATGCAATTATTACTACTACATTTCATTTACTCGCACTTTATTTATCTGCAATATCAAAAACCCCTACAAATCTATCTTTTAGTATTTACAGTTATTCCTTCATCGAAACTGCTTGTCAACACCTTCTGCTCCTTGTTGGGTTCGACACTCTTATTTATCGACAGTACTACGATACACCCCCTATACTTGTGGGTCATCAGCAATGCATAGTACCGAAGAGGCTAGCAAATATGGATGGTGGAAGTGCCAGAAAACCGCAACTTAGAACTCACAAGTTAAAAGATTACAACTAGAAATATATCTTACAAGGCATAATGAAAATCACTCCAAGAGGGTCCGTGGCAGTGACAAGTCACTGTTGGCTACCCCGACCGTAGCGCGTAACAAAAAGCCATTATGATTGTTATTAACAAAGGAAGTCATATATCATTATACTATCAATTGGTTTATTCAAGTGTAGCACAGTTTCAAGCTTTTAGCCCAACCATTAATTGTTTTTTCTTTAATAAACCATTAGGTTTACCATTAAGCATAATAATATTTCAAAACAACAACAAATATTCAAGTGAAGCAGTTTAATGATCTACAAGAGTATGCAAGTCTTTTCCAACATACCATCTACCACATGTAGCATTTTCTATTTCCATCAAACACAATTCAATATATATTTCAACACAAACTCTCCAACTAATATAATAATGAAACAAGAGAGTACTAATACTACTCTACTAGAACTAACAACTCTGAATAAGAGATGCATGAAAACATGAGCTAAAAGGACAATAAAAAATTCACATGTTCGCCATGGACACAAGCATTATTAATAATTTTTAAACATTAGCTACAGCCACTGATGTTTTGTGGAGCAAAGAAATCAACTCAATAGTAAAAGAGAGAATGCAAGTAAAAAAGGAAGAATCTGTCAAAACTAGAACAGTTTGTAGAGACGATTTTTTTGGGGCACTTACGTTCCTCAAATCGAAAAACGAAAAGCTAGAAAAAGTTTCGGAATTAGCTGAGAAATAAGCACAAAATTTTTCAGATCATTTCGATCTTTCTATGAATTTACACGAATTTAACGACGGGCAGAAGAAATCTGTTTCCTGCGCAGAAGTCCAAACCTAACCTCAACTTTCACTAGAGACTTTACTTGGCACAACAAATGCGAGAAAATAAAGATAGAAAGGAGTTGATACAGAAGTAAACAACACCTTGACTCAAAGAAAACATAAGAAAACAATGCAAAAATAAAACCATGGGTTATCTCCCAAGAAGTGCTTTTCTTTAACGCATTTTAGCTAGGCCTAGAAAACTAGAATCAAGTATTTTAAAGTGAATAAGCATCCAAATTGTAACTTGTTCTTATAATAGAATCGAAAGGTAACTTCATTCTCTTCCTACGAAAGTGTTCCATACCTTTCTTGAGTGGGAATTGATATTTAATATTCCCTTCTTTCATATCAATAACAACACCAACAGTTCTAAGAAAAGGTCTTCCCGAAACAATAGGACAAGAAGCACTGCGTTCCATATTCATAACAATGAAATCAACGGGTACAAGGTTATTATTTACCATAATAAGAACATCATCAACTCTCCCCAAACGTTTCTTTCTAACGTTATCAGCAAGACGAACATCTTCCAAAGGTGGCAAATCAAGCATATCATAAAGTTTCTTAGGCATAACAGAGATACTAGCACCAAGATCACATAAAGCATTTCAATCAAAATCATTCACCTTCATTTTAATGATGGGTTACCAACCATCATCTAACTTCCTAGGGGTAGAGGCTTCAAGTTTTAATTCTTCTTCTCTAATTTGCATGAGAGCATTTGTAATATGTTTTGTGAAAGCCATATTCATAGCACTAGCATTAGGACAACTAGCAAGATTTTGTAGAAACACAATTACTTCAGATATATTGCAATCATCAAAATCAAGATCATTTTTATCAAAGGTAATGAGACCATTGTCTCCCATATTTTGAAAATTTTCAACACTTTTATTACGAACAGTTTCCGTGGTTTCAGGCAATATTAAATGTTTAACGGAAGAAGTGGAGGTATTGCCAACACCAATTACTTTACCATTAATAGTAGAAGGTTTACTAGCATGATAATCTTCAGTTTTATTAGTGGTGGTAATAGTGCAAACATTAGCTATATTATTGTTTCTAGCTATTTCATCTCCTCTTTCCCATCTAGCATGCAGTTCGGCTAACATCCTAACATTGTCATCAATTCTAACTTGAATTGAATTCAAAGTTTTGCTTTATTTAACATCATGAGGCATAACCTTTATTTTAAGAAGATCAACATAAAGAGCAAGGCTGTCAACTTTATAAGCAAGAACATCAATTTTACCAAACTTTTCCTCCAGAGATTTATTAAAAGTAGTTTGTGTACTAATAAAATTCTTAAGCATGTTTTAAAGATCATATGGTACACTTCTATTGTTGTTGTAGGAATTACCATAAGAGTTGGCATAACCATTACCATTATTAGAAGGATATGGCCTATAATTGTTGCTACCAAAATTATTCCTATAAGCATTGTTGTTGAAATTGTTATTTTTAATGAAGTTCACATCAACATGCTCTTCTTGAGCAACCAAAGAGGCTAAAGGAACATTATTTGGATCAACATAAATTTTATCATTAACAAGCATAGACATAATGACATCAAGCCTATCACTCAAGGAAGAGGTTTCTTTAACAGAATTTACCTTCTTATCCAGTGGAGCCCTCTCAGTGTGCCATTCAGAATAATTTAACATCATATCATTAAGAAGCTTTGTTGCAGAGCCCAAAGTGATGGACATAAAGGTTCCTCCAGCAGCTGAATCTAGAAGGTTTCTTGAAGAAAAATTCAGACCTGCATAAAAGGTTTGGATGATCATCCAAGTAGTCAGTCCATGAGTGGGACAATTATTTACTAAAATTTCATTCTTTCCTAAGCTTTAGCAACATGCTCATTATCAAGTTGCTTAAAATTCATAATGCTACTTCTTAAGGATATAATCTTAGCAGGAGGATAATATTTTCCAATAAAATCATCTTTACATTTAGTCCATGAATCAATACTATTTCTAGGCAAATATAGCAACCATTCTTTAGCTCTTCCTCTCAAAGAGAAAGGAAACAATTTCAGTTTAATAATATCTCCATCTACATCCTTATATTTTTGCATCTCACAGAGTTCAAAAAATTTATTAAGATGGTTAGCAGCATCATCAAAACTAACACCGGAAAATTGCTCTCTCATAACAAGATTTAACACGGCAGGCTTAATCTCATAAAAATCAGCAGTAGGAGCGGGTGGAGCAATGGGTGTGCTAATAAAATCATTGTTGTTTGTGCTAGTGAAGTCACACAACTTAGTGTTCTCATGAGTACTCATATTAACAAGATCAAAACAGGATAAAAATAACAACGAGAATAAGAACTAATTTTTTTTATGTTTTTATATAAAGAAGCAAACAAGACAAAAAAACTAAGCAAAACAAAAACAAAGTAAAGAGATTGGAGGTGAGAGACTCCCCTTGTAGAAATGCTCTTCCTCCCCGACAACAGCGCTAGAAAACTTTGATGGTGCAGGAGTGCACTCGTTGGGAAACCCCAAGAGGAAGGTTATGAAGAGCACAACAGCAAGTTTTCCTCAGAAAGAAACCAAGGTTGAATTGACCAGTAGGAGAAAGAAATCACTTCTGAAGGTTGTTGTCAGCTGATGTTGGTAGGGCGCACTACCGGTTCAGCAGCAATGCGGAATCTACACAACACAATCAAATTACTTTTCCCCAATGAAGAAGTGAGGTTGTCAATCTCACCGGTTTTGCTGAAACAAAGGATTAGACGTATAGTGTGGAAAATAGTATTTGTTTGCAATAGATGAAAGAGAACAGTAGTTGCAGTAGTAAAACAGCGGTTGGAGTGGTTGTATTATTAGTGTAAAGAAATGGACCGAGGTCCACAGTTCACTAGTGGTGTCTCTCCAAAACAGATAGATAACATGATGGGTAAACAAGTTACAACTGGGCAATTGACAGATATAAAGGCTGCATCGTAGTGCATATGCATGACATGATGATTACTATGTGATTCATTCGGGCATTACAACAAGATACGTAGACCGTTATCCAACTGCATCTATGACTAATAATCCACCCTCGGAGTGTCATCCGATCAAACCTTGGGTATTAAGTTGCAAGCAACAGATAATTGCATCAAGCAAAGTGTGTAATGTAAACAATAAATTATCCTTAGACAAATCATTGTTGTTTTCTCCCTAATGGAAACAACACATCACCACCCGTTACGTTTCTGTCACTCGAGCACGAGTGAAAGGGAGGCATGAACCCAATATCGAGCATAAATACTCCCGCTTGGAGTTAAAAGCATCTACTTGGCCAGAGCATCTACTAGTAACGGAGAGCATGCAAGATCATAAATAACATACACATGAAAGAACATGATAGATTGATAATCACTGGACATAGCATTCAATATTCATCGGATCCCAGCAAAGACAACATGTAGCATTACAATAAGATGATCTTGATCATGTTAGACAGGTCACAAGATCTAAACATGAGGCATAAAGAGGAGAAAACAACCATGTAGCTACTGTTCTGGACCCATAGTCCAAGGATTAACTACTCACGCATCACTCCGGAGGTAGGCATGGTGATGAAAAGCCCTCCGGTGATGATTCCCTTTTCGTCAGGGTGTCGGGGAGAGCTCCAGAGCCCTCCCGAACTAGGGTTTACGATGACGGCGGCTACGGAAATTTTTGGTGGAAAAGGCTCGGGTATTTAGGTTTAAACCGTGGAGGATCTTAAATAGGTGAGAGGGCAACATCGGTGGGTGGCCAGGGGGCCCAGACCACCAGCTGGAGCGGCTAGGGGGCGCGCCGCCCTATGGTATGGGGCCCTGAGGCCCCCCTCTCGGTCTCCTCCGGACTCCGTGTACGTGACAACTGTCTAAGAATCTGGGATTTGTTTCGTCCAATTTCGAGAATATTTCCAGAACAACTTTTCTGAAGCCAAAAAACATCAGAAAACAAGAACTGGCTCTGTGGCATCTTGTCAATAGGTTAGTCCGAGAAAATCCATAAAAATGTCATAAAGTGTATAGGAAACGTGTAGCATATGGCATGCAAACAACATGGAACATCAGAAATTATAGATAC
This sequence comes from Alopecurus myosuroides, assembly GCA_028641055.1. NCBI lineage: Eukaryota > Viridiplantae > Streptophyta > Magnoliopsida > Poales > Poaceae > Alopecurus > Alopecurus myosuroides. The sequence goes on along the minus strand of CM054060.1, from coordinate 228,398,369 downwards.
GTTTGAGACGTATCATTGCCCAGCTGTAATTTGTTTACCTAGCATGTTATTTATCTGTTTTGGAGAGACACCACTAGTGAACTGTGGACCCCAGTCCATTCTTTGACACTGATAATACAACCACTGCAAGCACTCTTGTTTTTACTGCAATCGCTTTTTTCTTTTCATTCACTGCAAACAAGCACCCTTTTTCCACATTATACATCTAATCCTTTGTGTTAGCAAAACCGATGAGATTGAAAACCTCACTGTTTCGTTGGGACAAAGTATCTTGGTTGTGTTGTGTGTAGATTTCACGTTGCTGCTGAGCCTGGTACTGCGCCCTTCCAACATCAGATGTCATCAACCTTCAGAAGTGATTTCTTTCTCCTACGGGTCGATTAAACCTTGGTTTCTTACCGAGGGAAAACTTGCTGATGTACTCTTCATACCTTCCTCTTGGGGTCTCCCAACGAACGTGTGTTCTCACGTCATCAAGGCCGCGCCTGGTGGCCCCGTGGATCCCCTCCGGCTCTCCTTTGGACTCTGTCTTTGTTCTGGGCAAAAAATAATCGCCGTAATTTTTCAGGACAATTGGCGAATATTTTATTTAGAGATTTTTTGAAACATAAAAACAACAGAAAAACAAAAACTGGTTGCGGGCATCTTGTTAATAGGTTAGTCCATGAGATTATCCGGTAAACAAAGTAAAACATGTAGAAACCATGTAAGAACATAAAGAAAACAAGCATGGAGCATCAAAAAAATTATTTATACCTTTGGGGCGTATCAACATCCCCAAGGTTAACTCCTTCTCGTCCTTGAGTAGATAAGTGATAATAAAGTAATTTTTGAGGTGAAATGCTACCCACACAATCTTGATCAAATAATAATATAAAGCATGTAGTTATGATCAAATGAATAAGAGTTGAGGTTTATAGTTGACTTCAAATGAATAATGCATAAACCATTAGGAAGACTAAAGTAAAAAAACTTTCAATGAATAAATACTAAAATACCATCAACCGTGCAAGGTATATTAAAGATCATTTAAGCATCAAGCACAAAAATATAATTACCCAATGCATAAAAAACTCACAACAATTTTTGTTAGGATCAAGTCAAGTGATAACAATATGCACGTAGAAAACCATCTCGATGTTTGTGCACTAAAAACGAGTACGCGTTTAGCATTGGTTCCCGGCACCAGGATGTTATGGCTAGAACATTAAGGGGGGAGGGTTGGATGGTTAATGGAAGAAAGTCTCACGCAGCTAAAAGTGATCATTAGACAATAGAAAGTCTTATAATCGAAGATGTGCAATGAGTAGTGATTGCCACACAACGGATGCACATCAGAGCGATAAGTGTATGAAAGCTCTCCAATGGAACTAGAGGGGGTGCATCCAACTTGATTGCTCACGAAGACCTATAGAACTTTTGAGGAGGCTCATCATTGGAATATACAAGCTAAGTTCTATAATGTAAGGAACCCTACATAGTTATACATGTTATAATATGAAAAAACTCTCCAAACTTAAGCACTGGTGCTAAACATAATCACAAGTGTGGAATAAAGGATTGTTATTCTGCATCCTCTCTCTTTTATATTTGTTTGGTGGCCTCGTGGCTCTTTTAAATTTTCTCTCATTTGTACTCTTTGGGATCTTTCAATTGTGGCCTTTTTGGGATCTTTTGATGGTCTCTTTAGACTCTTTTGAATCCTCGCCGATAGGGGTAACACTCTTATTTACAATGAATCATCACAATTTTAGTACTCATAATCATAATAAAATCTCTATAATGTATCAAACTGAATCTAACAATGAAGCAAGTCATCAAGTAACATATTGTAGATGGATGTTTCATTGTAATATATCTCAGAATGGCTATGGAAATGCCGTTGTAGGTAGGTACGGTGGCTGTTTTGAGGAAGAGATATGGGCTTATGTGTAGGAGAACATGATGAAGTCCTCCCACGGTGTTTGAATGTACTAGCGAAGTATGCATGTACTCTCGAAGTGAGAAAGGACAATGCACACCATCATAGAGGCTACCAAATATGGTTAGTGGAAGTGACAGAAAACCGCAACTCAACTTGAATAAAAAAAACCACAAGTTTTAAAGATTTCAACTAGCAGTATGATCTTGCAAGAAATAATGAATACCACTCCAAGAGGGTATGTGGCAATGAAAAGTCACTCTTGGCTACCCCGACCGTAGCGCATAACAAAAATTATCACTGTTTCTATCCACATTGGAAGTCGTATAAGATCATGCTATCAACTGATTATTCAAGTATGACACAGTTTCAAACTTTTAGACCAACCATTATTTTTTTACTTTACTAGACCAGAAGTTTACCCATTAAGCATATTAATATTTCAAAACTACAACAATGATTCAAGTGAAATAATTTAATGATCTACAAGATTATGCAGTTTTTTCTCATATCACTACCACAAGCATGATAATTTTAATTCCAATCCATCACCAATCAACTTGAAACAACTCTCTAAAAAAAATTCAATAAAGACCATAGAGCTAATCATATCTAAATATAAAAACAAACAATCTCAAGCTCTGAACAAAAAATAGTCCCAGATGAACTACTTACGCATTTATCTAGAGGCAATCATGGCGATATAGAGGCCTCCGGTGACGATCCCCCTCTCCGGAATGGTGCCGAAGCAGGACTCCAAAAGCCATAGATTGACTTTCGACATGACGACGCCTCTATATCTTTTTCGTGGAAAATTTCTCCGCCCCCAAGTTTTTAGGGTTAAAGGCAATTTATAGGCGAAGAGGCGACCTAAGGCGGTGGCCATGGCCACAGGGGGACCCCACGGCGCGACCTAGGGGGTCACGCCTGGTGGGCGGCTAGTGACCCACTGGCTCCCCTACGACTCTCCTTTGGACTCCGTTTTCGTTCTGGGCAAAACATATTCTCCGTAATTTTCAAGACATTTGGCGAATATTTTCTTTAGAGCTTTTCTGAAACATAAAAACAACAGAAAACATAATCCGGCTATGGGCATCTTGTTAATAGGTTTGTCCATGAAATCATCCAGAAAACAAAATAAAACATGTAGAAAACATGTAAGAACATAAAGAAAACAAACATGAAACATAAAAGGTTATAGATACGTTTAGGACATATCAGTACCAAAGGACTATCTTTGAACAAGTCCTCTTAAAAAAATACTAGAGATTTGAGCATCATACGAATAATTACTAGAGAGATAAGCATCATCAACAAAATATTATATGTAATGTGCTGCTCTTTGTCAACCTCAATTTCCTTGCGCTCGTTCTTATCGTCACTTCCCTATGAGTCCTACAAAAAGTTTTATGTGATTGTTGCAGCTTGCTCTTCAAAAATTCTACCAAAAAAGTCTATCAATTTTTTTTGAGATGCAAAAGCCATGAATATTTTCTAAAACTTCCATATACTTAAGTAACTCTTCAGATAGGAGGAGAGATCCTTTATTTTGGATATAAGCTCCGAGACTCAAAAGAACAAATCACTATATTGACATGATCATTACACTTTGGGTTGTAGGTATCGTTGTTGTATGATCCTACTAGAGAGCAATGGTGCATTTTGCAACTAAAGATCAAGTGGCTATTGGATTTGCAAATATCACAGAATGTTGGAAATTTAAGTATACCTTGAGCATAGCGGTCCAATATCCTTAGATAATCGATGATATCACTACCTTCTAAAGACATGAGGTATTGCTCATTTGTTTTTTTTGAAATGGAGGTTCTACCCCTCAGCCCTCTGCATCAAAATGATGCACACATCTAGTTTTTTATATTTATAATAAAAGCAAAGTCACTTCTCCTTACAAAGAGTTACAAGTATCAACCGGAAGCCACCTGACCCGACGAAAAATTCGTCACACCAATAAACCTACGCTTGATGAAGGGGGTGGTCATTATCGGAGGCACGTGCCCTGATCTAACTCACCAATGCACATCATCTAAACCGGAGGCCTCACCCAAGCAGCCCGATAGCGGGCCGGGAGCACAATACGGTCCATCAGACATCAGAAGCGCGCCGACACGCACACCGATACTCCGCTGCCGCCGTCTTCCACTGAACCATCTTCACGAGAAATCAATGCAATGACCTTGCCAGACCTGCCGTCGACATCACCACGACTCCATACAATGCGTCCGCCCCGCATGTGTCCAACGACACCCGTCCGACACCAAGACTCCTACGCCACACCGACGAGACTCGTCGTTGTCGATGCAGTAGATGCACACCACTCCAAATCTTGTCTGCTCTGTCTAGCAGCTGCTCCCAAACAATGCCTTCGTGAGGGAGACCAACACGGATGGTTCCCCTATCGTCCGACCCGGGAATCCTAGGGTCTAGGGTTCCCCCGGAGCAGCGCAAGTGGTAGACCGTACTTACACCAGCGATGCCTTTCACAAAGTAACGACGAAAGGCGTCGTCATCGCATGTCCCTGACCGTAGTCAGAATTCGGTTTTCACCGGAAAGCACGCCTCCCCAACTCGCCACCAGGACCAGCTGTGAGATCAAGGGTTCCGTCCCAACTAGTCGGCCGAGCACCTCTGGCGAAGGGGAAGGCCACCACCACCATGCCCGGGCCGGACCCCTTGACATCCTGGTGTTGCGGGTGAAGTCCAGAACCTGCATGCCGATTGCGGAGTAGGAGAAGAGGCCAATCCACCAAGGTCAAGATCAAATCCCGCCGCCATTGACCAATGCCATACGTCTCCTCCGCCTTCAAGCCTCCTCTGGTCGCCGTTGCCCCGCATCACCGTTGCGCATCAAACCGAAGTGGTCGCTGCCACCACCGATTCGTCGTCAGGCTGAGGAAATCCACCGCCACCGTTGGCCAGCCACAGGGTAGCAACATTACTATCTATCATGTTGGCTTGTTCCATGGTAGCAACATTAGTATTTATGGAAGTACGTGAGAAGGCACAATTATTAAGTTCTAGACTTGTATGCTTTTATTTTTCGGTTTGAATAAAAAATTAAGATAAATAACAACAGACAAAATAAACTAAGTGCGAATGAAAAACCAATGACCAAGCACTATGCTTCCCCTGCAACGACACCTGAAAATATCTCGATCTCTGCAAGCGCACAAAGATGTTGGCGTATTTTCATGAGAAGTATTTTCCTAGTTTAAATATCGTCCTAAAGGAGGCAAAGTAAGATAATTACTAACTACACATGTAGTTAAGTTTACATCTAAACCGGAGGTTGGAAATAGTCTACTCTCGATATTGCTAGAAAACAATATTATTATAACAGTGAGAGTGAGTAGGATCTAAAACACAAGTAAGAACAAATGAAAGTAAATTAAAATGACAAACAAGTACTCGTAAGAGAGAATTTAATGTAATGATACACACGATGATATGCATTTTTTACTCTTTCCCCACTCCTCCGCTCTCACCGTGTAGAGCTTGCACAGGAAGATATGGATACAACTTACGCGCAATGTTGGCGATGTCGCGGCGAGTGATACGTTTTTCCTACCAAACTACAGGATGCAACCAGATAGATTGATTTCGCTGTCCGCTTTATTCTTTGCTAAAAAGCTGACAATAGTACGATCGATAGATAAGTAAGGAACAAATTCAGTAAAAGTTACGGACCAATAAATGCGATGTAACACTTCTTTTGTCCCGTTTTGGTTTGTAATGACGTGCCTGATTAGAATATTAAGTATAGGCTCAGGCAGGGCGTACATGCGCCGGCCAGAACCGTTCTATACGGGAAATGATGCCAAACCGAATTGGCGATCTCCATCGGTTGGGACTTCCTCGAGATGGGGACTGGGCATGATACGTTCATATCTTCGTAACGTCCTTGGAGAGTTGCTACCTCGATGGAAAAATAATCATAGCTAATAGGTTTGCCGTGTGTGATACTAGCACTTCTACTTTTGATATAGTCCATGCAGGAAGGAAAATGACGGGCGTGAGGAACTGGGCAACACGATAATGCTGGAGCTCTTCTTTTTCCACGGCCTCGCTCTTTGTGTTACAGTCAAGTGACGACTGATGACATGGGATAATGTTTTTGTGGAAGGGCGACCGGTTGAGACGCAAACCATATTAAAAATAATTACCTCGCTACCCTCGACATTTTTTGTCCCTTCGACCAAAGAGTTGGGCCAGGTTTTACTATGGAGTATTTTAATATCTTAAGAACAACATAACAGTAAAGAAAGTTCAACAAGTATCTAACCAAACAAAGCCCCCAACATCTTGCAAGAACTCTCCAACATTTTTCATCTAATGAACGTCAACATCGTCATCTTGATTCTAGGAAGCATTCTGATGAGGGTCATCTAGCACTGTAGGAACGCGCGAACAGGCCGACGGCCGGTGCCCGTCGGCGTACGACCGAACCCCGTCGGTGTCTCCATAGGCCGACGGTGGCCGTCGGCGTATCGCCGTCGGCGTCTAGGCCGGTCGGCGTATCCCTAGCAGTGGGCCCCACAACACTCTAACGGATCGACGTAACGGATCTAAACACCAACGGCCGGCCCATCGGGGTCTTGGACTACGCTCGTCGCGAGACACCGACGGTAACCCTGTCGCCTTATGGGCCACGCGGCGGCTGCTAGGCCACGCATGCCGTGAGACGCCGACGGCCGGCCCATCGCTGTATGGGCTATGTGGGCCATGTCGCCGAGAGACGCCAATGGGGACCGGTCGCTGTATGGGCTGCGGCTGGGCCGTTTGGCGCGAAGAGGCCGACAGGGCCGTTTCAACTGCCATTTTTTTTCTGCGCTGATTCGATCGCTTCTCGCAGGGTTTAAATACGATTTAAATTGCAGAAAATTAAAAACATTATTGGAATCACATAAACAACATGCAAACGTCATATCCATATCATCCAAACATCGTACAAATCACAACATCATCTGAACATCATTCGAACAACATCGATAGTGCATACAAAGTTCGATCATCCTAGCTACATCTCGCGGGAGCTCGATGTGTCGATCTCGAACCGAGTGGGAATATGCGACACTCTGCGTTCGGTACCCGCCGTCGAACCATGCACGGAACTCGGCGAGGAAGTACCACGGGCATCGATCTCGCGTGACGGACTCGGCGATGCACCAGCAGCGCGATGAAACAGTGTGATCGTGCAAGTTGGCGAGCCATCAGCATGGCCAAAGGGAGTAGCCCCGGAGTGTCCCGATCCCTACATGCATTTTTTTAGTAGAAGTTAGCAACTTGGTGGGCACATGACAGCGGTAACAACTGGTTTGACAAATAACTTACCGGTGTCCTAGGGTAGCATGCGCGAGTGAAGTCCTCCTTCGATGGAAACGGTGGCGGCAGGTCAGGCTTAGGTGGTCGATCAATTGGTAATGGAACCCGCTCTTCAGTGGCATAAAACCTCTCGTCCGCCTACAAGATAGTTTTGATGTTAGGATTTGCAGAAATAAAGGTTCAAAGTAGGCAGAAATAGGACTTGTCATCATTTGCGGAAAGAAAATGGTGAAACTTAAAGCATCGTGCAGCTCTTCCCAGGCGTCATAGGCCTTTCACTTCTACGCCCACTCGTGATACGCAACAGCGTACTCCGCCATAACGACATCGTAGGTTTCGCCTAAAGAAGACTACAATTTCAAGAAAAATGAATCTCGATGTAAGTTGAATCTCGTCAAGTTAGCCACTCAGTAAGGAATGTCGAAAAGAGGATGAAATTGAGAAAAACTTACATCGGCGCGAGCTCGGGAAGTCCGTCGAGGAGGAGGGACAGCGGGGCCATCGGTGGTGAGGGTGGCCTTGATACGCGTGAGGCTCAACTCGGGAGTACGCGGGGTCACCTGATCAAGGCACCGAAAACGGCCATGCTCCCTGCCGTGCCCTCCCACGACCAAAGCCCTCACGTCAGTCTCCTGCTGAAGAGGGTTATCCACCTCCGGATGAAAACCCTGGAACGTCGTGCAGTACCTATTTAAGTCCTCCCTGGCACTGCCGAAGTACTTTGGAAGCGAGGGCTGAGGCTTGGATGGATCGGGCCTCTTGATCCTCGTGTTCTCCCATGCTTCCATGTCCGTAAGAGAGGCATTCCCCGTGATGGACTCCTGCATCGACATTTAAATATTATGCATACCTGATAGAAACATGACGGGGGAAAATGTAGGTTGTAGATGGTATGTACATACCATATTTTCCTTGAAGCGAGCATGGTTGCGGGCTCCCGCATAGTGAGTCCCCTCGTGGCCGCGGTTTGCCTTGTTTCGCTCGCTGATGGCTTTGAATTCCTCGTTCTTCCCGATCCATATTTCCACCATCGCCTCCCATGCGTCCTCTTTACCATCGGCCCACTGGGGCATAACCTGAAAAAATCAAGAATCATTTTGAAGAACAGATAATATAATTGCAGTTTAGCAGCAACATATGATACCACTGACAATTTTTGAATTACCGCGAGGTAATCTTCCAAAGTCATCTCAGGCTCTTCCCTCACATTCTCATGCTTGGGCTCCATCTTGCCGAACTTCCCAGAACTGAATTTATTGATGAAGGTATATTTTATATTGTAGAACTGCTGTCGTGTCAGCTTCTTACAAGCCCCCCCGCACAGTCTTGTTCACCGAGGCCTGGTACTCCGGAAGCACCCTAAAGAATCTCTGTAAACATGCATAAAAAAATTGTGAGAGTAATGAGTTAGCATGGTGGGGGCATCAACTATGAACGTAATTGTAAAACCTCGCCTTACCCAGAACATGCTGGTCACGGCGTCAGAAGTTGTCTCAAAGCCCGGGCAATCGGCGGCCTCATAGTCTACCCAATGGCGGGCTAGCTTCTTCTCGCCGTTGGGGACCACAGTGTAAAAGCCCGGCTAGTACTTCCTAATCAAAGCTCCAAGCAAAGTGCTAGGAACACGGCTCCTCGGTGGAAATGTTCAGTTGGTTCAGAATAATCAAATATTAGTATATGTCAAATTGTTTTGATAAAAATGAAATGGCGTGTTCAAAATTAGTATAGTAACATACTCAACATCGTTAGGCACAATGAGGAATTCCCCTCCTCGGTTTTAGGCATCTTGGACTCATCAGGGACAGTCGATTCCCCACAAATCCGTGGCTTCTTCTTGGACCCCTCACCGCGAGACACTATCCCCTTGTCGCGAGACTGCGTCTCCTCGTCTCGAGACTCCAACTCACGGGACTATGAAGCCAGGTCGCTAGAAGCGGAGGGTATGTCACCATCCTCTAGTAGTGCTCGTCCGCCACCTCGCCCTCGTCCTCCCCTCGAAGGGAGTGGAACAACAACTCCCCCCTCGTCCTCCACCTCTGCTCTCACCGTCGTCAGTAATGTATCTCGGGTTCAGAACAGGCTCCCTTCCACTTTTGATAGGCTTTCTCTGGCGCACCGAGTTCAGCAAAGTGGCCGCTGATTCTTTGCCTTGGCTCATATTGGTGGATCACCTGCGTTGAGAAAGGGTAAACAATAAGCATAAAGATGTAATGCAATTAAGAAGCATGTTAGAAAATAAATACAAATGATAATAAAGACATAAATAAATACTAAGCATAAAGATAAATACTAAGCATAATAAAGACACAAAAAGACCCTCACCACGAATCATCACTCTCATAATTAGTTCTTAGGCTCTCATCATCACTATCAACATGACTATCACGGGTGTAGTGTGGGGACCCCAGACTAGCAGTCCGAGACCTCCAGTATGCATACATTCACGATCGCAAGATCAGTTAGTTGTGAACAACATACTCGAGTTGGCATTGCAGATTACAACATCCACTACACGAATACACGGCTTACACAACTGGTCACATGACTCAGTTGAAAACAACTGCCACGCAGGGCAGGAACACACACTAAAACACAGCGGAAGTCTACAAAACATACTCGTGGTAAAACCCAAGTCATGCCTTGACTACCTACAGGCTACTGACTCGGAGACGTTCCTAGTTCGCACAGCCGTCAGCGACACCATCTTCTTCTGGTTCTCCGGGTTTCTGCTCAAAGTCTGGCTAAGACAATAGCCAGGGACAAAACCATTGTGAGTACATTGGAATGTACTCCGCAAGACACCCCAAATGAAAGCTAAACATGCAAGTATGCATATATATAGGTGGTAGGAAGGCTGTAATTAGAGTTCAACTAGCTATGATGAATTGAAGACACATCATGGTTGCACAAATTTTAGTTGTTTTTGTTGAAGAAGATACTTCAAAAGATATTTTATTTCTCTTGTAGATATTGCATGTCCACAAGGTCTTTGCAAAACTTCTTGGAAAATCACCTTTTCAAAACCATCATTTTTCCCGTACCTCAAAGGTACAACCATTCCCTTCCAACATACCTCCCAGGTACAATTCCAAAACACTTTCCAGCTTTTTGAAAACATTGACACAATACTAGCTACATGGCCATTCAACTGTCCATATCCGAGGACGCGGCTATTCTGAATAGTTTTACTCTGCAGAGGTGTACACATTCCACAAGATCCAGTACATCCGCCATGAACAACCACGGACTGTCCGAGACAGTATGCAAACATTGGATAACTGGTCCTAACCATACACTATGTCAGTGCTAGTAAATGACTACCTCCTCAACTGGGTTTGTTCTCCCCGACACCGAGTGAGTCAGCCGTATTGAAGCCCTGACAACACACCGCCATGGCAGGAGACCCAATTGCTGCAACCGGTAGTGAACTTAATCCTACACTGTGTGTCGTGGGATAATCACGGCAGACGTTATCGGGGGTAACTTATCTTGGGGCAATTCGACTCTGGTGTTTGGGAGAGGGTTTAGCTCAAGGGGAATCATGTTATCAATCGATCTGGTAGCTCTGGCAATCAAGTCGCCGAGTCTCCGATCTAGGGTGACAATCTCAACTCTCGTATTACAGGGGAACTCGAATATCTGGTAAAGCTCGTCGCCATCTAACCCTAGGAGCCAGTTTATATATTACCCGGCCCCCTGGCTTCCTATCCAAGGCATACTCGGAATCCTACCCAGTCACTGCATACAAACCCTAAGTTTCCTTACCGCAACCCACAATCCGGGTTACGAGGCCTACTCCACTCCTTGGGCCTTCTAGAAGCTACCTTTCCTCAAGCCGGGTCTTGCGCGGTTCCCTTTGGGCCGAGTTACACCTTGGTGTTAGCCTACCGGGTTATCATCCCTCCATCACTGTGAATATCCCGTTTCTCCCTCCTGGCGACAATTCGGTTCGGGGGACTCTAACCCCTATAGCACTTTGAGGTAGGCACAGACTAACACCAACAAGCAATTAGCTAGACCCCGTTCCCATATTGAGGTAATGTGGCAGTACGGCTTGGTTGTCTGGAGAAGACTAGGTTATGTGTCATTTTTTGGAAAAACAAGTCGAAAACATTTCCTTCTTCTCAAACCTCCCTCGGACAAGGTCCCACCTTTCCTAGGGGTTTTTCCAAGCTTTTGCTGTCCAAAAACATCAAGTTAAAAATGTCCACTAGGGGACTTAAGTGAATGAAGTGGTGATACTAAAATATCTAAAGGGCTTGGTAACACCAAGATTATATAGTGGATATAGCATATTAGATACATAAAAATAGATAGTGGTATAGTCCACTAAAAGAATAGTTTTTGAATCAAACTTTTAAAAAACTTCAGAAGTAAAACATGCATGATAGATAAATATAAGTAAAACAACAGCAAGCATTTAGAGTGGCTTGCCTTGGCACTGGTCTTGGTCTTGCTCTTGAAATAAACAAGAGTTGCAATAATAACCGCTCCGGGAAATAATACCGTCTTCGTTATCTAACGTCGTAAACTCAAAAAGGAAAACACCCAATCAGAACCAAACAAAGGCAAACACTTGAAAAAAAGTAAACATACAACAAGCATTTCATCAAACAAGTACACTCACAAACAATATTACTAGGGTGCACACCAACGAGCAGAACAGGCACAAACAATACACACGAATAACACTAGAATTGATGTTATGGATCCTCAACCAAAATGGCATGAGTTCAGTGGGTGTGCCACTCTCATATCATGCTCAAAAGAGGTTAAATGACTCTCTGGTCATTTAAGATGATGAGCAAAATAACAAGAGAACAACCTAGGAACACATACACATGCATAGGAAAAATATTAACAAGCAATACTACAAGCCCATAGTAACACATGCTTCTATAAACATGGAGAAATAATATAACCAGTAGCTAAGCAACCTCATAACAGAGACAAAACAATACCAAACATATCATGGCATCACTCAATACATGAAAATAATCATGGAGCAAAACAACTGTTAAAACTAGACATGAAAAAGGGCTATTTAGACAAGCAGACATACATAACCATAAGAGATCATCAAACAAGATTTATTCTAACATGATGGATCTGTAAGATGGCATCCAAGTAACATAGAAAACAACACCTACACGTGCTAGTAATATCAAAATAACAATTTAATCAATGCCTCAAAATTAAGCATGCAAATAACAACTTATGGCAGAAAATCATCTAAAAACTAACTTAGCATGACAATTTGATCTAGAGCTCACTGAAGCATGCAAGCAAGTATAATATGCTAGAATAACAGTAGCTATGCTATGTAAACAATACTAAAGCATTTATTCAATTCATCATACCAATATGAAGAATAACATAATTTAACCTATTATTACTAGGAAAACAACCCTATGAGATTTAAACTATAACAAGCATGGTTTTCACACACAAACCCTACCATGTTAGTGAAACACTCAAAACACATCTCAATCATGTATTAATACCTTACACATTCTAGGAATCACTTTTATAACAAAAACAATATAATACACAATTTTAATAAAGACATAGCAATAAAATGCACAAAAGGGGCTAAACACTAAATATTGCACCAAGCCTATTCTGTATCTCCTAAAATCATGAAAATATAGTATTAGGTGCTCCTATTCACTATCAAACCAACACAATTGGATTCACATCAAAATTAATCACCAATAAAATTAAATAAATCACATAAGTGCTCTCTGGCCTAAAACTAACATGCATGCCATTTTCAATCAACAACTCAAGTCAATACAAGGTCAACTTACACAGATAGAAATTTTCAAGGGCTACTCAGAACAGTTGAGTTTGCATGATTTGGATACAAAAAACTCAAGTTATGATTTAAAAGGTGAAACAGAGTGCTTCTGCCATTTATTTTATTTCTCCTAAAATATACCACAAAATGCAGATCTACAAGTTGGAGATGGTTAGGAATTTGTATATCTACCTCTGTGATTTTTAGTTTGGCCATATTTGCTTATTTACATTTTTGTTTCGATTTAAAGCAAAGCATCGGATCTGGATCTGCAGGAAAATAGGAAAAACAACCTTCAGGAAAATCACACGGGCCGGATCTGTGAGTTGGGCCAGCCTGCCAGGCGTTCTCCCGCGTGGGAAGGATTTCAAATGGGAGATGGGCCGCGACTGGGCCTGTCCGTTGACGAAGCGCGGGCGAAGAGGTAAGCTGCCGTCGGATGCAGATCCTGCGGTCGAGAGACGGCCGCGTCGGGAACCCCCGGCGGCAACCAAAAGACAGGGAGGAGTCCTCTCCGGCCGCCGTTACAGAGGCCCGAGCTCGCCGCCAGTGTCTCCCGCAGCCTCCTGGAAACGAGGAGAGCTCCAGGAGGACCAGCGCGTCGATCCGCACCCAATGCCCACCTTGATATCAGCAGAGGAAGGTCGGAGCAGGGAGATCGGCGGGAGCGGCGGCTGCGGACCGAGGGTGATGATGGCGGGGCGTTCCTGAGGAGTAGAACTCCAAATTGACAGAGGAATGAGCATTTACGATCCAAGGGGTAGCCTGAGGAAGAAAAATTGGGGGCGGAGGCGCACTGTACCAGGGGTTTTGAGTAGGAGTTGACCGTCGGTGCTCGGAGCTCGATTCCGTCGATTCGGAGGGGAAGGGATGGGGCTTTCTGATGGAGGGATGATAACCCGGTAGGCTAACGTCAAGGTGTAACCCGCCCCGAAGGGAACCGTGCAAGGCCCAAGAAGGAGCGCAGGCCCAGTAACTCGGCCTTTGGGGTTGCTGTTAGGAAACTTAGGGTTTGTGTGTGGTTTCCGGGTAGGACTCCGAGTGTACCTTGTGTAGGAAGCCAGGGAGTCGGGTAAGATATAAACCTGCTCCTAGGATTAGAGAAACAGAACTTCACCGGATATTCGAGTATCCTTGTAATACGAGAGCTGATATTGTAACCCTAGATCGGAGACTCGGCGACTTGATTGCCAGAGCTGCCAGATCGATTCATAGCATGATTTCCCCTGAGCTAAACCCTCTCCCAAACACCAGAGTCGAATTACCCCAAGATAAGTTACCCCTGGTAACGTCTGCCGTGATTATCCCACGACAGTTGGTGCCCAGCGTGGGGCCTACGTCCAAAGGTGTTTACATCACGGGAGAAGCTCGGGAAAGCATGAAGAACCTCGTCATCGGCGAGATCTACACCAACCACGAAGGAGAGAAGATGGTAGATGACTTTCGTTGGGGACCAGAGTCGGATCTGCTAGAAGCCGGATCTGTCGTCACAATCGGCCGGGTCAACGTCTTCGTCGGCATGGTGCGTACGTCCGGTTCAATTCCTGACGATATTGAGTATGATTCTGTGTCTGGGGAAGCGACCTACGTTCAGTTGGACGGAGAAGAATCAGTCGGAACGGCAGACCCGGCAGAAGAGCCCACCACGAAGAGGGAACATCCGGAGGAGCTGGTATGGACCCCGCGTGGCCGGGTCACGAGAGAAGATGACACCGAGTCTATCCTGCACTTGCTGGGGGACCGGTACGAGGAGGATAGTTGTGATGAGGAAGAATACGAATCTTCGCCAGGCATCGCGCGCCAGGTCGCGGTCTACACGGCCCCTGCAACCAATCTCAATCAGGGGGACGTGACTACGGCCGCGGTCGGAGCGGCGCGAGCGCTGGCCCAACAGCAAAATCCGGTTGGCGGAAACCCGGTTGTAACCCGGGTCGACGGAGAATCGGCTTCAGTTACCAGTCGTACTGCCGAGAGCGAGCTGCGGAGAAACATGTTTGGGTTTATGGCGAACATAACGTCAGGTGCGGGACCCTCAAATCCACGAAATCCGGCTCTGTTCAACAATAACTTGATCTTGGATCCTACAGTACTAGCAACGGTGATAACCCCAGAAAACGCGGCAGCACGCGCCGCGGATCTGGATGTGGCTCGCCGCGCATTGGACCAGCAAAGAAGAGATATGGAAGCTGAAAAACAAGGGATAGCCGCACGACAGCGCGAGCTGGAAGAGATGGAGAACCGGCTCCAGGTTCAGTCGACCAGGATGCACAATCTGTGGTGACCCAGCACACCACTGCATGTGTAGTGCGTAAGTCAGTGACATAATACTCACAGAAGGACTTATCCGTGAATATTACATCCCTCAGAGTAGTACAACAGAAACACAGCGGGACCAGGTAAAACTATAGGATACAAACCTCATTACAAAATCTTGAGAATCTTCTTAATGAATCAAGAAGATCTCCTGCAAAAGAAACATCAGAAGAGGCAATTCGAAGCTCCGAGCCGGAGAAGAACTCTAGCTCAGAACTAATCCACTACGGCTGATGTCAGCCCTAATCTAAGGCTAGTAAATGCTAAGTCCAAGAATGGACTCTACCTACATCTTGATAGCTTCTCCTCCATCAGCGTTGTTGATGATGATGCTTTACTGGCTAAGTAGTATAAGACTCCACCTAGCTTCATGAAGTAAATATGGCTTCACGATGACGACTTCCATAGGCTTCAACTCTAAGCAAGGGGTCAAACGGGATAGAATGAGTAACGAGCGTTACTCAGCAAGTTCATGATATATAGTGGGTGGTTGATGCACTAACTACAGCTTTAGACTCGAAAGAGTTATAAGCTAATGCAAGGTTTTGTAAAACTTTCTTCAAGAGGTTGCTTTTAATTCTGAAAACTATGCCCGCCAGATCTTCACAGGATTAGAACTTTCATGGAGTTGCCTTTCCTGCGGCGTTCGCAGCTCCTTCCCGGAACAAGGGGTAACATGCCACATCCTTTTACACTCTGCAGAGGTGCGTTACTTTACCCATGGACGACCAAGACCATGTTGCACAACCAGGCGATCGTTCCTGTCCACGCCGACTCAGGTGTGGGGCCCGGTAGTTGGTCCAAGCCAAACCGTGCTTCTCCGCACAACGCATGCCCACCCATTTCTGCCAGTAGGTTGAACGCCTGATTCCACCCCTCACGATGGAGATCTACGCGCCCCTGGCAGACACTCATAGACCCCAGAGTCCGTGGGACGTAAGGGCTCCCACCCATGTGCATGTAGTCCCGCAAGACCTACAGCGTACGTCTCTGGCGCGTCCGTTGACATGCGAACGAGAAAAGTATCACGGTTGACTTACTCCCCCCATAGAAGATCCATGGTCAACGCGAATTTACGGCGCAAGAATCCTGACGGCAGTTGTTGTTAATTCCTAGGTAATACGTTCCCGTGCAGATGGAACCTTCCTTTGACCTATTCATCTTACCATGGTTCCATCCGCCCACCAAACAGAACACTACCACTCGGGTAGCCATTCAATTAGTCATATTATTATAAAAATAGGATCATGCATTCTTTTGAGAACATGTGATAATATGATAGGGTTTTTGCAATTAGTTTGTTATGAAGTACTGCAAAGGATATGAGCAAGTAATGAACTTGCCTGAGATTGAAATAACCATAATAATCCAGGTCTTCGGGGTTCGAGGGTCGCGTAAAGAAATCCAATATCTGAAAGATAGCAAAGTAGTCCCGGTAAGGACTACAGAAAACACTGGCAAGATGATATATGCATAGTAATGAGATGCATCGTGAAATACCCTGGAAAACACCCCAGCTTACAAGTGTAAGCTACGTTTGAAACGATAACGTATGCACACAATTGTTAGGTGACTTAGAGTTGTTTGATTACTTGTGGTGATGTTGTTATTTCTTTTAGGCTTAAGTGTGTTTCACTTTTATTGACCAAACAATTTCTATCATGTTAAAGTAGAAGTGTTATAACATGGTTAGGAAACAAGACAATAGCACATGGTAAACAATTGTTGAAAAGGTAACAAACATGTTTGATTTTATTTTCCAAAGTGGAGAGGTAATGAAAATGAGTTTAGTTGAAAATGATGAACTAGTACAGTAAGCTCTATCATCACAACACTTTATAATTACTTGTGATGATAGGTTTTGTAGATGTGAAAACATGTGGTTTTTTATTAATAAGGAAAATAATGTTGGTGGTTATTTCTGGTTATCATGGAATATTATAGAATTCCAGTATACCTTGAATAACAAGTTTACAAGTTCAACAAAATGTTTTTATGTTGACATATTTTAATTGGAAATGATTTTCTCTTTAATTTGGTATATTATTCAATGCTTTCTGAAAATATTTGAATTAAACTATTAATTTACTAATTTTAAATAAATTAAATGACTAGGCAAGACATTGCACACACTAGAACTTGGTAAAATGACTTTATAAACATCATAGATGAGTTGTATATGTAATTTGGAGCATTTTGGTATATAACTTATATTTTTCTGATTTTATGAATTATTTCTTATTTTTCTTTATTTTAAATGATTTAATTAATTTAAGGAAAAGGTTTAATTTTAAACTTTAACAAATTCATTTGAAAATATCATAATCAAATAGATTTTATTTTTCTGAGTAATATGATATATTATTTGTATTTTTCTTATTTACAGAATTAAAGTTATGGAATTAAGAGTTTTAATTAATTTCTGCCAGAATTCAAAGTGACAGGTGGGTCCCACGTGTCATAACCGGTTTTTAATCAAAAAAATAAAAGAAAATGGGCTAGTGACGTCATGGTGACATCACAGATGATGCCACCACTTCCCAATCCTTACGGATGCTTCGCAATTGTGCGCTTGGGAAGAAATTGGTGCATCCTGTATGTTGTGCTAGTTAGAGGAGGTGACGGCGAGTACGGGGACGGTGGTAGTGTGACCAAATGGTCAAGGATTCGCCGGCGGCGAGCTCAACGGCGGCGGAGCTTCACGGGCTACGACGTCTGGACGAAGTACTTGATGAAAACAAGAATCGGAAGGACTCGGAGACTCCACAGCTCACCCTTAATCTCGTGGAAGAGTCGATGATGCGAAAGGAGGCATGAATCGCCGGCGGCGTCGAGATTCATCCGACGGCCGGAGTTGAGGACGACGGCCGAATTCTTCGGTTATAAGGCATCCCGGCTTGCGAGGATTAACGAGGAGGGAGAAGAGAGGATGGCGGTTCCAGAGGTGGTCTCCGTTCTTCCCGGAGTGACCGGAAACGACGGCGGCGCGCGGCGGCCGTGAGACTAGGGTTAGGGTTTCTTCCGGTTTGATACAGAGAGTGAGACAGAGGGTGAGGGAGAAGAGAAGAGAGGAAGAGGGCGAGTTGGAGGGCTCCTCCTCCTACTTATCCGCATGGATAGGCGGCCACGGGAAGGTGGCAGTGGCGGTGCCACCGCATCGTTCTCCTCTGCCTTCTGGCAGAGGAAGAAGAAGAAGGAAAAGAAATGCTCAATTGCGATAACCCCCTAAAGTTGCTGGTATTTACATATAGGTCCTTCTGTCTTATACATTGAGAAGAAAATATTTGTTTTCAGGGCCTTTCTGTGAACAGAAAAATTAATAAAAAATATATTTGAATTCCTTATCAAAAATGCAATCTCACCATATTTTGTTTTGGTGAAATTGGACAATATTTATATTTTCTATTTAGGGTACTCAATTAAGTGATTTTTATTATTTATTACCATTTAATTGATTAAATGGATTTACAACTATTTTAAGCATCATTATCATGAGCACACACAATGAATATGTGGTTTAACAAGGTGATGTAGTTTAATTGAACAATTTTAAGTATAATCCTTTATAGAAAATAACTTGGTAACACTACTGAGTAGTGTTATTATCTATTTTGGGAAATTCACCAATTATGAAATATCACTCCAAGTCATATCAGATGATTTATAATTGGTGAAAGGACTTGTTTTCTTTTTACAAGGTTTGGTTATTTTCATAGTTGTACTCTTAGCCATTTATGGTTGACATTATACTTAGGTGAGTGCAAGTCATGTTGATTGTTTTTAGTACTTCACCAGGTGGAAAACATGAGTGGTTTTCAGAGCTTATTTATTTGTTTTCCACATAGGTTCCAATTGGAAATATTATCTCATGTTTGTTTAAAGACATGTAATACTTAACATGGTTATGTGCAGCTGAATCTTTGTTGTTTTCAGGTACATGATCAAGTGGAAAACATGTGTCTCTTTGGAACTTATTTATTTGTTTTTCACCAGTTTCCAAGTGTGGATATTATCTAATGTTGTTTTAAAACATGTAATCATTTACATGGATATATGTAGATGAGTTTTTGTTATCATCTATTAGTCTTGCTTGTGAAAAGGATTTGGAAAACAAGGTTTTAAGCTTGTTTTCATCTACCTCCACATATCAAGACATGTGGATGTAATGACTTGTTATTTTCCCATATTTGATAGTTGTTTCCATTAAAAATATTATTATGAGTTCATCATCTCTTATGAGCTTGACATAGGTTATTGGTTATCTATTATATCCTAATGATTTACTGGATAAATTCTTATGCTCTCTTACTGAGGCAGTGTTGCTTCCTGTGCTCTTCTGTTGCTTGATGTTCTTCTCTCTAGTTGCCACTAGTCTTCTGGTACTGCCTTTGTCACTTGCAAGGAATATCATCTCTTGGATTCCAAGTTCAATTATCTCACCCTTGTGGTGAAAGCAAACAGTTATTTCAAGCAAAGATTTTACTTAGATAATTATACTGTGGTTTCTTGTTTTCTTAGGGTTATTCTTTCTATTGGTTGATGATAAAAGGAATGTAGGTGTAGTTTGTAACATCAGTTAGCCTTAAGCATATAAGAAGAATCTGTTGACAAGTTTGCAAGGCTTGTCCCCAAATTTACTTTTCATATACATGAGACTGAGGTGTACTAAGTTATTCAATCTTCTGTTTGTTTGTGTATGACACTCAATTGTTTGAGTATACAAAAGTGATCTGTTAACAAGGTGTACAGGCTTGTTACCAAACTACTTCTATATAACAATAACATTGGAGTATCACACAATTTCAAGAGGTTAATAAGATCAGATCAATATATAAGAGTTTCCAAGTACTCTTATAGAAGATTAGAGTAGCACTTCAAGCACACTCTAATTAATCTTCTTGGAAATCTTCCTGTGGTAGTCCTCCTTCCTTGTGGTTGCTTATCTTGCAGAATGATTTAGAGAAGATTGGAAAACAAGATAGAATGGTCTTGACAACACAACAAGATCTAGATTAAGATATAGTTCATGCTTTTATTATCCTTCTATAAACTTCTTATTCTATTTCCCATAAGATGTTCTTATATCATACATGATTGGTTTACTTACTTCTCATTTCAATTCCTCAATAGAGGTTATAACTTGTTGTCCTTCATTACTCACATCCAGAGATACTTTAGTTGTTGAATGATGAGTTGAATACAAATGTGGAGTGTTTGTGGAATGATGACTTTAGATGATAAGTTGATCAAATGGTTCATTGATGTGTTAAGATTTCTTATGCTCACTTGTAAGAGATGATTAAAACAATGAGCATGTGAAGGTTATTGAGTTGAATGACTTATGTCATAGTTATTAATTGTTTTTCCCAGGTGTCTTGGTTTTACTGTATATTTTTACTTTGTAATCTTTGTCATGCATAATGCAGATATAGAGATTTGGAAAGATTATATGTGATGATCAAGGTTTAGAAGTAGTTTAAGAAGATTTATTACTTCTTTTAGATACTTCTTTTATGATTGAGGAGACATGTACATATTCGATAAATATATTGTTAATGATAATTAAGTTACTTCCCACTTGTGGAACTTGGTTAACACTTGTTTGTATCACTGGTATTCTGTTGAACCTTTGTTATTTACTTATGAAGGTTCACTTAGTGATTATGAAATAATTTTATAAAGATGTTGTGTGGATGGTTTACAACTTAAGAGTTATTGTTTGAGAGGACATAACACCTCTGTTGATAAGATGGTTCAGTTAGGCATTACTCGTTAGTGAAAGTGTGATCATCATTTATGAGATTTGGATTCTCACCCCTCTTTGAGTTCTAGATACCTAGTGAATTATCCCAAGTCACTTATAGACTTGAGGTTTAGGTGGTTGAGAATTTGTGTTGGTCACAACCAATTATGGTTTGTGTAACCATATGATTTAGTTTGTAGAGATACAATGTTATAAAGATCACTCCAAATGAACTCTTGACCAGATGATCTAAACCTATTTCATCATGTCAAGGGAAACATTGGTCACTTTGATTCGTTTAAACTTCCGCGCCAAAATTTCCCGTATTTTTAGATGCATGCTTTGCAAATGCACATATTAAATTTAGATCCTTATAACCTCCCAAACACTGGGATGTTACACAATCAGAGATACCAGTCGAGATTACCGGTCACGGGTGGAAATATACACCCGGTCGCACTATTCGTTACACCTCAGGATCAACCAATTCCGGCTGTGAATCAGGAAACCGGACATCGGTCTGCAACCTTGGGAGGACAGCCGGCAAACGTACAAGCCGGGTTACCCACGTTGCAAACGAGAGTCGCAACTGGCAATGCAGCGCCACCACCACCACCTCCACGATTTCATACTCCACCAAGTCACTTCAATAACCCCATGGATAACGTGTATGCAGCAACATTGGCACTTGATCGCATCCCCGTAGGAGAGTCACCCCATGCAGCGGAGACCCGGCGGGCAATAGATTTGCTGCGTACAACAATAGTTCAGCAGGCCAATTACCCGGATAACAGGAGTGGAATGCACGGAAAACCATATGTGAGCCGGCAGAATGCAAATACCTGCAATATCCAGTCGAGTTCGGCGCGGCGGAGGGCAGAGCAGCAGCAAATGCCGCCTCCTCCCCGTAGGCCGGCAACGCCTGCGGTATCAGCGGCACAAGCCATTGTGGACAGTTCCCAGGCCAGGCGAGCAGCGGCCGGGTCTGTGGTACGGGGACCGGTAACGGTTGCACCTCCCGCCGTACCCGCCGCGGCGTCACGCGTTTCCCGAGTGATGCCAGTACCAACAAACCTTGCCGGGCCTAAATGTTTGTCGGATACCATCCGGGCTGAGCCCTACCCGGATAAGTTCAAGGAGCCGGGTAAGGTGGTTAATTATGAGCCGACCATGGATCCAGAAACCTGGTTGAGCAGCTATGAGATGGCCATGTCGATCCGCAACGCATCTGAGAATCTTCAAGCCAAATTCATGTACCTAATGATGTCAGAAGGAGCAGCCAAGTTGTGGTTCGATAATTTACCCGAGAAATCCGTCAATTCATGGGGCGAGTTGAAAACCGCCTTTATCAAGAATTTTCATGGAACATGCAGGAAGTTATTTACGATTGATGATCTAGAGCGATGTGTTCAGAAGAAAGTAGAGTCGGCACGCAGTTGGGTGCGCCGGGTTATGGAAATTCTCCGCTCGTCTACTGATATCCAGCCAAAGGATGTGTTACAAGCTATGGCAAAAACATGCAAATACACACCCTTGGTGCAAAAATTGACACGCATGAAGTCTAGCCGTCACGCTTCAGAGGTTACAATGGGAGAGTTGATGGACGCATGCAACAAGTACGCCGCCACAGATACCACAGAAGAGGATGTGGATGATAAGAAAGCGAAAACCAACGCGGGTAATAGTGGAAGACCCGGCAATGGAGTCTCGCCGGGTAACAACAGAGGAAACAACGGAAACAACCAGCATAAGCGCCCATATGAAGGAAATTCCGAGTTTGTCGCCAGTACAGAAGCCGGGTTTGCGAGACCTAGAGCTGAAGGAAATTTCAACGGAGGAAACTTCAATGAAGGAAATTACCAAGGACCACCCAGGCCGGCTAATCATATAGAGGCTTTCAGGATGCCCTGTCCGCGTCATAGCAGGAACGGCAGGCCGGCTAATCATTCGTTGGAACAGTGCGTAGATTTACAGAGATGGAAGAACGAAGAAATACAGAAAGCAATGCGAGGTGCAGGCCGGGGAGCAGGACCGGGTCCGGGTGGAAACCCGGGCAATGGCCCACCCCCGGCTGGCAACCCAGGAGGTGGTAATCCGGGCAACAACCAAGGCGCTGGAGGTTTCCAAGCCAACCCCAAGAAGCTGGGGCAGTATCATGTTCATACCACGGGGATTTCCAATAAAGATAGAAAGATACTCAAAAAGGCAGTAAACTCGGTTTCTTCGGCTGTTCCGAGGTACTTGAGATGGTCAGACCAAGAGGTCACATGGAGCAGGAGGGATCACCCGGAAACAATAGAACACCCGGGTGTTCTGGCTTTGGTAGTTGCACCACAAGTTAATGGTTACGAGCTGAAAAAGGTTCTGATGGACGGTGGAAGTAGCATCAATATCTTATATTGGGAAACTTTCCTACGCATGGGGATCAAGGAGTCTCAGTTGCAGAAAAGTTCTACAGTTTTTCATGGGATTGTGCCGGGTCATTCAGCGTGCCCTGAAGGAAAAATCACTCTAGAAGTTGCTTTTGGAGAATCGAAGGACAATTTCCGAGTGGAGTGGCTCACGTTCGAGGTGGTAAAATTGCGCAGTCCTTATCATGCGCTGTTCGGAAGACCGTCTTACGCCAAGTTCATGGCCAGGCCGTGTTATGTGTACCTACAGCTTAAAATCCCGGGTCCCAAGCGAACCATTATCATACACGGCAACCGGGTTATAGCAGCCGAGTGTGATGAGGGAGACGCGACGATGGCAGAACAGGCATGCAGAAAGGAAGAGCTCAAGTATTACCGGTCTCATGTAGACCCGGATGACAGAACATCGTTGAAAAGACCGAACACGGAAGACGAGAGAGCAAAATTCAAAGCAGCAGAGGACACAAAGATGGTGGCTTTCGTCTAAGGCGATCCCTCCAAGCAATTTGCTATATGATCTAACTTGGATAGTAAGCAGGAAGAAGCACTTATCGAGTTTATTCGTGGTAATCAGGATGTTTTCGCTTGGACGCCCAGTGATATGCCGGGTATCCCAACCGAGTTAGTTGAGCACAGTTTGCATGTTGACCCCAAGTCCCGGCCTGTGAAGCAGGCCCTGAGAAAAATGAACGAGGAAAGAAGAAAGGCCATAGGAGCGGAGATAGCTCGGCTCCTTGCAGCCGGCTTTATCATGGAAGTTTTTCACCCGGATTGGTTGGCAAACCCGGTTCTGGTGATGAAGAAAAACAACGAGTGGAGGATATGCATATATTACACGAGTCTCAACAAGCATTGCCCAAAGGATCCGTTTGCCCTTGCAAGGATAAATCAGATTATAGACGCATCGGCTGGAAGTGACCTATTGTGTTTCCTGGATGCTTATTCCGGGTATCACCAGATCAAGCTCAAAAAGGAGGATTGGGAGAAAACGTCGTTCATAACCCCTTTTGGAGCTTTCTGTTACAAAACCATGACTTTTGGGCTAAAGAACGCTGGCACAACATATCAAAGGTGCATCCAAAAATGTTTCGAGGATCAGATTGGACGCAACGTCCACGCTTATGTTGATGACGTGGTGATTAAAACCAGGAAGGAAGAAACATTCATTGAGGATCTAAAGGAACCGTTCAAGAATTTGAGAAGGTATCAGATGAAGCTTAACCCCACAAAGTGTGTGTTTGGAGTGCCAGCAGGAAAGTTACTCGGTTTCATTGTTTCCGAGAGAGGAATTGAGGCAAACCCGGATAAGATCAAAGCTATTCAGAATCTGAAAAAGCCGGAAGGCCTGAAGCATGTTCAAAAGCTTACAGGGTGTGTAGTAGCATTAAGCCGGTTTATATCCAGGCTTGGAGAGAAGGCAATACCCTTATACCGGCTCTTGAGAAAAACCGACAAATTTGTTTGGGACCAAGAGGTGGACGAGGCGTTCGAAGCACTGAAAAAACAATTATCTGGGGCACCAATCCTGGCGGCACCGGGTCCTAAAGAGCCCATGTTGTTATACGTTGCGGCCGATCCCCGGGCGGTTAGTGCCGTGGTTGTTGTCGAGCGCAAAGAGGATGGAAAAGATCACCCGGTCCAAAGGCCGGTTTACTATGTGAGTGAAGTACTATCGGAAGCAAAGCAACGTTACCCAAATTGGCAAAAACTAGTTTTCGGGGTCTTCATGGCCAGCCGGAAATTGAAACCATATTTTCAGGAACACCCCATAACAGTGGTTAGCTCTATACCAATGGCAGATATTATCAGAAATTCAGATGCGACAGGTAGAATAGTCAAGTGGGCAATCGAGATGGGAGATTATCACATCAGCTACGAGCCCAGGTCCGCAATCAAATCTCAAGCTTTAGCTGATTTTATCAATGATTGGACTCACACAAGCATGCCCATAACGATGCCAAGTTCCGAGTCTTGGGTGATGCACTTTGATGGTTCTAAGCAGTATGAGGGATCAGGAGCTGGGGTGGTACTCACCTCACCCAAAGGAGACAAATTGAGCTACGTGCTACAGATTCACTTTGATTGCTCCAACAATGTAGCCGAATATGAGGCATTGTTACATGGATTGAGAATAGCAAAGGAGATGAACATTAGGCGAATACGGTGCTACGGAGATTCGGACCTTGTGGTACAACAGGTCTCAGGAACTTGGGACAGAAAAGATGCAACAATGGAAGCATATCGCAGAGAGGTGGACAGGGTTGCCGGGTGCTTTTCCGGGTATGAGGTGGAGCATATTGACAGGCGAAAGAACGAGGCAGCAGATGCACTCGCAAGACTCGGCTCTCGCAGAGAGCCAGTTCCACCTAATGTCTTCCTGGACGAGCTATGGCGGTCATCTGTTAAAACCGAGTCTGAGGAAGAGGTGGCTAACCAAGACCCGGATTTGGAGCTCGTGGCCACAGTACGTGCTATTCCCGAGTGGACAGAGCCGTTTTTGGCCTACTTATCACGTGGCGTGTTACCACCACAGGAAGTTTTAGCAAGGCAAATTCTGAGACGAGCAAAGGGCTATTCTATTATCAATGGAGAGCTGTATAAAAGGAGTGCAGCAGGAGTCTTTTTGCGCTGTGTAACGCCAGAAGAGGGATGGTAGATCTTGAAGGAGATGCACGAAGGTGATTGTGGGCATCATGCCTCCACAAGATCCCTTGCGGACAAAGCATATCGGCACGGTTTCTTTTGGCTCACAGCCTAAGTAGACGCAGAGCGCTTGGTGGCAAGGTGCGATGGATGTCAAAGGTACGCTCGTCAAATCCATGTGCCGGCTATGGAGTTGCAAACAATCCCACTGACCTAGCCGTTTGTTGTTTGGGGCATGGATATGGTGGTCCCCTTCCACATGTCACCGTGCAAAAAGACTCATCTTTTGGTAGCTATCGATAAATTTACAAAGTGGGTTGAAGTTATGCCAGTTACCAATTGCGAAGCAATCACAGCAGTCAAGTTCCTGAAAAGGATCATCTACAGGTTTGGATATCCTCACAGCATAATAACGGACAATGGAACTAACATGTCCTTAGGTGAGATGGAGAAATTCTGTGGGTACAATGGTATCCGGCTTGACATAGCCTCGTTAGCCCATCCACAAGCTAATGGACATGTGGAGAGGGCAAACCAGGAGTTACTTCGTGGGTTAAAACCACGGCTGCGAGTCCCGTGCATCAGAGCTGATGGTGCATGGGTTGAAGAGCTACCATCAGTAGTTTGGGGAATTAACACTACACCTAACAGATCTACTCAGATGACCCCGTTTTTTATGGTTTATGGTGCAGAGGAGGTATTGCCGAGTGATATTATTCACGACTCACCCCGAGTGTCGGCTTACGTTGAGGTGGAGAACGAGAAGACCCGGCAGGATGCCGTGGATATGCTAGAAGAACACAGAGAATAAGCCTTGGAGAGATCAGCCATATATCAGTAGGATCTGAGGAGATACCACAGTCGACGAGTAAAAACTCGGGTCTTCCAGGAAGGGGACTTGGTATTGCGCTGGGTACAATCAAAGGAGGGAAAGCACAAGTTATCTCCACCATGGGAAGGACAATTTATCATAAGCCGGAACCTGCATAATGGATCATATTACTTGGTAGATGCAAGGGAAAAGTCGGATACCGTCAATGACACAGCCCACACCACTTCATCCATGCAAGAGAGGGAAAGACCATGGAACGTGGCTCAGCTACGTCCCTACTACACTTAGCATAGGCTAGGTTTACAAAGTTGGATTACACGATGTAACAAGCAGCAGGTTTCAGATGCACTCTTTTCCTATCCAGGGTACCTAAGGGGACTGGAGGGTTTTTAATGAGGCGGCCTGCTGACCTAACTTTTCTCATATCAATAAAGAGATGGTTAAACTATGATATTGATTTTTTCTTATTTATTTCTGTTAAGTTTTGATTCTTTATATTTTCTATTTTATCAGGTAAGTATTAATTAATTGTTTTAAAATATATCAGTTCTACATGTTTCCTAAAAATTGCATATATAGGTCTTGGGGGCTGATTGCTTGAATAACACAGTTGCAAACTC
Organism: Alopecurus myosuroides; assembly: GCA_028641055.1. NCBI lineage: Eukaryota > Viridiplantae > Streptophyta > Magnoliopsida > Poales > Poaceae > Alopecurus > Alopecurus myosuroides. The sequence continues at coordinate 228,370,746 of CM054060.1, read as the reverse complement.
AAAGACCCGGCCATGATGCCATTAAAGTTATAAGGACCGATTACTTGTAATAAGTACGGTTACAATCTTATAACCGGACAATAGAGCCAAATTTTCTTGATTTCTCTTGTTTAAGCTTGATGTGACTCGCAGCAATGTGGCATGCTTTGCTAACGTGTAATCACAATTAGTCATGATGCCCAATGGGACTTGCCTGACCCTGTCTTTACAAAGTTATAGCATCATTGAATACCCACGCGAAAGCCGGCTTACAACAAAGAGGATCAAAAGGGTCATCCAAACCACACGTTATGCAGAGTACAATGTTAACAGCAGGAAACTCACACATATTAAGCATAACCTCAAATCCACGTGAGTAACTCTATGTTTGAGCCTAAGCTAAAACAAGTTGCCTTTCTGAAAACTACAATCCCTAGACTCGGAAATTCGGGTCTTGGGGACATGGGAATTTGAAGAAAAGCAACAAATTGTTCAGCTATTAAGCTTCAAAACCCAAAAGTCCGAGTCTTGGGGACTTGGGGACTTAAGAAATAAAGTCCACTTGTCGAAATCCCTGAGACCCGGAAAACGAGTCTCACAAAAGGAAAAGTAGCGAAAATCGGAAAACCAACAACAAAAAGTTCAAGACTAGGAAATAACATATCTATGCGAGAGGCCAGAAGGGCCACAAAAGCTATTAAAGTTTTAAGGTATTACAAACCGAGGGAATTGTATCGAAAAGTGCACAGGCGAACTATTAAAAGAATAATTGTATCAGGCACGTTACAAAATGCCCATTGGCCGAATGAGTGTTTGAGGCGATAAACAGTGAAACCTTACTCGGCATCCTTGGCCAAGTCATCGACGTTGTCCTTGGCGGCCGGGTCTTTGACTTGCTCGTCGGTGGTCTTCTCGGCTCCTGCGTCTGGGTCAGCAGCAGTGCCGGCGCGCGCTGGAGGGGGGACAACCGGCGTAGAGGTGGAAGGCACAGTATCGGCCTCAGCCTTTTTCTTGGCAGCTTCCTCCTTCCTCTTGGCAGATTCCGCCTTCCACTTCTTCAGCATGTCAAAAGGCTTAGGCAGATCCGACTGAATGGGCTTGTCTTCGGCATCGTAAGGTGGAACGATCTTGCTTAAGTCCAGACTGTCGGCGATCAAGCTCGCCGAGTGGCGCACCTCAGTATTAATGGCCTTGAAGTTCTTGCCGGTAAATTTGGAGCCGTCGTTGTTGAATTCGAGAAACCCGCCCACGAGCTTTGCCGGCTCAAGCCTGGGAAAATAGGCCTTGGCCAGAGCAAGCCCGCGGGTTACCCCAACCTGGCACGACGAACGCTTCCAGTGGTCAATCCACTCGGGGATGGTGGAACATGCGTCAAGCAAAGTGTCCAAGCCACAGTATCCCACAGCCGGCCACTTCACAGCCTCCAAAATCCACTTGGTGCTGGCAGAAAATTGCCGGATTACGGCCTTCAGTGTCTTTAATTTCTCAATGTCATCCTCGTCTGGGGCCGCTTCACCCGGGGCTGCAGTATAATAGAAAAAGTTAAAGCAATAACATCCGGGTATCTTGCGTAATGGAAAACCCGGGTTATAATTAGCGAGTTATAAATCTTTACCAAGCAGAGCACGATAAGTGTCGGCAATCTGAGCCGAGACCTTCTTCAGCGCACTTTCGGCATTGTGGTATTTCTTCTTATACTTTTTCACATCCTTGTCGAGATTCTGCACTTCAACCTCTAGCTCTGCACGCAGCTTTGTCTCGGCCTGGAGGAGCTGGTTGGTTTTGGCCAACACCTCCTCAGACCGGGTCACTTGTGTCTGTGGAAAAATAAAAGGGAAAGATTAGTCGGATATAAGAAAAAGTCGGATATGAAAGGAAGTACCGAGTAAACTTTGCCTAGTTAAACTCGGAACTTGGGGACTAGGTGAGTATATACACAATGTTGATCAGGATTACCTGGTGCTCTGCAGCCATGGCCTCAAGGATGTCTCTCTCGGTGGTCTTCAGAGCGAAGAGCTGATCTAGCATTTCTTCGTAGGAGAGATCGCCGAGCTTCAGCTTGGAAGAGCCGGGGTTCTGGTTACCCGGAGGCGGGGTCCTCTCCTTCTTGGGGGTGGACACCCGGGTCGCCTGGGTGTTGGGAGTGGGATCACCCCTCCCCGTGCCCAGGATCTCGACATCATCATCTTCGGGTGTGTGCGAGGGAATAGGATATTCGGCCTCCTGCTCGGTCGGGTTTTTCAGCAGGTCTTCTTCTTTGTCTTCTTCTTCAACGCCGCCAGCCGCGGCTTTCACAGTGTCTTCCGGGTCCCCCATAGCCGGGTTATCCATGTCCATGTCCTCCGGGTCACTGCTCGTGACCTTGGCTCTGGGAAAGGGAAAAAGAAGCGGGCAGTATATGGTAAACGAGAGATATGGAAAAAGTTAGTGTATTGAGTAGCAAGAAAAGTGACTTACCCGGTGTTCACGACGAAATCCGCTGGGAGATCGTTGCTAGACCCGGAAGAAACTGATAAAGAGTGTGAAAGTGAGACCCGGATTTGTCCGGCTAGTGGATGATTCGGAGATGGAAATCTTCGAGGAAAGTTGGAAGAATGGGTTTGGGGAATACCGGCACGGCGAGCGGGGGACGAAGGGATACCCGGGTAAAGAGGATCGTCACCCGGAGAGTTTCGGGTTACCCTACGCTTGACTGGTACGGGCTCGTTCAAGCGTGATGAATTGATCAAATGTTGGTTCAGCTCATACATGTTAGCGTACGAATATGGTTTGGACGTCATAGAGGAGTAAGGCACCTTGAATACAACGCCCCGGGTCTTCCTCTTTACCCCAACCTCGACTTCCGGCTCAGCTTCACTCTCGTCCGACTGGGTGTCCTCCTTATCTTCTAGCCCTGGTAAACATGGCATATTGTCGGAAAAAGGGAAAAAGTTGGTCGGAACAAGTTAAACAGAAGAAGGAATAAGTGAGAGTCGGATGTTACCCTCATCAGTATCAACCGGCTCCTCGTCCTCTTCCGAGTTTTCGGAAGGAGGAGGGGTCTCAATCTTCCAGAAAGCGCTATCTTCCTGAGACAAAGTACAGAGACAAGAGTTAGTGATTATACCAGAAAAGTATTAATCAGATAAATAGTAATGGCCGGATCTTACTGCTGGGGCCGGGTTATCCCGCGTGTAGGGGTCCAGGCCGGCTATGTTCCGGATCACCTCCAGCTTCTCGGCCAAGAAGTTTTTCATGATCTTGTTCGCGTCCGCGGCCGGGTAATTTCTCATCGAATAGCAAAGAGAATCGGTGACGTTCCCAGAATAGTTGCACATGAGTTTGGGCCGGACACTGTTGGGTTGAATCCGGAAAGTTACCTAGGTTTTAATAAGATTGAGTCCTAGGAGGTCGTGGGCCGACAGTACGGCTAGTTTGTGCAAGAGGGGCTGAATAGATTGCCTCTCGGCCTCAGTAGGAAAGGAGCTGAAACTATCGGATAGACTAAGAAGGTTTTCGGAGAAACCCGGGAGTTGCTTCTCGCCGGCTGAGGAGGTATCCTGGCAGTAGAAATACGTTTTCTGCCAATGTTTGACATGGGAACTAAGACCCAGAGTCGGCATGAGGGAATTTTTCCTCCTCTGGATGGAGACCCCTCCACAGACTAGGAGGGCCCCATCGCCGCTCTCTCGGCACGGCTTGCATTGAAATAACTCAAGGAAAAGGGCAAGATTCGGAGGAATGCATAGATATGACTCGCACAAGACGATAAAATGAGTGATATTGAGCATGGAATTGGGACCTACGTCGAACACCCGGAGTTTGTAGTGGTCTAGCAGCTCGCGGAAGAAAGGGTGACCCGGGCGGCGGAAACCTCGGATCAAATGCTCGACGAAGACTACCACTTCGTTGAGACCCGGAGAGGGCCGGGTATCCTCCCCAGGTACCCTCCAGTGGATATCCTCCCGGGCGGGTAGAACGCCCGACTCTGCGAGCTCATCCAGCTTGGCCTTGGTCATGGTCGATCTCGCCCAGTTGGCAGAGATCGATTGACTCGGCTTTGCCTTACGAGCCGGCTGTTTCCCCTTCACCTTAGCACTGGCTTTAGGAGCCATAGGAGTGGATCTACAAAAGAGGCGGATGCAGAGTGTGAATATCGAAAGACCCAGAAAAGGCGATTATCCGACTTAGTGACAAGCGCTTGCAAAAATTCCAGTGGATTGGATCTAGTCGAGAATATGTACAGAAATTTTGCAATTGTAAGTAGTGAAGATGTGCGGCGAGATGTGCAATTGAATCTAAGCCAAGTATTGGACATAGAAGAGCAAGATACGGCGCGGTCAACTAGTAAGGAATAAGAAAAGCATCTAAGAACAAAAGCTAGATCCCATCTACTCGCGAGAAATCAGAGATTGGATCTAGGGAGTTGAAGGATCTTACCGGTGGGATCTAGGTGGAAGCGCGGCGGCGGCGGATGGCTCGACGGCGGCGGTCCCTAGGGTTCTCCGGTGAGCAGCTTGAGGGCGCGGCGGCGTGGCGGGCGCGGGCGCGACGGACGAACGACGGCTGCTCGATTCCGGTGACGTACTCACGGGCGGGCGGCGGCGGTTTGAGTCCGGTGACGCGCTCGCGGGTGGCGTGGTGATGCGAGCTCGAGCTCGAGGGTGGAGGCACCGAGAAGAAGTGGAGATGAAGAGATAGGGGGAAATGGTGAGTAGATCTGAGAAATGGCCCCCGGGTGCTTATTTATAGGCGCGGGAAGGGAAAGTGCCCTGGAGTTGGGCGGCAATCCCAAAAATTTCGGAAAAGGATGTTCAGCCGGATTTTCTGGGATAAACATTGAAGGCGCCCGTTACGAGATATCCGGAAGAGAATGAAACAGATTGCAAGCGCGATATTCGGACTAACTAGCGAACGGTGCGAGTCCGGGTCTTACGTGTTTTCTCGGAGTGTTGACCCGGGAAAACAATGTCTGACTCAGGAAAAACCGGGTTATTATATGGACCGCCCACAGAGCTAGGCCTAGCTATTATCAAAGCATTCTAACCCGGAATTTTATGGGCTTGTGTGTTTGTTATTTTTGTAGGGAATAGTGTGCGCTTCGTGGTTAGTCCTACGAAGCCCAAGCTATTCTGGGGACTACTGATGGAGGGATGATAACCCGGTAGGCTAACGTCAAGGTGTAACCCGGCCCGAAGGGAACCGTGCAAGACCCGGCTAGAGGAAAAGGAGTTTCTAGAAGGCCCAAGAAGGAGCGCAGGCCCAGTAACTCGGCCTTTGGGGTTGCTGTTAGGAAACTTAGGGTTTGTGTGTGGTTTCCGGGTAGGACTCCAAGTGTACCTTGTGTAGGAAGCCAGGGAGCCGGGTAAGATATAAACCGGCTCCTAGGATTAGAGAAACAGAACTTCACCGGATATTCGAGTATCCTTGTAATACGAGAGCTGATATTGTAACCCTAGATCGGAGACTCGGCGACTTGATTGCCAGAGCTGCCATATCGATTGATAGCATGATTTCCCCTGAGCTAAACCCTCTCCCAAACACCAGAGTCGAATTACCCCAAGATAAGTTACCCCTGGTAACGTCTGTCGTGATTATCCCACGACACTTTCGGCACTAGGGTTCGATTGGAGAATAGTGGAGCTAGTGTGTCTTGTTGAACAACAAGGAGGTGGCACGGATCCATCTAGCGTCGGATCTCGGTGCGCGGCGACAATGGTGGACATGGACCTGCTCGCTAGAGCTCAATGAGGCACAAAGGGCGTGTCTTGGAAGATCACGGAGGTGATGAGGTCCTCCAGGCACAAGGGATTGGAAAGAGGAGGTTCGAGGCGAGTGGAAGTCGGGTTTCAATGTCGACACCCGCAAGTGTTCGACAGATAACAACGGAGGGAGGAGATCAATCTGGGGCGAATGGGGATCACGGGTAGGTTTCTGGAGTTCTTGTGGAGCTTGTTGACAAGGACGCGAAGCTCGGCATGTTGCCCATGTGTTGGAACGTGAGCGACGTGGCGGGGGCGTCCTGGGCGCCATGGACAGCGCACGGGTAGGAGGAAGAGGACAAGCAGAGAGGGAGGGGCTTTGCCAGAGGGGGTCAAGATTGAGAGAGAGGCCTTGTGGCGCACGGGTTGCTTCTAGTTTGGACAGAGAAGGTGGAGTAGAAGAAATGGTGAGTGATCACCATCCTTGTCCTCTTGTTTGTGGCTGGGAGAGAGGGGTAGGGGTGTGTAGACCTTGTCTAGGAGAGTGAGGGGGAGGTTTTCTATCTCATAGAACAGGAGAGAGACAAAGAAAAGGAGTGTATGGACCAGGATGCTCATGAACCAAGTAGTGACCAGAAAATAAAGAATTGGATTTTGATTGTTTTCACCAAGATTTTGAAAGTAACATGAGTGAAACATTATGTCCAATGGATAGATAATCGAAAATGGAGTCTAGGGGTGGTGGTCTCAAGGTTTTCTGAAAATATTTCTTTCACAAAATTTTGGGAATTAAAAAAAAATGGCAGAAACAGTTTTTAAATGTTTTCTCCAATATTTTCAACACAACTTGCAAATGTTTTTGTAAAAATAAGTCCCTCATTACCATAAGCATGTTGGGTAAATTTTCCAAGATTTTCGGAAATACTTTTCTTCACAAAATATTTTAAAGTCCATTTCTGGCCTTTTTGAAAATGGAAAATAATAATTATTAAAATGCTTGTAAAACAAATATTTTTGAGTTGGGATGAGAGAGTACATAATATAGGTCTCAAAAGTGAGTTTTTAACAAGCAACTATTTTGAAAATATTTGAGACACCGAGTGGAAAAAGGGTGAAAATAGGAGTTTATTAATTAGGCTAAAAACCATGAGAGATAAATAATTAAATGGCCATTGGAAAATAAATGGACCATATGGAGGTGATGTATAGGTCATGGAGATTATAAGGGTAGGTTCATTAGTCCTGAAAACAATAAGGATGGATTTGGAGTAACATGGACAAAGTGCATCATAATAAAGGGGATATGATCATTGTTTTGGGGATGCCTTCAAAAGGACTTTGATAGATGATACCAAAGTGTTTCAATATTAAGAATAACAACTTGGATAGATAGAATATATATAGACAAAGAGATTTATGATGATGCATTGATGAATAGCTCAAGACTTTCCATAAAGGCATGTCTCCAAAGTTGGAGGTTTTTAAGAAAACAGAAGAGGATATGGGCATGTGATGGAATATGATATTGATGCTTGGTATTGTTATTACTAGGTTTTATTATCTTTAAAACACCACTCACTTATCAACAAACAGAAATAAATACTTCAAAGAAAACACAAGATGAGATCACACAACAAGCAGATAAAATAACAAGGCACACAAGATCACTCAAACAACTGAGTTTTTCAGTTTAATTTCCAGGTGTTTTTCCCAAGTGTTAATTTTAGGTAGTGATCAAGACATACCATGACAATAGGATTTTGTAAAGAAGTTCATCTCAAAAGTTTTTATTTCCAAAAGAATATAATTGAGGTAAAACACAGGGGTAACATAGTCCCCTCTTATTGTTTTTGCAAAAGAAGGAAGTGAGAAGGAGTTTTTGAAATACTTGTAAAAACATCTTGGTTGAAAATAGGTTGGAGATGATTAGCTCCAAAATACTTTTCATATAGTTTTCAAAATTATCTTTTGTCTTCTCAAAACTTGGCCTTTGGGTTTCTTCTAAAATCAAAACATTTTCCAATTTTTTTTGCCAAAAGAGTGTGATGGATGAAGATGATATGCTTTCTTGTCATGACTTGATCACAAGGGTTGTGTTTTAAGAAAGTTATGATCATTGGTTTTAATGTTAGTTTTTAACAAACTCAAACAAAAACACAATCAACAAGCAAATAGAAAATAAACACAAGCATTAGTCAAACATATTAACAAGTTTTTGTTGGCCCTGATTTTTGGGTTATTGAAAACAAGTTTTTCCCGTCTTCCAAAAATTGGGCTGTTACATGTAGTAAGTTGGAGGCTCCTCGCACGGTGGAGGCTCATGATCGCTGTCATTTTCCTCCTGTAACTTGTTGAGCATGTCTATGTCCTTTATATTCACTACTACCTCACCCCGTGTTGGTGCATCGTCCTCGAGATCCTCGAGACCTTGTATGCCAAAGTCCCCAAAGTTCTCTTACTCTTGATAGAAAATTCCCTCGTATGTTTTAGGGTTAATGCTGTTATAATCATCGTCAGAGGGCATGGGTAGCTTCCCATGTGGCTATACCTGGAACACGACTTCCCAGCCCTTGAGTCCCTCTTTCTGACATGGGTAGGGAAAATAATAAACTTGCTTGGCTTGGTGGGCCACAATGAAGACATCAGATCCGCTATAGGTTGTTGAAGGCTTGACTTCAACTAACCCAATGGAAGGGGTACTTTTCTGTCCATGCTTTGGGTCGAACCAGTGGCATTTGAACACAACGAGCTTGAGTTCTATGTTCGTATTATTATACGTCAGCTCGTATACATTATGTAATCTTCCGTAGTAATCAAACTCACCGGCTCCTTTTGTGAAGACCCCGGTATTTATAGTTTTTGCATTAGGCCGACTATTCTGGTGAAACTCTGTATGGAAGCGATACCCATTCACATCATACTTCTCATATGCCTTGACTCTACAGTTACAGCCTTGGGAGACACATCTCAACTCATCGGACATCACAATGTTGGGATCATCTCCCTACAAATTCAGTACAAATTGTTTTGTTCGTTAGTTATGTGTAATAAAAAGGACAAGACATGGATTGCAAGGTAGGGGGACATGTTAGAAATTACCTTTTGTCTGAACCAAGCCGTGAATTTTTTCTTTCCGGGGGCACCCTCTTTCAGAAGAATGCCCAGCTCGGCTTCATCGGGATCCATCGTTACCAACCATATTTCATCCTTGAATTGGCTAAAATAAGATAAATATGTATTAGAGCGAAACCGAGTTACTAGTTGAAAAGTAATTCGGTTCACCATTTTACCTGAGGAAAATGCCCGCTTCCCCCTCGTCATGAACCACTTCATCCATGTTCAAGAGCACATATAGCATTACACACTCCAGTTCTTCCTTGGTCAAGGTATACTTTTTTGCGCCACCGGGACACTTGAAGAGGAGGAGCTTGGAGTCTTTCTTGGGCTCGTCGACATTGTACCGAGAGGCCTGGTTATGCATAGTGGGAACATCATCGGGGAAGTACGCTAGCCTAGCGTCTGCCATCTCCTGGAGGATAGTTGCCTCAGATATGCATGCTTCAATCTGATTTTTTTTCCATGTTTGGTTCGAATAAACTTAAATTCTCTCTCAATACAAAACTGCCAACGAGACGGCACCGGTCCACCCAAGAGTGCCTCGTTCGCGAGATGCACAACAAAATGTGCCATAGGAGTAAAGAAGCCTGGCGGAAATATCGTCTCTAAGTTTCATAGCAACTCCGACAGTATATCATGCAACTTCTGAATAATCAGGGGACATATCTACTTAGTGCAGAGCATGCAGAGGAAATGGCTAAACTTCGCGAGCACTCGGCACACACGGTCGGGGAGATACCCACAAACCATCACCAACATCAGCCACTCAATCCAAATATGATAGTCGTGACTCTTGAGCCCGATGACTTTTCCCGTTGCAAGATTGACTCCATTACTTATGTTTGAACAATAACCATCAGAGAACATCACGACGTATTTGATCCACATGAATGCCTCCTTCTTTTGGAGACTATTAAGGCAGAAGTCGGCATGCGGCTTGAACCAATTTTTTCGACGGTTGTTAGGAGGGTGCATGTGTAATCTCTCCCTATCATAGAGCTTCTTAACATCGACTCTAGCCTTACATTATCCTTTGACTTCTCAGGAATGTTCAACACTGTGTGAAACAGAGACTCTCCGACAATCTTTTCACCGTGCATCACATCGATGTTATGGGCTAGTTCGAGGTCCTTGTAATATCGAGTTGCGTCAAGCCTGCCACGTGAGTCCAGTTGTGTGTCACACCATATCCCAGATATCGTGGGCCATTTCCCGGAGCAGGCACGAGAGCATGTAGTTCGACATCAACAGTTGCACCATCGAAAATTAGTATCTCTTTCTCTTCACGCTCAACTCTTCCCCTTTTTAAGTTCTTTTTGTCTTCTCTAAACCGATGCCTTCTTTTGAGAAACTTTCGATGCTTGTCGAACGTGGAATACTTCTTACCCCCTTTAGCCAAATGAACTCAAGTCAGTTCCTGCACACTGGGCATGGCCACTTACCAGCTTTACACCATCCGCAGAATAGGGCGTGCCTGGGCATGCCGTGCATGGATAGTGGAACCAAACTTTCATCGAGAAGTTTCTCTTTGATGCACGGTCGTATGTCATAGTCCCGTGGTGCCAAGAGTGATGCAGATCATCCACGAGCGGCTGCATGTAGACACTAAAATTCTTCCCCGGGTATTCAGACCCTGGAATGATCAGCGACAGGAATATGGTCTTCCTTTGCATTAGGACTCCGAAAGGGAGATTGAGCGGGATAACAAACACGGGCCAGCAGCTATATGAGGCAATCAACATACCATACGGATTGAATCCATTGGTTGTGATCGCAATTCTGATGTTTCGAGCCTCTTTTGCCTCCTCAAGGTATTTTGCATCGAAATTGTTCCATGCCTGACCATCAGATGGATGTCCCATCTTTATCCGTTTGTGCTCGTCCTCGTATCTGTTCCCCGTCTTGTGCCACATCATCTGTGTGGCAGACTCCTTGTTCATGTAAAGCCGCTAGATTATTTTTATGAATGGGAGATAACGAAGAATCTTCACGACGACTTTCGTCTGCTTTTTCTGACCATCTGCTCCCTTTACCTCATGATACCTAGAGGCTCCACACAGGGTACATTACTTGTCATCCGCAAACTGTTTACGAAACAAGATGCAACCTTTGGGACAACAATGTATCTTTTCATAATCCATGTTGAGCTCTCGCAAGAGTTTTTTTCGTCTCGTACATGCTTTTAGGCAGACAATGTCCTTCGGGCAACATGTTACCATATGTTTGCAGATGAGCTTCAAAGCATGAACGGGTGTTGCCGTACTCGAGCTTTTTGGATAGTAATTGCGAGATGGCATCGAGCTGAGAAATACTTGCACCCTCGTACAGAGGTCTCTGAGCCGTATCCATCATATGAAAGTAGGCCTTCGCGGTACGGTCCGGTTCCTCAGGTTCACACGGTTCCTCTTGTTCACACGGTTCCTCTTGTTCACACGGTTCCTCTGGTTCCTCGTGTGAAGGTGGCGAATCTGGCATGTGGGCATCATGAAGATCATTCAGAAAGTTTCTAATCCCATCGCCCTCCGTGCCATTGATTCGCTGCCGCATCACCCTGCCACTGTCACGTTCGTATTCAGTAAAGCCGACCATTGTGACGAAGCCCGGCATATACCCATAAGACCAAAGGTGTTTTGTCATATCGTATTTTCTCTTACGCTGACGCCTCCTGCAATGACTGTAAGGGAAAAATGGAAGAAGGCCTGCCTTTGAACCACGCGCTAACTCCTTCACTAAGAAATCCGTCTTCCATACCACTCATCTGACCTTTCAATCGCACTAATTCAGCCACTATATATCCACCCATTTTCAGTCATCCTCTGCTTTATTCGGAGCCAAAAACATACATAGCATGGAATTAATTGCATCATAGTATTTTTTTCTACCGTGCAAAATACAAGCATCAACCTACATCTCTAATAGGTAAGGGTCCTAGCAGCCGCCGGATCCGTAGATTGAGTATGTTCTCCATGCTCTACCCCGATCCGAGACAGAATTTCGGCAGCACCTCCGCGTTGTTCTCCCCATACACGTCTTGGCAAAAAGCCGAGAGGATGTGCATAAGGATAACAACGGGGAGGCGCTACCAAAATCCTAACCCAGAACGAAGCAGAACATGGAGAACGTACCCAACTACGCATCTGTCGACTGTCTCGTGAATGCCGCAAGCGTTACGGTTCAAAATATGCCTATCTCTAATACATATTTATCTGCGTAATGCTCAAGTATGGGAAATGACACCTAGGTGATACGTCAGAAAAAAATGCGAGGGAGGTGTAGCATCCCAACTTTTAATAAAGATGGAATACCTGTGTTATTGTGCTAGTCCCTGGATCAATTGCTAGCACCACAGTACAAAATGAAATATCATGCAAATGCATCAAATTCTATTACATCGCATGATCCAGCCTTTACAAAATAGGATTACAACTTGCATAGTCTTAGAAGACTAGCAGAAAACAAAGAAATACAGCGGAAAACATAGTACAACATTGAGCCCATCTTCTTCATGTGCCACAGGCAAAACATGTTGGCGATAGTCTCGAGATCCTAAACGAAATCCTCACTCGTCTTCAGAAACATCTGCAATATGGAATATGCAGCCACAAGGGAGTCAATACAATTTAATGTATTGGCAAGTAACACTATGGTGGATATAAATGGCAAGACTAATACTACATGCTCATTTGGCTGAGTGGAGTTTTGGCTAAGTTTGCATAACGCCAGTTTTCTCCTATCACTTTTGTAAAACAAACTTTTCTTTTAAAAAAGGTGGCAACATTGGATTAAGATCCAAGCACCACAATACTGTTCACTTGGTCAAATTTTACTTATTGAAATTGATGATGAGATTCTTCCGTCAATCCTTGTCCAGCTGCTCATAGTTGTCCATAACCGGGGACACGGCTAAGATCTTAGTTTGTTGACTCTGCAGAGTTTGGGCACTTTCACCTTCAGACTCAGATCAGCCCAAACATCCTATACACCCTGAGTGCACTAAGGAAAGGAGAAGATTGAGACGAGATCTTTCAGAAGAAATTCCACCACCGTTTGGCTTACCCGTGCCACCTATAATTATGCTACATCTGCTGGTAAGCCTAGTGAGTTCATTCAACTTAATTGATCAAGACAGAGCCCATATGACTAAAGGCTACACGGGAAGCTACTAGATTTAGAGGGACTTAGTAATCTCTTTGTTCCTGGGTTGCCATCCGCAAGTGACAACCTCAAGTGGAATAACCCTTTTGACAAGGGCCCTGAGGCAACACTCAACATAAACCAGTCTTACCACTTCCACCCAGGTGGTTCATTCATTAGTTATACTTAGAATTTTTCCTCAACATCTAGTAAAACAATTTGTAACATTGCATAGCATCTAATAAATTCTAAGGCTATCAAAATAACAAGGTAAAAGGGATGGCTACACACTACTAGGATAATAGCATAGCATAGTATAACTTAGTAAAATTTCCTATCATGCATGCTACTCAAAATCAACTAATGCATATAGAAAATAATGGGTAGTTGATGGTGTGTTACTTTCCTTGTTGAAGTTGGTGAAGATATCACACTCTCTTCACAAAAGATCGTTGCTCTCCGTACAATCTATTCATTGACAACACAAAACCAAATAAACAAGCATTCTAACAAACAACATACAAGTGTATAAAACATACATAGCAACTAACATATCAAAAGGGGCTTAACCAAGTTGGTTAGGACAAGGTCTAGGTTTGAGTTGGAAGATTCATTCTCTAGTGGTCTCATTCTTGTTAAGGAAATTCCAATGGTTTACTTGGGAAGGACTAGGTTGAGCTTGATGTGATCTAACTTTATTATAACCATACTTGTCGAGGAAGTTCCAAGAGTTCACTAAGAATAAACATATTACTTCTTTAACTAAAGTAATACATGCAAACACTTGGTCATATTCACCTTCAAAAATATTTAAGTGACTATGTTAGTATTTTCCATTGTGGTTAGGGTAGGTCTACTAACTTCATCATCAAAGGGAAAATATTACTAAGTCTTTGGTTTTCCATTTGGGTCAATGGTTGGACAAAAACAACTTGTTATCCTTCAACTTGTATGAATTGCTTCTAGTCCTCATGTGATTGCCTTCTTAAAGATAATCATCATGCTCTCTAAGTTGTTTCCTTCCTTGGTGTGGTGCTTCTCTTGGTCTTGATAGTCTTCATGGTTTTACTTCACTAATTGGTTTGGGGTATGGGATGGGCCCAAATACCACTAAGTCAATTTGAAAAGAAAGAAATGGAAGGGATAGGAAGAGAGAGGAAAATGTCTTCTCCTTGATTTCTTCATACTCTTGTACTTCATTGAGTTTCTTCTTGTTGCTGTGGAGTCTAAGTCCTTCCTTCAAATTCTTCAATGATATTCCTCATAGCTCTTCATGTTGCCACCAAGTTGATATTGAAGTTTTTCTCCTTGTGCTTGAGTCTTGATCTCCATTTTGCTGACTTGGTGAATTCTTGAAGCAAGAATGGGAGAATGGAGAAGTAGATAGAATACTAAGGTGCTAGTGTTTGAGGTTCACTACTTGGTAATATATGTGATTGACACATTCTAAGGGCTTGGCTTGGCTCCAAATAGACATAACATCAAGGAATAACAGTTGAAAACAATTCCTAAGTCATGGTGAAAATGGATGTATCACTAGGTTGGGTTTTTGGTCAAAAACACATGGTCATGGTCCAAGGGTGTCCAAAATGGTTGGGCAAGGTTGTTTCTGGTCCAAGGTTATCAAATGGAGCAATTTTGCAAAAGGAACTATATTGAAATTATTTACAGAATTAAATCTATGTCAAAATTACTCAAATTTTCCAATTAATTCTAAATTCAATTTTAATTTGATCAACAATTATTTTGGGACAGGGGATATGAAAGTACACATCCTAAGGTTTCCAAATATATTTTATTTACAATTTTTTGGATTTGTAGAATTTGAATTATGCCAAATTTCATCAAACAAGCATATTTGAAATTGAACAATTTTAAGTTTGTCAAATTTGAATTTGGCCAGTGATAAACGTTTCTAGATGTCAAGGGCTTTTCAAAAAGTTCAAGATTGCTAAAATTGGCCAAGTGGTTTAAAAGTTATGAGGTTTTGAATTTGCAGGGACTAATCTGTAAAACAGCCATTTAATTGTATTCCGGAATAAATCCAGAAAAAGAGATGGGCTGCTAAGCGCTGCACTGGGCGGTAGACAAGGACTGGGCTTGGGCCGATTTCACGCTGCGCTGAGCGACGAATAAAGTTTTAACACGCAGGCAATGTGGCGCATTCCTACTGGGCGATACCCCTTCGGTAAGTGATGTGTTGCTGGCCACGGGATCAAGATCTAAGGGCCAGGGATGGTTCGGGATCTCACCTCGCCGGCGGGGTGACCGGAAATGGCGGTGGGGGCGGCGCTGCGCTCGAGATCTCGCCGGAGATGCCTTCCCGTGCCCTCCTTGCTCAACGGTGACGAAGAACCGGCGCGGGAGAACATGGCGGACTCGATGGTGATGATGGCGCGGGCTCAAACCTCCTGGAACGACGGCGCGATGCAGATGGAGCGCCTCGGGATTCCGGCGACCACGGGAATGGATGGCGCCATCGATTCCTTGCTCCAAAAATTGATACAAAACATCAGGAGAGGCGCGGGGACAAGAGGAACCAGAAGGTTAAGAAAGGGGAGGAGATGGCTTACAGAGATGGCCGGAATCGACGACAAACGGCGGCGGCCAGTATGAACTCCGATGAGCAATTTCTGAGGAGAGAGGGGGAGTGTCGTGGTGGTGTCACGGCAGATGCCATAGGATGGCTAAAGATGTGGGGACGAAGGACGCTGGAGGTGCTCGGGGAGGGATCACGCGACGAGTAGCCGCGTGAGGTACGAAGAAAACACTGCAAACAACACGATCTACCCAGGTTCAGGGCCCTCGTGAGGAGGTAAAACCCCTACTCCTGCCTTTCTCTATGTATTCTGGTGTTTCACCGAGTAGCCACAGTACAATGTTCTTGCTACCGAGTAGCCACTCTTCTCTCTACGTGAGGAACTAGGTCAAGAATTAGGTCACGAAGTGTTCGATCCTCACGCAGGAGGCGGCGGGGAACCTTATATACCTGGTGCCCAGCCGGATACGTCCAAACATGGACAAGTGTCGACATAGTGTGCACATCGTCCTTCTTCCGAGTTCCCGCTGACAGCTTTGGTTCCTAATCTTGGCTGCATCCGGAAAGTCGTTGGGCAAAACCAAGGGGACAGACTGGTATCACTGTGCCAAACACAGAGTAGGGCCCCCTTATCCTGCGACCGCCTGCTTCCATGCTGTCACTGTCAGACAGGCCGGCCCCAGATGAACAGTAGTTCGAATAGTGCCAAGTACGGACCCGGGATACGCGGGATCCTGTGTCAGAACGGCTCCTTTGACTTTCTGGCCCGAGTAGGTTCCCGCCAATTTTACTCGGGCCAACTCTTCTACTCGAATGGACAGAACTTGATTGATTCTTTCTTCTGGTCATCTTGAGGTGAGACCGAGTAGCAGTCGACCGGGTAGCAAGTACCGGGTAGGCGGCTACTCGACCAAACCTCTCTTCTGATAGTTGCTTTTACCACTTGTCTTTACCCTACTCGGGGGTAACCCCCCGACAGCAGTCCCCGAAGCTGGTAGAGTCTTGCGAACTCGTTCACTAGGCTCTGCCAGCTTAAAACCAACCTTTGCAACATAGCCCTTGAACCTCAAGATGCCGAGTAAGAACCTCCGAGTAGTACTCTAGAAAGTACCTCGAGTTTCCTGTCTTCCGAGTAGGACTAGTTTCCTTCTCTGTGTCCGAGTAAAAGGACTTAGAGAAATTCTCAAGCAGAGTCTCTGCAGCGCAGAGCACAATCCAGCCTTCCGTGTCGCAACTGGACACGTGTCAAGCATCCGCGACCCCGACGTCTCGCTGCCCAGGACACGACGTGCCACGCGCCCAGTTTTCACGGGGTGGGCCCCCCGGCTCGTCATGTCCCATCAAACGCAGTATAGGCCACGATCTGGTCGTGGGATCAACTGTGGCCGTTACGCGCGCGTTCCGCGCTTGCGTGCGTTTCTATCCGGCCACAGGCCCCACCACACGAGAATTATGGCCACGATCGATCCCACTACCCCGATGGTAACGGTAATCCGAGGCGAGGGTATAAATACCCCCATCGGTAACTTCCCCTTCTCCCACCTCTGTACTTTCCTCTTCCGCTCCTCTGTTTCTTCTCCGCCGCTGAGCTCTCCGCCGCCGCGCAACTCTTTGCGCCGCTGCGGACTCGTTTTCTCCACCAGATCCTTCCCAAACTTCCTCCACCTTCTCGCTCGCTGCCATGGCTGCTCGCGCCGGCTGGGCTGGTTCTGATGTTACTGTCGACGACTGCTCCTGGCTCGTGAACACCCGGAGGGTTCCTCCTGGTGTTCAGTGCCGGCCGTCCGACGGCGAACTCGTTCCGGCCCCGCGGGAGGGCGAGCATGTCGTCTTCCTCGCGCACTTCGCGCGAGGATTTGGCCTGCCGGCGTCTGATTTTCTCCGCTCCTTCCTGGATCACTTCGGTGTCCAGATGCATCACCTCCCTCCGAATGCGGTCGTCTTCCTCGCCTATCATACCGTGGTGTGCGAGGCCTTTCTCGGCGTCCGCCCCACGGTACAGACATGGCTGAAGTACTTCCATCTTCGTCAGCAGAGCAAGGGGAAGAAGGATGGCGCGGCCACTGGCAGTCGGGTAACCGACACCGGCAGCGCCATGATGCTGCAGCGGACGGGAACCAACCACCCTCGCATCAAGGGCTTGGATTCCGTCCGTATGTGGCAGAAATCTTTCCTTTACGTGAAGAACATCCCCGCCACGAAGGGGGGACCGGTGACGGACCGCATCAACCTGCCCGCCTGGAGCAACCGAGCTCCGTCCGGGCAGAACTGGAAGACGAAGCCCTCCAACGACCGCAACGCCGTGCAGATGGAGGAGCGGCTTGCTGTGCTAATCGGAGAGGGCCTCAGGAGCGATGACCCCGTCGCCTGCTGGATCAAGAACCGAGTGCTGCCTCTGCAGCAGCGCTCCCATCCAATGTGCTACCTGGGAGGCCCCCGCGATTGCACTCGAACGACCACGTTCGAGCTCAGCAACGCGGACGTCGCCGAGCACGCGAGGTCCATCCTGACCACGGGCCTCCGCGACGATTGGGAGTATGGGTTTACCCCCTTCAGCCGCACGAAGCCGATTCCATGGGTATGTTCCCCTTTCTCTGCTTCCAGTTTATGCAATCCGAGTAGATATTCTCCTCTTCCTACTGCGATTAGCAATTGCATTCCGCACCGAGTAGAGCACTTATCAGAACTGTTTAGGCTTAGTATGCTTGATGTTTGCACGCCTTGTCGAGTAGCATACTTAGAAGAAAATCTTAGGCTTAATATGCTTGATCCTTGCACGCCTTTCCGAGTAGGATATGCAGCAAATTTCCCTAGGCTTAGTATGCTTTGTGTTTGCACGCCTATTCAGGTATACTGCCTTCGTGCTACTCGGTTAACTCGCGACACTTCCCTGTTCTTCAGGTTCTTGACCGCCAGAAAGCTGAAAGCTGCGAACGCTTCGAGGGCAATTGGTCAGATGACCGAGAAGAAGATGACCAGGCCTCCCTCGAGACCGCGGATCAGATCAATCTTCCTCATTCCCCTTCGACAGAGAAGCAGCCTGCCGAAACGTCTCTCCGCGATTGGTCCGATGACGAGTTGGAGGGTAACTGAATTCACGCTTTTTGTCTGCGAGAAGCACTAGCCCTTTGCCTGCTGTTTCTGAAGTGTTTTTCTTCTTCTTTATTTCACAGATGCTGCAGATGCTGAGGATGATGACGAGGATGAGGACGAGAGAGCCCTTGAGGCCAATCCTCTATCAGTTGCTGCTCCTGTTACCCGCAAGCGGACAGGCAGTGGCGCCTTAGAGCCCCCCGCCAAGAAGAAGAAGGCGACCGAGAAGGCAACCAAGAAGGTCGTGAAGAGAACAAGACGAACAATTCCCTCCACCAAAGCGTAAGTTTCTTCTCGGTTAATTCCCAATTTTGTACTTCGCTGTTTCTTCTCAATTTCCTTTGTCCTCTTCCTATTTCTGAACGCAATTTCCTCTTCAGAGCCCCCTTGGACGCGGACGCCGCTCTCGCGTCCACTGAGACCCAGAAGAAGACCGCCGTCGATGTCGACAACTTAATCAACCTCGACGATGATGAGAATACCACCGCCAACGCACAACCACAGGGCACTGATGCCCAAATCACCGACCCAGAGCAGCAATCCCGCGTCGAGCAGGAGGCGCAGGACACTGCTCATCAAGAGAAGCCACCTTCCCCTCCGGCCAACGCCGCCGAGGGGAACCAAGATCAAGAGATGCATGATGACGCCGCCCTCGAGCGGCCAGGAGCAGAACAGGAGCAGCCAGCCACAGGGGGTGCTGCGCAAGAAGATCCTGCGTCCCAGGCGCGGGTGGATGCAATGGATATCTCCCAGCCAGATCCTGCTGCTCAGCAGCGGGTAGAGGACGCGACTGGGCTTTACCCTCTGAGCGACGTGCAACCAGACGCCGCGCAGAGTAGCGCCCAGCCAGATGGCGCATCAGACAGCGCGCCCCTGGCGCCATCAACTGACCAAGGTGGCGCTCAGCCAGACTCCTCCCTGGTGCCGCAACCCAAGGCTGTAACCGGCCCTTCAGCCAAGCCGGTTACTAGGAAGAGTGCCCAAGAGGCATCCGAGAAGAAAACCACCGAGAAGGAGAAGGCTGAGGAGGAGAAGACCGAGAAGCAGAAAGCCGAGAAGTCGGTTGTCGCGAAGCCAACTGCCCAGAAGGAGAAGACGAAGAAGCGGGCTGCCGACATGCCGCCGCCAACATCAACTGGCCAGTCCAGGCAGCTGGTTATCCGCAATCCCAATGTGGTTCCTGCCGCCGCTGCTATAGTTGATCAGCCCTGCTACCCTGATTACATGGTGAAGGTTAGCCAACAGCACCAGGTCGGCTTCTCCCCCACAGACCGGAATCTTGCTCTTCAGAAAGGGAGGAAAGCCGTGGCAGTGGACTCCAGGCCCCCGGCCCCAAATCAAGACAAGTCTGTCTCCATTGCTTCTCGGGGAGCTCAAGACCAGGCGATAACGTCCCAGAGCCTCGAGCAAGTACTCGATCTGATCGGCTTCATCGACGCCAAGTGGGACAGCAAAGTTCTCGGCAACCCCAACTGGAACGGCATCGATCTGGGCGACATCGACCATATGCGTCAGGATTGGAACAAGGTGGACTTGGGTTACAAACCCATGACCGTCTCGACCACCTCTGCTACACTTGCTGCCAAGATGTTTGTCCACCGCAAGAACGCCGAGGACCTCGAGCAATCCTACGCGGTAAGTTCTTAATCATCCTTTCCGAGTTGCGTTTTCACTTCTTTTCTACTCTCCCTCTTTTCCTTATCCATCACCCAGTCCCCGAGATTTTGGCCGAGTAGGCGGACACTCTCCCGAGTATCCGCCTTCTCGGGTTGAATCTCCATTACTTTGCCTGATTCCTTGTTTCTTTTGCTTCTCAGAATAGCGTACTGAAACGAACCAACTTGCACCGTCAACTTCTCTGGAACCATGCCATTGCCAAGAGACGCATTGCTGCCTTGGAGAAAGAGAAAGTAGCTGCCGAGGAAGCCAACAAGGAAGTAATGAACAGCACCATGAGGCTGTCTGAAGTTGAAGGTACGCTTCTAGCTACGCGGTTCTTGCGTTTTTTGTTTACGCCCGCTTCTGCTTTTTTGCGTTAAGCATTTCTATTCCGCAGGGAAACTGAAAGCCCTGGCCGACGAGCACGCGAACTGCCGTGCCTTTGTTGAGAATGGCGAGGCCACCATCAAGAAGCTTGAAGGTAAACCACTGTCTACTCGGTTCGCCCTTGTGTCTGTTTCTTTTGCTTTTCCGCTGATCGTGCTTTTGCTTTCCGCAGAAGATCATAAGAAATTTGCCGAGGAGCATCAAGATTGCCTCAAGCCTGCCGAAGTGGAGATGCAACTGGCAAGCCAATCTGCTGCTCTGCAGAGTGAGCACGCTACCGAGATGGAGAAGCTGCAACTCCAGCTGCAGAAGGCACTCCAGGATGCTATCAACCTTGGTGCCGAGAGGGACAGAGTCATCGCCGAGAAGGCAAAGGCCGAGACAACAGCCAACGCCAAGGTGAAAGCCCTCGAGCAGGAGTGCGAGGTGCTGACAAAAGCCAATGCTGGGCTCTTTACTCAGCTGGAGGGGCTCCGCTTGCTCGAGGAGAAGCATGTATCTAATGAAGAAGCATGGAAGAGCCAGCTGCAGGGGCTGCGCCACGAGTTGAATAGTAAGTTTTCTCCTTTCTGCATCTCTTCTTCTCGGTCCTACGTCCTCTCTAATTCTGTTACTGAACTTCTCACTTGCTTTTTGCAGAAATCTTCCCTGACATCGTGTCCTCTTGCGCGCCTGCTTTGGCCAAGGCCCAAGCAGCTCGTATTGAGAAGGGCGAGGCTGCGGACACCAGAGCCGAGATCGAGGATAGCATGCTGGTGATGCGAGGGCAGTTCGAGCGCCTAGCCGGCGTGGGCACTGACCTGGTGCGCACCGGCTTCCAGCTCCACGAGCTCTTCTGGCCTCAGGATCCTGCGCCAACAACTATTTGTGGCCTTGCTCTGAAGCTACACAACGTGAAGGCCAAACTGAAGAAGTGGCGCGCCTCGGGAGCTCGGGCGGGTGCTGATTTGATGCTGCTCTGCGTCGCCTCCTGGTATGAGAACTTGAACATGCAGATTATCCGCGGGAAGCGCGCCAATTCCAAGTGGGAGACGGACCCCAGCTGCGTGACCATGCGCAAGCTGATTGCGCATGAGGTTGCGGAGTATGCTGACACGGCAACCTTTATTGATGGCCTCACTGAACCCGACACCGAGGTGGAGGAGGACGAGGAGGAGGGCGAAGAATCATATTCCGAGCTGGACCTGGGCTTCTTTGATTCACCAAGGAGCAAGGCCGGGAAAGGGAAAGCCGCGGTCGTCGCGAGTAGCGATGAAGAGGTCGAGGAGATCGACACAGCCGCCCTCGAGTTCGGCACCTCATCAGGAGCCGCCCTCGACGACACGGTACGCCCCCACGGCCAAGCTTCTGGTTCTTCCTTGGCAACAGGATCTGTCTCGGTGGCCACGTCCACCTCAGACCAGGTAGCCACCGAGCACGACGCCAGCGCCGAAGAGGAAGCCACGAAGACAGCTGATGCCGGCTCGGAGGCGGAGGCGACCAAGACCACCACAGAAAATGAAGCCGCCAAGGCCAGCACCGACAACACCGCTTCCTCAACATGATTTTTTCCTGCAAACTTTTTACTCAAACACTTATCAGATCCCCGGGATGCCGGGAGCAAATGTATCAGACTATTTATCTTGTTGCTTGTTACTCAATTTTATTCCCACTTGGTATTTGTTACTTTTGATTTAGTCAATTTGAGCAGCCCTGGCTCGATGCCGGGTTGCGTTAGTATACGAGTCCCCGAGTTGCATTTCTTATTCACTCTCTCTTTTTGTCTCAGCTCTACCCGCAACTTGTTGCTTTTTTGGTATTCGAGTCACAAGAGTCAAAGAGTAGAGCTACAAATACTTAGCCGCTTAGAAACAAACATAGTAACGCAGCCCACCACTTAGCCGAAAAGAGAAGACACAGAACAGTAATAAAAGCACTCTACTCGGTTCCTGCACTCTTCCTTTCCTTAGTAATTTTTCTTGTGCTCATGGACCTTTTGCTTGTTCTCTTGCTTGCCATGAAGCCGGGTTTCGGACAGCAGCAAAGTCGAAGAGTTGGCATGTAGGTTTAAACACAGTACTCAATGTACCTTTGAATTTTGAAGTAGAGCAACCGAATAGGCAAAAGGTAAAGCCGAGTAAAAACACTTAGAGCAATTTTGGACGAGGGCAGTCCCCGAGATCAATTTCAGATTGCAGAGTAGAATTTCAACTCGGATAAGAGGATACATACACATCTTTGCTCACGAATGAAAACGACGGAGTAGAGCTACATTCCAAGGGCGCTTGGTTTCCTCTCCAGCTTTATCTGCCCTGTTCGCCTGTGGTGGGCGCGCATCTATAAGATAGTAAGCATCGTTGTGCAGCGCTTTGCTCACAATGAAAGGCCCTTCCCATGGAGGAGACAACTTGTGCATCCCGGCTGTGCGCTGCACAAGCCTAAGGACCATGTCTCCTTCTCGGAAAACCCTTGGGTTCACCTTTCGGCTATGATAACGCCGCAGGTTTTGCTGGTAGATAGCCGAACGTGACAGAGTCAGCTCTCTTGCTTCTTCAAGCAGGTCAACGTCGTCTTCTCGAGCTTCTCTCGCCTCCACCTCAGTGTAGAGGGTTACTCGGGGGGAGTCATGCTCTAAGTCTATTGGCAACACGGCCTCAGCCCCGTATACCAAGAAGAATGGCGTGTAGCCGGTTGACCGGTTAGGGGTAGTCTTTAGACTCCACAACACCGCTGGCAACTCGTCTAACCAACACCCAGGTGTTTTCAGCAGTGGCTCCATCAGCCTTGGCTTTATGCCTGCCAGTACCATGCCATTTGCTCTTTCAACTTGCCCATTGGAAGCGGGATGTGCGACTGACGCAACGTCTAGTCGGATATGCTTATCTCTGCAGAACCGCACCATTGCTCCCTCAGCAAAATTTGTGCCGTTGTCGGTGATGATGCTGTGCGGGTAGCCATATCTCAGGATCACATCCTTCACGAATTTCATCGATGTGGCCCCATCGCACCTCCGAATAGGCTTCACCTCGATCCACTTGGTGAACTTATCCACCATGACCAGGATGTGAGTCATGTTGCCTCTAGCCGGCTGGAAGGGCCCGACCATGTCCAAACACCAAACAGCAAATGGCCAAGTGATAGGAATTGTTTTCAGCTCGGAAGCAGGCATGTGAATCTTACTTGCGAACATCTGGCAGCCATTGCACTTTCTCACGATGTCCTCAGCTTGCTGCAGTGCTGTGAGCCAGTAGAAGCCATGCCGAAAAGCTTTCTTGACCAATGCCCGAGAAGAGGCATGGTGCCCGCATTCTCCTTAGTGTATCTCTACCAGGATCTCTTCTCCTTCCGCTGGGTCCACGCAACGTTGCAGCACGCCGGTGGCACTTCTCTTGTGCAGCACATCTCGGACTATAGTGTAGCCCTTGGATCTTCTCTGAATCTGTCTTGCAGCCACCTCATCTTCTGGCAAAGTACCGTCCCTCAGAAAGGATAATATGGGCATGGCCCAACTCGGTGTCTCCCGTGTGGGAAACACTGGTTCGTCCACTTCCATTGGGACAGGTGCCTCTGGTTGCTCTTTAGGGATGGGAGCACTTCTCTGAAGCCCAGACCGATTAGCAAGGACTTCCTCAATGAATGCGACAGTCCCCGGGTTAAGGACAGCAGTCCCCGAGTAAGGAATGGCAGTCCCCGAGTAAGGAGTGGCAGTCCCCGAGTAAGGAGTGGCAGTCCCCGAGTAAGGAATGGCAGTCCCCGAGTAAGGAGTGGCAGTTCCCGAGTAGAGGACGGCAGTCCCCGGGTTTCCTGTAGCATTCTCCCAGTCAATCTCCATGGGATCAGATTCCTCACTTGGCAGAGAAGGAACAAATATGGACTCCGAGTTGGGAGAAGGCTTGATGGATGGCTTCCTCAAGTGCTCCAAGGCGACTCCCGCCGGGATGGATTGCCGAGAAGATCCCAACTTGGATAACTCATCTGCTGCTTCGTTCTCTGCTCGGTGAATGTCCTGGAACTCGCAGCCTTCGAAGAACCCAGTCATAGACTGCACCAGGAAGCGATATGATGCCATGTTGGCATCTAGAGCATCCCATGTACCATAGACTTGCTGCACCACCAGATCGGAATCACCATAGCATATGATGCGCTGCACCCCAACTTCCTTGGCTACTCGCAAGCCATGCACCACTGCCTCATACTCTGCAACATTGTTGGACGCCTTGAAATGAATCTGCAGCACATACTTGAGTTGATCTCGCTTGGGTGACGTAAGCACTACGCCAGCACCAAGGCCTTCCTTCACCTTCGAGCCATCAAAGTGCATCTTCCAGTAGTTAGAAACTGGAGCAGGAGGTTCATACTGCACCTCGGCCAGTCCACCAGGAATTCCGCCAGAATCTGTGACTTGATGGCTTCTCTTCTCGCATACGCGGGTGCATACGCGGCCAGCTCGATTGCCCACTTGGCTACTCTGCCACTCGCCTCCTTGTTACCCATGATATCCGAGATGGGAGCAGAGCTCACAACCGTGATAGGATGCTCCTGGAAATAGTGCTTCAACTTCTTGGCGCCCAGGTACACGCCGTAGGTCATCTTCTGGTAGTGCGGGTAGTTTTGCTTGGAACTGGACAGCACTTCACTGAGATAGTACACTGGGCGCTGCACACTCTTGCCTTCTTCTTCTCGTTCCACCACAATCACCACACTGACTACTCGGTTAGTCGCAGCAATGTACAGCAGCATTGGCTCCTTGGGCAGCGGACTAGCCAAGATGGGAGCACTAGCCAGCATTGCTTTCAGCTCATTGAATGCCACATCCGCTTGCGGAGTCCAGACAAACTTGTCACTTTTCTTCATCAATTGGTACAGAGGCAGGGCCTTCTCGCCCATTCGGCCCAGAAAACGACTCAGAGATGCCAAGCAACCAGTGAATTTCTGCACGTCCTTCAAGGATCTCGGCAAAGACATGCTCTCAATAGCTTTTATCTTTGAGAGATTGGCCTCAATGCCCCGACTAGACACCAGGAAGCCGAGTAGCTTGCCAGCCGGGACACCAAAGGTGCATTTACTCGGATTCAGCTTCATTTTGTACTTGCGTAGGTTAGCAAAGGTTTCCTCCAGGTCGGCAAGCAGAGTATGTGTTTTATTCGTTTTGATGACAATGTCATCTACGTACACCTGCACATTCTTCCCGAGCTGGTCGTGCAAGCATTTCTGCATGCATCTCTGATAGGTTGCACCCGCATTCCTCAAGCCAAAACACATGACACGATAGCAATAAGCCCCGTACGGGGTAATGAAAGCAGTCTTTATTTGATCAGCAGGATTGAGTGCAATCTGGTGAAAACCATAGTAGGCATCTATGAAGGACAACAGTTCACAACCAGCAGTGGAATCGATCACCTGATCGATGCGAGGTAGCGGGAAGGGATCCTTGGGGCATGCCTTGTTCAAGTCGGTGTAGTCGACACACATGTGCCATGCAGTGGCAGCCTTGGGATCCTCCTTCTTCTTCTCGACCATGACCGGGTTGGCTAGCCAATCCGGATGCAGCACCTCCATGATGAAATTACTTATCAGCAGCTTGGTGATCTGATCACCAATGGCCTTCCTTCTCTCATCTCCGAAGCGGCGCATAGCCTGCTTCACTGGTTTGGCGTCAGGACGCACATGCAATGAGTGCTCAACCAACTCCCTCGGGACTCCTGGTAGATCTTCATTGGACCAGGCGAATACATCCCGATTCTCACGGAGGAAGTGGATGAGCTCGCTTTCCTATATCTCCGCCAACCCGGAGCCAATGATGGCTACGCGGTCGGGGAACTCGGGGTCGACCTGGACCTTCTTGGTCTCCTGAGATGCCTGGAATGCGGTCCCATGCTGGGTACTCGGCACGCCTTGCGCGCCAGCCTGCGCGGATTGCGCCATGGCCACCACCTCATACATCTTCTTCTTCTCGGCAGCAATCACCATCGACTCCGCCAACTGGGAACCAGCAGAGGCACACTCCATGGACTTCTTGTAATCACCAGAGATTGTAATTATGCCATTGGGACCAGGGATCTTCATCTTCAGATATGCAACATGGGTAGAGGCCATGAACTTGCTCAGAGCAGGCCTGCCGAGTAGGGCATGGTAAGGACTCTGGTGATCAACCACCTCGAACTGCAGGCGCTCTGTGCGACAGTTATCCCTGGTGCCGAATAGCACATCTATCCATACTCGGCCAATCGGGTTGCACGAGATCCCGGGCACAATACCATGGAAGGTGGTCTTGCTGGGCAGCATCATGTTCTCGGCCAGGCCAAGCTTCTCGAGCGTGTCTTTGTACACAATGTTGATGCTGCTGCCGTTGTCGATTAGCACCTTGCTGAACCTCACATTCTTCTCGGGACCCAGGAAGGTAGGATCCAGCACCAAAGCATAGCTACCCGGATTGGGCATTACCTTGGGATGATCTACTCGGGACCACCTGATCTCCTGATCACACCAATACATGTAGTGAGGGACAGCAGGAATCACTGCATTGACCTCCATGGCCCGCCTATGCTGTGATTGCTTATCGACTGGCTCAGAAGTGAAGATCATGTAGCTCTCGTGGTGCTCTTGGTACTGATTGGAGCCTCCGCCCCCATTGTTGCCGTTGTTGTTGTTGCCCTGGTAGTTGTTGTTGTTGCCTCTGTTGTTGTTGTTGCGGTTGTAGTTGTTGTTGTTGTTGCGGTAGCCCTCATTGTTGAAGTTACGATTGGCTCCTAAAGCCACTTGGTTCACATTTTCTCTTCTCGGGTACACTGGCGGCCGAGCTGCGGGTGCGCGAGTAGGCTGCACATTGGCGTTGGCCGCTGGCAGAGGAGGAGGAGGAGGCAAGCCATCACTCTTGATCACATCCCACCACTCGCACTGCCGAGTAGTGTGGTTAGCAGGCCTCGAGGGGTGATGAGTGTGAAAACTGCATGGGCCATCCTTCATGTCATCAAAGACAAACTTCTTCGGCTGCTCGGAGTTTCCGCTACCCGACTGAGAGGTGCGAAATGGCTTCTTGTTGCCTTGGCCCTGGTTCTGGTTCTGCCCGTAGGCTCCAGCAGGTTTCTGCCTTTGGCTGCCACCAGCTCCAACAGTCACTGCATTCACCTCTTCGGGATCATACCGAGTATCTATTCGGCGCTTGTTGCGGAACTCGTTGCGCTTGCTATTGCTGAAGTTTCTTCTCGGCTCAGAGGAGTCCATCAGGGGCTGAGTAGGATCACCGAGTGCGTACTGATCCGCAATCTTGATGGTCTCCGCCAGAGTGTTTGGCATCTCCCTCTGCAATCTCTGCCACAACATGCTGCCATGCCTGCATCCCTGCGCAAACCAAGTAATGGCCTGTGCTTCATTCACACCTTCACAGGTGTTCCTCAATGTGCTCCACCGAGTAAGGTACTCGCGGTCTGTCTCGTCTTCTCGCTTCCTGCAAGCGGATAGCTGCTGTGGCCTATTCGGCCTCTTGTATGTGCTCGTGAAGTTGCTGATGAAGGCATCCGAGAAGTCCAGCCAGCAATTGATGCTGTTCTTGGGCAAGTTGTTGAGCCAAGTGCGAGCCGGACCCTCTAGCATCTGCGGAACATAGCGCACCGCCCATCTTCTGTTGCCGTTCGCGATATGGACCGCGGTGACATAGTCATTGAGCCAATCTTCGGGCTTGGTGATGCCATTGTAGCTCTTGGTGCCCCTTGCGAGCTGGAAGTTCTTCACGGACGGCTCGTTCATGATGCGCGGGCCAAAGCACTCGGGGACAGGAGGACCCGTGTTCTCCAGCCGCGCCGACAAGCTGATCCGGTCCAACTGATGCCTCGCATCTCCAGGCGCCAGCATGCGCTCGCCAACACGATCATGGACATCATAGCCAGCCATCTCCATGGCCGAGTAGCCATCATCATATCTGTCCACCTGCACAGCTGCTGGCTGCTCCACCGGGTTGGCGACTGGCGCCACTGCTCGCGGCTGCTGCCTCTGCCGAGTAGGCTGAGCTGCGGGTTGCCGAGAAGGACCTGCACGCGCTCCATCTCGGGCCTGGCTTTGAGCTTGATGGGCTTGAGAGCCTGCTCTTGCAGCGTTGTGTTCTTGCCCGGGCTGATCTAACGATCAGGCCTCGTCTCCGCACCCCAGCCGCGAGAAGAGCCGCAGCGGACGATCGGCCAGAGATAGGCAAATGCAGGTGTATGACCCGGCTGCTGCGGCACAGCAAGCTGTCTCGCGGCAGCAGCCGGGTCATACACCTGCATTTGCCTATCTCTGGCCGATCGTCCGATGCGGCTCTTCTCGCGGCTGGGGTGCGGAGACGAGGCCTGATCGTTAGATCTAGCCGCGTGCGAGTGCACCACCTGCGAAGCTCCAGCACCCGGGTTGGCCTTCCGGAACTCCTCATTCTGCCTGGCAGCCTCCAACACCAACTCGTTGAGCCTTTCTTGCTGCCTAACACGCGCGTCGCCATCAAGACGAGGCAACTCGGCAGCTACAGCCTCTGCAGCTCTAAGTGTCTTGGCGGGTGTGCTATATCTGGGCCTAGTGGAGGTGTTTGCGGTAGCGGACTGAGCAGGAACCTCTACTACTGTCGCCATCTCGGCACCAAGATTGCGCCGCGTGGCGCCTACTCTGCTAGCCCTCCTAGTGACTGGCGTGAAGCCATGAGCCTTGTTGTACTCGAGCTGATCTAGACTCAACTCCAACCTCACCTTATCCAACTCCGCCTGCTCGGCAAGCAGCTCCAGGCGTTGCCGCTCGAGCTGCTCCTTCATGGCTAGAAGCTCGATGTCGGTGGGAGTCGGCATGCCAAGTCGCCCAGCCGACGCGGGAATAGTCGGAGTAGTGGAAGGCGGCAAGTTGCACTCCTTTTCGTAGGGCCGGTGAGTCCTGCCACCAGCGCTTGCGCCAGCAGGGTCCTCGAGGACGGCCGCGGCGCCAGTAGCGGCTGCGCCAGCGTTTGCCGCCAAGCCAGTCACCATCACCTCAGCGCGGTCCGTAGAGCGGCACGCGGGCCTTCCGCGAGCAGCGATCACCGCGGGAGGATCCTCCGCGTCATGCACCAGCTCGGGGTACGCGCGGTTGGCGACGGTGGCGACGTAGACGAGGTGAGAGCCGAAGGAGATCACCGAGCCGCCCTCCGGCATGGCCCTACCGCCGAAATCGCCGGCGTTGTCGGTGACGAAGTCGAAGGAGCCGAATCTGTGGACAAGGCCACAGACCACGCGCTCCGCTGAAGAAGATCCCGTCCGAACAGAAACTCCAGCCAGCGCCGCTGGTTGCCCCACGGTGGGCGCCAACTGTCGTGGTGGTGTCACGGCAGATGCCATAGGATGGCTAAAGATGTGGGGACGAAGGACGCTGGAGGTGCTCGGGGAGGGATCACGCGACGAGTAGCCGCGTGAGGTACGAAGAAAACACTGCAAACAACACGATCTACCCAGGTTCAGGGCCCTCGTGAGGAGGTAAAACCCCTACTCCTGCCTTTCTCTATGTATTCTGGTGTTTCACCGAGTAGCCACAGTACAATGTTCTTGCTACCGAGTAGCCACTCTTCTCTCTACGTGATGAACTAGGTCAAGAATTAGGTCACGAAGTGTTCGATCCTCACGCAGGAGGCGGCGGGGCACCTTATATACCTGGTGCCCAGCCGGATACGTCCAAACATGGACAAGTGTCGACATAGTGTGCACATCGTCCTTCTTCCGAGTTCCCGCTGACAGCTTTGGTTCCTAATCTTGGCTGCATCCGGAAAGTCGTTGGGCAAAACCAAGGGGACAGACTGGTATCACTGTGCCAAACATAGAGTAGGGCCCCCTTATCCTGCGACCGCCTGCTTCCATGCTGTCACTGTCAGACAGGCCGGCCCCAGATGAACAGTAGTTCGAATAGTGCCAAGTACGGACCCGGGATACGCGGGATCCTGTGTCAGAACGGCTCCTTTGACTTTCTGGCCCGAGTAGGTTCCCGCCAATTTTACTCGGGCCAACTCTTCTACTCGAATGGACAGAACTTGATTGATTCTTTCTTCTGGTCATCTTGAGGTGAGACCGAGTAGCAGTCGACCGAGTAGCAAGTACCGGGTAGGCGGCTACTCGACCAAACCTCTCTTCTGATAGTTGCTTTTACCACTTGTCTTTACCCTACTCGGGGGTAACCCCCCGACAGGGAGATTAGCTCGGGATCAAGAGGGGAAATGGAGAGGAGGGGAAGGAGATTTAAGAGGTGCAAACGGGGCGAAGAATTATGGCCTGAAACGCTCGAATTCATGGTGATTGAATTCGGCCAAAATGGAAACGGCTAGGGCTTGATGACGCTGACGTCATCATGACATCACCCAACCATTCTCTTTTCTTTTTATTTCTGTTTTCTTATTTAATTTATATCTTTTGTTTAAATAATCTAATCAACATGAAACAAAATTCTAAATTCATAATATTTGAAATACTTTCTAACAATACCATTTTTATAAAATTTCAACATATTACATTTTTGAATTATGAAAATTGAATAATTCATTAAAAGTGACTTAATAGCATTTTTAATAGAAAATCAAATTTAATTTTTGAGAAAGGGTTTTATAAAAATAAAGAGACATTATATAAGTCAAATATCATTTTTGACAATCATTTATACCTGTTTTTCTATTTTATATTTTGAATTAGAAATGATTTCACTAATAGCATATTAATGCCATTTAAAAATATCAATTATATAAATGAAAATTATTGGTTGAATAAAATATCAGAGACATCAATGTGATCAAATGAAATTTTCCAAAATCATTTTAAAGTGTTTTCATCTCTTTTATGTTTTGAAAATTATAATTAATTCACTAATAGAACTTAATACCATTTTAAAATAGAAAATAATAAAAATGGGGTTTTTGATTAAATAAAATTTCAGAGACATTAAACATGTCAAATACTATTTTACAATACCAATTCAAAGTGTTTTCATCTTTTAAAACGTTAAACTATGATGAAAACATGAATAGTCACTTAATAGAAAAAGAGGGTTAATTATAGAAATATGATTTAAATGATTTTAGAAAATATTTCTATGGTTCAAATTATTGTTTTCTAGTCCCTTTTAGGAACTTTCATATTGTATATATTCAACATATTAGTGAAACCACAATTTGTATCCTTTTGTTATATTTCAAACATAGAGAATTATTTAATAAATTTGGAAATGGGGTTTAGTAAAAGCAGAAAGGTTTTCCCAAATGAAAACATTGTTTTCTCAAAGTATATTACTTGTTTTCATAAACAATTTATTTCTATAGCACTATATTATTTTGTTGATTGACATAACACTTGGAAAACAAGGATCCAACTTATATCTATTTTGGGGTTATCAATAATAGTGAAACCCTTTTTAGAGACAAGAAGAAAATATTAGAGATAACAATTCTCTAGTTTTTATATATCAAAAATATTTTCAAGATCATAATTGGGTTGAAAACATGTTTGGTAAGGATGTTTGCTAAGAAATATTTTATTCACATGAGGAAACATATTTTATTTTATTTTAGAAATAGGCTTTAGGGTTTGTGGAATTAAGGCAAATTGGCTTCTTTATTCTAATTACATATTGTTTTCTTTTATTTCCTCCTTTTAATTGGGTTTTGGTGACTTGCTTAATCATGAAAACAAAAAATTTCAATTTTTAGTGATTTTTGGACATTCCAAAAATCAGGGATGTTACAGACTACCACCCTTTAAAGAAATCTCGTCCCGAGATTTGGGAAGGTTAGAAAGAAAGATTGGGTAACTGGGTTCCATAACAAACTTGGTGGTTACTACCCTTAAAATAAACTTTTGTGGGTAGTCTATTTTCATTAGATTAGAGTGTAGATTGATTTGAGATTGGCTTGAGTAGAACTTTCCTTTGTGGTAGAGGTGTAGACTAACATAGGTATGTTGGACTACCTTTGACACTGGGGGGTCACTCTTTGGGTCAATCAAAAGTCTTTGGGTTCCTCTCAACTTGATCTTTTGATGTTCTTGGAAAATCTTCCATCTTGTTGTTGTCATCCTTGAAGGCAAACACCATGCTATTTCTAAGGAAACTCTCATGGTAGGAAAATCTTCCATTTTCTTGATAGCTCCAAGGTTAGCTTGATCCTTATTAGGCAGTTGGCATTGATCATGGATGTGATTGTTCCTTCACACAGAAGAAAGAATTTTGATACTAGCATTCCTCAAAGGGGATGGCTTGTGTATCAATAGGGTAAAGGTGGTATGATTCCAAATGGTTCTCACTAGGGTTGGTGAATGAGTATGGTGTTGGGTTTGATCTAGTAGGGATGAGTAGAGATTTAGAAAGGATCTAAGAAGGTTCCTACCCAAACACAGCAGATCAAGGAAACTCATCTTACAAACAACACATAACAAACAATCTTCACACCAAACAACAAGGTTTTATAAAACAACTAATATTGTCATACCACACTCATTGGTATGATCAATACACTAACACGTTAACATTGTTCTAACCAAGTAACTAGATTGGTGGTC
The DNA here is from genome assembly GCA_028641055.1 of Alopecurus myosuroides. Lineage (NCBI taxonomy): Eukaryota > Viridiplantae > Streptophyta > Magnoliopsida > Poales > Poaceae > Alopecurus > Alopecurus myosuroides. The sequence continues at coordinate 228,337,657 of CM054060.1, read as the reverse complement.
TCATCTATATCTTCTTGAGTCTTTTCTTCATATTCTTCTCTCCATGTCTTGAGGTGTTCTTGATTGTTGGGAAGTTTATGTTTTTCTTCAAATTCTTCAAAAATCTTGAGTGTAGGGCTTCATGTGGTGAAAATACTCCTTGCACTTCTTGGTATGGTCATCAACAATCTTGCCTTGAGGGTATTCAAGAAGTAGTTCATCTAGGAAGGTTTGAAGGTGAATAGTGGATGAGAGGATATGAGAAGAAATAAGATGGTTGTTTTGTTTCTAGAAAGTTTGAACATAGAAAGTTTTTCAATCCTAGGGTGATCAATGGGTTATTAACATCTTGTTGCAAATTGGATATTCACTATAGTGAGATATACAGGCACCCGCAAGCCAATCAAGGAACGGTCTCGTGTCCGTGGACACGTAAAGTTGTCCGGGCCGCTTCATCTCACTATGCCGCTAGAATCCAAAATACTCTAAGGAGATAATAACATGATCAAAAATGGCTTCCAAACCTAAGGGTCTCGAATCCTACAGGCAACACAATGCTCTGATACCATTTTGTAGCATCCCAACTTTTAATAAAGATGGAATACTTGTGTTATTGTGCTAGTCCCTGGATCAATTGCTAGCACCACAGTACAAAATGAAATATCATGCAAATGCATCAAATTCTATTACATCGCATGATCCAGCCTTTACAAAATAGGATTACAACTTGCATAGTCTTAGAAGACTAGCAGAAAACAAAGAAATACAGCGGAAAACATAGTACAACATTGAGCCCATCTTCTTCATGTGCCACAGGCAAAACATGTTGGCGATAGTCTCGAGATCCTAAACGAAATCCTCACTCGTCTTCAGAAACATCTGCAATATGGAATATGCAGCCACAAGGGAGTCAATACAATTTAATGTCTTGGCAAGTAACACTATGGTGGATATAAATAGCAAGACTAATACTACATGCTCATTTGGCTGAGTGGAGTTTTGGCTAAGTTTGCATAAAGCCAGTTTTCTCCTATCACTTTTGTAAAACAAAATTTTCTTTTAAAAAAGGTGGCAACATTGGATTAAGATCCAAGCACCACAATACTGTTCACTTGGTCAAATTTTACTTATTGAAATTGATGATGAGATTCTTCCGTCAATCCTTGTCCAACTGCTCATAGTTGTCCATAACCGGGGACACGGCTAAGATCTTAGTTTGTTGACTCTGCAGAGTTTGTGCACTTTCACCTTCAGACTCAGATCAGCCCAAACATCCTATACACCCTGCGTGCATTAAGGAAAGGAGAAGATTGAGACAAGATCTTTCAGAAGAAATTCCACCATCGTTTGTCTTACCCGTGCCACCTATAATTATGCTGCATCTGCTGGTAAGCCTAGTGAGTTCATTCAACTTAATTGATCAAGACAGAGCCCATATGACTAAAGGTTGCACGGGAAGCTACTAGATTTAGAGGGACTTAGTAATCTCTTTGTTCCTGGGTGGTCATCCGCAAGTGACAACCTCAAGTGGAATAACCCTTTTGACAAGGGCCCTGAGGCAACACTCAACATAAACCAGTCTTACCACTTCCACCCAGGTGGTTCATTCATTAGTTATACTTAGAATTTTTCCTCAACATCTAGTAAAACAATTTGTAACATTGCATAGCATCTAATAAATTCTAAGGCTATCAAAATAACAAGGTAAAAGGTATGGCTACACACTACTAGGATAATAGCATATCATAGTATAACTTAGTAAAATTTCCTATCATGCATGCTACTCAAAATCAACTAATGCATATAATAATAATGGGTAGTTGATGGTGTGTTACTTGCCTTGTTGAAGTTGGTGAAGATATCACACTCTCTTCACAAAATATCGTTGCTCTCCGTACAATCTATTCATTGACAACACAAAACCAAATAAACAAGCATTCTAACAAACAACATACAAGTGTATAAAACATACATAGCAACTAACATATCAAAAGGGGCTTAACCAAGTTGGTTAGGACAAGGTCTAGGTTTGAGTTGGAAGATTCATTCTCTAGTGGTCTCATTCTTGTTACGGAAATTCCAATGGTTTACTTGGGAAGGACTAGGTTGATCTTGATGTGATCTAACTTTATTATAACCATACGTGTCGAGGAAGTTCCAAGAGTTCACTAAGAATAAACATATTACTTCTTCAACTAAAGTAATACATGCAAACACTTGGTCATATTCACCTTCAAAAATATTTAAGTGACTATGTTAGTATTTTCCATTGTGGTTAGGGTAGGTCTACTAGCTTCATCATCAAAGGGAAAATATTACTAAGTCTTTGGTTTTCCATTTGGGTCAATGGTTGGACAAAAACAACTTGTTATCCTTCAACTTGTATGAATTGCTTCTAGTCCTCATGTGATTGCCTTCTTAAAGATAATCATCATGCTCTCTAAGTTGTTTCCTTCCTTGGTGTGGTGCTTCTCTTGGTCTTGATAGTCTTCATGGTTTTACTTCACTAATTGGTTTGGGGTATGGGATGGGCCCAAATACCACTAAGTCAATTTGAAAAGAAAGAAATGGAAGGGATAGGAAGAGAGAGGAAAATGTCTTCTCCTTGATTTCTTCATACTCTTGTACTTCATTGAGTTTCTTCTTGTTGCTGTGGAGTCTAAGTCCTTCCTTCAAATTCTTCAATGATATTCCTCATAGCTCTTCATGTTGCCACCAAGTTGATATTGAAGTTTTTCTCCTTGTGCTTGAGTCTTGATCTCCATTTTGCTGACTTGGTGAATTCTTGAAGCAAGAATGGGAGAATGGAGAAGTAGATAGAATACTAAGGTGCTAGTGTTTGAGGTTCACTACTTGGTAATATATGTGATTGACACATTCTAAGGGCTTGGCTTGGCTCCAAATAGACATAACATCAAGGAATAACAGTTGAAAACAATTCCTAAGTCATGGTGAAAATGGATGTATCACTAGGTTGGGTTTTTGGTCAAAAACACATGGTCATGGTCCAAGGGTGTCCAAAATGGTTGGGCAAGGTTGTTTCTGGTCCAAGGTTATCAAATGGAGCAATTTTGCAAAAGGAACTATATTGAAATTATTTACAGAATTAAATCTATGTCAAAATTACTCAAATTTTCCAATTAATTCTAAATTCAATTTTAATTTGATCAACAATTATTTTGGGACAGGGGATATGAAAGTACACATCCTAAGGTTTCCAAATATATTTTATTTACAATTTTTTGGATTTGTAGAATTTGAATTATGCCAAATTTCATCATACAAGCATATTTGAAATTGAACAATTTTAAGTTTGTCAAATTTGAATTTGGCCAGTGCCAAAAGTTTCTAGATGTCAAGGGCTTTTCAAAAAGTCCAAGATTGCTAAATTTGGCCAAGTGGTTTAAAAGTTATGAGGTTTTGAATTTGCAGGGACTAATCTGTAAAACAGCCATTTAATTGTATTCCGGAATAAATCCAGAAAAAGAGCTGGGCTGCTAAGCGCTGCACTGGGCGGTAGACAAGGACTGGGCTTGGGCCGATTTCACGCTGCGCTGAGCGACGAATAAAGTTTTAACACGCAGGCAACGTGGCGCATTCCTACTAGGCGATACCCCTTCGGTAAGTGATGTGTTGCTGGCCACAGGATCAAGATCTAAGGGCCAGGGATGGTTCGGGATCTCACCTCGCCGGCGGGGTGACCGGAAATGGTGGTGGTGGCGGCGCTGCGCTCGGGATCTCGCCGGAGATGCCTTCCCGTGCCCTCCTTGCTCAACGGTGACGAAGAACCGGCGCGGGAGAACATGGCGGACTCGATGGTGATGATGGCGCGGGCTCAAACCTCCTGGAACGACGGCGCGATGCAGATGGAGCGCCTCGGGATTCCGGCGACCACGGGAATGGATGGCGCCATCGATTCCTTGCTCCAAAAATTGATACAAAACATCAGGAGAGGCGCGGGGACAAGAGGAACCAGAAGGTTAAGAAAGGGGAGGAGATGGCTTACAGAGATGGCCGGAATCGACGACAAACGGCGGCGGCCAGTATGAACTCCGACGAGCAATTTCTGAGGAGAGAGGGGGAGATTAGCTCGGGATCAAGAGGGGAAATGGAGAGGAGGGGAAGGAGATTTAAGAGGTGCAAACGGGGAGAAGAATTATGGCCTGAAACGCTCAAATTCATGGTGATTTAATTCGGCCAAAATGGAAACGGCTAGGGCTTGATGACTCTGACGTCATCATGACATCACCCAACCATTTTCTTTTCTTTTTATTTCTGTTTTCTTATTTAATTTATATCTTCTGTTTAAATAATCTAATCAACATGAAACAAAATTCTAAATTCATAATATTTGAAATACTTTCTAACAATACCATTTTTATAAACTTTTCAACATATTACATTTTTGAATTATGAAATTTGAATAATTCATTAAAAGTGACTTAATAGCATTTTTAATAGAAAATCAAATTTAATTTTTGAGAAAGGGTTTTATAAAAATAAAGAGACATTATATAAGTCAAATATCATTTTTGACAATCATTTATACCTGTTTTTCTATTTTATATTTTGAATTAGAAATGATTTCACTAATAGCATATTAATGCCATTTTAAAAATATCAATTATATAGATGAAAATTATTGGTTGAATAAAATATCAGAGACATCAATGTGATCAAATGAAATTTTCCAAAATCATTTTAAAGTGTTTTCATCTCTTTTATGTTTTGAAAATTATAATTAATTCACTAATAGAACTTAATACCATTTTAAAATAGAAAATAATAAAAATGGGGTTTTTGATTAAATAAAATTTCAGAGACATTAAACATGTCAAATACTATTTTACAATACCAATTCAAAGTGTTTTCATCTTTTAAAACTTTAAACTATGATGAAAACATGAATAGTCACTTAATAGAAAAAGAGGGTTAATTATAGAAATATGATTTAAATGATTTTAGAAAATATTTCTATGGTTCAAATTATTGTTTTCTAGTCCCTTTTAGGAACTTTCATATTGTATATATTCAACATATTAGTGAAACCACAATTTGTATCCTTTTGTTATATTTCAAACATAGAGAATTATTTAATAAATTTGGAAATGGTGTTTAGTAAAAGCAGAAAGGTTTTCCCAAATGAAAACATTGCTTTCTCAAAGTATATTACTTGTTTTCATAAACAATTTATTTCTATAGCACTATATTATTTTGTTGATTGACATAACACTTGGAAAACAAGGATCCAACTTATATCTATTTTGGGGTTATCAATAATAGTGAAACCCTTTTTAGAGACAAGAAGAAAATATTAGAGATAACAATTCTCTAGTTTTTATATATCAAAAATATTTTCAAGATCATAATTGGGTTGAAAACATGTTTGGTAAGGATGTTTGCTAAGAAATATTTTATTCACATGAGGAAACATATTTTATTTTATTTTAGAAATAGGCTTTAGGGTTTGTGGAATTAAGGCAAATTGGCTTCTTTATTCTAATTACATATTGTTTTCTTTTATTTCCTCCTTTTAATTGGGTTTTGGTGACTTGCTTAATCATGAAAACAAAAAGTTTCAATTTTTAGTGATTTTTGGACTTTCCAAAAATCAGGGATGTTACAGGAGGAGATAGAGTTCTAGCTCACCCTCGGCGTTAGAGGAAGTCGTCGAACAACGGCGTGAAGACCGGGTCGGGGGCGTGCCGGCTCGAGACAGCGGCGACGGGGTCTGGCGTAGATGGCGTCGGGGGTCGATGGCTTCGGGGGTGGATGGCGTCGGGGGTCAATCTCCTATAGCAAATAACATAAAATTCAAACATAAAATTCAGATTTAAAATAATGGCCTAATTATTAATTTTATAGTTCAAAATTTAAATTTAAACTAAATTAAATATTTCTAACTAATTTTTCTAACCTAAATTTCTAACTAACTAAACTAAAACTATATAATAAACAAAAAAAAATCACACCTCTTTCTCCTCTCCCGGTGGAGGAGGAGGAGGCCGGCAAGGGGGCGGTGGAAGGGGCTGGGGGGCGGCAGAGGGCGGCGGGGTGGAGGTGGAGGGGTGGACGAGGGGTCGAGGGAGAGGAGGGTGGCCGGAGGTGGAGGGGAGGAGGCCGACCGGGGGTGGGCGGCGCGGTCGGGCGCCAGCGGCTAGGCGGTGGCGGGAGGACGAGGCTGAGGCCGGGCCGGGACGCGACGGAGGGTGGACGGGGCGCGACGGAGGAGGCGGAGGCGAGAGGAGGAGGCAGCCGGGGAGAGGCGGCGGCGGGTCGGGGTCGCCGGGGGAGAGAGCGTGCGAGGGTTGGTTTTTTTTTGCTTCTCTTCTATCCACACCCGAGTAGTTAGGGTTTCCGGAAAAAATCTATACGCCGACGGGGTTGCCGTCGGTGTCTTTGTTTTTCTGTTTTTTAATTAAAACTTTAAATATCAAAAAAATTATAAATAAGATATCAAAATGATCACAAAAATAGAACCTATCTAATTATGTCATTTTCAAAATAGTTGAAATATTTGAAAATTATTAATTATATGAATAACATTCTAAAATCATTTACATTTGTTAATTTTATAGTGAATACAACTAATGTAAAAAAACACATCAAATTAATAAGAAAAGTAAAATGAATCCAATAATATGTTTTTATTAATTATTCGATGCTCCGGAGCTCCCCTCCGGGAAGAATCAATGGCCGCTCCTACCTAATCTATTGGTTTGACTCCCTTAATTATTCTGCTCTCTTTCCGTATTCCTTTTATCTGCCAACGTTAGTCCTGGCTGCTTGTTCATCCTCTAGAGTCTAGCATATCCTTTCTCTGCACCCCTATCTTGTGTTGGGATCCGGATGCTTCGGGGCCCACCTCCGGCAAAACCCTAGACCCGCTGGAGAAATACCGGACTTATACGAATACACGCGGTAACGACGTCGAAAGGGGGTAGCAATGTGGAACTAGTTGCTTGGTTGTGTTAGGGTAGGCCATAGGTACACAAAACACATAGGCAGAACACAACTCTTCGGAAGATTCCCGATGTCTTGTCCAATACATGAGTTTTAGCCTATAAGCGCGTGTAAACTACATAGAGAGAAGTGGATGCGGTGGAGTGGGTCACGCCCCGGAGTGCAATCTTTGCCATTCAAAGCACACAACACACCTATACTAACATGGTATGACACCCCTAGCTTGTTTCGGGATCCAGACGCTCCGGAGCCCCCCTCCGGTGAAACCCTAGACCCGCTCGAGAAATATCGAACTTATACGAATATACGCGGTAACATCGTCAAAAGGGGGTAGCAATGTGGAACTAGTTGCTTGGTTGTGTTAGGGTAGGCCATAGGAACACAAAACACATAGGTAGAACACAACTCTTTGGAAGAATCCCGATGTTCCGTCTGATACGGGAGTTTAACCCTATAAGCGCATGTAAACTCCATAGAGAGAAGTGGATGCCGATGAAGCAGGTCATACCCCGGAGTGCAATAATTTTCATCCAAAGCACACAACACACCTATAATAACATGGTATGGAACCCCCTATCTTGTATCGGGATCCAGACGCTCCGGAGCCCCCCTCCAGTGAAACCCTAGACCCGCTGGAGAAATACCGGACTTATACGAATACACGCGATAATGACGTCGAAAGGGGGTAGAAATGTGGAACTAGTTGCTTGGTTGTGTTATGGTAGGCCATAGGAACACAAAAAACATAGGTAGAACACAACTCTTCGGAATATTCTCGATGTTTGTTCTGATACGGGAGTTTCGCCCTATAAGCGCATGTAAACTCCATAGAGAGAAGTGGATGCCGGCGAAGCGGGTCACATGCCAGAGTGAAATATTTGCCATCCAAAGCTCAAAACACACCTATACTAACATGGTATGACACCCCTAGCTTTTTTTTGGATCCATATTGTCGTGGGATAATCACGGCAGACGTTACCGGAGGTAAGTGATCTTGGGGCAAGACGACACAGGCGTTTGGGAGAGGGTTTAGCTCAGAGGAAAGCATGACGGAACTCGATCTGGTAGCCGGCAATCAAGTCGCCGAGTCTCCGATCTCGATATATTAATTCAACTCTTTGTGTTACACTGGATGCTCGATATCAAGCGATATTGCTAGAACTCTTGGATCTCTCTTAACCTAACTTAGGGGCCGGTTTATAAAGCACCCGAACCCCCTGACTTGCCCTCCAAGGCACACCCTGAATCCTACCCGGACACTGCGTATAAAACCCTAACTTTCCTTACCGCAACCCACACTCCGGGTTACGAGGCCTACAATCTTGGGCCTTCTAGAAGTTCTTTTATCCTTAGCCAGATCTTGCGCAGCGTCCTTTGGGCCGAATTGCACCTTGGAGTCGGCCTACCGGGTTATCATCCCTCCATCAGTAGTCCCCAGAATAGCTTGGGCTTCACAGGATCCTCTTTGAAGCGCACGCTATTCCCTACAAAATTATCAAACTTACAAGTTCAATGGAGGCCGGGTTACATTGCTTTGATAAACAGCTAGGCCTAACTCCACGGCGGCCATATAGTAACCCGGCTTCTTCCAAATCTCTTGCCTAACTTTCCGGGCCAGCACCTTGACAAAAAATGTCAAAGATCCGGCTTGCTTTACTCGATAATTGACCCTGATGTTGCGGAGAAGATCTCCTTCTCATTTTTGTCCGGATATCCCGGCTAGCACTTAAAGCATATCTCACAAAATCCAGGCAAATAGCCGTTAATCCGAAATTTCCGGCTGCCATCCGTTGGACTAGGTTTACTCACCCGCACCCTTATAAATAAGTGCTTAGGGGTAAACCTAACCCCAACGGCTCATTTTCCCCCTTTCCTCTTTCTCCTCGCCTCCGTGCTCAAGCTCTCAGAGCATCATCACGGAGACCTCACGCGCGTTACCAGAGCCGATCTGCCGCCGGCTGCGCTCCGCCACGGTTCGCCCCGTGCCGCCGCCAAGATCCGCCGCACCCCCGACCTGCCCGCCGGGAATCGCAAGGGGACACCAAGCTTGTGCCATTTGCCTCCGTCGGGCTTCACTTCGATCTCCTCCAGTAAGTCTCTCATATCCATTAACTTGCCTTTCCAATTTCTCGATTTATTTCAGATTAGATCTGAGTCAACCGCCGGTCATTTTTCTTGTCACGCCGAATTAGATCGCTTTCACTCTAGCTCGTCCAATGAATTGAATACAGACTTCACTTCACTCCCCTACTGCCCATAGTCATTAATTTCACCACAAACCTAGGAATGGAATCTCCAATCTAGGCTCGGGCCGCCCAAATTTTCCGCTCCTGTCTCTGTCACCCGGAAAATCCTCTTCTTTCGGTTCCTTTACATGCGATAAATACACGAGCAACCACCCGTCTTCTTCAGACACTTTTCAATACGTAAATACTCCATAGTTTCTATAATGATGCTTGATACCCAGATAACTCCTAGCTTCCATGTTTTCTCGATACCGCTTCACAAATATCCGGACAGCTCAGGGTTTCTGAGTCTTACTTCTTGTACCCTTTGATCTTGTGCTTCGCAGGTTGATCTCATGGCTCCTAAAAAGCAGGGGAAGCAGTCAGCCAAGGCCAAGACCACCAATTCCATATCCGCCAACTGGGCGCGATCCACTGTTACGAAGGCCAAGTTGGAAGAACTGGCCGAATTAGGGGTTCTCCCCTCCCAAAAGGATATCCATTGGAGGGTGACGGGTAACGAGACCCGGCCCACACCTGCCGATGACGAGGTAATATGTTTCGTGGAGCACGTGACCCGGGGATTCCGTCCTCCGGGTCACCCTTTCTTTCGAGATATTCTAAGACACTATGGCCTCCGGATATTTGACATAGGGCCTAACTCTGTGTTAAACATTTCCCACTTCATTGTTCTTTCCGAGTCATACTTGTGCACTCCGCCAAGCTTGGCTCTCTTCATCGAACTTTTCCAGTGCAAACCGTGCCGCGAAAGCGGTGATGGTGCACTTCTTGCTTGCGGCGGGGTCTCTATCCAGCGCCGCAAAAATTCTCTAATGCCACCTCTTACTCTTAACTCCCACGTCAAACATTGGCAACTCTCATACTTTTATTGCCGGGACACCTCCCCACCCGGCGAAAAGAGGTTGCCGGGTTACTCAGAGGGCCTCCTCGATATCTCCGAGACTTTCAACGCCTTTGCCCCTGACTCGGACAGGGAGGCAATTCAACCTTTATTGGCCAAAATAACTGTTCTCTCGGCCCAAGGCCTCATTGGGCTCAACCTGGTAAAGACTTGGGTCGATTTCCGGATCCAACCCAACTCCATCCGCACAAAGTTAATGTGCGAGTATTCGGGGCATACCACGGACTCGCTCCGATACTCCACCCATAGCTTTGCAGCCGGAGACACTAACAAGACTATCAAGAGCTTCTTGACAGAGAAATTGGAGGTAATCCGGAATATAGCCGGGTTAGAACCCTTCACTCGTGAGAACCCGGCGCCTAAGGTAAATATCCGACTTTCATACTCTTACCTTCACACTTTCCATTCAATACTGTTGTTAACCTTCATTCTTACGTCTTCATCTCAGGCCGATGATGCAATCTGGAAGATTGAAACTCCTCCTAGCTCTGAAACTCCAGAGGAGAAAGAAGGCGCCGTTAATTCGGATGAAGGTACATTCCGAGTTTCACTTAGCTTTTTTGAAATCGCTGTTGCTCGTTCTTCATTTTCCGATTGTAAATCCTAATAACTTTCAGAACAAGAAGAGAAGGACGACGAAGAAGAAACCGAAGGCAAGGTGGAGTCAGCGAGTGACGAGGATGACGCTGAGCCAACGGTCAAGGTCGGAGCAAAGAGAAAACCCCAAGGGGTCGTCTTCAAGGTTCCCTACCTTTTCCTTGCCTCTAAACCATATTTCTTTGATAACATGCACGAGCTAAAACGGAAATTATCCACTTGGTCGCATTTGAAGGAACCGCTCGTGACCAAGCGTCGAATAACTCGGAGCTTTCCAGGTGATGGCGCTCTTAATCCGGGTATTTCGTCGTCTCCGGCTCAACGCGCTGGTATTCTCTTAATCCTTTCTTAAGTATCAAAATCTTCCCGAACCATCCCCTTACGGGACAATTCCACGTCTTGCTCAATGTTTTTCAGTTTCCTCCGGGTCCAGCAGCGAGTTCCCCTCGGACTATATGGTGAATCTCGGGTAAAATTCCTTTCCTGATGCTTTACCGTTTTTTCATCACTTTTTTCCAGATGTACGCTAACTGCTTTACTTATACTGCCTGTAGGGCCACGATCACTGTCAGCGACCAAGATGATATGGAAACTGACGACCCGGGTAAGCAGAACCTGACTGATTATATGCATGCCGCAGCTGGCGGAGAAGAACAACAAGTGCCACCAATAAACCCAGCCGACCGAGAGGCCGAGTATCCCATAGCCTCGCACGTACTCGAGGAGGAAGAAGCTGCAGACTTGGACGCGGGAAAAGGGGCACCAGACTCCGATACTCGGACGACCCGGCTACCCTCTTTCAAGAAGAGAGCCCCTTCTCCAAGTCCCCAAGATCCCGGGTCTTCTAATTTGGGCAATGATACTTTTGACCAGATGATGAGCGCTCTCCTTGCTATGAAGGCCTCGGAGAGAGATGTGCTAGAGCGCATGGCAGCGGAGCACCAGGTACTGTAACCTAATATCTCTTCTTATCCATCTAGTCCCCAAGTGCCGAGTATAATTTGTTGAAATTGTGCTCGGTACTCTGCGCGATACTCGGCTTGCCATGATATCCGACTAATTCTCATACTTTGGTTTCTCACAGGCACAGGCCACCCGGTCTGATGAACTTTTGCTCAAGACCGAACAACTGCTGCTTGCCGAGGTAAAGCGGAGAGAGGCCCTTGAGGATGAAGTGGAAACTTTGAAGAAGAATGTTTCCAAATATAAGAAAAGGTGGACCACTGCTCGAACCGCACTGAAAAAGCTGTCGGAGCAAATTACCGATACTTATCGTATCTTGCTTCGTAAGTTTCTTGTTGCTGACTGCTTTCCTGCCTTTTTTTTGTTACATGATACCCGGAATTACTGATATTTCCTTTCTTTGTTTCAACTGCAGGTGCTAACCTTGCAGCCCCAGAAGAAGATGTTGTTGCCAAGGCTAAAACTTTAAAGACTGTGCTCCGGACTTTCTTTGCCGGCACCAAGTGGATATTGGATGCCGTGCAGTGGCCAACTGAAGTATATCCGGGTGAAGAAAATCTTATCCAAGCCTGCTCCACCGTGCCCGCATGGATCGAGATCTGGAAGCGCTCGGCATGTCGGATTGGTATGACCCGGGCCTTTGCGCTAGCTAAGGCTTATTTCCCTAAGATTGAGCCGGCAAAGGTTATATCCGGGTTTCCAGAATTCAAAGCAGATGGCTCCAAGTTTGGGCCCAAGGACTTCAAGGCCGTACAATCCGCGGTGCGCCACTCGGCAACCACTTTGGCCGATAGTATGGATCTTCGTACACTTATGAGTTCGTACGATGCTGAAGACAAAATCGTGAAGGAGGAAGCACCCCCACCCTTCGACATTTTGGAGAAATGGGCTGCCGATTCAGCCAGGAAGAGGGAAGAAACCGCGAAGAGGGAGGCCGAGTTAGGATCAGAGCCAACCACATCTACACCGGCTGTCCCCCCGCATGTCCGTCCTGATGCGAAGAATCCGGGTGACGATGCCGGGAGAGCTGCGGAGCAAGCCCAGGACCAAGACCCGGAGGGCAAGGGCAAGGGTGTCGACCCTATTCAAGAAGCCAAGTAAACAAATGCCATCACGATACCTTCGTCGTTTCGATGCTCTTGTTCGAAACAGATATTATTTTGCCGGTGCACTTATGCACCTTTGATACTAGTACCAAGATTTGTAACGTACTTTAATTCCTTGATATACTTCGTGCCTCTTCTGGCCTCTGGATGAACTTGATATTTATCTGGTTTTTGAGTTTATCCTTGATATACGACTTTCTTTATGGTTCCTTTTGTGAGACTCGGTTTCCGAGTTTCATGGATTTTGACAAGCGGACTTTTCTCTAAGTCCCCAAGTCCCCAAGACTCGGATGTTTGGGTTTTTGAGTTTTAGCAACTAAGCAACTTTTTCCTTTTTTTTTTCAAAATCCCCAGTCCCCAAGACCCAAAATGCCGAGTCTGGGATGTGTGGTTTTTCCAAGGGAACAAGTTGTTTGCTGCTAAGCCCAAGCCCAGAGCCGTTTCACATAGGTATTGAAGTTATGCTTGATAAATGTTGAGTTTCCGGCTATTAGCCCTGTACTCTGCATAACTTGTGGTTTAGATGACCCTTTTGACTATCTTGTACTGTAAGCCGGCTTTCGCGTGGATACCATGTTGTTACATCTATACGAAAACAGGGTCAGGCAAGTCCCATTGGGCTTCATGGCTGATTGTAATCGTAAGCGAGCAAATCATGCCACTTTAGTGCGAGTCACATCGAGCTTAAGTAAGAAAAGTCAAGAAAATTTGGCTCCTTTGTCCGGTTATAAGATTGCAGCCGTACTCGTTTGCATAGGCATCAAGGTCGGGTCCTTGGGTTTGCAACTATGCCGTTCAAGCAATCAGCCCCCAGGACCTATATATGTGCAACATACTTGATGATACTGATGTACTGGTAGCAATAAATAATGCTTACGTGTAACCGAAGTAAAGATCATAACAAAATAGGACTTGATAACCATCTCTTTATTGATACGAGAAAGTTTGGGTCAGCAGGCCGCCTCATTAAAAACCTTCCAGTCCCCTTAGGTACCCTGGATAGGAAAAGAGTGCGTCTGGAACCTGCTGCCCGTTACATTGTTTTAGTTCTTCTTGGGATTCTGTCCGGGACTGACGTAATCGATGCACACTCTCCACTTGTTGATCTTTTTTACTATGAGTACCGGGTTTGCTAGCCAATCCGGATAAGGCGCTTCCATGACGCGGCTGGCTGTGAACGGCTGCGCAATTTCTTCTTTTGTGGTGGATTGTTTGGGTGAATCACCCTTGATGAAAGCCACCATCTTGGTGTCTCGTGCTGCCTTGAACTTTGCCCTTTCGCCTTCAGTACTCGGCTTTTGCAAGGCTGTTCTGTCATCCGGGTCTGCTTGAGACCGGTAATATTTGAGTTCCTCTTTTCTACAAGCTTGTTCAGCCATTGCTGCATCTCCTTCATCGCACTCAGCCGCTATGTCCCGGCTTCCATGTATGGTGATGGTCTGTTTAGGACCCGGAATTTTTAGTTGTAGATACATATAACACGGCTTAGCCATGAATTTAGCATAAGCCGGCCTTCCGAATAGCGCGTGATAAGGACTGCTTAATTTGACCACCTCGAAAGTGAGCCATTCAACTCGATAATTGTCCTTTGATTCCCCAAAAGCTACCTCCAATGCGATTTTTCCCTCGGGGCACGCTGAGTGACCCGGCACTATCCCATGAAAAATTGTTGAACTTTTTTGTAGCTGAGACTCCTTGAGACCCATGCGTAGAAAGGTTTCCCAATACAGTATATTGATGCTACTTCCATCGTCCATCAGGACCTTTTTCAGCTCATACCCATTGACCTGCGGTGCAACTACCAATGCTAAAACTCCCGGGTGTTCTATTCTTTCCGGGTGATCCCTTCTGCTCCACGTTACGTCCTGTTCTGACCACCTCAGGTATCTTGGAACAGCCGAAGACACCGAGTTTACCGCCTGTTTCAGTATCTTCTTGTCCTTGTTGGAACTTCCTGTAGTATGCACGTGATACTGACCCAACTGCTTGGGGTTGGCCTGGAAACCTCCAGCTCCCCCTTGGTTGTTACCTTGATTTCCGGCTGCCGGGTTACCGGCTGGGGGTGGGCCGTTGCCCGGGTTTCCACCTGGACCCGGTCCTCCTCCCCGACCTGCACCTCGCATGGCTCTGTTCACTTCCTCATTCTTCCACCTCTGTAGGTCGGCGCACTGCTCCAAGGAGTGGTTAGCTGGCCTACCGTTCCTGCTGTGCTTCGGGCATGCCATTCTGAAGATGTCCCAATTATTACTCGGCCTTGGTGGCCCTTGATAGTTTCCTCCATTGTGATTTCCAGTATTGAAATTTCCTTCTGCCCTGGGTCTTGAAGATTTGGCTTCAGTGTTGGCGACAAACTCGGAGCCTCCCTCAAACGGGCGCTTGTTCTGGCTGTTTCCGTTGTTACCCGGCGCTGATCCATTGCCGGTTCTTCCATTATTACTTGTGTTTACTTTCGCTTTTTTATCGTCAGTTTCCTCTTCCGTAGTGTCCGTTGCGGCGTGTTTGTTGCATGCATCCATCAGTTCTCCCATCGTAACCTCTGAAGTATTCCGACTATATTTCATGCGAGTTAACTTTTGTACTAAAGGTGTGTATTTGCAGGTCTTTGCCATAGCTTGCAGCGCATCCTTGGGCTGAATATCTGTAGATGAATGAAGTATTTCCATAACCCGGCGCACCCAGCTGCGCGCCGATTCTCCCTTCTTCTGAACACATCGCTCTAGGTCATCAATAGTGAATAACTTTCTGCAGGTCCCATGAAAGTGCTTGATAAACGCAGTTTTCAATTCTCCCCATGATTTGATAGATCCTTCTGGTAGATTGGTGAACCATAACTTTGCTGCTCCCTCTGACATCATTAGATACATGAATTTGGCTTGAAGATTCTCGGACGCATTGCGAATCGACATGGCCATCTCATAACTGCTCAACCATGTTTCCGGATCCATAGTCGGCTCATAATGCACTACTTTACCCGGTTCTTTGAATTTTTCCGGGTAAGGTTTAGCCCTGATGCTATCCAAAAGACACTTAGGTCCTGCAAGAATGGTCGAAGCTGGTCTTACTCGGGAAATGTGTGATCCTGCAGGGGGTACAGCTGGGCGCGGTACTGCTGGTATCCCATGTACCGCAGACCCGGCCACGGCTCTCCTGGCTCTGGAACTGTCCACGATGGCCTGTGCTGCTGATGCTGCTGGTACTGCATGAATGTGTGGAGGAGGCGGCATTTGCTGCTGCTCTTCCCTCCGCCGTGCCGAACTTGTTTGGATATTGCCGGCATTACCTTGCTGTTGGCTGACATATGGTGTCCCATGCATTCCACTTCTGTGATCCAGGTAATTAACCTGTTGTGCCACCGCAGTGCGCAGCATATCTATCGCCCGCCGGGTCTCCTCTGCGTGGGGTGACTCTCTCACGGGGATTTGATTCAGTGCAAGCGTTGCCGCGTACACGTTGTCCATAGGATTGTTGTAATGACCCGCTGGTGTGCGAAAACGTGATGGTGGTGGTGGTGGTGGTGGTGGTACAGTGTTGCCGGTAGTAACTCCAGTCTGTGGTACGGGTAACCCGGCCTGCGTGTCTACCGGTTGTACTCCTCCGGTTGTCGGTTGAGGGGCGGTTCCTTGATTTGCCGCTGGGATCGGCTGATCCTGAGGCGTGATAAATAGCGCACCCGGGTTTATGACTCCTCCCAATGCTGGCAATCTGGTTTGGTGCCTTTGATGTATTCTAGTTGTTTCCTCTCGGAGCCGGGTTTCCAGTGGATCCAGCTCGCATTGTCGCGTGGCCATCCCTTGTCTTTCTTCCTCTACTTGCCTTCTCTGCTGCTCTAACGCACGACAGGCCACGTCCAAATCCCTAACACGTTCTGCCGCGTTCTCTGGAGTGATAACTGTGGCAAGAACTGTCGGATCTAGGATCAGATTGTTGTCGAACAGGGCCGGGTGTTGTGGACTGGAAGGACCCGCTCCTGGTGTCCGGTTTGCTAGGAATCCAAACGTGTTCGCGTGTAACTCGTTTTCTGGCGCTTGACTGGTAACCGATGCCGACTCTCCGTCAACCTGGGCCAAAACCGTGTTTCCGTTAGCCGGTCCCTGCTACCGGGTCAATGCTTGTGCTGCCCCGGCTGCGGCCGCGGTTACGTTCTCTTGGTTGAGATTGGTCGCGGGAGCCGTGTAAACCGCAACCCGGCGCACAATGCTTGGCGCGAATCCATATTGCTCCTCTTCGCTGATGTGTTCCTCGTACCGTTCTCCAGTAGATGCAGGATAGATTCGGTATCATCTTCTTTCTCGACCCGGCCACGCGGGGTCCATGCCGGCTCCTCCGGCTGTTCCCACTTCGTGGTGGGCTCTTCTGTCGGGTTTGTTGTCCCAACTGATTCTTCTCCATCTGATTGGATATAGCTGGTCTTCCCTGACACAGAATCAAACCCAAAGTCGTCAGGGATCGAACCGGAAGTACATACCATACCGATGAAGACGCTGATCTGGCCGATTGTCATGATGGATCCGGATTCGAGGTGATCCGACTCTGGCCCCCAGCCGGAATCGTCCACCATCTTCTCTCCTTCGTGGTCGATGTAGATCTCGCCGATGACTAGATTCTCCATGTTCTTCCGAGCTTCTCCTGTGATGTAAACACCTTTGGACGCAGGCCCCACGGTGGGCGCCAACTGTCGTGGGATAATCACGGCAGACGTTACCGGAGGTAACTGATCTTGGGGCAAGACGACACAGGCGTTTAGGAGAGGGTTTAGCTCAGAGGAAAGCATGACGGAACTCGATCTGGTAGCCGGCAATCAAGTCGCCGAGTCTCCGATCTCGATATATTAATTCAACTCTTTGTGTTACACTAGATGCTCGATATCAAGCGATATTGCTAGAACTCTTGGATCTCTCTTAACCTAACTTAGGGGCCGGTTTATAAAGCACCCGAACCCCCTGACTTTCCCTCCAAGGCGCACCCTGAATCCTACCCGGACACTGCGTATAAAACCCTAACTTTCCTTACCGCAACCCACACTCCGGGTTACGAGGCCTACAATCTTGGGCCTTCTAGAAGTTCTTTTATCCTTAGCCGGATCTTGCGCAGCGTCCTTTGGGCCGAATTGCACCTTGGAGTCGGCCTACCGGGTTATCATCCCTCCATCACATATGCTCCGGATCCCCCTCCGGTGAAACCCTAGACCCGCTGGAGAAATACCGGACTTATACAAATACACGCGGTAAAGGCGTCGAAAGGGGGTAGCAATGTGGAACCAGTTGCTTGGTTGTCTTAGGGTAGGCCATAGGAACACAAAACACATAGGTATAACACAACTCTTCGGAAGATTCCCGATGTCTCGTCCGATACGGGAGTTTTAGCCTATAAGCGCATGTAAACTCCAAAGAGAGAAGTGGATGCCGGTGAAGTGGGTCACACCCCGGAGTGCAATATTTGCTATCCAAAGCACACAACACACCTATACTAACATGGTATGACATCCCTAGCTTGTGTCGGGGTCGAGACGCTCCGGAGCCCCCTCCGGTGAAACCCTAGACCCGCGGGAGAAGTACCGGACTTATACGAATACACGCGGTAACAACGTCGAAAGAGGGTAGCAATGTGGAACTAGTTTCTTGGTTGTGTTAGGGTAGTACATAGGAACACAAAACACATAGGTAGAAGACAACTCTTCGGAAGAATCCCGATGTTCCGTCCGATACAGGAGTTTCACCCTATAAGCGCATGTAAACTCCATAGAGAGAAGTGGATGCCGGGGAAGCGGGCATACCCCGGAGTGCAATATTTGTCATTAAAACCACACATAACACCTATAATAACATGGTATGACACCCCCTAGATTTTGTCAGTATCTAGACGCTTCGGAGCCCCCTCCGGTGAAACTCTAGACCCGCTGGAGAAATACCGGACTTATACGAATACACGCGGTAACAACGTCGAAAGGGGGTAGAAATGTGGAACTATTTGCTTGGTTGTGTTAGGATATGCCATAGGAACACAAAACACATAGGTAGAACACAACTCTTCGAAATATTCTCGATGTTTCGTCCGATACGGGAGTTTCGCCCTATAAGCGCATGTAAACTCCGTAGAGAGAAGTGGATGCCGGTGAAGCGGGTCACACCCCGGAGTGCAATATTTGCCATACAAAGCACACAACATTCCTAAACTAACCTGGTATGACACCCCCTAGCTTGTGTTGAGATCCAGACGCTCTGGAGCCCCCCCCCCCTCCGGTGAAACCCTAGACCCGCTAGAGAAATAACGGATTTATATGAATACACGCGGTAACAACGTCTAAAGGGGGTAGAAATGTGGAACCAGCTGCGGTTGTGTTAGGGTAGGCCATAGGAACAAAAAACACATAGTTAGAACACAACTCTTTGGAAGAATCCCGATGTCTCGTCCGATACGGGAGTTTCAGCCTATAAGCGCTTGTAAACTCCAAAGAGAGAAGTGGATGCCGGTGAAGCGGGTCACACCCCGCAGTGCAATATTTGGCATCCAAAGCATACAACACACATATACAAACATAGTATGACACCCCCTAGCTTGTGTTGGGATCCAGACGCTCCGGAGCCCCCTCCGGTGAAACCCTAGACCCGCCAGAGAAATACCGGACTTATATGAATACACGCGGTAACGACGTCGAAAGGGGATAGCAATGTGGAACTAGTTGCTTGGTTGTGTCAGGGTAGGCCATAGGAACATAGAACACATAGGTAGAACACAACTCTTCGAAAGATTCCCTATGTTCCATCCGATACGGGAGTCTGAGCCTATTTGTGAGGATCGAAAACCGCGGACCTCTCGCAGCGGGTATACCCGAGGGAATCTTATAGAATCCTTTGTAAAAACTTGTCTTCACATGTTTTTATGACCTAATGATGCATAAAAGAAGTGGAGGTTCTACTGTTCACCCCATTTTGATGCCCATCTAGGGGGTATACGACGAAGGCGCACATTAATAGTTTTTCCCAAAGAGAGGATTCGGAACCTCGGTGTTTGTAAAAATGGAGTTATATATTACATATTTATATTTTATATGTATATTATATATGTATGTTTTCATTTATTTTATATTTATGTTGTAGGGTCACGTTCCGAATTCGCGCCGTTATTTTATGCGGGTGGCAGGATATCGAATTTCTAAGGTGCTAACCATTCCAATTTATTTTAAAATATAACTACATTACAATTATATATGAAAATAAATTAATGTAATGTATAGTGCAATTCAAACAAAAACAAAACTCAAAAAAACTCTAGGCCGATAGGGGCCCTGATGCACGTGTAACACATGTTCGTTGGGAGACCCCAAGAGGAAGGTATGAAGAGCACAGTAGCAAGTTTCCCCCAGAAAGAAACCAAGGTTGAATCGACCAGTAGGAGGAATGAGTAACTTTACAAGGTTGATGCAGTTGAGATGGTAGGCGCACTACCGGTTCAGCAACAACGTGGAACCTACACAGCACAAACAATTTACTTTGCCCCAACGAAGCAGTGAGGTTGTCAATCTCACCGGTTTTTCTAATAACAAAGAGGTTAACAGTATAAGAGCAGTATGAAAAAAGTAGCAACAATGTGAAAACAGTGGAAGCAGTGTGTGTATTATCAGAATGTGAAAATGGACCGGGTTCCACAGGTCACTAGAGGTGTCTCTCCATAAAAGATAGCTAACATGCGTGGTGAACAAATTACAGCTGGGCAATTGACAGATAAAGAAACATGCATGACATAAAGATTACTATGATATTCATGCGGGCATTACAACAAAATACATAGATTGTCATCCAACTGCATCTATGACTAATAATCCACCCTTCGAATATCATCCGAACAAACGTTGGGTATTAAGTTGCAAGCAACGGATAATCACAGTAAGCAAGGTGTGTAATGTAAACAATGTAAACGAAGGCATGAACCCACTATCGTTGTTTTCTCCCTAATGGAAACAACACATCCTCCATCTGCCACGTTTCTGTCACCCGAGCATAGATGAAAAGGAGGCATGAACCCACTATCAAGCATAAATACTCCCTCTTGGAGTTACTAGCATCTACTTGGCTAGAGCATCTACTAATAATAGACAGCATGCAAGATCATAAATAACATATGCATGAAGATAACATGATAGACTGATAATCAGAAGACATATCATTCAACATTCATCAGATCCCAGCAAACACAACATGTAGCATTACATAAAGATGATCTCGATCATGTGAGGCAGCTCACGAGATCTAAACATGAGGTACAAAGTGGAGAGAACAACTATCTAGCTACCGCTATGGACCCGTAGTCAAGGGATGAACTATTCACTCATCACTCTGAATGAGGGCATGGTGGTGTAGACCCCTCCGGTGATGAATTCCCCTCCCGACAGGGTGCCGGGGAGTGCTCCAGAACCCTACCGATCTCGGTATGACGATGACGGTGACCTCGGGTGTTTGTTGGGATGAAGTGGTATATTCTTAGGGTTTACCTCTCGAGGGGTATAAATAGGCGAAAGGGCAAAGGCTGTGGAGGCGGGGGGCCCACACCACCCCATGGAGGCGGCCAGGGGGCGCCCCGCCCTATGGTGTGGGCCCCCTGTGGCCCCCCCGGGTCTCTTCGAGACTATGTGGAACCTTCGGGAATTCTAAGACTTCCGGGCTTCGAATTTTCCAATTCTGAGAATATTTCCAGAACAACTTTTCTGAAACTAAAAACAGCAGAAAACAGGGAACTGGCTCCGTGGCATCTTGTCAATAGGTTAGTCCGGAAAATCGATAAAAATGACATAAAGTGTATATCAAACATGTGGGAAACAATAAGAAAACAACACAAAACACCAAAAATTAAGGATACATTTATGACGTATCAACATCCATAAGCTTAGTTCCTACTTGTCCTCGAGTAGGTAAACGATAAAAACACATAATTTCTGAGGTGACATGCTACCAACATAAACTTGATCATCAATAATGTAAAAGCATAAGTAAGCTGAGATCATAGAACTTAAACACAAGCATGATAAATATAATTTTAATAATAAAGCATAGCAATCAACTTGCATCATGAGAAGTAACACAGATAAAAGATCATGAATAACAATGCAACGAAAGATATACGTTTGTTTCAAGTATAGAGAAAACATGTCGAAGTGATATTTTGCTAGTCCTTAAGAGTGGGGCAAAACATAAATGTCAGGACACCTTCAAAGTTCATGAGGAAGACTAGAACAAATAATTAGAGAACAAGCAATAACACATCATGAATCAATTAATCATTTTTCTAGGACAAATGCACATAAAAATCAGAATGGCAACTATGCTCTCTCAACCGTGCATAAAGTTAGAAGATGGAGACTCAAGATAAAGAAAAAGAAAGGCCCCTCGTAGAGGTAAGCATGGATCACTCATGTGCTAGAGATTTTATTTTATTAAACAGAGGTATAAAAAGATTGACACTCCTCCCAACCATCTTACACAAATCATGGCTAACCGAATCCTCGGGTGCCTGCCAACAATCACATACCGTCGAGGAGTATCTATATTTTAAGAGAGGTGTATTCTTATGTCAAAGAATGGTAAAAAGAAAATACAGTACGTCACAAGCCAACTAGACTTCACAACATCGACTCCCATACAAGGACGCACCTAGGTAGAAGGTCATCCCTCTTTCTCTTTTGTTTACACAATTATTCTTTGACTGATAAATCAGGGGGGGAATAGTGAAGAGAATTTGTGTTATTAATTTGGGGTTGGGCACCCCGCTGCCAGCTCTTCTATCATTGGATAGGCGGATGAAGCCACTAGTCCGGGGTGTGAAAGTCCAATCAACAAGTCAGATAAAGATTCTCTATTTACGTCCTCATGAGCTAAAACAGGAGCACAAAACATGAGTAATTTTGAAAGTTTTAAAGGTAACACATGAGAAATTTACTTTGGAGTGGCGGTTAAATACCACATATAGGTAGGTATGGTGGACACAATGGGAAAATTTTGGTTTTTGGGAGTTGGATGCACGAGTAGAGCTCATAATCAGTACATGTGGAGGCTAGCAAAAGACTGGGAGCGACAAATATAGAGAGCTTAAGAGCCATAATCATGCATAGCGACATAGACATCATTAATCAAAGCATAAGTGGTACCACAAGTTCAAAAACTGAATGCTCATGGAGGCTATTAGTGACTGGTTCATAGTCATAAACACGGTGTGAGCATGTGCCAAGTCAACCAAATTAAACATTCAAAGGAGAACACCACAAATTTATGCTCCAATATGACAAGAACAACTCATGATTCTTTCAATGGTACATTAAACACTCTCGGCCATTTGAGGCTAATCATGCTACTAAATAACTATTGGGAATATTCAGTAGAGGCAATCATGTATGATGTAATTCCCAATGTATTCATAAAGTTATTAAGTTATCCTTGTTTTGAACATCTGATATATGTCATTGAATATATGATTCGATTGTGGAACTATGTACGCATGTTGTTCATGCTAAATTGTCCATGGTCATTAAGGTTTTGCTGGAAACAACACTAGACTAATGTGAGTGTTGGCTGATGACACGTTTCCACTTGTCATGGGCATGGCGATGCCATTCCAACGTTCACAGACTTGGCTAAAGAGTTTAGCAAGTTAGACTGACCCATATTGAGATGAAATGAGCAATTCGTCATTTGCATGTCTCCATCAATGTAAACTTAAGACCTTAGGTTGTCGCACAATCTGAGTTATGAATCACCGACTTAGGTTCTGTCAAACGATGTTCTGTGACAAGGCAGTTATAAAAGCAGAGTTCGGGTCGAATGAGAAGCAAGCTGCGTGATGTGTATAATCAAGATGGGATTTTGCCCCTCCGACTGGAGAGATATTCTCTGGGCCCTCTCGCGATGTGATTCCAGAAGCATGGCCATGTGCGACTCAGTTAAGTGTTAACTGGGTCTATTGACTAAGAGTTAGTTAGATGAATCATATATCACGGATCGAGAAGAGAGTTGAGCTATTTAAGGGATGACGATAATTCGCCTATAGTTCGACAAGGTATATCGTGAGGCAAAAGGGATTCAAATGAAAGTCACAGTGGAAGGTATGTTGTCATGACTCCATGGCACTTGGGAATCGGCACGTTCTGCTAGGAGCCGCTACCGATTGATCGATTGGGAGTCGGACTCCAATCGTGTCCAAGTCGCCATGAGTTTGCAGAGTCGCACACTTAAGAGAAAGAGCAAGTATATTGGTCGGGTTGGACCCAAACCGGAAATGGACTGAATTAGTGAGTTGGACTCACAGAGGGAATGGGCCACTGATGACTCCCAAGTGCAGGAGATCAATTGTAGTACCTTTCGATAAGTATTTGAGTGTCGAACCCACGAGGAGCTGAAGGTAAGCTATCTATTCTCTAAAGCCCTATAACCCTCTTATATGGCTGTTTATGCAAAGCAATAAGTTTGACTAAAAGGAACTAACTGATTAAAAGCAAGTGACGTGGAGTGTGGTTTGTCTAGTAACTAGTGAAGCAAGTTTAAAATGCAAGTAATCCTAGAGCAAGTTTCTAAAGCAAGTTTCACAAGTAGCAAGCAGCAAATATCTCAAGTATCTCAAGGGAGCAAGTGTTCTAGCAATAGGTGTTTCGTTCGTGTGGTTGTCAAAATTAGTGAAGCACATGTTTTAGTCTTAGTTGTTTCTTCTAGGAAGGAGCCATGAATAGGTATAGTCAAGTAAATGATCTACAACCCCTTATGATGGATCATGTGGCCAAGTAAATGACGGCACAAGATTGATTAAGACATAAAGTCCCACCATAGCCTTACGTTCTAAGGTCCCCTATATATATCCCCCAATAACTTAACTTTGTGGCTCGGTCTCAGGTTACTGTCACTCCCAAGTCACCACCACTTCATTATGCTACCGGTGATCACCTTACATGCATTCCCCAACATATGCGTGCACTCATATATTGTACATAAAGACAATCATAGAAGATAACAAACTTGTATGCAACCAATCAACGAACTATTTCACCATTGCCAAGAACAATTCACTACTCAAACATAGACGGGGAGACACAATACATCCAGGGAATATGGTATTGCATCATACATCGTGTTTGCCAAGAGATTACAGTGGAGAGATGGAGCTGATCTTGCTGTAGATGTTGATGATGAACACGCCGGAGGGAGGTGGAGCCCTCCGGGGGTGATCCCGGCGGCATTTCCCCCCTCCGATCTTCTCCGGCGGCAGCCTTCTGTCTCTCTGTTTCGTGGTTTCGTCTCTCGGCGCCGTCTCCTTCTTGAAAAGTCCAGGGGACCCTTTATATAGTCGTTTTTAGGTCACGAGACACTCGGGAGAAGAAAGATCGACGGCATCGGAGCCACGGGGGCAAAAAGGGGTCCCCACACGCGGCCAAGGAATCTGGCCGCGTGGAGGGTCCTCTTTTCCACCTGGTTGGCCTTTTGGCCCTCTACTTTGGCCCATGGTCTTCGTCTCGAAAATTCTGAACCGTGCTCTTTGGCCTTCCCCTTTTTGGAGTCCCGAAGCTCCCGGAAAGTCTGAAACACTAAAAAGTACGTTTTCTGGAAAAACAGGGTTAGAACCAAAAGAAGGGGGATTGTTCAAAAAATCCCCCAAATCATTATAAAACATGAATATAAGTTGCTAATATGTAGGAAAAACAAGTAATAACATGCAAAGTTCATGTATGCATTTTACATGCATCAACATCCCCAAGCTTAACCCATGCTCGTCCTCGAGTATGAAGGTGATAAAACTAACATGGACTTTGCATATTGAAACAATCATGGGATATCAAGGAGGATTATTCATGCTACATATAATCAAATGATTAATACTAGAAATGAGTAGCAATATACAATTCATGTTGTAAGAAATATCAAATATGCAAACAAAGATGCTTCATGAAAGTTCACAAAGTGTATAATGAAATAAAAGCACTATGGACCAAATGCATACACAAAATGAAAAATAAAATCCTATATTGGTCAAAGAATAGCATAATGGAAAATATAAAATATGGTGGACACTTTGGAGAAAATTGAGTAGAGGTAAAACATGATCAAGTCTTATTTAGCCTCTAAATTATTCAACTAAAATTACTAATTGAAATGTGGTATCCATTGATCTCGGACTCTCTTATCACTAGCATCTTAAATGGTGAATGATGAAGTAATGTGAATGACAAGGTGGTTGAAAGCCTCATGCCCCGTGAGTGTGAAAACCTACTCCATGATTACTCAACTTAAGATTCCTAATAAGCTTTGTACAATCATAATAAGTATTAATGACATCATAGAGAACCGCAAAGAGGTACCTCTTGCCCCATGACATGGAAACAAGCCCATGTCACAATGACAAGACAAACAAACGGAGTAGACTCATCATCCTTTTTATTTTCATTCACTATTATGCATAGCTTCTTATTTTATTGTAGGATGTGTTGTAGAGTCACTCAAGCTGTAAGTAAAATTCCACCATGATAAAGCATGGCTTGGGTTAGCGGCCCAATGCGTTTCTCTAGTCATATAGATACTTACTCATCAAAACTTACTATTCCTCTATTTCATTTCGGCATGGCAGGAGTCCAAAAACAAAAGTACATGATATCAACCAAATGTAAATTTTTGTGCAATGTTGAAAGCTTTCCGGTGATACACGTTTATAGCTAGCTCCCAACCACACACTTGTCAAACGCAAAACTTGTGGCTCCCATTATTGGGTCATGTTTATTAGATGCATAAAAAGTAAAGTGTGCCTTCAAAAGTTCGTGAGAGTCCTATCCCAAGTTCAACCCATGACAATTAATAAAGTGAATATCTTAATTTAGAACATAAATAACACAATAACATGGTGAACATACTCGGAATAGCAATGAAGCTAATGGGAAGATATGGTGGACTCACTGGAAATACTTGGCTAAGGAGTGTTGGAAACAAGTTTTTACTTGTTGGAATTTTTAAATTTTTGGCTAGCAAGAGGGAGATAGTTGACCAGATACTATGCATGCATATGTACATAGAACTACTCATTTCATGACAAACTAAATAAACCAGCAATTAACATCAAGGACATGAATAAGAGATAGCTCAAGACAACATTATTGCAAATTTCTACACATAAAAAGCCTATAAATCATGCAAACATATGTAGCTCTTCAAATCAACTATGGCATCCCTATTCCAAGTCATAATACTAGCATCCAATACATTCCAACCCCAAACTCCAGTAGCTCAATCTCATATAAAATGATGGGTGTGGTCTTATCAAAACAAAAATAAAAATAAAAACTAGACGCTTCAAGTCTCTACGATAAATGCTTTGCTTAGAAAAACAGAAAGTAGACGTGTGCTAACCAAAAGAGTGTAGCTCCAGTGGGGTGTTCATCATATCCCCAATATTATGGCTTTCACCATTCTTGGATGTCTTGACGCGCAGCTCCTCTATTCCCTGTGAAAAAAACTTCACAAAACATGTTTCTCCCATTCTTTTTCTGTGGGGTGAGATTAGCAAGGACAAACAAATCACATGCTTGCTGTGCAAAATTCCAAATCAAATGCTCCAGTAGATAGACAATAAGGTTCATTATGTTGTATGTTCACTCTCTTTCTTGAAAGAATCATGGAAATTCGATTCCCAAGCCGAAAGAGTGCATAAAACAAAAGAAGGCAGAATCTGTCCAGAAAAGCAACAGCATCAAAACGAACGCTTTTCCCTAAGCTAGACTCGTCAAACAATTAGGCCAATTTTTGTGCTTACAGAGGACGAAAAGTTGCAGAACATACTAAAAAATTAGCTCAATCCGACATACCAATGAAAAACGTAAAATCATACGGTGAGCAGACTCGTGCTGAAACAGAAATTTCATGCACTAGGATAGCAACTTATAAGTCGAAATGGGTTTGACTTGACTCTTTATTGAAAACTTCAGAATTAAAACAAAAAAAACTAATATCTTGAGACAGCAATAGGACACTAGGAAAATCCAAACAAAAACAACCGGGTTGCCTCCCGTAAAGCGCTTTCTTTATAGCCATATAGCTAGGCTTTACTTACTTAACATCATGATGGTTGGAGTGAGGTGGCTCGGCATCCCCAAGCTTGGATTCTTGTACTTATTTGATACATGTAGGGTGAGCCAAGGGGTACATCCCCAATCTTGATTGGTTGTCCCTCTTGATCTTTGTTCATCTCACTCAACTCTTCCTCCTGAAAAATTCTTCTTACACAAATCTCAACATAAAACTTGATTAGAGGGGTTAGTGCCTCCATAAATAAAATCCACATAGGTACAGCAAAGACACATCATGAGTTGATTCTAAATATTAACTACTGTTACTACAGTTGTGCATTGCTCCTTGATCAAAAGAACCACACAAAACACAAGTAATGAGAGCAATGCAAAATAAAGACATAATCTGCCAAAAACTAATCAGCCCGTAAAGAGTGAAGTTTTAGAGGCACTTAAGTTGCTCAAATCAGAAAACTTAAAACTAATGAAATATGTAGTGATAACCAAATATTGCTGTCGTAAATTACCAGGTCAAAATTCCACTTATGTGATTTTAAACATTTTTTGCAGTGAAGTTCAGGAATCTGTTTTCTTGACAGCTAATTACTATTGTTTAATCCTATCTCTCATATAAGATTATTCTTGCCATTTATGATGAGAAATAAGACAGAAATGTGATGCTACAGTAGTGAACTAATATTTTTATTGTTTTTAGCTTTGGAAAAAGTTTTAATGATAGAGACTTTGCAATGGTTTCATTGGCATGAACAACACATGTTCAAGGTCGACCCCAACTTCTCCATTACTCATCCTTCTCATTTACTTTCCCAAAAAATTTATAAAATGAAAATCTTAAACTAAATGATATATAACAGTAGGTAAAGGTATTTTACATGTTGAAAAGACATAAATGTGTGCTCAAACCGAATAGGAAATTAAAGCATAAGGAACACACCAAAAAATATTAAACAATTTATTTTTAAGTCTAACCCCTTTCCTATGCATTGGCATTTTGTAATGAAACAGATAAAAGAAGCACATAATAGCAAGCATAGAAAGGTAGATCAAGTGCAACTTCAATACTTTCAGCATAAAGAGGGGAAACTTAATATTGTTGAAATATGTGTAACCATGTTTCCCTCTCTCATAATAATTTTCAGTAGCATCATGAATAGATTCAACAATATGAATGTCACATAAAACATTCTTATCATGAGCCACATGCATAAAAGAATCACTACTCTCCACATAAGTAAAATCCTCATTAGTGATAGTGGGAGTTAAACATTCATAATTTTCATTGCAATCATCATATATAGGAGGCATAGTATAATCAAAGTGAATTTTCTCCTCCAAGCTTGGGGAACTAGAAATATCATGCTCATCAAAACCAACTTCCCCAAGTTTAAAACTTTCCATAGAATCAGCAAGTATATCATTTTTATCCTCAATAGTAGGGGGACTAAAAATATCATATTCATCAAGACAAACTTCCCCAAGCTCAAGGTTTTCCTTAGCAATAAAGGTGTTCAAAGAATTAGTACTACCACAAATATGATTGTTGTGCAAATAATTTTTCAATTTCTCCTCAAACACTTCATGTCCTAATTCAAGGTAGATATTATACAGTTCTAAAATTGTTTGGTTGTTTTCCATTTTATAATTTTTTTTTGTGTTTTAGTTTTATATGTTAGTATGCAATGCAAACAAGAATAAAAGCTTAGCACAACGCTCCCCGGCAACGGCGCCAGAAAAGTGCTTGATGACTCCCAAGTGCAGGAGATCAATTGTAGTACCTTTCGATAAGTATTTGAGTGTCGAACCCACGAGGAGATGAAGGTAAGCTATCTATTCTCTAAAGCCCTATAACCCTCTTATATGGTTGTTTATGCAAAGCAATAAGTTTGACTAAAAGGAACTAACTAATTAAAAGCAAGTGACGTGGAGTGTGGTTTGTCTAGTAACTAGTGAAGCAAGTTTAAAATGCAAGTAATCCTAGAGCAAGTTTCTATGCAAGTTTCACAAGTAGCAAGCAGCAAATATCTCAAGTATCTCAAGGGAGCAAGTGTTCTAGCAATAGGTGTTTCGTTCGTGTGGTTGTCACAATTAGTGAAGCACATGTTTTAGTCTTAGTTGTTTCTTCTAGGAAGGAGCCATGAATAGGTATAGTCAAGTAAATGATCTACAACCCCTTATGATGGATCATGTGGCCAAGTAAATGACTGCACAAGATTGATTAAGACATAAAGTCCCACCATAGCCTTACGTTCTAAGGTCCCCTATATATATCCCCAATAACTTAACTTTGTGGCTCGGTCTCAGGTTACTGTCACTCCCAAGTCACCACCACTCCATTATGCTACCGGTGATCACCTTACATGCATTCCCCAACATATGCATGCACTCATATATTGTACATAAAGACAATCATAGAAGATAACAAACTTGTATGCAACCAATCAACGAACTATTTCACCATTGCCAAGAACAATTCACTACTCAAACATAGATGGGGAGACACAATACATCAAGGGAACATAGTATTGCATCATACATCGTGTTTGCCAAGAGATTACAGTGGAGAGATGGAGCTGATCTTGCTGTAGATGTTGATGATGAACACGCCGGAGGGGGTGGATCCCTCCGGGGGTGATCCCGGCGGCGTTTCCCCCCTCCGATCTTCTCCGGCGGCAACCTTCTGTCTCTCTGTTTCGTGGTTTCATCTCTCGGCGCCGCCTCCTTCTCGAAAAGGCCAGGGGACCCTTTATATAGTCGTTTTTAGGTCACGAGACACTCGGGAGAAGAAAGATCGACGGCATCGGAGCCACGGGGGGCAAAAAGGGGGCCCCACACGCGGTCAAGGAATCTGGCCGCGTGGAGGGTCCTCTTTTCCATATGGTTGGCCTTTTGGCCCTCTAGTTTGGCCCATGGTCTTTGTAGCGAAAATTCTGAACCGTGCTCTTTGGCCTTGCCCTTTTTGGAGTCCCGAAGCTCCCGGAAAGTCTGAAACACTAAAAAGTACGTTTTCTGGAAAAACAGGGTTAGAACCAAAAGAAGGGGGATTGTTCAGAAAATCCCCCAAATCATTATAAAACATGAATATAAGTTGCTAATATGTAGTAAAAACAAGTAATAACATGCAAAGTTCATGTATGCATTTTACATGCATCAGCCACGAGCGTTATGAAACCCACTCCCACTCACTATATAAAGAGGGGCGCAGGTTGCCCAACGGGCATAAGTTTTCCGCTCCCATGCGTTAGGAACCCTATCCCCACTCAGTCCAGCCGTCGAACCTGTAAATCCCCGTTTTGCTACAATAGGGTGGTGGTGTGTTGTTGGCATCTCATACATGCATGAAAACATGGGTTAAAAGTTTGCATTTGAAAATAACAAATGAATTGACCAAAAACCACTTAAAGTGGCCACCCAAAATTTGAATTAAAAACAATTTCAATTTTGGAAAGCAAAGACATGGTGAGCTTGGAAATTTGACAAGGTTTCCAAATATCTTTTTTGCCAAAATTTCTGTTTAAAAAAGGTCCTCAAATTTCAGTTTTCTGTTCTGTTTTATAATGGAAAAGGGCCTCTCTGTGATTTCCAAAAATTTCCAGGGGTTTTCTTAAAAATCTCCTTTTGTCTTCTTCCTCTGCGTGAAGCAGACAGGCAGCTCGCAGGAGAGCTGCTGCCACGCAGCTGCCTGCGCCCCCGCTCGCGCGGATGACTACCCCGACGCCGTGTTCCTTCTCCAACCTCCTCCCTCCACTCGCACCCTCCCTCTCGCTCGCTGTCTCCCCGTTGCGAGCAAACCCTAGCAGAACCGTACCTTGCCGGCGATCCCCTCTCCCCGTAGCAACGTCGCCTCCCTTGCTGTCCTGAGAAGCTCATGAGCTCCTTGAGGCCCTCCTCCACCCTCCCGTCGATCCTCGTTTGCCGGGAAGGACGAGAACCCGCAAATTGGGCCCCTCTTCCCCAACTCTGGCCATGGCCGCTGTGGGCGATTCCAGCGCAGCCGCCGCTCCTCCGGCCACACCGACACCTCCCAAAGCTTCAGGGTGAGCTCATGGTCCTCAGGGACCCTTCTCCCCTCTCCCTTGCCTCCTGTATCGCTGTTGCATTGTCACCCGTGTTCTGCCGCCGCGGGAGTTCATCGCCGGAGCTCTCCGGTGAGCAATAACCGACGGCACCGCCACCAGATGGCTCGCCGTGAGCTCCTCTACGTAGTGGTGCACCCCGTTTGGCGAATCGAGCGCCGATGTGCTCGAATTGCATCGCGGCAGTGCCTCTGTGGCCATTGCTGACGTCGCAGTGACGTCACCATGGACCCTCTCTGTCAGCTGGGTTTTCTTTTTAGAAAAGTATAAAGGAATTGACACGTGGGCCCCCTCTGTTTAATACCAGGAAATGAATTAATATTGGAAAATCAATAACTATAAAAATATTAATCAGAGAAATATGATAAAAATATGGTTGTGTTCAGAAAAATAAACTCTATCGAAATATGTAATTTTCACACATGTTTGACAACCTTTATTTTTGGAAATTATTTAATATTGTTTAATTCTTTTAAAATAGAGAAAATAAGTTTTTATTCAATAAAATCAGAAAATTAAAAGTTATATACCAAATTGCTCAAAATAACAAATGCAATCTAGTTCTGATGTTTTCAAACCCATTTGAGTAGTTAAAATTGTACTCACTTTCATATTTGCCCTAAGTGCCCCTCTGGGGTCTATTTCGGGCTAATTTCAGTAAAAACGCATAATTGACATACAAACCCTAGCAACCCATCGAACATGTTTAGGGATTTATTTAAGTGCATTAAGTTGCTCATGCATACATATTGCGCATTGCATCGATGCCATGTGTTGATTGTTGTTCTTCTTGTTTCGGTGTTTGTTCCCCCTCGGTAGAACGTGACTCCAAAGTGAAGGCCAACAACTCCAATGGAGGATACTTGATCCTAACCGACAAGTCAAGCACTTATTCCTGAAGCCTCTATCTGGTTTCTTATAACCAAGGCAAGCATAACGTCTTATCTGCTCATATATGTTTTCCAACGACTTTTGATTCTCGTACTTTGCATTCGGTTCCAAACCATTTGATGTCAGTAGATAGAGTTCTCCTATATACTGCATAGCCCACCTAACCTGATCCACTCCTCCTAGCAGCTATAGGTTTGTTTGTGCGCGCTTCGCTAAACCATGTGAGTCTTGCTTAGCCATGCCTAGTTGTGATCTGATCCATCAATCTGGTCAATGCGTGAATCTAATATGTTATGTTGTTGTGTTTTGAATTATCTTTGATAACCTGACTAATCACGGCATGGATGTGAGGCCACAATGGGTTGTGGCGTTTTGTCCTGTTCATGCCCCTAGGAGCGAGTTCTCGCCTTCGATCCAAGACTGAGCGTACAGCCACACGTGGGTCGATGAACCTCGCCCGGCTAACTAACTTGTTTGACCTTATCCATGTGCCACATAGTTTGAGATTTCCATCTGCGTGTGATTCGGAAAATGTTTTGGAGAAAATTAGGTCGTGACCGGGACAAGTGATGGACGTACACAGATCTTGATCCCGACTCACAGAACAGGTGTCGTCAGGAGGTGGTCAACTCCTTGTTGACGGGGTGGCCCTGTTTGGGTTGACTCATGGATATGGTTCGACAAGGTAAAGGCCGGGAATCGACCACCCTCTGGCGGCACTTCCCGGACTAGTGCCAACCCGGTGGCACTAAGAGTCGGTTGGTACGTGTGGGTAAAGTTGTACACCCCTGCAGGGTTAAATCTTTTCGAAAAGCCGTGTCTGCGGTTAAAGACGACTTGGTGACGGATTATGTGATCATAGATAAGTTGAACGGAATGACTAAAACTTGCTGATAACGAATGAAGGATGCCTGCTCGGAGATGCCGAGAGGGGTTACCTTGTAGCATGAGGTAGTGGAACAACTTGAGGTGGTGATCTTTGAAGCACGAGGTGCTGATATGATTTGGTGGATTAAAAAGATGATGATATCAGTAGTTGAGTAGCTTTCTCATATGTTTTCAAAATACTCCATGAGACGTGCTATTTCCTTCCTCAACTTGGAAAACAAAGATCGCTTTACGCAAAATAACCTTCATAACTCTTTCTAGAAGAAGCAGCTGGTTAACTAAGTCTTGTTGAGTACTTCCCGTACTCAGGTTTGCTTAATTTTGGTTCAGGTGAAGACCTCACTTCGGTGGTGTTTCAACGTGGACATCGACGAGTAGTTTGGGGTTCCCAGATAGCAGCCTGGAATCTATGGGCTGGGACGTCGTCTTATGTTGCGGCCTCTTAGGCCTTTTTGGTTCTTGTTGATTAGCAACATAACTTGCCTTCCGTTGTCTGATGTAATGTTGGGTCGTGTGACCTCTGTTTGTAAAGCTATACTCTAGTAACACATGTTTAATACAGCTTTCATGTCTAGAGTGCTGCTTTGATCGGTTGTTGGTTTCGAGCTCATTGCTATATATTTTTGTCTTTGCCTGCATAGTTGCCGCAGTCGAGGGGTTGTGGAGCCGATGATTCATTTCCGAGCACGCCTGCCGATGTGATTCGGCCTGGGCTTGGTAACCCCAGTAACCCTCGATTGTTTTTGAAACATTTTCTACTGCAGGGGTGTCCCCCACAGCCCTTTATTGCCATCAAAAGAGTTTACAAATATTTACAAATGTACAGAGAGGATAGACTAAGATAATCTATCACAAACTAAGGTAAGGTGTTAAGCCATGATGATAAATCCGCAGCCAAAGAAGCACTCAACCTATGCTTAAGCAAAGTGAGATCCAACATGAAGCCAACTTTCCAACCCTTGAAGGAATGCCTCTCAGACTTGAAGATAACTCCATTTCTCTGTTTCCAGATGTTCCAACAGGCAAGAATCACAATCTCACTGAAACAAGGACCTTTGAAATTCTTTGTAACCCTCGATTGTTGTTGCACTTTCTGGACACATAACATATCAATATAGCTTTGGTCCCGTTTTCTTCAGTTTCATACAATTCGTGGACGCTTTGATATGCATAGTTGATTATGACTAGCATGGACACAAGGAGTAGTGGTACCGTGGTGATCCGGCCTACGTGCCGATGAATCCGGTCTGCCTGCCGTTGTTTGTTGCGACCGGGGCTGGTAACCCTGAAGCCCTTGTGGGTCCATGACTAGGAGCGCATAACAGTATGTATACCTTTGTGTCCGGGGTCGTGACAAGTCATGGTATCAGAGCAGGACTACCTGTAGGAAATCCCTTACTGCTTGGTCGATGTTGAGTCTAGAGTTTGTGTAAACTACTTTGAAACCACAAATGAGTTGTGAAAACCTTCTTAGGATTCTTTTTACTCCTTATCTGGTATCGCTCTAACTCTGGGTCACCTTACCTGTTTTGATTTGAAAAGGTTTTGCTACCGCTTCTATTCATTCAAAACCTAGGTGCCTTCTTTGGCAATGACGTTCTTACCCAAGTTGACCTAGTGTTAAAGTTTCTAGAGTCGTGTGTGTTCTGTAATCCGTTACCCTTTGATTCAAACTCGGAGATTCCTTTCCATCATAATCACTCAGAGTTGTTCGAACTCCACACTCCTATGTTCTTAAGTTTCAACTACATAATCTCGTGATTTCCTTTTCATATCGAATGTGTCCGTTATCCTCTGCTCAAATTCTTCTGGAGCTATCGTTGTCCTTTGAAAGATACTTCTTGATTGCTATTCGCAATGCCTTTCAAGGCACCAAGGTAGTAGTCACTCCTTGCTTTGAGTTTTCAACCTTGGACTTGAACCGAAGGCCCCGGAATGTGCTGAATTGCGGTGGGTTGAATCATGTGGTTTATTACCAGGTGATGCTCACGCCATCAGTACAGGATGCTGACCTTTAACCCAAGTTCTATTTCTTTGGATCCCGAGGAATCTTCTCTACCTCACGGTGGTTAGAAAATTCCAACTCTCATAGCCATAGGTTTTCTTTTGGAACAAAAGTGGGTCACAACAAGAGTGATCATCATGGCCTCCACATCTTTCTTCTTGATTCAGCTATATTTCTCTTCTTGGCATGGGTGCTACACATGAGTATTACCCTATGCAATCAACGTGATCTTAGGAATTCCCCTAAGCATGCTCCATCTTCTAGCTGCTCTCAAATCTTCATCCGTTGTTTTGGACATCAAATTGCATATCTGTGTTGGATTCTTCCAATGCATCTGCTCTTGTTTTCCGTTAGAACTTCCACCTTGGAATGTTAGGAGAAACAAACTCCAGTACCTTATTCATCTCTAGGACCAGGTCAAAGTTTTTTAATACACAGAATAAAGAATTTCCATTAGCTTCTGTTCTACCTTCAAGTATCACACTCTTCTATATCAAGAGGTTGTGCTGAGTTTCATATCCTTACTGATGAAGTGATGCTCTTACACATCTTCACTCCCCTTTCTTCCAGTCTTGAATGCTCAAGAATGTTGGGTCTGTGCATTGATGTGTGTATGAGATATTCTTAGCAATTCTAATTGCTTTGAAAAATCTAAGAAACATATGTGTCCTTCTTAGCACTATTGGTCACCCGGTCTCTACTCAAAGTTTACCGTGTTACCAAATCCGTTCATCCCGGTGCACATTCTTGGTGAGAGAGTTAGGTTCTTGCTGCTCTCAAGACCATATCGGTTGCTCTTAAAAGCAAGATTCCTTCCAAACTCCAAGACATACCGGAGGGTTGTGATATTCTGGATGTATTTCTAGAAGTATCACCAGGTTTGTAACCTGACCGTGATGTCTACATAAGGGGTAGTTTGAACTACTCTTTTCTCCAAGAAACCTTGCTGGATACCCTGGACTAGTTGGTTGAGCTTAAACAACAACTTGGAGAGTTGAAAGACACGGACTCTTCCCAACTTGTTCCTTTGTTAAGGGATGTCTAGTTCCTTCGCGTTGAAGCAGGATAGTATCTCTGTAGTGGACATGCTATCATCCTACCTTGATTTTATTTGCGCTATCGTCAGATCAAGTCCAGATTCAAGGACTATCTTTACGGAGTTTTCACTCATGGTGTTTTGCCTAGGTACACCTTAATGTCCTTTGTCAGACCAAAATTTTGCCTTGCTTATAGATCTTATGAATCCCTCTTCCTGGAGTGTTTTGATAAGTGTGTTGTCGAGGCCATCGATGACATTCCTAATTTCTCCAAGTTGCAATAGGCTCATGCTGAACAAATTGCAACAATGTTGGAAACTTTCGAGAACCATCTTTGTGTTATCATGAAGCTTGTGTTTTAGATGGTTGAAATAACTTACTCGGGTTCATGTGCTTATAGTGAAAGTTGTCGCCATGGATCTGGGTAGAGTTTCCTTGTTCCTTGGGAATAATCCCAAGTCGGTCATGTGTGTGTGGACTATTTTTGAGATGGTAGGTTGTTACCTCCATTTATTTAGAGAAGTTTGCACCCACACCAAGCCACCGACCGATTGTTCAATAAAGAGAAGAAGTCCAAGAACTTCGTTATCTTTATAATCGTTTTCCCAACAAGGACTCTGGTGTGTTGCATTGCAAATAATCCATGTAGGTGCAACCATCTTTGTCAAGTTGCTAATACATGAGTTCTGCAATCTCGCTCATCTTCTTAAGCGTGGCATTGTAGTCGATATCTTGAGAATCTAGTAAACATATCTCGTTGATAACCGGTGCAACCTCTATGATCAAACGTGCTGATCCTGAATCATCCTCCCACTAACCAGAGCTGAATCTCAAGCCGCAACGATGGTTGGTGTTCCTCAAGGGAATTGAATGAGGTACATTTGTAAATCTGGCATGGTTGGTGTTGTGGTTGACACAACTAGTCGGAAGGCCTAATGTCATATCACTTTGAATCAGTAATAACAACCACTCTCCGTGAGAATTCTTATGTGGCTCATTCTAACAAGTTTCCCTCTCTGTTCATCCAAACCGGAGTTCTAGTTTCACTTGATGACCTATAGAAGGCTTGTCGTGAGCCTGCTGTCGGTATCTAGTACATCAAGGGTAACTTGGAAGTTGATCTTTCCAATATCTCGCTGTTGATCCTCCCAACTTTTCTTCTAATGGAAACAAGTTCATCATGAAAACACCCCGTGATGATTGTAACTGTCATTGATCAGTTCCCTTCTTCAAGTTGTTTGTACTTGAAGTTCTGTTCATCTCACACATTGTATGAATCTGTTAGTCACTTCAGTCGTGGGATCTTAACTATGTGGTAGATGTATTGCTACGTCCAAACCACAATAGGAAAGAGATTCCTTAATTCCTCCCGGTCTTACAATCCCCGTTGGTTACCCATCGTTATGGTGTGACCAAGAATTTCTTCCTCGTTACGGTGTTCCAACATCTTCTAGTTACTCATCTTCTACCGTGAAGTAACGTCCCGATCTTTGACAAGATTTCAAGAAAGCTATTATGGAATGGCTGAAAGTTCCTTCATCTTCTGTGTCCACTCCAAATATTGAACATGATCCTGTATCAAACTTTTTCCGACGCACGATTACAGTGTTTTCTCGTTTTTCCCCTCGTCTACGGATATTATGTTGTGATATTCAAGGCAATTCTTTCCATCTTGGTATTTTTTTTGAAGAAACCTCGATGTCACAAGTTGTTCAACCTTTCTTTTCCAAAAGGATTTAAGGTCTTGTGAAAAGCTCATATTCTAAATCCTTTCAAGAACATTCGTCCACAAACTTGAAACCTTCTCCTGTTCCATCTGTTATCTTGATGTGTTTCATGCCTGTTAACTCAAAAAGTTCTTTATGAACATTCCTGTCATGAGTTATTCATGAGATACTCGATCTTAGTGAATATCAGTTCCTAAGAGTTTTCCCTCCCACCTAATGTGTAGCCGAGCAACACTTCAAGATGCTACGGATCAACCTCTTCGAGAAGAGAACCATGAGGTTTGAGAAGATCATTCAAAACCAGTGTTCCTTCTTTCTTTCTCCTTCAGGAATCTTGGGACGAGATTCTTGTAAGGGGGTAGATTTGTAACATCCCTGTTTTGATACAATAGGGTGGTGGTGTGTTGTTGGCATCTCATACATGCACGAAAACATGGGTTAAAATTTTGCGTTTGAAGATAACAAATGAATTGACTAAAAACCACTTAAAGTGGCCACCCAAAATTTGAATTAAAAACAATTTCAATTTTGGAAAGCAAAGACATGGTGAGCTTGGAAATTTGACAAGGTTTCCAAATATCTTTTTTTGCCAAATTTTCTGTTTACAGAAAGGTCCTCAAATTTCAGTTTTCTGTTCTGTTTTATAATGGAAAAGGGCCTCTCTATGATTTCCAAAACTTTCCCGGGGGTTTTCTTAAAAATCTCCTTTTGTCTTCTTCCTCTGCGTGAAGCAGACAGGCAGCTCGCCGGAGAGCTGCTGCCACGCAGCTGCTTGCGCCCCCGCTCGCGCGGATGACTACCTCGACGTCGTGTTCCTTCTCCAACCTCCTCCTTCCACTCGCACCCTCCCTCTCGCTCTCTGTCTCCCCGTTGCGAGCAAACCCTAGCCGAACCGTACCTCGCCGGTGATTCCCTCTCCCCGCAGCTACGTCGCCTCCCTCGCCGTCCTGAGAAGCTCATGAGCTCCGCGAGGCCCTCCTCCACCCTCCCGTCGATCCTCGTTTGCTGGGAAGGACGGGAACCCGTGAATCGGGCCCCTATTCCCCAACTCCGGCCGCAGCCGCCGTGGGCGATTCCGCGCCGCCGCCGCTCCTCCGGCCTCACCGACACCTCCCAAAGCTTCAGGGTGAGCTCGTGGTCCTCAGGGTCCCTTCTCCCCTCTCCCTTGCCCCCTGTATCGCTGTTGCGTCGTCACCCGTGCTCCGCCGCCGCGGGAGTTCATCGCCGGAGCTCTCTGGTGACCAATAACCGGTGGCGCCGCCACCAGATGGCTCGTCGTGAGCTCCTCTACGCAGTGGTGCACCCCGTTTGGCGAATCGAGCGTCGGTGTGCCTGAATTGCATCGCGGCAGTGCCTCTGTGGCCATTGCTGACGTCGCAGTGACGTCACAGTGACGTCACGACGGGCCCTCTCTGTCAGCTGGGTTTTCTTTTTAGAAAAGAATAAAGGAATTGACACGTGGGCCCCCTTTGTTTAATAATTCCAGAAAATGAATTAATATTGGAAAATCAATAACTATTAAAATATTAATCAGAAAAATATGATAAAAATATGGTTGTGTTTAGAAAAATAAACTCTATCCAAATATGTAATTTTCACACATGTTTGACAACCTTTATTTTTGTACATTATTTAATATTGTTTAATTCTTTTAAAATAGAGAAAATAAGTTTTTATTCAATAAAATCAGAAAATTAAAAGTTATATACCAAATTGCTCAAAATGACAAATGCAATCTAGTTATGATGTTTTCAAACCCATTTGAGCAATTAAAACTGTACTCACTTTCAGAATTGCCCTAAGTGCCCCTCTGGGGTCTATTTCGGGCTAATTTCAGTAAAAACGCATAATTGACATACAAACCCTAGCAACCCATCGAACATGTTTAGTGCTTTATTTAAGTGCATTAACTTTCTCATACATACATATTGCGCATTGCATCGATGCCATGTGTTGATTGTTGTTCTTCTTGTTTCGGTGTTTGTTCCCCCTCGGTAGAACGTGACTCCGAAGTGAAGGCCAACAACTCCAATGGAGAATACTTGATCCTAACCGACAAGTCAAGAACTTATTACTGAAGCCTCTATCTGGTTTTATTATAACCAAGGCAAGCATAACCTCTTATCTGCTCATATATGTTTTCCAACGACTTTTGATTCTCGTACTTTGCATTCGGTTCCAAACTATTTGATGTCAGTAGATAGAGTTCACCTATATACTGCATAGCCCACATATCCTGATCCAGTGCTCCTAGCAGCTATAGGTTTGTTTGTGCGCGCTTCGCTAAACCCTATGAGTCTTGCTTAGCCATGCCTAGTTGTGATCTGATCCATCCGGTTGATGAATCTGGTCAATGTGTGAATCTACTATGTTAGGTTGTTGTGTTTTGAATTATCTTTTTTTTTTTGCAAGGTAATATGTTCTCATTTATAAGATAAAAATCCGGTTACAAGGCACGTAAACACCGACATTACAGTGCTGAAAGGATAGTATAATCCTGTGCAAAAGACCAGCGCATGTCCATCTCCTTCGGCACCATCAAAGTGACCACCAAGAGAGAGAAGACAAATCACCTCTTCATCCGAGCTCGACGCGGCTCCATCGCTGATCTGCAGCTTTACGGACCTCCAAAATAGTTTGCCAGAAGCAAAATCATTGTCGTTGAACGAATCAGACCGGGGCAACGTGTCCCCGGACACGCCATCGAACTCCAGAACTGACATCCCCGCACGACTACAACGTCGAAGGAAGAAACCAGAACTGCCAGCTTCCATCCACAAACCCAGCACAAGATGCACAATCTTCCAGCTATTAACTGCGCAGGCAGCCGTCTGCGCGTACTCCCGGATGACAAATCCTCCCTGCTCCACTATGACGTCGGAGATAACGCCGCAGCAACGGGGACAGAATAGAAGGAGAGACACACCCGATGGGATCGCCGCCACCACCTCGCCGATACCATCCATGAACCCTAACGCCACCGATCTGAAAGATCGGCGAACACACGATGTCATCAACTCCGAGACGCCGTCTTGAAGGACGCCGCCGGTGTGGGAGTGGAGTTGAGACAGATTTATTCGTCGAAGCGCCGCTCCCACCACCCCAACGACGCTCCACAATCTACAAAACCAAACCCTAACTACAGAACGGAGTAACGAGGTCCCCCCTCCCTTCTGCCGCCGGAGCGGCAATCGGAGAGAGAGGGGACCAACGCCGTGGCCGGTGGAGATCGGGGGTAGAAGGTCCTCTCCCTAGTCGCCAAGCTCCTGGCGGCGGCTAGGTTAGGAAAACTTTTGATAGCCTGACTAATCACGGCATGGATGTGAGGCCACAATGGGTTGTGACATTTTGTCATGTTCATGCCCCTAGGAGTGAGTTCTCGCCTTCGAGCCAAGACTGAGCGTACAACCACACGTTGGCCGATGAACCCCGCCCGGCTAACTAACTTGTTTGGTCTTATCCATGAGCCACATAGTTTGAGATTTCCATCTACGTGTGAGTCGGAAAATGTTTTGGAGAAAATTATCGTGGCCGGGACAAGTGATGGACGTACACGGATCTTGATCCTGACTCACAGAACAGGTGCCGTCAGGAGGTGGCCAACTCCTTGTTGACGGGGTGGCCCTGTTTGGGTTGACTCATGGATATGGTTCGACAAGGTAAAGGCCGGGAATCGACTACCCGCAAGCCATGATGATCTTACCCGCATGGAATCAACCACAGGCCCACAGCCCATTTCGCAGCTGCCGGGCCTGGTTGGGGAGCTCTACCAAACACGCCCCTAGATATCTTTGTCAGATACTATCAAAAAAAAGATATCTTTGTCAGATATCTAGGCTGTTTTGTGACTATTTGTTTCTATATTTCAGACAATGGATATCTTACAAGACGGAACTCCCTATCACGGAAATCGGGCGTGAACAACCCAATCTTCATTGTCTAATTATGAAGTCAAGAACTCACGCAGAGAGATTTGTCTATCAGTTGCACCACACAAGAATGACAGGATCCAAATCATGCAATATGACGATGAGGCTACGGGACATCGCCCAACTCAGGCAACCCAATTACCCAAATACTGCAGCTCCCAAGCTCTACATGCCGTGTCCATGTGAATATTCTGAACCCTTCCTACTAGCATTAAGAACTGTGGCCCATTTTCTTTTCTATTTCTTCCTCATATTCCATTTTACATACATATAAGCAATAATAATGGAGAGCTATAGCTGGAACTATATCAAACCAGGAAGCAACACATGCAAAAAGGAGAAACAAAACAGCCGAACACGGGGTGGCAAAAAGGAGCAGAAGTGGGGGCAGAACAACGACAGCGCAGGGGAGGAGGCAGGAGGCGTCAAAATAACTGTTACAACCATGCCAACCCTTGCGTGTGCGTTCTACCATGAGCTTCTGCTAAAGAAACAGCCATGGAATACATCATTTGTTCTTCGATGCTCTCGGGGCGGAAGTGGCTTGGCGCCATATTGTAGTTTTCAGCAAATGGCAACAATGGTGCCATGGTCCCTGCATCCACCACGATGTCTGAGCCAGCATAGCTTGTTCCAGCCTCTGCACCCTCCGACCAGTGGTCGGTTGAGCACTCCCCTTCCTCTCTTACCATTTCCCTGCTGCAACTTGGTGCAATCCCGCTCCAGCTATCTGGTGAACTCTCTACAGCACACATGCTTCCACCAGCGATGTTACATGGTCGGCGGAACATGTCAAAGACTGGGAACGCACTATTACCAGCCATGTAAGAGAAATCCATGCTTGGTGGCTGGTGCTCAGTCATAGCAGCAACAGCACAAGAAAATCCACCAGGATGAGGTATTTCTAGAGGAGGGGCTGGAAGAAATGTCTGC
This sequence comes from Alopecurus myosuroides, assembly GCA_028641055.1. NCBI lineage: Eukaryota > Viridiplantae > Streptophyta > Magnoliopsida > Poales > Poaceae > Alopecurus > Alopecurus myosuroides. The sequence continues at coordinate 228,294,373 of CM054060.1, read as the reverse complement.
CGTTCCCGTGACGGTGGCTCGATTACAGGCATAAAGCTACCACAAACAGGATTCCCTATACTTCCCTGCTCCTGCTAAGAGAGCAAACGTGGATATATTAGAAGCAGATCTGTATTCAAGCTTTTCTTTAGTGATGAGCCACAATTTTTTTTTCCAATCCAGCATGTTATTTATTATATCATGAGTGCAGAAATTGAAAGTATATACAGTACTTAGACAATTTGACGTGTCTTTTAGATTGCGCATGTGGACAGTATCCAGTTTAAAACATAAATCCCGTCCCAGCAGTTCTAGGAGGAAATAAGTGCATCCAGTAACCAAAACTATGTGTCTTTATCCATTTATGACAATTTAAAATCAAAAGTTTTGTGATGAGTGGGAAGGTGTCCTAGAATATATGTGCAATTGCTTTTTTGTAGAAAACAATATGCAGTCTAGGCTCGTACAGGTGCAAAAAATCAAAGCACATTCAGTATTTAGACGGAATTATCACGATTTTTAGATTGCGCATCTGGATGTTATCGAGTTCAAAAGATAAGTCTCCTCTCAACAAGTTCTAGAATGAAAGAAGTGTGGCCTATAACAAAAAAAACTATGTTTCAATATAATATGAGACAATTTCAAATAAAAAATCATGTCAGTGGGAAGGTGAGACTACACTTATGAACACATTTTAATTGATAAAAAAAGAATGTCATAGGCAGTCTACTCATATGAAAAAGCCTTTGTTTCGCATCGATTGATCTAGGGTAGCAAACCTCCCCAAGATCGGCTTGTTCCACAGCTGATCTCAGTTTTGACAATTCTATGTAGTGCTTATGGTTTGGTCTTTGTCTTAATCATACGAACATTTGGTTGTAACTTGCAACAATTAACAAATAGAAAGCACAAAGCTACGAATTATATGCATGTTTGAGCAGGAACTGTCTGGAATAACAACACATGATATTTATTAATTTTGTTTTCGTACTCCTAACTTTAAATATACTTTAAGAAGAGAATTGCAAAGATAAATAAGATATTGTCATTATCTGCCAGCACACTGTTTGGAGAAGAGGTAACAACACAAATGAGCTACTCGAACGACAGAGGAAATAACAGTAAGAATGACGAAAATAAACCGTCAAATTTTCTGCAGCTCATATAGAAAAACCCCTTTTTTACTGGGTATAGAAGACCATTTAATCCACCAAATCGCATTCATAATATTATTCAAATCATACACCTGACATACTCTTAATATGTTTATTCAAGGGGCATATAAAAAGCTTTTATTTTACCTGAATTGAGCGCCAAATCGCTTCCATAACCATCATATCCTCTATATTCATGTCAATGTTATCATCACTGTAAGCAAAAGAAAATTAACAGAATGTCACAAGACTTCTTTTTTAATCTCTACAGCATTGAGGATTATCTTGACCATGATGCTACATATGCTTAGTACAATAAAATGTAATAGAGAGGCGGCAAATTGGGCCCTCACAAGGCGAAATACCTAGGGAGCATCCTACCGCGAGGGTAGGCTTTTGTGTTTTGTTTGTTGGTCGCTTTTGCTTGGCTTCTTTGGCCACTTTGTTGGGTTATGTCATGTATAAAATTTCCCATAATAAATGGGAGAGAAATATTTTTTTGCTTTGTTTCAAAAACAAATAAATATATATCTATGTGTGTGTCTTCAACCAAGAGATTAAGGCATTCCGTTTGTGTTAGATTGTTTTTACTTAGTTTACCTTTTCCAGAAATTAGATTCCAAGGATATTGATGAGAAAGCTATGGTTTCAACACCTAAGGGGTTAAATTTCCTTCAATAATTCCTTCCAGTTGCACACTTGCACTCATTTTGTCAGATCCTGTTTGCAGCTTAATGCTGGAAATTAAACCACCAGAAAGAGGGCCACAGTGGAAGTATAAACTAACTACCAGTACAGAATACGAATCTTCTGAACAAGGACCACAAGAGATGAAAACACAGATTCTTGGACTGATTAAAAATTTATTTAAGTCAACTATTCCTTAGAAACTCCCTTCCATTCTGGCTCAAGTACTGTCTCTACCATAACTGCTTCTGCACTAGCACCATCACAAAAGAGTCCTCTCATTTAGCAGTGATGTACGTATCTGAACTGAACAGATGTTGTCATTTACTACTGTGCAGCATCAAAAAACTTATCCTGGTTACCCTTTTGAACTTCTACTAACTGAAGTATGCAGGCTTCTATTTCACAATCTAGCATAGCCAAGAGGATAAAAAGTGATACCAGTTAACGAGATACTGATAGGCTTTACTCTACACATTAGCCAAGTAGTTAACCATTAATGGTTTACGCCAAGATATATCCACTGCAAACCACTTTTGGAAATCTGTCGGTTTAGGCATCAGGCTGACATGAAACATTACCCAAAAATAATACTATGGTCAATAATGTTTTTTGTTGTTGACGTGCACAAACGCTTGTCATCTGTATTAGAACGAGAACGGCAAGATGGCATAAAATTTACAAACCAAATACAAGGCAAGCTAACCTAAGAAGGAAAAAGGCTAAGTTTACCAAGCCTAAGAACTACCAAAAACAACAAAGGGAAGAGAAATAAAACCCTGCAGCTACAAGCAGTGTAGGCCGGGTCAGGCAGCCGTACGTGTTGTAATGTGCAAGAAAATCCCCAAAAGAGAAGATTGATCTGTTTACAAGTGTGTTGCAATTGTTCCTTTTTGTGCTAAATAGATAATCAAACAGACCGGTCTCATAGGTCAACTGGGTTGGCACAGTCAAAGTAGGTCCAAGTCCAACACATCGACATTGTTTTCCCCCATACAGAACATTCAACTTAAACAGAAAATGACTATAAAAGCCTATTTCCTCTCAAGATTGTTATCCTTTGAATGGAATTTTAAATTGTTTGAAACAATTTGGTTGTACCAATTATTCCGTTGCAGTCATAGAGAGGATCAGTATGCAGGTATTCACTGTATCCATTAGGTCCCGAAGCAGGTCCAGAATATAAAGATTGTTTTCCTAATTGGCTAAATAAGGAACTTTGTTTTAAACATAAAATAACTATTAAGATCTCCCCATATGATTTTTTTTTACAAAAAAAAAACTATTGAAATAAGCATAGAATAAAGCTTGAATCAGATTAGATATGTGGCAGCTGTAGTGGTAGGTGTCTGCCATAATGCAATGGTTGGTCATTGCTTTCAGCATTTAATCCAATGGCTATTGGTAGTAATTCAGATACTCCTATGTTCAGACTTTGTCATTTGATGTGTAATATGTTCCCTTGCGAACAATCGGTATGAATGCCATATGGATATTTTCTTGTTAAAATTAAAAATAAGCTTGCATAAAACTATTAGCTTTAGTCAAGTTTATTGTTCAACATAAGGCTAGTGCACTGAAACATAGAATGAAAATAACATACCGAGTATGTCTAGAATGGAAAGGCCGCATATTAGCCTGGGCAGAGCATGAAGGCTCAGATGAACAACATTCAGTTTCTTGCTCAGTACATCGGTACGATGGCACTGGAAATGACATAACACATTGTGTTATCAGATTAAGCTCCATAAAAATTAACATTATTAAATGTGTATGTTGGTCACATCTAGTGCAGACCTGAATAGGATGTGCTACAAATATCTCGATACTCCACTTCTGTTGTTGGAGCGACTGTTCTGCTAGAAGAACACCTGCTCTGTTTTCTTTTCATCTTATCCTCTTCGTCTTGAAGTGCTTGCTGGCGCATCCTCATCTGTGCTTCAATGACTTTTTGTTCTTCCTGTAAAAGTATACACAAGGTAAAGTAAATGCATTTTCTATGTGAATACTAAATAAAAACCGGCACTGTATCAACAAAAAAAGCGAACACGTTAGGGCATAAGACTTACAAATTGTTCTATGCTCCTTTCCTCCTTTGTCTTCACACCACGATACTCAACAGCATAGTTGGGAGTTTTGCAGAATGGGCATCTTCATTGGTTAAGTATAATCATGACAATTGACAAGACCCATATATTATTAATACAAGGACATATGAAACAAGAGCAGAGACGATATGAAGGATACTGTGTAGGCCGAGCAGTATGAGTTGGTTTCATTTGAAGAAAGCACTCTGCAAAAATACCAAATATGACATGTAAGCACATTTGCACCTAACGAGTAGCACGCAATCATCTGTAGTACTAGCCAGTAGTGCAGATGCATTACCTGTACATATCCCTTTCGAGCAACACTTTGATCGGTTAAGACTTGGATAGTACTGCAGTAAGGAAAAAAGTGCATTTTAGGACATGGGAAATTGTGGTAGTTACCCAAATTAGCAGAATTTATTTTCAACAAGTTAAAAACACAGGAAATGCTATAAGTGCTAAAATAGCAGATAATCATAGAATATAATGCCCGTCTTTACCCAAATTCATCCAGAAAATTTGAGTTTAATGAAAATGCAACAGAACTGCAGCAGCATTCCAATTATAGTAACATTAATTGCAGTAATGTTCGAGCTGAATTAGTCAAACTCCCCGTAAGATCTGTAATACTCTTATCCCAGTAGCACTGCCAAGCAGAAATGCATGATAGCACTACCACCAGGTAGGCTTATAAAATTAGAATATACTAATCAACATATGCAATGTTTGTCTAGGGATTTATTAGTAGCAGTTGCCGAGACACATAAAAATGAGATACTACATTGACAGGATTCTCCTACAGCAGAAAGTGACGAATAACAGTCTCAGGGCCACTTAGAAGCATGTTTTGGACAATGTATATTGCCACATGCGCTGTATGATGTCAGTAGCAGAGAGGGAGAGGCGGATGCACACACAAGCACCCACCAAGCACAAGTCCTGCTAAGTTTTGAATTACACATCTATTTTTGATGAAGAAAAATACAAGTAACCTAGAAAAATACAATTGTGAGGCATTAACTAGAATCACGTGAATGGACCTCCCTGACGGGCTCACGCCAACGGCACTCCACAGCAAACGGAACCAGCAATCGACACAATCAATACGCAGGGACGCATCAAACATTCCATTCCGGTGGCATGCAAGCAAGCGACGACGCGGGGCCCTGAAGCTAGCAACCAGCAGCAGCAAAATTTGGCAGGCGGGGGGAGGAAGAGGGGGGAGGAAAGAGGGGGGTGGGGTGGGGAGGGAAGGAGAAAGATCTGTTACCAGGAAGCAGATGGGGCATTCCTCGAGGTCGCCCCCCGCGGCGTCGTCGGCCCCCGGGTAGCAGGGCGCGAGCTTGGCCTCGAGGATCAGCTTGCGCAGCTTCTTCTGGTCGATGTCCCGGTGCTCGTAGAGGCCCTGCGGCCTGGTGTAGCGCTCCTCCACCCCCGCCCTCCTCCGTCCCCCTATCCTGTTCCCCATCCCTCCCAGATCTAACCCCCTCGTACTCCTCCTCCGCCGCCGCCGGAGACGAAACCCTCGCGCCGCTCTGCTACACCCCGCACGCGCCGCCTCACTGTAGATACATACGGTATACTAGGAGGCACGCGTACGCGATGTTCCGGGGAGGCTCGGGTATTTTTAAAATGGTTTTCCCCTCGGGGTGGGAGGAGAGGGAAGCAAAAGAGAGAGAAGCACGCGACGCGACACAGCAGGCACAGGCACACTAGGCTTCGGCTTCTCTGCCGCTGCGCTGCGCTGCTGCGAGGGATACTGCGAGCTCTGTAACTTCTGCCGCGGTCGCCATAATAACCTCGGTGCCAGAGCCCGCGGATTTGCACCGAGGGGGCGGCTGCCTGCCTAGCTAGCTAGCGACGTAGTAGCGTGGAGCCGTGGAGTGATGAGCTCGATGGGGTCAGAGTGATGTGTGGGGTTGCTTCCTTGCTTGTTGCCGTTGGTTTTTTATTTTATATACTCCCTCCGTCTTAAATTAAGTGTCACAAAAGTGGATGTATCTAACACTAAATTATGTCTAGATGCATCCACTTTTGTCAAACTTTGCGACACTTAATTTGAGACGGAGGAAGTACAAAGGTCCAGCGCTTGGGCTGCTTTTTCGCTATTTTTTTAAAATAATACACATTTTAATATTAATTCGCGTAAAAATACACGATTTTAATTATTTCTATAAATAATACACCATCGCAGCAGGCGACTGGGACTAATCGCGGTGGGCACTGCGACTGGACCAGTCATAGTGGACCCATGCGGTCAGCCTAGTCACTAGGAGCACGCCACGTGTGCGGACTATGATCCAGTCGCGGTGCCCCACCGCCTACTGCGATGGTGTATTATTTGTGAAAATGATTAAAAACATGTATTATTTCGTGAATTACTAATAAAAAAGTGTATTATTTAAAAAAAATAGTTGCTTTTTCTGCATTTTCAGAAAATTACTGCTACACTTATTATAAAATAATATATGTAGTACGATGGTATACAGATTTTATGTGGGACAACATGTCTATGCAGAAATTAGCGAGCAAAGCACAATTTTTAAAGTGTGTATTTCTATCAATGTAATGGCATCTCCAATAAATTGTTGGTTACTTGTTGGTAAAATTAGCCATGTCATCATCTAGTATGTGTGTAATTTTTCCAATGAGAGTTGGTAAGAGAACATATAATTCTCTCTCAAACTACTTTGGAGCTTATACAAGAGTTGCATATTCATGAACACAGGAGTACAACCTCATTATCTCTCATAGTTTATTTCATGTCACGTCGTTAAAAATCTAGAGCATCTTTCATTCATAGGATTCTCAAAATATTTGTGCAGAATTATATTCCTATGGAAATTTTTCTTTGCTGACCGCTTAATTCATAGGATCACGTCCTATGGGAAATAATCTAATAGAAATTTTACTTTGGTGATAGAGTCCATGTTTGATTTGGTGTGTGGTAGTTCTAACACGAAATCCATGCTAATATCACTCCAAAAAATGTGTGGTGTAGGCAATTGCATATAAAACCATGAGAGTTGAAAGTATACTTAGCCGGAACCATGTTTTCTTTCGTTTTCCGAATATTTTCACACACTAACCTATTAACAAGATGCCCCAGACCAGTTGTTGTTTTCTACTGTTTTTCTATTTCAGAAAAGTTCTTAAGGAAATATTCTTGGAAAGGGCTGAAAATCCACGGAGATCAATTTTTGCCCGGAACAAAGACGGAGTCCAAAGGAGAGACGGCGGGGAGCCATGGGGCCACCAGGAGGGTGCCAAGAGCGGCCCCCTAGGCCAAGCTTGGTGGGCTTCTGGGAGCCTCGGGCACCGCCTCACGTCCCCCTTCGCCTATAAATTGCCTTTAACCCTAAAAACGTCGGGGACAAGGTTATTTTCCACGAAACATACAAAGAGGCGTCGTCGCCTCGAAAGTCCAATCTAGGACTTCTAGACTCCAGCTACGGCACCCTGCCGGAGAGGGGGATCGTCACCGGAGGCCTCTACATCGCCATGATCGCGTCCGGACTGATGTGTGAGTAGTTCATCTCGGGACTATGGGTCCATCAAAGTAGCTAGATGGTTATTCTCTCCCCTATGCCCCCATGTTTAGAGTCTCGTGAGCTGTCTCACATGATCAAGACCACCGTTATGTAATTGCGCATGTTGTGTTTGCTGGGGGTGCAATGAAACATGAGATTATGATTATTTTGTTCATGTCAATCTGAGATGCTTCACTTATATTTGTAGAGAGTTTTAATCTTGTCTTGCAATGCTCTCTGGTGTTTATGATTACCTTGGCCACGTAGTTATTTTTATCTCCAAGAGAGGGTTTATATGCTAGATAGTGGGTTCATGCCTCCTTGTTGCCTGCGCTCGAGTGACAAAAACGTGCGGGGGGTATGTGTTGTTTCCACTATTGAGAAAACAGTGGTGCTCTTGTCTACGGATGAGAACCACTTCTTACATTATGTGTTCATCTTAATGCATTTGTCTGTTGCACACATAGCAATCACTTCATTGCTGCAACTTAATACCAAGGGATTTGTTGGATAGTTTTCTTGAGGTGGATGTTTAGATATGGATGCATGATGAATAGCGGTCCATATGCCTTGACGTAATGCCTACAATGTTAGAACCCGTGAAATTTTGCTCGTCATAATAGTATTGTTATACGTTCATGATTTGTCAGTTGCTCGGCTGTAATTTGTTCACCCAACATGTTTTTTTTTCTTTGGATAGACACCACTAGTGAAGTTATGGCCCCCGGTCCTATTTTCCTCATTTTGCAAACCTTCTTTTAGTCACTTTCATAATTGTTTCCTTGTTGTTCTGTTTTACCTTTATTGTTTTCCAAGACTCTATACGTTTAATTCTCCTGTTTTCAGTAAGACCGGAAGATTGTCAACCTTCCGAAAAGTTGGAGCAAGAGAGAGTTTGTGCTTGTATGCAGGTTTCGCGCTTGGTCAACATTGATAAATGGCACCGTTGATACAATAAAACTTATTCAAGACTATGAAATCCTACTGGTTCGATAATTCTGGTTCTATACTAGGGGAAAACTTACTATAGACTACATCATACCTTCCGCTTGGGGTCTCCCAACGAGCGTGTGATCACGTCAGCATCAAGTACTTTTTCGGGCGCCGTTGCTGGAGATTTCTAGCTTGCTGCAAGGGGAGTCTCACACATCCACTCTCTTTCTTTTGCTTTGTTCTTGCTTAGATTACTTTTTTTTGGTCTTGTTTTCTCTTTATCGAAAACCCCAAAAAAATAGTTCTCTAGTTTCTAGTCTTTTATTTTCATTGTTATTTAGTTTTCGTCTTCGTGCTAGTTTTTTTGTTGTTTTGATAATATGTGTTCTCCTAAATTTGTTATGAAAGGTCCGAAATTAAGAAGTGGATTTATTATTGGGAGAAACAATATTGAAGAATTCTTTAACCATGTTAATGGGCTTCATGATTTTAATGATAAACCTGTAGTTAAACTTGCCCATAACTACGAGTCCAATGTAGCCTCTTTCGTTTCTATGATATAAGCTAGGTTTGTCAATCTCAATCCTATTATACAAAAAATATTTCTTAAACTTGATAGCATGGAGCCAGGAAAATAAAGAGATTTTGTGTTGAGTGCTTTACTCTTAGAATTTAATAACATTGCTATTGAAGCTAGAATTTTTTTTGCTTGTTATAAAATGATTGTTTATGGTCTTGCTATCAATCATACTTTGAAAATTTTAGATATTGATACAATTAAATATGAGGAAAGAATTGAATGTGAAAAATAAATTAATATCCCTATACCATTCAAACTTTTAGTGATGTCTGGGGCATTAGAGGAGAATTTTGGTTGGGTTGTTCCGAAGAATCTCTTTGATGAAAATAGTAAACCTAAAATAAAAGAGAGAGGAGATTTTTAACCTTGTGTGTGAAAAAATCCGATGCCTATATGATGAGTTTGACCTCCTCAAATTGAATGATGATACTTTTGTTTTCCTTCATCATTCTTTTGTTTTGTTTTCTTTTGTTATTTTTCTGTTTTAGAAGTAGTTACCTCTGTAGAAACAGCTCCTTATCTTTTTTTTATTTCGTTTTTGTGCCAACAGTAACCTCTAATTGAGAGGTAGTGCGATTTGGGGGAGTTCATGTTCTGAAACAGATTTTTGGGTTGTTGCCAAAAAAACATATCTCTCGGCCAGAACGTCGGATTGATTTGAACAAAAATAGACACATGCCCCAGGTTGTTATCTAACTTCTGTTAGTTTCACACTTTTTGATTTGAGCAACTGAAGATTTTCGGAAAATATCATTTTTGTGGACTATTCTGTTTTGACAAATTTCAGCCAATATTTGTTTTTGCGTCTTAATCTCTTTCTTTTGGTGTTCTTTTGAGAGGGGGAGATTTAAAATAATTTGTGAGAGTAGCTGATATTTTAATTGAATTGTGATACTTGTGTTGAAACTGAACCAAGTGGATTTATTATTTTAATTACACTAACATTGCTAATGAAAATTGCGAGAAGTTTTAGGTGGAGAAAGTTTTCAAGTGTAGGGAGAGAAGTATAAGGTGATGAGATGAAGGATGGAAAAAATCTCAACCTTGGGGATGACCATGTCACCCCAAGACATATCCAATAATTACAAGCGACAAAGCTGGGGATGCCCAAGGCATCCTCTTCTTCATCAACAAAAATATCAGGTTTCTTTCAAAAAACCATATTTTTATAGCTTCACATGATATGTGTTATTTTTGGAGCGTCATTTTATTTTGCTTTCAGTTTTTTTTTCCTTGCTGTAGATTTTGGTTGGATCCTAGCACTTTTATTTTTGGAGAGATACGCTCCATTTTCATTGTCTAGTGCACTCTAGTTTTCACCCTTATTGTTCTACGAGTGTTCGGCTTTTGCTAGTACTGCGTTTAGCTCTTGTTTTTTACTTGGATTTTGTTCAGAGCTTATTGTTTTGCTTCATTTATATCTTATTAGCTCTCTGGTCTTTGTTGATTATTTGCTTTGAGAGTTGTTTTGAATAAGTCGATTGGTGTTGGAGAAGAGTAAATTGTTTCACGCTTATAGTGGTGCAATAGGAAGCTTGTTTTGAATGTGTCTTAGGCTTTGGAATGTAATGCTAGATATTATTTTAATTGTGTTCTTAGTTATTTATGATGTATCATGACTAGTCTCAAATAGCTGAGAGTGCTTAATGTGCCATTGAATTTTATCATGTGTTGTTCTCTCATATTGAAGCATGGTATTGTGGTATTTCTCTTTTGAGTGTTTTATCTGGATTGACTTAGCGCATGCCCACACCATGTTATGACTACAAACAAAGTCACTTATCCTTGATGATCATTTAGTTTTTGACTTGTAATCACTTCATGCTTTGATTAATGATGTTTTGTCGCTATGCATGATTATGGTCCTTATTGCTCTATTGATTGGTCTCTCCCAGTCTTTTGCTAGCCTACACCTATACTGAGTATGAGCTCTACTCGTGCATCCAGCCCCCCAAAACCAAAGTTTTCCAAATTTATCCATCATATCTATCTATATGTGGTATTTAACCGTCACTCCAAGTAAATTTCTCGGGTGCTACCTTTAAACCTTCAAAATTATAACTTGTTTTGTGTTCTTGTTTTAGCTCACGAGGAAGTGGTTTAAAGTTTATTATGGTTTGTGTCAAGCAAAGTTCTTCTTCCTTCTTCCACACAATTAGTATGGAATTTGTGCTCATCTAAATTTGCAGAGAGCCGGTGCCAATTAATATAACAAAAAGGCACTTCCCCATGGTTTGATGAAGGTTGGTGGGTATCCGTGAACATGGCTAGCCCTGGTTTGGGAAAGAAATGATAAGGGGATGTCGGTGCCAATTAATATAACAAAAAGGCACTTTCCCATGGTATGGTGAAAGCTGGTGGGTATCCGTGAACATGGCTAGCCCTGGTTTGTGAAAGAAATGATAAGGGGATGCCCGATCTTCTCGATGAACTCACACGATGATAATGATATGATAACTTATGTCTCTCCACGAACTCTCCGGCTAATTCCTGATGCCAATTGCAGCAGCAACCAATCCCTTGGATATTCGCAAATCCACACACTTGCATGAGTAGCCACCGACTACTAGTGGTCCTCTATCAACTAATTCCCAGTGGAACAACAGATAGCACGCAAAACTTGCAGATGTATGTAACACCTGGGGTGTTACCCTAATAGGAAGTGTTTGTTTTCTTTTTTGCTTGCATCACATGCATCATATTGCATTGCACCATGTCTGCATCACAACTGAAAAAAATTCAAAACAATTTAAACCTTCACACATGTCTAAAAATTTCAATTGAAAGTTGCAACTCAAATTGTTTTCAATAAGTTGAAGTTGAATTTATTTCAAATTGCCTGCTAAGTAAAGTTTTCCCTGTTATTAAAACCCTAATGGAAAATTCCAAAAATTCAAATCAAATCAATCTTATTTATCATACTTCAATATGGGTTTAAAAATTAAAATTTGGCAAACAGACTAAATTCAATAATGTTTGTATAATTGCTTGTTGCTTATTAAATAAAATTTGTTTAATTCCAAAATTCCAACCCAAACCCTATTTGAAAATCACCTAACAATTTAATATCACATTAATGATTCAAGTTGTTGAAATTAATTTTAAACTACATTGTTGTTGTGTTGCAAATTAATAAAATTTAATTATCAAATAAACACCTCAAACCCTATTTGAAAAATTCAACTAACAACTTTAATTCAATTAAAATTTCAACTTGAGAAAATAATGCTAACCTTGCTTTCATTTTCTGTTTTGAAAAAGTAATAAAAAAATATATAATACAATAAACCACCCCAAAACCCCAAACCCTTTCTCTCTCTCCCTCTTTGATCTCTTGCAAAAAAAATGGAAAAGGAAAGAAAGCCAAAGGAGAGGAGCAGCCCATTACTTCCTCTCAGCCCAACTGTTTTTCTCCCCCCAGCCCACCAAACCTTCTAGCCCAGTACCCCTCCTTCTGTCGTCTTCCTCCCACGTCACCCTCCCTGTACGAACAGCTGCAGAACCACCGGATCTTTCTCTCCCTCTCCCGATGTGCAGCCGTACTAGGCTAGGCTCACCATAAAACCATCCCCCCTACCCTCTGCTGCTAGACCTAGCCTCCTCTCTCCCAGCTAGCGCCGCCGTCTCTTCCTCCTACCCTCACCTCTGAACCTTCCCCCTCCTCTGAAGATCGCTGTGCCCACCGAACCGCCGTCAGACACCGCCACCTTCCCATCTCCACGGTCACCTCGAGGAATTGTTGTCCCCTGAAATGGAACCGCCACAGTCCCCTCGTCCTCACGGTACTCGCCGTTTCCCCAGAGACCCCCCGGAGCTCCGCCGCCGTCCGCGAGTTCGCCGCCGTCGCCACCAAACTGCAGACGACCGAATCCTTCCCTTCTGTCCGTCGTCGACCATCGAGGTGAGCCCTCTGCTACTCCCTTCCCCTCTCTCCTGTTTCCCCTCCAGCTGCACACGCCCACGCACTGCACATCTCCGCGAACCACCGCACCGCCGCGATCCTGTCTCCGGCCGGCGAGCGCCTTCCGCGAGCCGTCAGGTTCAGACTGAACCTGTTCGGGTTCAGTTAAAACGCGCAGAGACGACTCAACCCCCATCCTACCCCCTACCTGCTAACAAACCACAAGCCACCGCAGTGGCAAAGACCCCTGTGCGCACGCCCCAGCTCACGGGTTCGATCCCCGCGGCCGCCAGGCCCCCTTTTTTCCCTTTTATTCGCGCATGCACGGGCGGGTCCCGCTGGTCAGTGACCGCGGTGGCTGCGTGGCGGACACCCGCGCCTCGTCAGCACCCGCGTGGCGCTAGGGCCCGCAGGTCAGCCGCTGTGGCTGGCTCTGCCCTCGGTGAACCCGTCCCAGATCCAGATCTGGATCCGGATCTTTGCAGAGAGGCCCCTGCCTCCACTTTTCTTTCGCAAATCAGTCCCTGTCTTTTGCAAAATAAACCCTCAACTTCAAATGCTCCTATTTTTCAAACCACAAATCCAAATGACACAAATTTTATATGTATCCCAAACAAAATTTCATGAACTTTTCAAATATGCCATTTGTTTTCTGTTTTGCACAATTCAAATTGTTTCAAATTTCAAATTCAAACAATTCTCTTCCAATTTGGTTAATTCCATAATTAATTCATAAATAATTCAAATAACACAAATCAAATATGTTTTTCAGTCCAAATTCAATGTACTTTCTGTTTATCAACTTTGTTTTGCAATTTGGGCAATTAAAATTAATGTTATTTAATAATCCTTAAATTGGTTAATTAAAATGGCAAAATTAATAACTTTCAAATGGTTGCTCCAAATTAAATACTCAAAACATGTTTTTCACCCAAAATCAAATGCCACACTTGGATATCAACTTTGTTTTCTGGTTTGCAACAATTAATTTGAATAATTGTTTCACCTCCTATTTAATGCAATTTAAATTACCAAAATTCATAACTAATTCATTTTAATTCCAAATCAAACAAATAAAATATGTTTTTTTAATCAGAAGATTGCAAGGAATCTGTTCATGCCATTCATATCTCTGTTTACATCTTATCTTGTGCATTTTAGATCTTGTTATGCATGTTCACCTATATGACAACATATGGAATGTGTGGGCTAATTATTTCCAGCTGTTGCCCCTTCCATTTAAATTGCCTAACTCATCTATTCCATTGTTGCCATGCTAAATAACAATTAAATTGATGGTTAGCTAAACAACTTGAACCAATTCCTATTTCCCCGGACTCCGGTTCCGATTAAATTGCTTAAGTTGTTTCCCCTGTTGCATCTTGCCATGCCATGCATATAAAATAGGATCATGCTGGATCTTTTGCCGTAGTAGTAATTGTTGCATCCGGTGTTTGTTCGAGGTTCGTTGCTTCTTCCCGGATAGGACGTTGAGATGATGTGAGCAACGACAAGTTCTGCTACCTTGCGGGATCTCAGGCAAGTATACTCACTTGCTGCCATATGGCTACCTTTCATCACTTGTTACCGATTCTTTCCGTTGTTCTTATTCTAGCCTGTTGTTTCGATGCTTGTGTCTCGATCCTATCGTATGTTTACCTTGCAGCCATGATATAGCCTTTCCTTCCACTTCCTATTAACCGTTGATTGTTTACCTCGTTGGCCTTCGTGTCGTAGCTGCATGCTTAGGTTGTTTTGCTCGAGTCTGTTACCCGTTACTTTCCGTTACTAGATTACTTTTATGTTCTGGGGGCTCGATGTTAATCAATCAATCCTGTTAATGCTAATGGTAATAATAATTTGATGATAAGGCACCGGCAGGAGGCCCTAAGTGGTTTTGAGGCCTGCTAGTGTCGACCCTAATAGGAAAAGGGTCTTGTCTACTGATTCATGATGGGCGCACTATCCGCATGTGGGAAGCGAGTATGGGCGCCCCCCTCAATTTGACTCGATTCGCATCTCGTCCAAATCGCCTCATTTAGTTCGGGTTTTCCATTTGCTGCATGCATGATCTTGCGAGCCCTTGGTACCCGGGTGGAACTTTCGTAGTCGGCATATAGGGGGACACGTTCTTAGAGTGCTACGAGGGTCCATTTTCTTCTGGGCTCGATTAGCCGTGCGCCCAAGGTGCTTTGGGCTTGATGCGAAAAAGAGTTGAGTTGTGTTGAGTACCTCGCTTGGTGGGTTAGCTCCCCATCTGGCGGGTTATTCTTACGTGTACGGCCAAATTGGTGCAACCCTGCAGGGATAAATCTTCTCGAGAAGCCGTGTTTTCCGCGGTTATGGATTACTTGGTGAAAGTACTGGCTAACAAGTACTCAGGACAACTTAAACCTAATTATTAACAATCTTACACCCAATGATTAACAACTTGACTAGTAATAGGCTTATTGACACAATAATCTGAACCATCATTAATCCAACTGTGTGAGTTATCCTCGGATTGCTTCTTCGGATAAGGGGCGAGATCCAGGATGGGTTTGTTTGGATTTACTTTCAGTTGGTTACAATACTCGATCTTATCTTCTTTCTGTTAGCCGGAAGTTGTAGTATCTCTCTGTAGTTGGTTAGTGCAGCCCGCTGTCGCTTATTTGCAATAACCCCTTCCTGTCCGTTGATCCCAAAGTATTTGTATCTTGTGATGACTGGCTACGCCGGTATCTTGTGAGTATGGTTTATCCACTTGCCAGTACTTAACCGTACTGACCCACGAATCTTTTTCGTGGCTGCATATTCAATATTGCAGTCAACAGGTTTGAAGTCTGACGACGTTAGCTTGGGAATCCCTCCGGCTTGGCCTGGGCAGGGATTGGACGCTCTCGGTTATCTTCAGGACTCTTAGTCCAATTTGTATCTTGTCCGTAGACGGACGATATGTTGTTTCTTCCGCTGTTATTTGGATCTTTGTATTGTATCAGTTGTATCCCTGACTCGTTTGAGTCATCTTGTAAATCTTTTTTATGTTGTTGTTGTGGATTATTCGTGAACTGATGTAATGTTATCACAAGTGGCAACCTGGAATCGGTTATTATGTGGATTTTGGCGGGAATGCTGAAATCTGCATAGTGTCCGATCACGGGGCGTCACAATGTATTACTTCCATATGAATGCTTCAAGCAATCAACAAGAGGTTTTAGGGTTTATCTTACTCATAGTCTACCCTCCCAACTCGCAGGTTGGAGGTTTATATGAGGGAAAGGGGTGCGGCCACAATGGCAATTGCGCAAGCACACCTGACCCAACCCGACTAGGACTCAATGACTTAAGTTTGGACTCGACCAACTTATACAAAACCACCCATGAAAGGGTGCGTCCATAGGGACACGCAGGCCCCACTTCTATTCATCATAGGACTCTCCAAATTCCAATAGGGGCAGCAACAATGTGTTGGGCGCCCCTCTCTTATGCTCCTTGTGGAAAACATCCCCCTCTTATTCCTCTCTATGTGTAGGCTTGTTTTCCACCATGTAGCACTTGTTTTCCAGCTCCTCTTGATGTGCACCTCCATCCATGCTTGTGTTATCAAAAACCCTGATTAAACATAAGTGCATGGATTTAAGCAGTATAAAGTTCTCATGAAAACAAACATCATATTCTAATAAGAGAGAATACACCTGCTGTTCTAGTAACTTAGTTCTTGATCTTGTCATGGTACCAAGTCTCACTTCATTGGGATTTTCTTGAACAACATCATCTTCAATAGGAAAAGGTGTAGAATAACTAGGGATGTCCTCATCATCCTCCCCCCCCCCCTTGAAAAGGCGTCGTCCTTGACGCATCAAGGTCCTCTCCATGGTATGGTGATAAATCAACCACATTGAAAGAATTGCTCACACCAAACTCATCACTAGGAAGATCGATCTTGTAGGCATTACCATTTATCTTCTGAAGCACTTTATATGGACCAGCACCTCTTGGCATCAACTTGGACTTGCGCAATGTGGGAAACCTATCCTTGCGAAAATGCACCCACACCAAATCTACTGGCCGAAATAGTACTTCCTTCCTCTTCTTGTTAACTCTCTCAGCTACATATCTTCATGTCTTCTCAATTGCTTGCTTGGTATTCTCATGGATCTTCCTCACAAAATCAACATGTTTTGAAACCTCCATATTGACTCTCTCTTGTATAGTAAGTGGCAGCAAATCAAGTGGTGTTATTGGTTTGAAACCATACACCACCTCAAACGGGAATAGCTGAGTAGTAGAATGTACAACCTTGTTGTATGCAAACTCAACATGTGGCAAACACTCCTCCCACTCCCGCAAGTTCGTTTTAATCATGGCTCGCAACAATCTGGATAATGTGCGATTCACCACCTCCATTTGTGCATCAGTTTGGGGGTGACAAGTGGTAGAAAACAACAACTTTGTCCCCAGCTTCCCCCATAGTGTCTTCCAGAAATAGCTCATGAACTTGACATCACGATCAGAAAACAATAGTCTTGGGTACTCCATGCAATCTCACTATGTCCCTGAAAAATAGATTAGCAATATGCGATGCATCGTTGCTCTTATGGCATGCAATAAAATGTGAAATTTTAGAGAATCTATCCACTACCACAAATATAGAATCATGTCCTCTTTTAGTCCTTGGCAATCCTAACACAAAATCCATACTAATGCCCTCCCAAGGTGTAGTAGGTGCAGGAAGAGGAGTATATAAACCATGAGTTTCATTTTGGACTTAGCCTTGTTGCAAGTGATGCAACGTCTCACAAACCTCTCCACATCTCTTCTCATGCGTGGCCAATAAAAGTGGTCAGCCAACATGAGCAATGTCTTTTCTCTCCCAAAGTGTCCCATCAGTCCACCACTATGTGATTCCTGCAACAATAACGAACGCGAGGACGACTCGGGCACACATAATTTGTTAGCTCTAAACAAATATCCATCATGCAAATGAAATTTATCCCATGCTTTCACATTAGTACAATTTGCATATGCATGTTTAAAATTAATATCTTGAGCATACAAATCTTTCACACTCTCCAAAACAGGAATTTTCACATCGAATTGAGTTAAAAGCGTACTTTTCCTAGAGAGAGCATCAACAACAACATTATCTTGGCCTTTCTTGTATTTAATGATATATGGGAATGATTCAATAAATTCAACCCACTTAGCATGACGTTTATTAAGGCTAGATTAGCTCTTTAAAAATTTCAAAGCTTCATGATCACAGTGTATTATAAATTCTTTAGGCCACAAGTAATGTTTCCACACTTCAAGGACCCTCACAAGTGCATACAACTCCTTATCATACACAGAATAATTCAATTGAGCACCATGCAATTTCTCAGAAAAATAAGCTACAGGTTTGTTTCCTTGCATAAGCACTCCACCAATACCAATACCACTTGCATCACATTATATTTTGAATTATTTGTTAAAATTAGGAATAATAAGCAATGGGTCTGAAATCAACTTGTTTCTAATTTCATCAAAGGCAATATCTTGTTCAACCCCCCCCCCCCCACACACACACACACACATTCGAAATCAACACCCTTTTTAGTTAAATCATTTAAAGGTGCATCAAGTGTACTAAAATCTCTGACAAATCTTCTATAGAAACCAGCCAATCCATTAAAACTTCTCACTTTACTAATATTTATAGGAATAGGCCAATTTTTTACAGCTTCAATTTTAGATTCATCCACTTCCATTCCATGCTTAGAAACAACATATCCCAGAAAAATGACCTTATCTTTGCAAAATGTACACTTAGCAAGATTACCATACAATTTATTTGCTCTTAACACATGCAAGACTTGTCTAATATGCTCAACATGTTCGTGTTCATTGTGGCTATATATGAGAATATCATCAAAATAAACTACCAAAAATCTACCAATAAACTCTCTCAAAACATGGTTCATTAATCTCATGAAAGTACTAGGTGCATTAGTTAAACCAAAAGGCATTACTAACCATTCATATAAACCAAATTTTGTTTTGAATGATGTTTTCCATTCACCCTCCCCCCCCCTCTTTCATCCTAATTTGATGATAACCACTATGCAAATCAATTTTAGAGAAAACATCAGCACCACTTAATTCATCTAACATGTCCTCCAAACGAGGTATACGATGACGATAACAAATAGTGATGTTGTTAATTGCTCTACAATCTACACACATGCGCCAAGTACCATCTTTCTTAGGAACTAAAATAACAGGAACATCACATGGAGATAAGCTTATTCGAATATACCCTTTATCAAGAAGCTCCTGCACGTATTTCTGAATTTATTTGGTCTCTTGGGGATTGGTCCTGTAAGGGGCTCGGTTTGGTAATGTAGCTCCTGGAATCAAATCAATTCGATGCTCAATGCCACGCAATGGTGGCAGCCCTGCTGGTACCTCCTCTGGAAAAACATCGTCAAACTCCTGTAAAACATGAGAAACACCAAGAGGAATAGGGGTCATGTCGTTAGAAACCAATTTGTCTTCCTTGTGCATAAGTACTATAGGAAGCAAACTAGGATCCTCACTAAATTATATCAAGTCCTCTTTGGTGGCTAGCATACATAATAGGCTCACTCCCTCACTTTTATTTTTACCACTCGGCTTGTTTTTACTACTATCACTCATAGAAGGAGTACTCTCTTGTTTTTCCACTCTCTCACTCCCCTTCTCTAAATTCACTTCAGTTTTTTGACGAGACTCATTTACAATTTGCTGTGGTGTCATAGATCTCAAAATAATGTCCTTCCCATGCCAATTCAACTGGTATGTATTAGCTCTCCCATTATGTGTAAAATTCCTATCAAACTGCCATGGTCTTCCAAGCAACATGTGACAAACAGACATGGGCACAGCATCACACTCAATAGTATCGGAATATGACCCAATTTGGAACTCCACTCTCACCATGTAGCTCACCTTCATCTCTCCTTTATCACTCAGCCACTTTATATAATAAGGATGAGGGTGTGGAATATACTTCAATTTCAGCTTTGCACATAGCTCTTTACTAGCTAGATTTCTGCAACTCCCTCCATCAATAATAACCTTGCAAGCCATTTTAGGGCCTACAATTGCCTTGGTTTGGAAAAGATTAAACCTATGATTTTCAGGAGAAGGAACAACACTCAAGGCAAGCAACATTTTGTTTGCAAACAATTGTGGGTTAATGTGTGGCATAAGCATCAAGTGGACCTCCTTGCTCATCACAATCATCCTCCTCATTAGGATCAACATCATCACATGTTTCATATGCATTGTCCTCATTAACAAGCATAGTTTCTTATTGGGGCATTCTCTCTTGAAATGGACTTTTCCTCCACATGTATGGCAACTCACATCTCTATTTCTAGTTCTAAAGGATGTGGATCCACTAGCACTAGTTGATGGTTTCACTTGCCTCCTTGAACTAGAAGGGGTACTCTCGGGTTTGGTAGAAGAAACACCACGAGTTGGGGCTGGTTGTGGTGATGGTGAAGAAAATCCAGAATTCCGAGGTGTGAAAACCC
The DNA here is from genome assembly GCA_028641055.1 of Alopecurus myosuroides. Classification (NCBI taxonomy): domain Eukaryota; kingdom Viridiplantae; phylum Streptophyta; class Magnoliopsida; order Poales; family Poaceae; genus Alopecurus; species Alopecurus myosuroides. The sequence continues at coordinate 228,273,981 of CM054060.1, read as the reverse complement.
TCCTAGCACTCAACTTTGCCTCCTCAGCAAACTGTGATTCTGCCTCTCTAGCATGATGTAACAATTCATTCATATCACTATATTGGAGATGCCTCACAATGCTTCTGATTTTAAATTGCAAACCTGAGAGAAAACGTTGCATAGTATGTTTTGGTTCCTCCCTAACTCGAGCCCTCTGAAGTATCAACTCCATCTCTCTATAATAAGCATCCACTGACAATGTGCCTTGCCTCAATTGCTGTAATTTATCATACAAAGTTCTAACATAATTTTTTGGCACAATTTTGTCCCTCGTGAGTTGCTTCACAGTAGCCCATGTAACAATTTATGGTTCTTCATTATCTGCCCTCAATTGTGTAATAGTATCCGACCACAAAAGAGCATAGCCATCAAACCCAGAAGAAGCAAATTTATTTTCTCTATCTTCACTATAGTCATGCAATCTCCACATCTTCTCAATTTTCAGCTCCCACATCAAATACTCTTCTACATCATCATGATCAAAGTTGAAAGAAGGAATAGAAAATTTAGGCTTTCCCAAACCATCATCCTATCTATTATTATCATGAGCTAGTACCCTCCTTCCAGCAAAACCCCCACGGCCATTATGAGCATGACCTCGGCCAGGGTCCTAATCATCATCATCATGCACTTGAGGAGCCCTTTGTTGTAGTTGAGTAGACAATTGAGCAATTTGCCTAGTCAAATTAATGATAGACTCTTCCATAACCTCAAGAACATCTTTTGTAGCAGCTTGAGAAATTTTCAGATCCATCTCTTGCAAATCTTTCCTCAATGTATTATCATAAGCATCAATTCTTTGTTCAATTCTATTTGCCACCACATCTCTGAATTTTGTAAATTCTCCCCATGTGAGCAAATCATCAACATTCTTCTTAGTAGTTGCCTCAGCAACTTTCCCAGCAATTTTATCGACCTTCACATTATCACTAGTAGAAGACTCCATGGATTAATGTGTTAGTGAAATAAAATAATATGGGATGTGGTGCTCTCTCACAACTCACTCTAAAACATCAAATAATGGTGTACCTTATTGTTCCAAAGGGAATAGCAAAAACTTACCACAAGTAAAACAACACTACTATGTCTCGGTGTGAATTAGAGAATACCGAGGGATTTTAGCTCTCACAAGGCAAAACAAGATATATGGTGGGGCTTGGTATGGATACCTAACAATCACCAATGAACAAGTCCTATTTGTTGTTTGTGATGATATAAAAATAGCGCCTAGGAAACACACACCAAAGTGGAGACAAATGTGGCAATGTAATTATATGGATGGAAATATTGCAATACACTAGAAAGACACTAGCTAAGCTCAATGATAACACATGCACAAGATTGCTCAATGAAAGTGTCAATATGGTAGTGATGAAACAGCTCCAATAACAAGATATAACAGTGTATCTCAAGGCCTCTTTTGCTCTTTTCGATTCTGTTTTTCTCCTTTTCTATTTTCTGTTTTCTCTTTTTTTATGCTTTTTTGAATGGCCGAAAACAACTAAGGAGCAATGATAACAATGATATGACCAATGTGACACAAATGTATATAAAAAAGAGCAGTCTGTAATGAGCAACAAATAGCTATTCTTTATAGGAAAGGTACCTATGTATTGCTGTAGAAAGGCTGTGTCTAAGGTTCACAATGATCAGACTAGAATTCCTAAGGAAAAGTGTAAAAGAAAACGAAAAGAAAAATTCTAAAGACTCACACTAAAACCCACGGCGGCAAAAACGCGCAAAAACTCTGCCCGGCAGAGGATCTCACGGCAGCGAGTAGCGCGCACGGCAGGAACAGCGCGCGCGAAAGCGAATTCAGCGGTTCTGTGCCGCGGTAGGACGCGCGCGTATATGAGGGTTTAGCGCATGGCATGGATTCAGACTCGCGGCAGCGTTTCTGCTCGAATTGGTACCGCGGCAGGGATTCGACTCCGAGTAGAACAAGGGCCACGGCAGGAAACGGATCCGCGAGCAACTAGAAAAACGCATGCGTCAACAATGCACTTTGCGTGGTAGATGGATCCGAGAGGGAATAGGAACCCACGGAAGAGAAAAGAATGTTTTTGTGCTGCGACAGGAATCCGCCCACTACTTGAATTGGCTATGGCAAAACCCACGGATTTGATATGTTTTTGTAGGAATTTTCGGTGGACACTAAAGGAATACTCGATGAACAACTAGAACCCTAAACCTACACTGAACTAAAAAGACACAAAAGGATAAAGCAGACACAAAATCAAACACAAAAACAGCAACTAAAACTCGACAATGGTGATGATCTAAGGGTATGGCACGAACTAGACATATTTTTTGTGGTTTTTCTGGATAGGAAGAATAAAAACACTTGAATCTAATGGAATAGAAACGGCTCACCGAGCAAACCTAGTAATCTGATACCAAGATGATAAGGGGATGCCCGATTGATACGTCTCCAACGTATCTATAATTTATGATGCTCCATGATCATATTTTGCCAATTGCTACTTGTTTTCTCCCTTATTTATAGCATTTTTATACGTTTTCCGGGACTAACCTATTAACAAGATGCAAAGTGCCAGTTCCCTGTTTTCTGCTGTTTTTGGTTTCAGAAAAGTTGTTCTGCAAACATTCTTGGAATTGGACCCCACAAAGCCCGAAGTTCCTATTTTCCCCAGAATCATCCAAAACACCAAAGAGGAGTCGAAGAGGGGCAACAGGGGGCCACACCATAGGGTGGCGCCCCCCTTGGCCGTGCCACCTATAGGTGTGGGGCCCCTGGAGCTCCACCGCCTTTGCCCTTTCGCCTGTTTAAGCCCCTCGAATGGAAAACCCTAAACACCTGATCAAAAATCCCCGAAAAGTTCCGCAGCCGCCGTCACCGTCAACCCTAGATCAGGGGGGTTCTGAAGCTGTTTCCGGCACCCTACCAGAGAGGAGATCATCACCGGAGGCCTCTCCATCACCATGTCTGCCTCCGGAGTGATGCATGAGTAGTTCGTCCTTGGACTACGGGTTCGTAGCTGTAGCTAGATGGTTGTCTTCTCCTCATATGCCTCCATGTTTAGATCTCGTGAGCTGCCTATCATGATCGAGTTTGATCTTATGTAATTCTATGTGTTGTATTTGCTGGGATCCGATGAATAATGAACTTATGCCAAGTTGATTATAGTCACTATTTGCATATGCTATTTGTGATCTTGCATGCTTTCCGTTGCTAGTGGTTACTCTGGCCAAGTAGTTGCTAGTGACTCCAAGAGGGAGTATTTATGCTCGATAGTGGGTTCATGCCTCCTTTTCTCCTTGCTCGAGTGACAGAAACCCGAAGGGGAGGATGTGCTGTTGCCATTAGGGAGAAAACAACGGTGAGAGTGTCTGCTTGCATAATAATTGCTTACATTACACACTTTGTTTAATGCAATTATCTGTTGCTTGCAACTTAATACCTAAGGGGGTTCGGATGATAACCTCAGGGTGGATTATTAGTCATAGATGCAGATGGATGTCGGTCTATGTATCTTGTTGTAATGCCCGCACTAAATATCATAGTAATCTTCATGTCATATTGTGCACTACGGTGCAACCTATATTTGTCAATTTCCCAGCTTTAATTTGTTTACCCAACATGCTATCTTTTATGGAGAGACACCACTAGTGAAACTATGAACCCCAGTCCATTTTTCCACACTGTTAAACAAACCATAACAATTTCCTGCTTTCTTTACTTACTGCAAGCATACACTGTTTTCCACACTATACGTCTAATCTTTGTTTTCAGCAAGACCGGTGAGATTGACAACCTCACTGTACCGTTGGGGCAAAGTATTTTGGTTGTGTTGTGTGCAGGTTCCATGTTGTTGCTGACACCGGTGAAGCGCCAGCAGCACCATCAGTGGCATCAACCTTTCGAAGGTCCTCTTTCTCCTACTGGATTGATAACCCTGGTTCTTAACTAAGGGCAAAACTCCTACCGTTGTGCTCATCATACCATCCTCTTGGGGTTCCCAACAAAGTGCATCACCGATCTTCTCGATGAACTCACACGATGATAATGACATGATAACTTGTGTCTGTCCACAAACTCTCCGGCTAATTCCTGATGCCAATTGCAGAAGCAACCAATCCCTTGGATATTCGCAAATCAACACACTTGAACGACTAGCCACCGACTACTAGTGGTCCTGTATCAACTAATTCCTAGTGGAACAACAGATAGCACGCAAAACTTGCAGATGTATTACTTCAGATGAATGCTTCAAGCAATCAACAAGAGGTTTTAGGGTTTATCTTATTCGTAGTCTACCCTCCCAACTCGCAGGTTGGATGTTTATATGAGGTAAAGGGGTGCGGCCACAATGGCAATTGCGCATGCACAACTGACCCAAACTGACTAGGACTCAATGACTTAAGTTTGGACTCGACCAACTTATACAAACCGACCCATGAAAGGGTTCATCCATAGGGACACGCAGGACCCACTCCTATTCACCATAGGACTCTCCAATAGGCGTAGCAAAAATGTGTTGGGCGCCCCCTCTCTTATGCTCCTTGTGGAAAACATCTCCCTCTTCTTCCTTTTAAGTGTAGGCTTGTTTTCCACCATGTAACACTCGTTTTCAAGATCCTCTTGATGTGCACCTCCATCCATGCTCGTGTTATCAACAACCCTGAGTAAACATAAGTGCATGGATTTAGGCAGTATAAAGTTCTCATGAAAACAAACATCATATTCTAATAAGAGAGAATTCACCCACTGTTCTAGTAACTTAGTTCTGATCTTTTCATTGGACCAGGTCTCACTTCATTGGTCTTTTCTTGAACAACAACATCTTCAATAGGAAAAGGTGTAGAAGAACTAGGGATTTCCTCATCAAGAAAGGTGGGGGGAAGTACCAAACTAATAAAACAACGAAAATCGCTCTCAGAAGTCTAAACACTTTGCTTGACATGGATTATGATAAGTTTTTCAGTAGCATTTGTTGACATAAATATAAATATCTCTTAAAATTGTTTTCAATATCTCTGTTCTATCAAATAAAAAACTCTAGCACATGAGTAATCCCTGCTTCCCTCTGTGAAGGGCCTTTCTTTTACTTTTATGATGTGTCTTCGTTTTATTACTTTATGCACCAGCTAACAGAGCATAGTTGTCATTTTGAGTATAATGTGCATAGTCCAAAAATTTATTATTGATTGATTCATGATTATGGTATTGCTTGCTCTCAAATAATTTTTATCTAGTCACCATTTAAACTTTGAAGGTGTCCTGGCATTTATGTTTTGCTACCACTTTATTATTTTTTCTTTATGATTGAAACAACCGTATCACTTTCAATGTCTCATTATTCATTTTCTCTTATTTGTGTTTCTTTTCATGTGCAACATGGTTGCTAAGTTTACATTAGTTGAAATGATATTTATCATGCCTTGTTAAAGTACTTTGATCCCAGCTTTGCAATGCTTTTAGATAACGTTGATCAAGATTTGTGTTGGCTTCATGTCACCTCAAAAATTATTGTGTTATCAGTTACCTACTCGAGGACGAGCTGAAGTTAAGCTTGGGGATGCTGATACGTTGCAAACATATCAATAATTTTTTATGCTCCATGCTTGTTTTCTATCTAATACCTTTCGTTTTCCACATGTTTTCTTTCGTTTTTCGGATGTTTTCACAGACTAACCTATTAACAAGATACCCCGGGCCAGTTGCTGGTTTCTGTTGTTTTTCTATTTTAGAAAAGTTCTTAATGAAATATTCTCGGAAAGGGATGGAAATTCACGAAGATCAATTTTTACCCGAGACGAAGATGGAGTCCAAAGGAGAGACAGAGGGGATCCAGGGGCCACCAGGAGGGTGACAGGCATGCCCCCTGGCCGCGCCTGGTGGGCCCTGGGAGCCTCGGGCACCGCCTCATGTCCCCCCTTCGCTTATGAATTGCCTTTAACCCTAAAAACATCGGGGATGGAGTTATTTTATACGAAACATACAGAGAGGCTCCGTCACCTCAAAATTCTAATCTATGGCTTCTGGAGTCCTATTGTGGCACCCTACCAGAGAGAGGGGTCGTCACCGAAGGCCTCTACATTGCCATGATCGCCTCCGTACTAATGGGTGAGTAGTTCATCTCGGGACTACGGGTCCATAGCAGTAGCTAGATGGGTTTCTCTCTCCTATGCCCCCATGTTTAGAGTCTCGTGAGCTGCCTCCACATGATCGAGACCACCATTATGTAATTGTGCATGTTGTGTTTGTTGGGATTCGATGAACCATGCGATTATTATTAATTTTTTCATGTCAATCTAAGATGCTTCACTTATATGTAGCGAGTTTTAATCTTTTCTTTCAATGCTCTCTGGTGTTTATGATTACCTTGGCCACATGGTTGTTTTCACCTCCAAGAGAGGGTTTATATGCTAGATAGTGGGTTCATGCCTATTGTTGCCTGCGCTCGAGTGGCAGAAACGTGCCAGGGGGATGTGTTGTTGCCACCAGGGAGAAAACAACGGTGCTCTTTGATACGTCATAAACGTATCCATAATTTCCGATGTTCCATGTTGTTTTAATGCCATATGCTACATGTTTCCTTTACACTTTATGACATTTTTATCGATTTCATGGGACTAACCTATTGACAAGATGCCACAGAGCTAGTTCATGTTTTCTGCTATTTTTAGCTTCAGAAAAGTTCTTCCGGAAATATTCTCGGAATTGGACGATTCGAAGCCCGAAAGTCTTAGAAAGTTGTCACGCACATGAATTCCAGAGGAGACCTGGAGGGGTGCCCTGGGGCCTCCACACCATGGGTGGGCGCGGTCCCTTGGCCACACCCAGGGGTGGTGTGGCCTCCCTTCTCGCCCACCCACGTTTCCCTCTCACCTATATATTGTAACTGAAGGGTTAAACCTAAATACATAAGCTTTTTCCACGAAAAACACCCGGAGCCACCGTCATCGTCAATCCTAGTTCGGGAGGGTTCTCGAGCTCTCCCCGGCACCCTGCCGGGAGGGGGAATCATCACCGGAGGGCTCTACATCACCATGCCCTCCTCCGGAGTAATGCGTGAGTAGTTCATCCTTGGACTACAGGTCCATAGCAGTATCTAGGTGGTTGTTTTGTCCTCTTTATGCCTCATGTTTAGATCTTGTGAGCTGCCCTACATGATCAAGATCATCTTATTATAATGTTGCATGTTGTGTTTGCTCGGATCCGATGAATATTGAATGCTATGTCTCGTGATTATCAATCTATCATGTTCTTTTCATGTGTATGTTATTTATGATCTTGCATGCTCTCCGTTGTTAGTAGATGCTCCGGAAAAGTAGATGCTAGTGACTCCAAGAGGGAGTATTTATGCTCGATAGTGGGTTCATGCCTCCCTTTCACTCACGCTCGAGTGACATAAACGTCAATGGGTGGGGGATATGTTGTTGCCATTAGGGAGAAAACAACAATGCTTTGTCTAAAGATGATGTTATTGTTTACATTACACACTTTGCTTACTGCGATTATCTGTTTCTTGGAACTTAATACCCAAGGATTGCTCAGATGACATTTTGGGGGTGGATTATTAGTCATAGATGCAGTTGGATGATGGTCTATGTATATTGTTGTAATGCCCGCATGAATCACATAGTAATCAATGTGTCATGCATATTCACTACGGTGTAACCTTTATATCTGTCAATTGCCCAGTTGTAATTTTTTTACCACATATGCTATCTCTCTCTCTTGGGAGAGACACCTCTAATGAACTGTGGACCCCGGTCCATTTTCATCATACTGATAATACAACCACTACAGTCTCTGTTTCATACTGCTGCTACTGGTTTACTACTGCCATCACTGTTCTCTTTCATCTACTCCAAACAAATATTATTTTCCACACGTTTAACCACTTTGTGTTCAGCAAAACCAGTGAGATTGACAACCTCGCTGCTTCGTTGGGGCAGAGTGATTTGATTGTGTTGTGTAGGTTCCATGTTGCTTCTGAACCGGTAGTGCGCCCTGCCACCTCAGCGGCATCAACCTTCAGAAGTGATTTCTTTCTCCTACTGGTCGATTCAACCTTGGTTTCTTTCTGAGGGAAACTTATTGATGTGTTATTCATACCTTCCTCTTGGGGTCTCCCAACGAACGTATGTTACACGCGCATCACTCTTGTCTATGAATGAGAACCACTGCTTACATTACGTATTGATCTTAATGCATTTTTCCGTTGCACACATAACAATCACTTCGTTGCTGCAACTTAATACCAAGGGATTTGCTGGATAGCTTTCCTGAGGTGGACTTTTAGATATGGATGCATGATGGATAGGTGTCCATATGCCTTGATGTAATGCCTACAATGTTAGAACCCGTGAAATTTATCTTGTCATAATAGTATTGTTATATGTTCATGATTTGTCAATTGCCAGTTGTAGTTTGTTCACCCAACATGTTTGTTTTCTTTGGAGAGACACCACTAGTGAACATATGCCCCCCGGTCCTATTTTCCTCATATTGCAAACCTTCTTTTAAGCACTTTCATAATTGTTTTATTGCTATTCCATTTTTACTTTTATTGTTTTCCAAGACTCTATATGTTTAATTCTCATGTTTTCAGCAAGACCGGAAGATTGACAACCTTCCAGAAAGTTGGGGCAAGAGAGAGTTTGTGCCTGTGTGCAGTTTCCACGCTTGGTCAACATCGATAAACGACGTCATTGATTCAGGCAACCTTCTTCAATACTACGAAGTCCTACCGGTTCGACAACTCTGGTTCTATACTAGGGGAAACTTACTCTAGACTACATCATACCTTCCGCTTGGGGTATCCCAACGAGCGTGTGATCACATCAGCATCAGAAACCACCCGTAACAACTCCTCGGTAACTAACAATCCTCACCACTTTTTATATGTTGACTATTATGGTGGTGTGTGAGCTAAATATGTTGGTCTTGTGATGGTTACATTGACTATACTATTTGGGTTCCCAAGACCCTTGTTGCTGACATGAGAGGACCCTCGTGGGTCCTAACTCAAGTCAATGATCTTTTGTAGGACTATGCTTCTGGTTGCTCAAATGGATACTTGATAGTGGATGTACAAATCATATGACCGGAAGCAAGGATCTTATGACGGAGTTGAGACCAAATATAAATCATGCAACCATCACTTATGGAGATAAGTCAAAATCTGAGGTAATGGGTTTCAGTTAGGAGGTTGTTGCTCCAAACTTCACTCTTGCGAATGTCATGCTTGTCGAATCCCTTGGTTACAATTTACTTTCATTTCGTGATTTAGGGAAGATGGGGTTCTCCGTCTTCTTTGAACCTGATATCGTGGTCCTTTTGTGGAGAAAGACTCTTGATGTCGCTTTTGTTGGGCATGTCGAAAATGAGTTGTATGTGGTAGACTTTTTGGGGTCAACCAACACTCAAGCGACGTGTCTTTTCGGAAAGGCCGGCGTGGGGTGGTTGTGGCATCGCCTCTTATCCCATGTCAACATGGGAACTTTACAAAGCCTTCACAAGGGTGGCCACATCCTCATACTAAAAGAAAATGTTTCATTCGTCAAAGATCATGTTTGTAGGGCATGCGTTGAAGAAAATATGCATGATTCTACCCACCCAAGAAAGACTATAATTTAATCAAAGAGGATATTGGAACTTCATCATGTGGATCTCTTTGGTGCCGTGCCCGAAGCTAGCCTTGGTGGGAAGAAGTATTGATTTGTGATTGTTGATGACTATTCAAGATATATTTGGGTTTATTTCTTCAGGTATAAGAGTGAGACCCAACAACATCGACTTTCCCAATCAAGTTCAACATAAACACAATGTTCCCATCTTGTCCATTAGAAGTGGTAATGGATCCGAGTTCAAGAATTACACCCTAAATGAGTTTTTAGTGAAGAGGGAATACGTCATCAATATTCCGCTGCTTATACCCCTCAACAAAATGGTGTATCCGAAAGGAAGAACCAGACTCTTATGGATATGGCTAGGTCCATGTTGGCGGAGTATAAATCTCCTCAATATCTTTGGGCCGAAGCCATCTCTACGGCATGTCATTTCATCAAACCGGCTCTACCTCCACAAAGGCTTAATGAAGACTCCATATGAGATTACCGTCGGCAACAAACCAAATATCTCCTACTTCCGTGTATTTGGTTGTAAGTGTTTCTATTTGGTAAAAGGAGTTCATTTGTCTAAATTCCAATCTAAATCTCTTGAGTGTACATTTGTTGGTTATGGTGTCGAATCCCACACTTATAGATTCTTTGACAAGGCCTCACAGATTGTCATCGAATCTAGTAGTGTGGTTTTCGAACAAAATGATGGCTCCCAAGTGGCATAATATCATGTTTCTAATGTAAATGTTGAAATGCCGGAAGAATGGGTGTGGGATTTTTCTGCCCATTGAGGGACACCTTGTGGCGGATCGAGAAGAACTATGCTCTACTCAAGTGGAGCCCTTGTCTACACTTGAAGCACATGCCAATGAAGCAAGTGGTGCATCAACCAAAGAACAACATAAAGACCCTCCTCTTGTTGATCAAGTTGATATGCAAGAACCAAGTTCTCCTATCATTCAAGCTAGACAAGATCAAGGCCAAGATCAAATTTCTTCTTCTCATGTTGAAGCAAGACATAATGATGATCAAGGACAACAAATCGGTCAAGACGGGGACCCAAATGATCAAGACGATTAAGTGATTCCTTCTCGCAACAATGATAAAGTGTTTGGTGATCTAATAGGCAATTGAAACACAAGAGCTCAATTGGCAAGCTTTATTTGTAAAGGCTAAAAATATAGCAATTTGGGTCCAAAACGTTGCTCCAATAGCCTTTGTATAAGTGCCCCCCGCACAAAATATTACAAAGCTAGCTACAATTTTATCCCCACTTGGTATATTTGCAAAGTGGGAGAGACACTTGTTATGTGCTGAAACCATGCGCGGGAGCGCATCGAACATCCGCGCGGGACATTTCAGGTAGCACATGTGACCTCGCCGCCGTTGTCTCCGGCCGCTGCAGCAGCCACGGTGTCCACCGACGACCTCCCCCATGCACCCGACGGCACCGACAACCCTCCTCCCCGACTTCTCTACGCGGTCGCATCCAAGCCCAAGGCACAACGGTGCCTAGGGTTGTCGCTGTCGTCGAGGCCCGCGGCCACCAACTCTACCGCCGCCATCGACGCCTCCAACGGGGACGTCGCCCCTACTTCCAACTCCGTCCGCCCCTCTGCCATCCACAGCGCCACCACCATCACCACGAGGGGAGTTGGACGAATGATGAGATATGGAAAATCCTCAAGAATGATGAGAAATGGAAAGCCCGGCCCTCCAATGAAATTCCAAACAAGAGGAAGTCTCCTTCTAGCTCGGTTGGAATGAATTTTGTGGTGGATTCCTATGATGATGGATCAAGTAGCCCAACTCCTTTCTCATCGGTCAATAGAGGAAGGCCCGAGGGAAGGAAGAAAGCAAAAAAAAAACAAGAGGGCACATGGAGATGAGGAAGACTACAAACAATCATTGGACCACATGATAGATATGAGGATAGACATTTCTATGCGAATAAGAGAGTTCAAGACCAAGGAATAGAGGAGAGGAGAGAGGATGATGAGAGGAAGTTTGCGGACAAAGAGAAGAGGGCGGCGGCCGGGGGAGGAGGGCGTCAGCCGAGGAGAGGATGGCCGAGATAGAGAAGAAGAAGGTGGCCGCCGAGGGGATGGCCAAGATCATGGATAATGAGCAAATAATCATGTTCATGGATCCAAGTGGTCTATATGAGAAGGCTCGGGCTTATCTAGAGATCTGTCGTGACCAAATTTTGGCTTCAAAAGGGTATTACCCAAATAATGGTGGCAATGGTGGCGGTGTTATTTGAGAGAAACATGTATGCAGTTTTGGTTTGTGGTGTTTTTCATGCACCGATGACGAATTTTTATGTACTACCCAAATCTTTGCTTGAAGTTTGACTTCAAATTCATAATATTTTGGATTGGTGTTCCTTTGATGTTAACTCGGGTGATAGATGAAATAATCTAATTATTATTCGTCGAAATTGAAATTTCATTTCGTTCATATATGCATATGTATAGTATAGAAAGAATAGACAAGGAGCTTTCTATACTCATGTTTTGGATTGCTATTATACAAAGACTAGCAAGGCAAAAAAAATGATGGCTTTGTAAAGGTTCTATCTCCTTTTACTATACCAGTTTGTCGGAGAGAGCTAGTCTGTCCTGGACAGAATAGCTCTCAAAGGTTCAAACACTAGGGCTAAACACGCTTCCTTCGCTTCCAGAGGAGGCTTCGAGAGGGAAGCTTGAGCACGAAAACAATGGCGACACAGAGAGTTTACCTAGGTTCAGGCCACCAGTGTGGCGTAAAACCCTACTCATGCTTGTCTGATGGATTGCACTGCGTTGGTTACAGTACAAAGGCGAGCTTGTGCCCGGAACAGACTACTGGGGATCTATGATGAATCGAGCTCCTTTCGTCCAAGGGCCGGTGGTGCCCTTCTTATACTGGCGTTTGGACCTCCTTCCCGCTCACTTGGCGGGAAAGGGTTACCACAAGGTGCCAAAGGGAGGAGCGTCTCGTACCCCTGCGCCTCCTGCGAGGTCCTGGTCGCTGGAGGACAGCTCCACCAACTATGGCGTCACGGTGGGGGAACCCGGTGACGCCGCCTTCGTCTTGTAGCGTGGTCTTGGTCTTCTTGCACCAAAGAAGCAGTCTTTGGGAACCCCTTTGGCCGCCGCAGTTGTCCCCCTGGCCTTTATACACCATAATGGCAACTGGGGACAAAGAGGCTCTACGGTGCCTCTGTCACCATTCAAAGAAGCGGATGTCAGAGGCACGTGGGCTTCCTCCTCTTGAAGGGAGATACCCAAGGAGGGGGGCGAAGGCAATGTAGAACCCCTCTCCAGGGCAAGAACTACAGCGGGCTAGCCCCACCTGGCGGGTGGGCATAGAAAAGAAAGCCCCGCTTAGCGCGGATAGAACTCCTCGCCTTGGAGCTATGCGTTGGGCTGGGCCGCAGCTGTCGCCTTAGGGTACCCCGGTATCCAGAGGCCCGGCAGTAGCCCCCGAGCCCGCGGGGCACTCGTGTCCGCAGGATGCGGGGAGACGCGGTGTCGTGGTGGTGTCACGGCAGATGCCATGGGATGGCTAAAGATGTGGGGACGAAGGACGCTGGAGGTGTCCGGGGAGGGATCACGCGACGAGTAGCAGCGTGAGGTAAGATCTACACAACACAAACAACACGATGTACCCAGGTTCAGGGCCCTCGTGAGGAGGTAAAACCCCTACTCCTGCCTTTCTGTATGTATTACGGTGTCTCTCCGAGTAGGTACAATACAAATATTAATGCTACCGAGTAGCCCCTTGCCCCTCTCCGAGTAGAGCTAGCTTAAGGACTTAGGGTTTCTAGGGTTTCTAGTGAGCCACTATGTGAGCATGTGAGAGCATCTGTGAGCATATGAGCCTGCCTCGCGCAGGAGGCGGCGGGGCACCTTATATACATGGTGCCCAGCCGGATACGTCCAAATCCTAGACAAGTGTCGACATAGTGTCCACACTGTCCTTTCTCCGAGTACCCGCTGACAGCTTTGGTCGTTGGTCTTGGCTGCTTCTGTAAAGTCGTTGGGCAAAACTAGGGGACAGACTGGTATCACTGTACCTAGTCACAGAGTAGGCCCCCCTTATCCTGCCACCGACTGCTTCCATGCTGTCACTGTCAGGCAGGCCGTCCCCACGTGAACAGTAGTTCGAATGCTGCCAAGTACGGGCCCAGGATACGCGGGATCCTGTGTCAGAACGGCTCCTTTGACTTCCTGCCCGAGTAGTTTCCCGCCAAATGTTCCCGCCAATTGTACTCGGGCCAAACCTTCTACTCGACATGGTAGAAACTGACTGATATCTCCTTCTGGCCATCTTGAGGTGAGACCGGGTAGCAGTCGACCGGGTAGCGAGTACCCGGTAGTCGGCTACTCGGCCAAACCTCTCTTCCGTACGCGGCCTTTACCACCTGTCTTTACCCTACTCGGGGGTAACCCCCCGACAGCAGTCCCCGAAGCTGGTTGAGTCTTGCGAACTTGTTCACTAGGCTCTGCCAGCTTAAAACCAGCCTTTGCATCTCAGCCATCGAACCTCAAGATGCCGAGTAGGTCCTCCGAGTAGCTATCCGGAAAGTATCTTGAGTCTCCTCTTTCCGAGTAGCACTTGCTTTCTGCTCTGTATCCGAGTAAAAAGACTTAGCGAAATTCCGCAAACTGAGCATCCGCAGCGCAGAGCAACATCCAGCCCTTCACGCAGGCACTGCCTACGTGTCAAGCATCCACGACCTTGTCGTTTGGTTGCCCAGGACACGACGCCACGTGTCCAGTTTTCACGCCGTGGGCCCACCGGCCGTCATGTCCCATCACGCGCAATTACTGGCCACGATCTGAAGGTGGGATCAAATGCGGCCGTTACGCGCGCAGCCCGCGCTTGTGTGCGTTTCTATCCGGCCACAGGACCCACCACACGCCACAGTCGATCCCACTACCGTGGTGGTAACGGTAATCTCGCCGAGGAGGTATAAATACCCCCGCGGTAACTTTCTTTTCCCCTTCCCTGCTCATTTCCTCTTCTTCCTCCCGTTCTTCTCCACCACCGAGCGCTCCGCCGCCGCGCTAGCCTCTGCGCCGCCGCGGACTCGCTCCACCACCAACCCCGTTTGATTTCCGATTCTTCCACTCGCAACCATGGCCAAGTCCTGCTGGGCCGGTTCCTCCATCACCCAATCCAACCTCGCCTGGCTCGTGAACGAGAGAAGGGTTCCCCCCGGCGTGGAGTGCCGGGCACCCGACGACGAGGTCGTGCCCAAGCCCAGGGATGGAGAGCGCGTGGTGTTCATGTCCCACTTTGAGCGCGGGTTCGGGCTGCCAGCATCGGACTTCATGCGTAAGTTCCTGAATCACTTCGGGCTGCAGATGCACCATCTGCCGCCCAATGCAGTCGTTTTCCTCGCATACCACGCCGTGGTGTGCGAGGCTTTTCTCGGCATCAGGCCCACCGTGGAGACGTGGCTCCACTACTTCCATCTTCGCCAACAATCCGTCGGGAAGAAGGACGGCGCGGGCGTTCCTCGCGCCACCGACGTCGGCTGCGCCATGATGGTGCAGCGGAACGGGACGAACCACCCCCGCATCCAGGGGCTGGATTCCTGCCGAATGTGGCAGCAAACGTTCTTCTACGTGAGGAACGTTGCCGCCGCTGATGGAGCCCCCGTCGACGATCGGATCAACCTGCCCCCTTGGAGCAAGCGTGCTCCACTCGGGTCGAATTGGAAGGAGAAGCCCGTCAACGATGAGAACGCCACCGAGATAGAGACGCAACTCGCCTGGCTGAAGACGCATGGCCTCAGGAATGACGATCCAGTAGCGTGCTGGATCAAACGCCGGGTGCTCCCTCTGCAGGAGCGATGCCACCTCATGTGTTACATGGGAGGGCCTCGCGATTGCACCAGGACCACCACCGTCGAGATCGACGACGCTGACGTTCCCCGGCTTGCCAGGAACATCCTGAAGACCAGCCTCAACGAGAAGTGGCGGTACGGGTTCCTCCCGTTCAGCCGTAGGACTCCAATCTTACGGGTACGTCTCCCTTACTCTGTTTTCGTCTCTGCCTTCCGAGTAGATAGCTTCTCTTTTCGCCTCGACTAGCAATCGCCTCGTGCACCGAGTAGGACACTTAGCTAAATCGCCTTAGGCTTAGTGTGCTTTGTGCCTGCACGCCTCGTCGAGTAGGAAATTTAGAAAAAAGCCTAGGCTTAGTGTGCTTCGTGGGTGCACGCCTACCCGAGTAGAGTTCTTTTCTGGTACTCGGCTAACTTGTGATCCTTCTCTGCCTTTCAGACTCTTACTCGCCAGCTCACTGAAAGCAGCGAGGTCTTCGAGGACAACTGGTCCAAGGATCGCGAGGAGGATGATGTACCCCCCTCTGATGACGCGGAGCAGAGCAGCCCCGTTCCCGAGAAGCGCGACGTCCTTAACACTTGGGCGGACGACGGCTCTGACGGTAATAGCATCCTCATCTTGCTTGTTTCCGGGAAGCATCAACTCCTTGTATTGCTATTTCTGATTCACTTCTTCTTTCCTTTGAATTTCTCAGATGAGGCCGCTGCGGAGAAGGACGACGAGGATGAGGACGAGAACGAGGGCGATGCGCCCCTTGTCGTCAAGCCTCTGTCGGTTGCCCCTCCCGAAACTCGCAAACGGACAGGCGGCGAAGCACGAGCGCCCCCTGCCAAGAAGAAGAAGAAGCCCGCCGAGGAGGGAGAGACCCCCGAGAAGAAGAAACCCACCAAGCTCACCACGAAGAGAAAGAGGAAACAGCTCTCTTCCACTACCGCGTAAGCTTCCTTCCCGGTCGTCTTTCTTCTCGCGCAGTACCACTTTCCCCATTTTCTTCCAATTCCTGATTCCCTTCTCCTCTTTCCGCAGAGCTCCCCTGGACGTGAACGCCGCTTGCGCATCCGGCCAAGCCAAGGAAACTCCAATTCCTCTGATCAACGTCGATGACGACGAGGAGGACAACACTGCCCACGCTGCTGCCGCCAAAGCACCGATCACTTCCGCTCAGGGAGCAGGATCAGAAGCGGCAGCTCAGGACGCTGCCGTCCACCCCGAAAGACCACCTTCTCCTCCGGCTAGCAATGCCGAGGAGGTCCGAGACCAGGATATGCAAGACACTGCCGCCCCCGAGCGGCCTGAAGTAGAACAAGAGCAAACCAGCACAGAGGCTGGTGCACGAGACAATCTGGCTGCCGAGCAGCAAGTAGGAGACAACACCGCTGCGGACGCCACCGTCACGGATGTTTATCCGTTGCCAGGCGGCGCTCCGAGTAGCGCCCAGCTAGAGACTGCACTGGGCGACGGGTCTGCAGCGCCACCAACTGCGCCGACGTCTTCCTTGTTGCCACAGAGTAAGGACACATCCAGCCCTCCTGGGCGAGTAACCAGGCAACGGGCCCTTGATGCTCTGAGGGATTACTGCTCCGAGAAGGGCCCTTCTGAGAAAAAGACTGCCGATAAGGTGGCTGCCGAGGAGGCCAAGGCCAAGGAGGAAGCCGCCGAGAAGGCCAAAGCCGAGAAAGAAACTGCTGAGAGAGCCAAGGCCGAGCAGAAGAAGGCCAGGGCTGAACAGAAGAAAGCCGAGAAGCGAGCTGCCGAGGAAGCAGTCGCCGAGAAGGCAAAGGCCAAGACAGAGGGGAAGAAACCCGAGGATCCCGAGAAGCAGAAGATCGAGAAAGAGCAGACGAAGAAAAGGGCCAGGGAGCAAGGCGCATCCGCAGGCGGAGCACTCGTGATCCGCGACTCCGGCCCGATTCCTGCTGCACTCTCTGCGGGCGCTCGCGCTGCTGGCCAGCCTTGCTACCCGGAATATATGATTGAGGTTAGCCACCAACATAGCATCGGCTTCCCTCCCCAAGATAAAGCTGTAGCTATTCAGAAGGGGAGGAAAGCTGTAGCCAGGAATACTCCTCCCTTCGATCCAGCCCAGAACAAACCCGTCAATATTGCTTCTCGGGGAGTCCAAGACAAGCCAATAACCTCCAAGGGTCTTGAGCAGGTACTGGACACTGTCGGCTACATCAGCGCCAAGTGGGACAGCGGGGTTCTCGGAGAGGAGAAGTGGCACGGCTTGACCCTTGGCTCCGTCGACCACTACCGCGTGGAGTGGAACAAGATCGACTTGGGACACCAGCCCATGTCCGTCTCCACCGACACCGCCACCCTCGCAGCCAAGATGTTCTTGCACCGCAAGAACGCCGAAGATATCGAACAGAGCTACGCAGTAAGTCTTTTTGCCTTTTCCGAGTTGAATTTTCTTCTCTTCTACTCGCCTTCCTTCTTTCTCACCAACACTCCCAGTCCCCGAGATTTGGGTCGAGTAGGTGGACACTCTCCGAGTAGCCTCCTACTCGGGCCGAATCTTCTCTGCTTTGCCTAACTCATTTTCTTCTCGGTTTTCAGGATAGCGTTCTCAAGCGGACCAACTTGTACCGCATCCTTCTCTGGAACCACTCCATCGCCAGGAGACGCATCACCGCACTGGAGAAAGAGAAGGCAGATGCCGAGGCCGCAAGCAAAAACGCCAATGAGAGCAGCCAGCAGCTGGCTGAAGTGCAGGGTAGGCCTTTTAGCTACGCGGTTTCTGCGTTTTATTTTTACGCCCGCTCCTGCTTTCTTTGGCACTAACCTTTCCTTCTCTGCAGCTAACCTGAAGGCCCTAGTCGACGAGCACGAGAAGTGCCGTGCTTTTGTGGCAGACTCCGAGGCCACCATAAAGAGACTTGAAGGTGAGCTTGTTGTTTACTCGGTTCTGTCTCGAATTTGTTTCTTCTCTGCATATCTGCTGACCTTATCTTATCTTTTCGCAGAAGATTATAAGTCATTTGCTGAGGCGCACCAAGATTGCGTCCAGCCAGCAGCGGTGGAAAAGCAGCTGTCCGATCAGGCCATTACTCTGATTAAGGACCACACCAGCGAGATGGAGAAACTGCAGGTCCAGCTTCAGAACGCGCTCCAAGACGCCGTGAAGATTGGCGCCGAGAGGGACGCGGCCATCGCCGAGAAAGCCAAGGCCGAGACCACTTTCAAGGCCAAGGAGAGGGCCCTCGAGGCTGAGTGCGAGACTCTGAAGAAAACCAATGCTGATCTTTTCGCCCAGATGGATACCCTGCGCCAGGTCCAATCAAAGCAGATTAACAACGAGGAATCCTGGAGAACCAAGCTGCAGCAACTGCGCCGCCAACTAGTCGGTAAGTTCTTTTCTTCCCTGCATCTTTTCTTCTCGGTCCTATTCCTTCTCGGCTTCCTCTTTCCTTTCTCGGTTTTTGATCTTGCCACTTGCTATTTCAGATATTTGGCCTCGTCTTGAGTCTACCTCTGCGCCCACGATAGCCAAGGCCCGAGCAGTTCGCCTCTCGCTGGGTGAGCCGATTGACACCAGGGCTGATATCGAGGACAGCTTGGTGGTCCTCAAGGGTTACTTCGAACAGCTGGCCGGCTGCGGGACTGATTTGATGCATGCAGGCTTTGAGCTCCACCGGCTGTTCTGGCCCCATGATCCTGAGCCAAAAAGCATGCGGGCGCTCGCCCTCAAGCTGGAAGGCGTGAAGGCCGAGTTGAAGAAGTGGCGAGCCTCCGGAGCCCGTGCTGGTGCGGATGTGATGCTTCTCTGCATTGCGTCCTGGTATGAGAACCTGGACATGCAGCTCATCCGCGGGAAGCGCAATAACTCCAAGTGGGAGACTGATGCCGACAGCGTGGCCTTGCGCAAGCAGATTGCATATGATGTCGCAGAGTGCGCCGAGACGGAGGTCTACATCGATGGCGTCCCCGAACCCGACACCGAGTACGAGGACGACGAAGATGACGATGAGGAGGAACTTGGGGAGTACTTCGAATCTCCCAAGGGCAAAGCCGGGAAGGGCAAGGCCACCGTCGTCGCGAGTAGCGATGAAGACGAAGGGGCGCACATCGACAGCGAGCCACTCGACTTTGGCACCTCCTCAGGTGCTGCTCTCGACGACACGGTGCCTCCTCCTGGCCACGCTTCAGGCTCCTCCTCGGCTCCAGGACCCGTCTCGGTAGCCACGGCCACTTCCGAGCAGACGGCCACCCAGGAGGATGCCGAGATGGAGGAATCCATCGTCGTGCAGACGGGAGCGGATGCCACTCAAGCCGGCACCGAAGAAGCAGCTACCGCCACTGCTACTGAAGAAACTGCTGCCAAGGCCGCCGCCGAGGAAGCAGCCGCCAAGGCCAGCGCCGAGAACATCTCCTCTGCAACTTGAAGCAACCTGCAATCTTTTCTTTCACTTGAACATTTTATCAGATCCCCGGGATGCCGGGAGCAGATGTAACAGACTACCTTTATCTTGCTTGCTACTCAGTTTTTATGCCCACTCGGTTTACGTTGACATTAATCAATTTGCACGACAATGGCTTAATGCCGAGTTGTGTTTCCATGCGAGTCCCCGAGTAGCTTTTCTTATTCACCCAGTCTTTTCATCTCTGCTCTACCTGCGACTTGTCGCTTGTTTGGTATTCGAGTCACAAGAATCAAAGAACAAGACTGCAAATACTTAGCCGCTAGAAAACAATCATGATAACGCAGCCCACCACCTAGCCGAGAAAACGAAAACAAGGAAAAAAAAAAGCAATCGACAATCTACTCGGTTCCTGCACTTTTTTCTTCCTTAGCGATTTTCGTGTGCTCATTGACCTTTTGCTTGTTCTCTTGCTTGCCATGAAGCCGGGTTTCGGACAGCAGCAAAGTCGAAGAGTTGGCATATAGGTTTAAACACAGTACTCAATGCACCTTTGAGTTCTGAAGTGAAGCAACCGAATAGACAAAGGAACAAGCCGAGTAAAAAAACACTTAGAGCAATTTCGGACGAGGGCAGTCCCCGGGAACAATTTTAGATTGCAGAGTAGAATTTCAACTCGGATGAAAGGGTACATACACATCTTTGCTTACGAATGAAAACGACGAAGTAGAGCTACATTCCAGGGACGCTTGGTTTCCTCTCCAGCTTTATCTGCCCTGTTCGCCTGCGATGGGCGCACATCTACAAGATAGTACGCGTCATTGTGCAGCGCTTTGCTGACAATGAAAGGCCCTTCCCATGGAGGATACAACTTGTGCATCCCGGCTGTGCGCTGCACAAGCCTAAGGACCATGTCTCCTTCTCGGAAAACCCTTGGGTTCACCTTTCGGCTATGATAACGCCGCAGGTTTTGCTGGTAGATAGCCGAACGTGACAGAGTCAGCTCTCTTGCTTCTTCAAGCAGGTCAACGTCGTCTTCTCGAGCTTCTCTCGCCTCCACCTCAGTGTAGAGGGCTACTCGGGGGGAGTCATGCTCTAAGTCTATTGGCAACACGGCCTCAGCCCCGTATACCAAGAAGAATGGCGTGTAGCCGGTTGACCGGTTAGGGGTAGTCCTTAGACTCCACAACACCGCTGGCAACTCTTCTAGCCAACACCCGGGTGTTTTCAGCAATGGCTCAATCAGCCTTGGCTTGATGCCTGCCAGTACCATCCCATTTGCTCTCTCAACTTGCCCATTGGAGGCAGGGTGCGCGATTGACGCAACGTCTAGTCGGATATGCTTATTTCTGCAGAATCGCACCATTGCCCCCTCTGCAAAGTTGGTGCCATTGTCGGTGATGATACTGTGCGGGTAGCCATATCTCATGATCACATCTTTCACAAACTTCACAGCTGTGACTCCATCGCACTTCCGAATAGGCTTCACCTCGATCCACTTGGTGAACTTGTCCACCATGACCAAGATATGTGTCATATTGCCCTTAGCCGGCTTGAAAGGGCCAACCATATCCAGGCACCAAACAGCAAAAGGCCATGTGATAGGAATTGTTTTCAACTCGGATGCTGGCATGTGAATCTTACTTGCGAACATCTGGCAGCCGGCGCACTTCCTCACAATGTCCTCAGCTTGCTGCAATGCAGTGAGCCAGTAGAAGCCATGCCGAAAAGCTTTCTTGACTAAAGCCCGAGAAGAGGCATGATGCCCACATTCTCCTTGATGTATCTCCACCAGGATTTCTTCTCCTTCCTCTGGGCTCACACAGCGTTGCAGCACACCAGTGGCACTTCTCTTGTGCAGCACATCTCGGACTAAGGCGTAGCCCTTGGATCTTCTCTGAATCTGCCTCGCGGTCACCTCATCTTCAGGTAACGTACCGTCCCTTAGAAAGGATAATATGGGCATTGCCCAATTCGGTGTCTCCCGCACGGGAAACACTGGTTCGTCCATTTCCATTGGGACAGGCTCTTGTGGTTGCACAGGAGGAGTAGGAGCGCTTCTCTGCAGCCCAGATCGATTGGCGAGAACTTCTTCAATGAATGCAACCGCTTCTGGGTTGAGGGCGGCAGTCCCCGAGTAAGGAATGGCAGTCCCCGGGTAAGGAATGGCAGTCCCCGGGTAGGGAGTGGCAGTCCCCGGGTACGGAGTGGCAGTCCCCGAGTAGGGAACGGCAGTCCCCGGGTAGGGAACGGCAGTCCCCGAGTATAGGACGGCAGTCCCCGGGTTCCCTGCAGCACTCTCCCAGTCAATCTCCATTGGGTCTGATTCTTCACTTGGCAGAGAGGGAACAAAGATAGATTCCGAGTTGGGGGAAGGCTTGATGGATGGCTTCCTCAAATGCTCCAAGGCAATCCCTGCCGGGATGGACTGCCGAGAAGATCCCAACTTGGACAGCTCATCTGCTGCTTCGTTTTCTGCTCGGTGAATGTGCTGGAACTCACAGCCTTCGAAAAACCCAGTCATTGACTGCACCAGGAAGCGATACGACGCCATGTTGGCATCCAAGGCATCCCAGGTACCTGAGACTTGCTGCACCACCAGATCTGAGTCGCCATAGCAGATAATGCGCTGCACACCAACCTCCTTTGCTACTCGCAAACCATGCACAACTGCCTCGTACTCGGCGACATTGTTGGATGCCTTGAAATGAATCTGCAACACATACTTGAGCTGATCCCGCTTGGGCGATGTAAGCACAACGCCAGCACCAAGGCCTTCTTTCACCTTTGAGCCATCAAAGTGCATCTTCCAGTAGTTTGAGACTGGAGCAGGAGGTTCATATTGCATCTCGGCCCAGTCGACAAGAAATTCTGCCAGCACCTGAGACTTGATTGCTTCTCTTCTCGTATACGCGGGAGCGTACGCGGCTAGCTCAATCGCCCACTTGGCTACTCTGCCACTCGCCTCCTTGTTACCCATGATGTCCGAGATGGGAGCTGAGCTCACAACAGTGATAGGATGCTCCTGGAAGTAATGTTTCAGCTTCCTGGCGCCCAGGTACACACCATATGTCATCTTCTGGTAATGCGGATAGTTTTGCTTGGAACTGGACAACACTTCACTGAGATAGTAGACTGGGCGCTGCACACTCTTGCCTTCTTCTTCTCGCTCCACCACTATCACCACGCTGACTACTCGGTTAGTCGCGGCAATGTATAGCAGCATAGGCTCCTTGGGTAGCGGACTAGCCAAGACGGGAGCGCTAGCCAACATTGCTTTCAGCTCATTGAATGCCACATCCGCTTGCGGAGTCCAGACAAACTTGTCGCTTTTCTTCATCAGCTGGTACAGAGGCAGAGCCTTCTCGCCCATTCGGCCCAGGAAACGGCTCAGAGATGCCAAACAACCCGTGAACTTCTGCACATCTTTCAATGATCTCGGCAAAGACATGCTTTCAATAGCTTTTATCTTAGACGGATTGGCTTCAATGCCCCGACTAGAAACCAGGAAACCGAGTAGCTTTCCAGCTGGTACACCGAAGGTACACTTACTCGGATTCAGTTTCATTTTGTACCTGCGTAGGTTAGCAAAGGTTTCCTCCAAGTCGGCAAGCAGAGTATGTGTTTTATTCGTTTTGATGACAATGTCATCTACGTACACCTGCACATTCTTGCCGAGTTGGTCATGCAAGCATTTCTGCATGCATCTCTGATAGGTTGCACCCGCATTCCTCAGGCCAAAACACATGACACGATAGCAATAAGCCCCGTACGGGGTAATGAAAGCAGTCTTTATTTGATCAGCAGGGTTGAGTGCAATCTGGTGGAAACCAGAGTAGGCATCTATGAAAGACAACAGTTCACAGCCGGCAGTGGAATCGATCACCTGATCGATGCGAGGTAGCGGGAAAGGATCCTTGGGGCACGCCTTGTTCAAGTCGGTGTAGTCGACACACATGCGCCATGCGGTGGCAGCCTTGGGATCTTCCTTTTTCTTCTCGACCATGACCGGGTTGGCCAACCAGTCCGGGTGCAGCACCTCCATGATGAAGTTACTGATCAGCAGCTTGGTGATTTGATCACCGATGGCCTTCCTTCTCTCATCCCCGAAACGGCGTAAGGCCTGCTTCACGGGCTTGGCGTCAGGACGCACATGCAAAGAGTGCTCAACCAACTCCCTCGGGACCCCTGGTAGATCTTCATTGGTCCAGGCGAACACGTCCCGATTCTCACGGAGGAAGTGGATGAGCGCGCTTTCCTATTTCTCCGCCAACCCGGCACCAATGATGGCCACGCGCTCCGGGAACTCGGGGTCAACCTGGACAGTCTTGGTCTCCTTGGCAGCTTGGAAAGCAGTACCATGCTGAGTACTCGGCACACCTTGTGCGCCAGCTTGTGCGGACTGAGCCATGGCCACCACCTCGTACATCTTCTTCTTCTCGGCAGCAATCACCATCGATTCCGCCAGCTGAGAGCTAGCAGAGGCACACTCCATGGACTTCTTGTAATCTCCCGAGATGGTGATGATGCCATTGGGCCCGGGGATCTTCATCTTCAGGTAAGCCACATGAGTGGAGGCCATGAACTTGCTCAGAGCAGGCCTGCCGAGTAGAGCATGGTAGGGGCTCTGATGATCCACCACTTCAAACTGCAGGCGCTCAGTGCGGCAGTTCTCCCGAGTACCGAATAGCACATCAATCCACACTCGGCCAATCGGGTTGCAGGAGATCCCGGGCACGATGCCATGGAAAGTGGTCTTGCTAGGCAGCATCATGTTCTCGGCCAGGCCAAGCTTCTCGAGTGTGTCCTTGTACACAATGTTGATGCTGCTGCCGTTGTCGATCAGCACTTTGCTGAACCTCACATTCTTCTCGGGGCCCAGGAAGGTAGGATCCAGCACCAAAGCATAAGTACCCGGATTGGGCATTACCTTGGGGTGATCTGCCCGAGTCCACCTGATCTCCTGGTCGCACCAGTACATGTAGTGAGGGACAGCCGGAATCACTGCATTGACCTCCATGGCCCGCCTGTGCTGTGACTGCTTGTCGGCTGCCTCAGAAGTGAAGATCATATAGCTCTCATGGTGCTCTTGGTATTGGTTAGGGCCATTGCCCCCGTTGTTGCCATTGTTGCCATTGTTGTTGCCCTGATAGTTGTTGTTGCCTCTGTTGTTGTTGTTGCGGTTGTAGTTGTTGTTGTTGTTGTTGCGGTACCTCTCGTTGTTGAAGTTCTGGTTGGCTCCTAAAGCCACCTGGTTGACATTCTCCCTTCTCGGGTACACTGGCGGCCGAGCTGCGGGAGCGCGAGTAGGCTGAACAGTGGCATTCGCGGCTGGCAGAGGAGGTGGAGGAGGCAAGCCATCACTCTTGATCACATCCCACCATTCGCATTGCCGAGTAGTGTGGTTCGCAGGCCTTGAGGGGTGATGAGTGTGAAAGCTGCATGGGCCATCCTTCATGTCATCGAAGACAAACTTCTTCGGCTGCTCGGAGTTCCCGCTACTCGGCTGCGCAGTGCGGAACGGTTTCTTGTTGCCTTGGCCCTGGTTCTGGTTCTGCCCGTAGGCTCCAGCAGGTTTTTGCCTTTGGCCACCACCGCCTCCGACATTCACTGCATTCACCTCTTCGGGATCGTACCGAGTATCTACTCGGCGCTTGTTGCGGAACTCGTTGCGCTTGCTGCTGTTGAAGTTTCTTCTCGGCTCAGAGGAATCCATCAGTGGCTGAGTAGGATCACCGAGTGCGTACTGATCCGCAATCTTGATGGTCTCGGCCAGGGTGTTGGGCATCTCCCTCTGCAATCTCTGCCACAGCATGCTGCCATGTCGGCAACCCTGCGCAAACCAAGTGATGGCCTGCGCTTCATTCACACCCTCACAGGTGTTCCTCAAGGTGCTCCACCGAGTAAGGTACTCGCGGTCCGTCTCATCTTCCCGCTGCCGGCAAGCCGACAACTGCTGTGGCCTATTCGGCCTCTTGTAGGTGCTGGTGAAGTTGCTGATGAAGGCATCCGAGAAGTCCAGCCAGCAGTTAATGCTGTTCTTGGGCAAGTTGTTGAGCCAAGTGCGAGCTGGACCCTCTAGCATCTGCGGCACATAGCGCACCGCCCATCTCCTGTTGCCGTTCGCGATATGGACCGCGGTGACGTAGTCGTTGAGCCAATCTTCAGGCTTGGTGCTACCATTGTAGCTCTTGGTGCCTCTCGCGAGCTGAAAGCCCTTCACGGAAGGCTCATTCATGATGCGCGGGCCAAAGCACTCGGGGCCAGGAGGACCCGTGTTCTCAAGCCGCGCCGACAAGGTGATACGGTCCAGCTGGTGCCTTGCATCTCCAGGCGCCAACACGCGCTCACCCACGCGGTCATGGATGTCATAACCAGCCATCTCCATAGCCGAGTAGCCATCATCGTACCTATCCACCTGCATAGCAGCAGGCTGCTCCACCGGGTTGGCGACTGGTGCCACTGGGCGCGGCTGCTGCCTCTGCCGAGTAGGCGGAGCTGCGGGTTGCCGAGAAGTACCCGGACGTGCGGCTTCTCGGACACGGCTTTGAGCTTGGTGGGCTTGAGAGCCTGCTCTTGCAGCGTTGTGTTCCTGCCCGGGCTGCTGCGGCACAGCAACCTGTTTCGCGGCAGCAGCCGGGTCATACACCTGCATTTGCCTGTCTCTACCCGTACGCCCGCTGCGGCTCTTCTCGCGGCTAGGATGCGGAGATGAGGCTTGATCGTGAGACCTAGCCGCGTGCGAGTGAACCACTTGCGAAGCTCC
Source organism: Alopecurus myosuroides (assembly GCA_028641055.1). Taxonomy (NCBI): domain Eukaryota; kingdom Viridiplantae; phylum Streptophyta; class Magnoliopsida; order Poales; family Poaceae; genus Alopecurus; species Alopecurus myosuroides. The sequence goes on along the minus strand of CM054060.1, from coordinate 228,247,399 downwards.
AGCTCCCGGGTTGGCCTTCCGGAACTCCTCGTTCTGCCTGGCAGCTTCCAGCACCAGCTCGCCTAGCCTCTCCTGCTGCCTGCGACGCGCCTCTCCCTCTAGGCGCGGCAACTCGGCAGCCACCGCCTCCGCAGCTCGCAGCGTCTTGGCGGGTGTGCTGTACCTTGGCCTTGTGAAGGTGTTCGCGGTAGCCGACTGCGCGGGCTCCTCCGCCACAGTCGCCATCTCGGCGCCTAGGTTGCGCCGCGTAGCGCCTACCCTGCTGGGCCTCCTGGCCACCGGCGTGAAGCCGTGAGCCTTGTTGTACTCGAGCTGGTCCAGGCTCAGCTCCAACCTGATCTTCTCCAACTCCGCCTGCTCGGCGAGCAGCTCCTGGCGTTGCCGCTCGAGCTGCTCCCTCTCGGCTAGGAGCTCGAGGTCGGTGGGAGTGGGCATCCCGGTTCGCGCAGCTGACGCGGGGATGACCGTAGACGTGGAAGGCGGCAGGTTGCACTCCTTCTCGTAGGGCCGGCGTGTCCTGCCACCCGCGGGCGGGTCGTCGACCTCCTCGACGACGGCCGCAGCGCCAGTGGCAGCTGCGCCAGCGTTTGCCGCCAAGCCAGTCACCATCACCTCAGCGCAGCATGCAGAGCTGCGCACGGGCCTTCCACGAGCAGCAACAACCGCGGGAGGATCCTCCGCGTCGTGCACCAGCTCGGGGTAGGTGTCGTTGGTGACGGTGGCGACGTAGACGAGGTGAGAGCCGAAGGAGATCACCGAGCCGCCTTCCGGCATGGCCTTGCCGCCGAAACAGCCAGCGTTGTCGGTGACGAAGTCGAAGGAGCCGAATCTGTGGACAAGGCCACAAACTACGCGCTCCACTGATGAAGATCCCGTCCGAACAGAAACTCCAGCCAGCGCCGCTGGTAGCCCCACGGTGGGCGCCAACTGTCGTGGTGGTGTCACGGCAGATGCCATGGGATGGCTAAAGATGTGGGGACGAAGGACGCTGGAGGTGTCCGGGGAGGGATCACGCGACGAGTAGCAGCGTGAGGTAAGATCTACACAACACAAACAACACGATGTACCCAGGTTCAGGGCCCTCGTGAGGAGGTAAAACCCCTACTCCTGCCTTTCTGTATGTATTACGGTGTCTCTCCGAGTAGGTACAATACAAATATTAATGCTACCGAGTAGCCCCTTGCCCCTCTCCGAGTAGAGCTAGCTTAAGGACTTAGGGTTTCTAGGGTTTCTAGTGAGCCACTATGTGAGCATGTGAGAGCATCTGTGAGCATATGAGCCTGCCTCGCGCAGGAGGCGGCGGGGCACCTTATATACATGGTGCCCAGCCGGATACGTCCAAATCCTAGACAAGTGTCGACATAGTGTCCACACTGTCCTTTCTCCGAGTACCCGCTGACAGCTTTGGTCGTTGGTCTTGGCTGCTTCTGTAAAGTCGTTGGGCAAAACTAGGGGACAGACTGGTATCACTGTACCTAGTCACAGAGTAGGCCCCCCTTATCCTGCCACCGACTGCTTCCATGCTGTCACTGTCAGGCAGGCCGTCCCCACGTGAACAGTAGTTCGAATGCTGCCAAGTACGGGCCCAGGATACGCGGGATCCTGTGTCAGAACGGCTCCTTTGACTTCCTGCCCGAGTAGTTTCCCGCCAAATGTTCCCGCCAATTGTACTCGGGCCAAACCTTCTACTCGACATGGTAGAAACTGACTGATATCTCCTTCTGGCCATCTTGAGGTGAGACCGGGTAGCAGTCGACCGGGTAGCGAGTACCCGGTAGTCGGCTACTCGGCCAAACCTCTCTTCCGTACGCGGCCTTTACCACCTGTCTTTACCCTACTCGGGGGTAACCCCCCGACACGCGGGGCCAACTGCTGGGGGCCAGTCTTCGGCACGTGTCCATGACCCACGACCTTCCCAAGACAACGGCTCCCTATGACGTGGGGGCCCCGCCCATAAAGGCCGCAAATTTACTGACGCTCCACTCTCCCTCTTCTCCTTTCGCCGCCTGGTAAGTGGTAACTGCTTACTCTTCGTATCCCCCATTATCCTCCGAGATCTTCTTCCTGAGATGGCCGAAAATAAAGCTGCTACCGCGGCGAAAGGAAAACAGGTTGCTGCGGGGAAGCCTTCGCCGTCGTGGCTGCGCTCGATCTTGGAACCGCCCCGCATCCATGCGGGAGCTTCGTTGTAGAGGGTGCGCCCAATGGTGGCGTCCTCCACCAATGAGCATGGAGCCACCTTGCTCTTCGCCGGGTTAGCTTGACTCAACTCCCTCCCAGCGACTGCCTACGCCTTCTTCTTCCACACCCTTTTCGCCGGCCCGATTCCCCCTTTCTCCACCTTCTTTTTGGCCATCTTGGAATGGTACCAGATTCACTCCCTTCATCTTCACCCAACTCCGTTCTGACCCTGGCCATCTTCGCGTTCTGGTGCGAAGCTTTCCTCGGCGTCAGTCCCTCATTGGCCTTCTTCCACTCCTTCTCCAGCCCACGCGTGACAGGCAAAGGTCGTTGCGCCGGATGAGCCTCCTTCCGCATTGGTCTAGGTAGGGGGGATATGTCCCCCGTACTGGACCACAAGAAGAAATTGGACGACATCGTCAGCCGTTGGGTGTTCATGGATGCTGGCGAATCCGCGGTCCTTCTTGAGGTGCCCACTGGTAGGCCCAGGAAACACGCCGGCTGGACCTAGGAAGTCCTTGATGGCCCGGACATGGCTCCCCTAGTGCAGAGGATGGATGAGGAGCACGAGAGCGGGCTTGATGCGCCCATGCTTGTCCGCGAATTCATCCGCCAGAGGCTGGCGCCTCTCCAAGAACACATGCGCCCCATGTGCTACTGCGGTGACACGGAGGACATCATGCGGTTCAGCAGTTCCCTTCTTGAGGACAGGGAGCTTTAGGCGATGATGCATACCCTTCTTGGCAGGGACAACGCGCCGCCTCTTCCTCCCTCCGTAGTCCCCCTTTACAGTCTTTCAGAAGCGGGACGCGACGCGGTGGTCAGGGCCATTCCCCGCTTTGATAGGTGGGGACTCTTGGCCGAGGGCGATACGTCCCGCCGACAGAACCCCTTTCTTCCTTGCCTCTCCGCGAAGAGCGACGCGGAGCCTGCTCCCGGGCGTGTGTCGAAGAAGTGCCCTCTTGAGGAGGTCACATCTGCCCCCGCGCGGGAGGCAAGCAGCAAGTCGGCGGCGGACTCGAGCACTCCCTCTACGCCTCCCGCGCACTCTGCGACTCCTGACGTGGCAGCAAGCATGGAAGGGCCGCACCCCGCGAAGGTCGATGGAGGCGCGGGGGTCTCTTTGACGGCCAAGGCAGCCGCTACACGTCCCCGTGGTGGGAAACGCTTTCCACGAGCTTGGGGGTACCAGGGAGAGTAAGTCCTAAGCCGTGTTGGTCTTATTTTCTTCTAGTGGTTCCGGAGCTGACTCCGTTCTTGTTGTAGCTCCCCTAAGAGGGTGAGGGTGCCAGAGACACCCAACCCCCAATCCCCAGGAGGGGCAGTCCAACCTATCGCTCCCGAAGAGAGGTCGGTTCCCCCGCGATCCCTGGCGACTGAGGAGCTCACGCACACTGTTGTTTCCTCGCCGGGTGGCGAGGCGGCGGCTGGAGTGCCACCCGGCAAGCCTTCTGCTGGTGATGCCCCGTGGCCTGAGCTGGACGTCCTGATCAAGGACGACCCCGTGGCTCGTCTGGCGTCTCCCCCAATCGCTGTTCCCAGCGCCACCGGCTCGGGGACGACTTCAGAGCCCCCGTGTGGTAGAGTCGGTGCAACCTCCGTCATAGTCAAGAAAAGAGAAGCTGCCCCACCGATCGGGAAGAGGGCGCATCGCTTTCTTTCTCCCTGGCGCGGGGGGTGCTGAGTTCTTCCTCCGTCCCCTTTAGTGGCGCGTCGCAACAAGAGTTCAATGACGCGGTGGAGAGGTGGCTTCGGGACACCCCTCCCGAGGGGACGGATGGCTCCTTCCTACCCGACGACTTCTTTCGCGGCCTGATGGCGGAGGATTGTTGGTCCGCCTGCATACACTCTGGCGCTCGCGGCGAGCTCTACTCAGAGGGCTCCCTGCTCGATATCGCCAAGGAAGTTGTAGAGGCGCTACGAGTCAGGGTGAAGGCACACTCCCATCTCCTCAGCAGGAGAGCCAACGTCTGGAGACCCTGGGCGACTGGTTCCGCCAGGTGATGTTCACCTGCCACGAGAGGAAAAATGCAGCGAAGGCGGTGCGTCGTCATATGTTCAGCAAGGCCACACGCAAGTGTGAGGCCTCCACTCGCGAGTCAGAGGCACTCCGTGAAGAGGCCAAGCGCATGCTGGACGTCGCCCGGGATCTGCAGGCTCGGCTCCGTATGGAGCAGGAGGAGCATCGCTCGGTGGTGGATGCGTGGAACCTTGGCTGAACGGAGTGAGAGAAAGCCCTCATCCCGCATGAAGAAACTCTAGGGTGCCGCGAGGCGGCTGTCTCCTCCCACAAATCCGCTGCTTCCCTCAAGGAGGACAAGGTCCATGGCCTCGAGGAAGACGTCAAGAGACACAAGGCGGAGGTCACTCGCCTCGTGGGTGAGGTGAGCGAGGAGCGCGAGCGCCTCGAGAAGCTGGAGAGCAACCTGAAAAGAGAGCAGGAGAGGCAACGGCAGCAGGTAGAGAAGGAGGTCCAGGCAAGGTGTGAAGCATACCGCAAGGAGCTTGAGGCGGACCTAGCTGGGAAACAACCGCCTGTCGAGGTCATGGTCGTGCGAGCGCTACCCTTGGAGGTTGATACACTCTCAGCTGAGCTGGGCCGGCTTCGCGCGCAGCTTGCTGAGGAAAGCAGCGCTAGGGAGCGCGCTGCTGCTGCGTCTGCGGGGTTCCACTCGGACTTGTTCGCCCTGCGAGAGTGACTAGCCTCTCTTGCGGAGGGAATGCCTGAGCGGGTGGAGCTGGCCGCGCCGGCGCTAGAGCTTCAACGCCAACTTGAGAGGGCATTCTAGCGTGCCGTCCTGTTGGCCCAGGTGGTCGGTGAACGACTGGCCCTCGAGCTGCCTCCTCTGCCTGCCAGGTACGACTCCGTGCGTGCTCTTCATTTCTTCGCCGGCCTGCTGGACTCGCTGCAGGAGGACGCCTAGAGCGTGGACGCGATCCTTGACGCGGAATGCCGTCAGCTCCTGTCGAAGGGGGCGACACACTTGTTCTCCCTACTTTTGATAGTTCAGCCGGACTTCAAGCTGAGCACCCTAGCGGGGGAGGTTCCCCCCGACCGTGTTGCCTCTCTCTGCCCTTGTGAAGGACGTCGTCCCTCCTTTCATGAAGGCCTTCATGCTAGATCTTCATGCTGATGAAATCCCAGCTTCCGACGCTAGAACCGAGGGTCCTTCCGTCTAGTTTTCCTTCGTATTTGTGGCGTTTGCCTGTGAACTATTTTAGATGTCTTGTAAGGATAAAATCTGCACTTTGTTGTCTACCGTACTCCTATCTTTTGTTCTGCTTTCGATAGTACTTAAATTTTCTGTGGTGACGTCCTTCGAGATGTTTTGTTTGTGTCCTTCGTGGTGATCCTCCAGCCGCTCCTTGCGGAGGACCCTCTTGAGCTTTGTGTGGGGGTTTGTGTGTTGCTTGCTTGTTCCTTAGAGCGAGGTTGCCACCATTACCTGCAGTTTGTGCCTCTCGAGAGGTGCGCGCTTGGTTGTTCCTTTGTGATCATCTCGCGAGGAGAAAAGCGGAGGGACTTAGCGAAGTGTTTGTGTGCGGTAGCGACCTGCTCACATACACTATTCCAGCCCTGCTCGCGGGATGCTTTCGAGAGGAAAAAGACCTTTGCGTGCCTCTCAGGAGAGAGGAAGGATGCATGCATGGATGAATGCACGTGATGTTTTGTTGGATGCAAGATGCAGACATGCCGACATGCAAGGAGATGTTGCTTTGTGAAAGCAACAAGACTTTACTGCTAAGATGAGGCATTGTTCTCTTACAAAACGCTTTGGAATGTCGTGACCTAGTGGTTCGCCAAGAGGCACTTGATGTCACCGTGCGGACACGAGACTCCCATCATCATGGGGCTGATACTCGCGCGAGTTCAGGTGCATAGCTCGACTCGGGATGGCAATATTATCCACGGATCCGGATATGCATGGATACCCAACCCGTTGGGTAAGGGTTTGGAGGGCATATTCTACCCATGGATTTTCGCGGGTGGATATCCACGAACTTACGGGTTGGAAATGGATCCAAATCTAGCTCCATGGATACCCGTTGAATATTCATCTAAAAATAATGCCCCACATGTATATGACACATGTAATTTAATATGGATTAAATCCTAAGCATAATTAATTAAAAAACCAACATACATGGCCCATTGGCCTAATTCTATACTTACTAAGGACTAACCCATTATTATGGATGGTGTTTTGCGTTATGCGACCTTTTATTTTGATCGTAGATGTTTCCATGTCAGCATTGTTATGGACGGTATTTTGATGCTTTATGGATCTGGATATCCACGGATAGATGGATATCCGATGGGTATGGGCATGGGTAGCACCTGTGACCCATGGATATTTTCATGGGTGGGAAAAGAAGAAGCTCATGGATATAGGCATGGATTTGGATCAGATCAACCCGCCCAAACCCGCCCTATTGCCATCCCTAAGCTCGAGGATGCAGTGGCCTTGTGGAGCCCTCGAGTAACAAAAGATTGCCCCGCCGGAGCGAGGCTCCCACTTGTGTGGGTAGAAGCTCTCGCGGCCTTGTGGTCCGCCTGGAGAGAGCTCCATGAGACCCTCACAGAGAGAGGTACTGACGTTGTTTTTACCGGGGCGTCACGGGGTCCCCTCGAGGGTGCATCTCCATGGCCTTGTGGGGGCCATGGAACGAGCATGTGGTGAGCTCTCCTCCCTAGGAGAGATCCGCGCTCGCATGGAGAGCGGTGTCAGCCCCCAAGCCTCCAACTCTCTGGGGGGGGGGTCTTCTGGGTGTCTGCTCCTTCGCGCGAAGCGAGCATCCTCTTCTTGGGAGCCTCATCGAGGTGTCCCACTCCCACATCGTCTTGATCAGCCAGGTGGGAGATGGACACATCCTTATAGGCTCGCTCGAATGAGCGTGTCGCCTCCTCCACCTCTACGTGGATGGTGATGGTGCGAGCAGGCCCGGGTAGCTTATCGAGGTTGTGAGCGTGGTGTGTTACTGATACGTCTCCAATGTATCTATAATTTCTGATGCTCCATGATGATATTATGCCAATTGCTACATGTTTTCTCCCTTCTTTATGTCATTTTTATCGATTTTCCGGACTAACCTATTGACAAGATGCCACAGAGCCAGTTTCCTATTTTCTGTTGTTTTTTGTTTCAGAAAAGTTGTTCTGGAAATATTCTCGGAATTGGAAAATTCGAAGCCCGGAAGTCTTATAAATCCCGGAGGGTCCATGAAGTCCCAAAGAGCCCCGGAGGGGGGCCACAGGGTGGCCACACCATGGGGTGGTGCGGGTCCCCCTGGCTACCCGTCGGACACCCCCCGGCATCGCCCTTTCGCCTATATATACTCCCCGATGCATAAACCCTAGAAGAATCGACCTTTTCCACAAAATACATATGTAGCTCCGCCGCCGCCGCCGACAAGTTTCGGGGGTTCTGGCACCCTACCGGGACGGGGAAGTGCCCCCGGAAGCCATCTCCATCGACTCCACCGCCATCTCCATCGCCGTTGCTGTCTCCTATGATGAGGAGGGAGTAGTTATCCTCCGAGGCTGAGGGCTCTACCGGTAGCTATGTGGTTCATCTCTCTCCCATGGTGTGATCTATATGTGATCGTGAGCTTTGTAATCTAGTTGAATAAGTAGATGTTACTCTTCATCTTGTGTTACTCAAGTGTTTTATTAATATAACTTTGGAGTCACCTTGTCCCGCGGTGTGAAGGTGACAGTGTGCACATCGTGTGTGTCTCCTCTATGAATTGTGGTGTTTGTCTAGTACCTTCTAGGGCGCTCATAGGGACAGCATGGGGTTAACTAGACATGGGAATGCTTACTTTACGGAATGCTTTTTGCATCCCTACGCAATAATTAGTGTTCATTATCCAACCGGAGAGGGTTAAGAGTAGCATAGTGAAGAGAAGATATCTAGTTATTCAATTATGTGATCATTGTTGCGAGTGTCCACTAGTGAAAGAAGGATCCCTAGGCCTTGTTTCCAAGCATTGAAACACCGTTTTCCGCCTGTTCTGCTACATTTTTTCTTGCTGCCATATTTATTTCAGATTGCTACTATTACTTATAACCATCCATATTACTCGCATTTCACTATCTCTTCGCTGAACTAGTGCACCTATATACCTGACAAGTATACTAGGTGTGTTGGGGACACAAGAGACTTCTTGTATCTTAATTGCAGGGTTGCTTGAGAGGGATATCTTTGAACTCTACCTCCCTAAGTTTGATAAACCTTGGGTGATCCACTTAAGGGAAACTTGCTTCTGTTATGCAAGCCTCTGCACTTGCAGGCCCAACACTGTCTACAAGAATAGAAGCGTGCGTAGACAACTTTTAAAAATGTGGGTTTTTCCTACAAGATTATTTTTCATAGGAAGTGGGTTAGACTTAAATCTGTTTTATATTTTCTTCTTGATGCTCTCTTATTGTGCTTCAACTCTTTTTCTTATGTGAGCATCTTTTAAAAATCATTGTGCCTAGCTGAAAGGCATTAAAAGAAAAGCGCTACCGGGAGACAACCCGTTTTATTTCTCCGTTTTCAACTCGTTTTCCTTCGTGCTCTTTCGTTTTCTTTGCACGTGGGTGTTGTCTATTTCCTTATCAACACCGCTATATCTTTTCTTTTGCGTCTTTGTTGAGCCAAGTAAAGTCTCTAGTGGAAAGTTGAGACTATATTTCGGATTTCTGCGCAGGAAACAGATTTCTGCTGTCCACTGTTAAAATCGTATAAAATCACAGAAATTCAAAATGACCTGAGTTTTTTTTGTGCGTAATCCTGGGTTGTATACGCAACTTTTCTTAGTTGACCACTTTTTGATTTGAGCAACAGAAGATTTTCGAAAAAATCATCTTGAACGGTTGTCCTGTTAATCTCTTTCTTTTGATGTTCTTTTGAGAAAAAGAGTTTTAAAATAATTTGTGAAAGTAGCTAATGTGTTTAGGAGTTTTAGGCTTGTGTTGAAACTTAACCATGTGAATTTATTATTTCGATTGCACTAACGTTGCTAATGAAGATTGTGAGAAGTTTGGTGTGAAAGAAGTTTTCAAGGGTCAAGAGAAGAGGATGATATGACGTGATCAAGAAGAGTGAAAAGCCTAAGCTTGGGGATGCCCCGGTGGTACATCCCAACAAATTCCAAGAAGACTCAAGCGTCTAATCTTGGGATGCCCAAGGCATCCCCTTCTTCATCGACAAATTATCAGGTCACTTCTAGTGAAACTATATTTTTATTCGGTCACATCTTATGTGCTTTACTTGGAGCGTCTTTTATTTTTGCTTTCAGTTTGTTTAGTTTTATTTGCTGTAGTTTATGGTTGGATCTTATCATACTTGTGTGGGAGAGAGACACGCTCCGTTTTCATTGCTTAGAACACTCTAGTTTTCATTCTTATTGTTCTGTGAGTGTTCACTTTTTGCTAGTACTGCGTTTAGCCTTTGTTTTCATGCATTTCTTATTTAGAGTTGTTAGTACTCTCTAGTTTTCATTGCTATATGCTTAGAGAGAGATTTTGTTGTCTCATATATGTTCTTGGTTGGGAATAGAAATGCCAATGTGGTAGTTGGTATAGTGGAAAAATTCGCATGGTCTTGTAGATCACTAAACTGCTTCACTTGAATCACTGCTGTTGTTTTGAGATATTAATTTGCTTAATGGATAAACTTGAAGGACTAGTAAGTATAAACTTTTAATGGTTGGTATAAGAAACTTGAAAATGTGCCACAATTAAATTACCAGCTGATAGAAACAATGGTATATGATTGCTACGAGTGATACATTTCTAATCGGCCTTTTGTTACGCGCTACAGTCGGGGTAGCTAACAGTGACTTGTCACTGCCACGGACCCTCTTGGAGTGATTTGCACTTTGCCTTGTAAGATGATTTTCTTGCTGTAATCTTTTAACTTGTGAGTCTATGTTGCGGTTCCTAGCACTTCCACCATCCATATTTTCTAGCCTCTTCGGTACTGTGCATTGCCCTTTCTCACATTGAGTGTTGGTGCATACTTTGCCAATGCATCCAAATCCCGTGGGAGGACTTTGTTCTCCTACACATAAGCCCATATATTCTTCCTCAAAACAGCCACCATACCTACCTATCATGGCATTTCCATAGCAATTCTGAGATATATTGCTGCACAACATCCACCTCCATTATGTTACTTGACGATGATCTTCATGGTTATTTATGCATACTGCTACACTGGCAGGAGCATGCGGTTGGATACATCAGAAATATTCCATTATGAGTTATGAGTACTAAAAGTGTGATGATTCATTGTAATATAGGATGTTGCCCCTACCGGTGAGGATATATAAAAAAATGAAAAGGCCCAAAAAGAAAAAAGGGGCCAAAGAGAGAATAAAGAGAGAGGGGGCGCATCACTATCCTTTATACCACACTTGTGCTTCATGTTTAGCACCAATGCTTCAGTTTGGAGAAATTTTTCATATTATCATTCATTCATAACTATGCGGGGAACTTTACATTATAGAACTTGGCTTGTATATTCCAATGATGAGCCTCCTCAAATGAGCTCTAGGTCTTCGTGAGCAAGCAAGTTGGATGCACCCCCACTAGTTCCATTGGAGATCTTTCATACACTTATAGCTCTATGTGCATCCGTTGTGTGGCAATCCCTACTCCTTGCATAGCTTCAGTTGTAAGACTTTCTCTTGTCTAATGACCACTTTTAGCTTTGTGAGCCTTTCTTCCATTGACCTTCCAAACCCCCCATAATGTTCTCTTTGCCATAACATCCCGGTGTCAGGTACCAACGAGAACACTTGCTTGTTTTTAGTGCGCAAATAGTTTAAGATTCAAGCATTGCATCGCGTGGAAAGCTTGACTTGATCCTAATAGGGGTTGTGAAGATCGTTTGACGTGCATGATATTGTTGTTCTCAAAAGCTTAAATCATCTCTAATAAACTTTGCACGGTTGATAGTCTTTTAGTATTGATTCATTAAAAGTTTTGCTTCTTTCTTATTATTTGTTTATTCATTGCTTGTTGATATCAAATATAGATCACAACTTTAGTTCATTTGATCCTAGTTTACATGATCTACTTTACACATTATGATCAAGATTGTGTGGTAGCATGTCACCTCAGAAATTATTTTGTTTATCATTTACCTACTTGAGGACGAGTAGGAACTAAGCTTGAGGATGCTTGATATGTCTCCAACGTATCTATAATTTCTGATGCTCCATGATGATATTATGCCAATTGCTATATGTTTTCTCCCTTCTTTATGTCATTTTTATCGATTTTCCGGACTAACCTATTGACAAGATGCCATAGAGCCAGTTCCCTGTTTCCTGCTGTTTTTAGTTTTAGAAAAGTTGTTCTAGAAATAGTCTCGGAATCGAAAATTCGAAGCCCGGAAGTCTTAGAAATCCCGGAGGGTCCAGGAAGTCCCAAAGAGCCCCGGAGGGGGCCACAGGGTGGCCACACCATGGGGTGGCGCTGGTCCCCCCTGGCCGCGCCACCAGGTGGTGTGGCCCCCTGGACACCCCCCGGCATCGCCCTTTCGCCTATATATACTCCCCGATGCATAAACCCTAGAAGAATCGACCTTTTCCACAAAATACATCCGTAGCTCCGCCGCCGCTGCCGACAAGTTTCGGGGGACAGATCTCTGTTCTGGCACCCTGCCGAGACGGGTAAGTGCCCCCGGAAGCCATTTCCATTGACTCCACCGCCATCTCCATCTCCGTTGCTGTCTCCTATGATGAGGAGGGAGCAGTTCTCCCCCGAGGCCGAGGGCTATACCAATAGCTATGTGGTTCATCTCTCTGTCCCATGGTGTGATCTATGTGTGATCGTGAGCTTTGTAATCTAGTTGAATAAGTAGATGTTACTCTTCATCTTGTGTTACTTAAGTGTTTTATTAATATGAACTTTGGAGTCACCTTGTCCCGCGGTGTGAAGGTGACAGTGTGCACATCGTGTGTGTCTCCTTTATGAATTGTGGTGTCTGTCCAGTAACTTCTAGGGTGCTCATAGTGACAGCGTGGGGTTAACTAGACATGGGAATACTTACTTTAAGGAATGCTTTTTTGCAGCCCTACGCAATGATTAGTGTTCGCTATCCAACCGGAGAGGGGTAAGAGTAGCATAGTGAAGAGAAGATATCTAGTTATTCAGTTGTGCGATCATTGTTGAGAGTGTCCACTAGTTAAAGTAGGATCCCTAGGCCTTGTTTCCAAGCATTGAAACACCGTTTTCCGCCTGTTCTGCTACATGTTTGCTTTCTGCCATATTTATTTCAGATTGCTATTATTAGTTATAACCATCCATATTACTCGCATTTCACTATCTCTTCGCCGAACTAGTGCACCTATATACCTGACAAGTATACTGGGTGTGTTGGGGACACAAGAGACTTCTTGTATCTTAATTGCGGGGTTGCTTGAGAGGGATATCTTTGACCTCTACCTCCCCGAGTTCGATAAACCTTGGGTGATCCACTTAAGGGAAACTTGCTGTTGTTCTGCAAACCTCTGCACTTGGAGGCCCAACATTGTCTACAAGAATAGAAGCGGTCGTAGACATCAGTTACAACCATGAATTTCATGAGAGCTAAGTACCCGAGGATGGCATTGTAGGGGAGGACGATGTGCACGATGTCGAAGCTGAGAGTCTCGGTGCGGTAGTTTTGTCGAGTGTCGAGCGTGATGGCGAGGCGCACCTGTCCCAGGGGGACCGTGGTGCCGTCGATGACGCCGGTGAACGGACTCATGGGGGCCAGGTGCTCATAGGACACCTGGAGTCTCTCAAATGTGGGCACCGAGATGACGTTGAGGCCTGCACCCCGTCGAGCAGTGTCTTGTTGATGGCGATGTTGTTGATGGTGGGGGTGCAGACCAGGGGTAGGATCCCTAGTGTACTTGTGGACTTGGGGTGGTCGTTGATGTCGAAGGAGACCTTGTGGTCTGACCACTTGAGTAACTTTTTCGCGGCCGTGCCATAGTGGACAACGACAATCTCGCGCGAGATCTTCCGGAAGTGGCGGTTGGAGAGTGGATCTTGTGCTCCGCCAAGAATGCAGGCCATGTAACCTGTTGGTTCTTGGTAGCCCCCGCAGTGTTCGTCGCCCCACCCCTGGTTGCCCTCAGCGTGTGGCTGCGTTCACCTGAGGCGCGGCGGGGTGGCTGCTGCATGGGCGGCTGGTAGCCGCTGTTGTTGTAGTTGTCGTACCCGTTGTAGTGGTACGGGCCGCGCTCCGCCCATCTCCCTCGAGCGTGGTCTCCCCCTCGCCCAGGACTACGCCGGCCGCCGCCTCGAGAGTAGCCCTCCTGGCCACCCCTCATGAGGCGGTCTCCCTGCATCCTCTCCAGCTGGAAGCAGTCCCTTGTGGCGTGTGAGTGCATGTGGTGAACCTCAAAGTAAGGGTGGTTGTCCGCCACGGGTGCAGCATCGCTCCGGCCTTGCTCGCGTTCTGGTTCGGCGGCCAGAACGGACGGAGCTTTCCGTTTGGCGCCCGCATCGTCGCCTCGAGACTTTTTCTTTGTCTTGGGGGCCACCGGCTTGGATTCGTCGGCAGGCACGCTGCGCCTGAAGAGGCGTCCCTCCTCAGCCTTAGCGCACCTGTCGGCCATCTGCACGAGCTCGACGGTGGAGGTGAGGTCGTCCCTGATGCTGAGGTCCTCGAGCATGCGCTCGCTGGTGACCCCTTCCCTGAAGTCAGAGATGACGTTTGCGTCGGCGATGCGGGCGATCTTGTTGTGCGTCTGGCTGAAGCGTTGTAGGTACTGGCGAAGTGTTTCGCCGGGCCGCTGGCGTATGCCACGGAGGTTGTTGTAGGAGAGGGGCGCTCGTAGGAGCCCTTGAAGTTGGAGACGAAGCGGAGGCACAACTCCTCGAACGACCCGATGGAGTCTTCTTGTAGATTCATGAGCTAGACGAGGCCTGGACCCTTGAGGGCCATGGGAAACTAGTTCGCCATGCACTTGTCGTCCCCCCTTTGCAGCTCCTGCGCTGAGGCAGTCGAGCTGGACGAAGTCGAGGGGAGGGGTAGTGCCGCCGTAGCGAGATGGTAGCGTGGGGTTTAACTTCGGCGGCCAGGAGACCCTGCGAAGCTGCTTGGTGAATGCGAGGGCGTCGCCGACGTAGACGGTTGCACGCGTGAGGTCGGCCGAGCAGTTGGCCCAGCCAGCCTTGGCGAGGTCGCGGATGGTGCGGCGCTCACGTGCGTGGCAACACTCGATTTGTACGCGCGCATCCGGCGGTGTGCGCAGGACCTGGCAGCTATTGCTGCTCTTCTCAGGTACCTTAGTGGTGGGTGCCTTGTCAGGGAACTTGGTGCGAGGGTCGCCATGCACCGACGAGGTTACATCGTGAGAAGGGGGCGGCACGTCATGAGCTGCCGCACTCCTACGCTGGCCGACGTCGCCTCCCCGCGGCTCCCGCGGGGGTACATTTGCGATGGTGGTGAGCTCCTGGAGTCGGGCGAGCCATGCAGCGTGTCCTTTAGGTGCGGGCGGATGCGTAAGAAGATCCCGGACCAGCAGCTGGGCTGCTGCGGGGGTAGGCTACTCCTGGCGTCCCTACGTTCCTGACGGCGGTGGGAGCGGATGTTGAAACGTAGGCGCGTCTTGCCGCGGCGTGTGGGAGGAAGCTTCCTCCGAGGCGTCGTGTTCGCCCCCCACGCCAATGGTGTTGCGTTCTGGCGCGTCGTTGTCGTTGTCGTTGTAGGTTGGCTTCACCTGCCCCCGGCGACGAGCGCGCTCGGAGCGGGTGAGGCGCGGGCTGGTCTGGGCGGCAGGTGCCATGGCGGTGAAGAAACGAAGGAGCGCCTTAGCCCCCTACCTGGCGCGCCAAATGTCGGAGAGTGCTAGTCTGTCCCGGACAGGATAGCTCTCAAAGGTTCGAACACTGGGGGCTGAACACACTTCCTTCGCTTCGAGAGGAGGCTTCGAGAGGGAAGCTTGAGCACGACAAAAATGGCGACACAGAGAGTTTACCCAGGTTCAGGCCACCAGTGTGGTGTAAAACCCTACTCCTGCTTGTCTGATGGATTGCACTGTGTTGGTACAGTACAAAGCGAGCTTGTTCTCGGAACAGACTACTGGGGCTCTACGATGAATCGAGCTCCTTTCTTCCAAGGGCCAGTGGTGCCCTTCTTATACTGGCGTTTGGACCTCCTTCCCGCTCACTTGGCGGGAAAGGGTTACCACAAGGTGTCAAAGGGAGGAGCGTCCCGTACCCCCGCGCCTCCTGCGCGGTCCTGGTCGCTAGGGGACAACTCCACCGTCCATGGCGTAATGGTAGGGGAACCCGGTGACGCCGCCTTCGTCTGGTAGCATGGTCTTGGTCTTCTTGCACCAAAGAGGTAGTCTTTGGGAACCCCTTTGGCCGCCACAGTTGTCCCCCTGGCCTTTATACACCAGAATGGCAACTGGGGACAAAGAGGCTCTGCGGTGTCTCCGTCACCGCTCAGAGAAGCGATCGTCAAAGGCACGTGGGGGTGCCTCCTCTTGAAGGGAGATACCCAAGGAGGAGGGCGAAGGCGAAGTAGAACCCCTCTCCAGGGCAAGAACTACATCGGGCTAGGCCCATCTGGCGGGTGGGCCTACGAAAGGAAGCCCCGCCTGGCGCGGATAGAACTCTTGGCCTTGGAGCTATGCGTTGGGCTGGGCCACAACCATCGCCTGAGGGTACCCCGGTATCCAGAGGCCCGACAAAGTTTTTACAGATCCAATATGCAAGTGCTATTGGAGTTTCTCTTATCTATCTCCATGGTTGTATGGTCATGCTACCATCGGTGGAAAAGTTGTCCAAGATGAGTACATTGGGCTAGAGATACATGTTGCAAGTATGATCGTATGTGCAGCAACTCGCGGTTAGAGATGAGTGCTCTTTAAACATTTTGTGTCAGTGTGTCCATTTGCTCGGCGGAGACGAGTCGGACTTGTTACAAGAATGGCCACATGTGCGGGGTGGCGTTTTGGCACCTAGAGCATATGTTCCCGGTTTTAAGTGTATTTTCAAACATATTTAAAACGTCAAAAAAGTCGGACCCAAAAATCCGCGTGTACATGTTGATGTTATATATAATCACGTAGTCGTTTCAATAAAAAACGATATTTTTTGTCGTGTGTAAAAAAATTCGATGCTAAAAAAAGCCTTTTCACAAGTTTTTTTTTGTCTTTTTTACACACATATCTTAAAATATACCAGTTTTTCACGAAATTTCACATGGGTACATGGAATGTCGAGATGTACACGCTAAATTTTGTTCCGGATTTTTTGACGAACATGGTGTTGAGAACCAGGTAGTTGTGGCTTGAGAGGTGATGACCCACAAGTATAGGGGACCGCAACAGTTTCGAGAGAAGTAAAACCAAAATTAACTTATTCGACACAAGGGGAGTCAAAGAATATTTATTTGCCTTAACAACTGAGTTGTCAATTCAGCTGCACCTGAAAGTAGACTTGCTCGCAACAATTTATCGGTGGTAGCAGTTTTATAGCAGCAGTAGAAATAAAATAACAACAGTAGTAAAACAATAACAATAGTAGCAATCACGGAAAACATCAGTATGGGAAGTATCGTAGGCATAGAGGGAATAGATGGACGGGCGTTGCATGGATAACATATGTCATGTAATAATCTAACACGAGTATTGCGGATAATAATAATAAAGTATCAAACATGTAGGCAAACCATAGACATGTGTTCCAGTATAGTCATACATGCTCGCAATGAGAAACTTGCACAACATCTTATGTCCTACCAGCCCGTGGCAACGGGGCCTCTAGGGAAACTACTGGTAATTAAGATGCTCGTTTTATTAAAGCACCGGAGCAAAGCATTAACACACCATGAACACATGTGATCCTCACATCACAGCCATCCCCTCCGGTTGTCCCAATTTCTGTCACTTTGGGGCCTCGGGTTCCGGACAACAATGTGTGTAAAACAACTTCCAGGTATGATCAAGAAACAATATTATACTCATGAAACAATAACATGTTCAGATCTGAAATCATGGCACTCAGGCCCTAGTGACAAGCATTAAGCATAACAAGTTGCAACAACGGTAGAAAACACTAACAATGGGTACTAGGCACTATGCCCTAACAATCTGGAATTATTACATGATCGATCTCATCCAATCCCTTCCATCCCTCTCAGCCTACAGCGGGGTTTACTCACACATGGACGGGGCAAACATGGATGGTTGATGGAGAAGAGGTGGTGGTGTCGATGGAGATGATCTCCTTCGAATCCCCGTCCCGGCAGGGCGCCAGAACAGGAACTTCAGATCCCCGAATCGAGGTTCGGGGTGGCGGTGGCGCTCTGTTGTGTTTCTCTGGAATATGACAAACCCCTCGCGTTTTAGGGTTGAAGGCAATATGTAGTCGAAAGGGGAGTCCGAGGGGGTGCGGGAGTGGACCACACCACCAGGGGGCGGTGTGGCCCCCTCTGACCCCTCTCCTGGCTCCCTTCTGGCTCCCGGGGTCTTCCGGTGTTTTAAGACCAATGGGGTCTTTTCTGGGCATTTTTTCGTAAGTTGATTTTTCTGCACAAAAACAAGACACCAAAGTAATTCTGCTGAAAACAACGTTAGTCCGTGTTAGTGGTATCCAAAACACACAAGTTTAGAGGAAAACAATAAGAAAAGTGTTCGTAAAAGGAGATACGTTTTCGACGTATCAACTCCCCCCAAGATTAGCTTATTGCTTTTCCTCAAGAAATTCAGTGACAACTGAGTGCGATAAAAGACTTTTACGAACACATTTGTTTCATATGATGTAAATATACTCACTACATAAACAAGTGCTGAGGCAATTCATAATAAAATGTATGGAAAATAAAAGTCACCCAACAGTTATGCAAACCATGAAGAGATGCCAACAAACTAATAATAGACAACATGAAGTACTTCAATCTACAAGATTGCAATGCTCATAATAGGGTATGATAAAGTTTACTCGCTTGCCCTTAATAGTGGAGCAAAACATAAATGCCGGGACACCTCTGAAGTTCAAGTGAAGACTAGAACTATAGATATCAAAGATACAAGCATCAAAGTTATACCACTATCAACCGTGTTTTGGGACAGGCACATTACACTAAGAATAACAGCCATGCTCTCAAGAAGGTGCATAAAGCGAGAAGGTGAAGAATCAACATAAAAGTAAAAGAAAGGCCCTTCGCAGAGGGAAGAAGGGATTAACTCATGTGCCAGAGCTTTTTATTTTACTAAACAGAGGTATTGAAAACATTTTTGAGAGAGGTGTATGCTTATGTCAACGAATGGTAAACAGATAATACAGTACGTCACAATCCAACTAGACTTCACAAGAGCGACTACCATAGAAGGACACATCTGGGTAGAAGGTCATTCCCCTTTCTCTTTTGTTCACACAATTATGCTTTGACTGATAAATCAGGGGCAAAAAGAGTGAAGAGAATTTGTGTTATTAATTTGGGGCTGGGCACCCCGCTGCCGGCTCTTCTATCATTAGATAAGCGGATGAAGCCACTAGTCCAGGGTGTGAAATCCAATCAACAAGTGAGATAAAGATTCTCTATTTACATCCTCATGAGCTAAAACAGGGGCACAAAACAGGAATAACTTTTAGCAAGTTTTAAAGGTAGCACATGAGAAATTTACTTGGAGTGGCAGTTAAGTACCACATACATAGGTAGGTATGGTGGACACGTTTTGCAAACTTTGGTTTTGGGGAGTTCGATGCACGAGTACAGCTCATACTCAGTACATGTGAAGGCTAGAAATAGACGGGGAGCGACAATCAAGAGAGCAACAACTGTCATAATCATGCTTGCGACAAAACAAAATTAACAGGGGCATATAAATGATACAAATACTCCGAGGCAAAATAAATCATCAAGGTTCCAGGGACGTTTTGTTTTCAGTCATAACATGCGTGAGCATGTGCCAAGTCGATCCAAGCGAAACAATCAGAGGGAGATACCACAATGTCATACCCTTCTATGAATAAAACAATGCAAGCAAACATTCATACGACATGCTATCTTATATTAATAAGTTGGAACTAACACGTGAGAGCACGAACTACCCAACATCCATCCTTGCCTGCTATTAAGATTAAACAAAAGAGGTGCAGGCAAAAGTACTTCCCTAACAGTTTTAATAACTCTCCACCGGATCGTTTGGAGAAAGTTAATTCAAAAGATAAATTATGTAAGTGAGCATGGGTAGAAAGAAACTTATGTTGAACCATGGAAACAAGATCAAGCCTCTCTATAGGAAACTGCGGGTCTAGAGGGTGTGGCTCCAAACCATGCAAAGCTAGCAAGCGCGAGGCAATAAGCCCTCCACAAACTCCTCCCTTCTCACGGTTATGTGAGAGACGGTAAGCAATCAAAGCTCCAAAGTTATACGACCTATCACATCTTAAGGCAGCTGCAATAAACGCAAAATCATAGGCATATAGCTTGTTGGCAGTTTTTCTAGCTAACATACATTTAGAAATAAAATAGGCAAAGTATCGAATGTTAGGGAGTTGAATTTCTTGAATTTTACCACTCTCCCCTGTGAAGCTTCTGCCTTGGAAAATCTCCTCATACAATTCCAGTAGTGGTTTAGGTTGCCCTCTTATCTTCTCATAAGAGCCCCACTCTGGTACCTTGATAGCTGCACAAAAATCACTGAAAGGAAGGCTCACAGCTTTATTATAATTTTTATAGTGGACCAACGGGTTAGTTGAGGACCATTTGAAACGAAAATCCTGCACCACATACATAGTTAGTTTCACATGTTGGATATGTTCATCCTCAATGAAACGGTCCAAGCCTGCGTTATGCACAAGAGTGTTGAAATCCTGCAAAATTTCCGTAATCCTCATGAATTCTTGACACAGATAAATTGATGGAAACACTCTCTCTTCGCGATGCACGGACATGACCTCATGCAACTCCAGCTCATGCTGGTTTAGTTGATGAACATTGTGCTCCATCTCTGAAATTTTTCAGCAATCATCATAAAAATTAATTTCAAGCAACTATAAGGTGGAAACTACCATAGGGACTTATATGAGAGCTAAACATACATCAAAACTACATTATTTCTACTCAAATCAAGCATGCAAACTCACATAAGCTGTCACCTACTGTACCAAAATACTCAAGAAATACTTCACCAAATAAAATTCTACTTGGATCATCGGAGGAGTCACATACCGGAGAGAAAATGCACAAAATCTCAGCACAAATGATGGGCTGAAAAAGGAGATCGAAAATACAGAGGAAGAGCAGCAAGAACACATGTTCCAGGAAATGTTTTCAGTTTGGGAGGTGAGAGAGAAGACTTTGGCAGTGGAGAGAGTAAGCGGAGGGCCAGGGGGCCCCACACCATGTGCTGGCGCCACCCCATGGTGTGCCTGACTGGTGGGTCCCTATGGGGCCTCCTAGG
The DNA here is from genome assembly GCA_028641055.1 of Alopecurus myosuroides. Lineage (NCBI taxonomy): Eukaryota > Viridiplantae > Streptophyta > Magnoliopsida > Poales > Poaceae > Alopecurus > Alopecurus myosuroides. Next base: position 228,226,804 of record CM054060.1, on the reverse strand, counting down.
TGGCTTTTTGCCTCATTTTTGATGTAAAAGTTTATTATAATTTTTCTGGAATTTTTCGAGAAACTTTATTTTTGAGGTATTTCCAGAATTTTAATAATTAATAAAAACCAGGAAAACGAAAGTGAAAAGGTGGAGAAAAAAACCAAAACCAGCACTACAGAGGTTCTATGACACTCTAATGGAAAAGTATCTAAAGAAAACAAAGGTGGTAGTGGTGAAAACAAAAGTATGGATGGTGAAAACATGCATAACCTCAGTAATCAGGGTGAAAACATTAGGAAAACATGCATAAGGATGGCGAAAACATGATTGTACTCAAGTAGCAATGTGACAACAGAAGTAAACATGGTGAAAACAAAATGGGAAAGGTGAAAACATAGTGAAAACATTTTCCTCTTCATTTAAAATCATTCTGTTAACAAGGGTGATCAAGTCTTGTTACCAGAACAATTTTCATATGATACAAAACTTTGCTAATCACTAAATAATTATGTTACCTCAACCTTAATATACATAGTCCCAACCATAATAATTTCATATTCTTTTGGTGGTATTGGAATGGGACAATAAAATTCTCCAATCTTGATGGTCTCAATATTTTCAATTGAATTTAAACCATATCTTCTATCAACCTTCTATGAAAAATAAGCAGTATGCTCTTTATCATTAACATTAAAAGTTACTTTTCCTTGATTGCAATCAATAACAGCCCCTCGGTATTAAGAAAAGGTCTCCCAAGAATAATAGATATATTATCATCTTCAGACATTTCCAACACAACAAAGTCAGTTAATATCGAACAATTAGTAGCAACTTGCACAGGAACATTCTCACGTATACCAACAGGAATAGCAGTGGACTTATCACCCATTTGCAAAGATATACCAGTGTGTATTAATTTTTCAAGAGAGAATCTCTTATAAAGAGAGAAAGGCATAACACTAACTCTAGCTCCCAAGTCACATAAAGCAGTTCTAACATAATTATTTTTGATAGAACAAGGGATAGTAGGAATACCAGGATCTCAAACTTCTTTGGAACCTTGCCATTGAAAGAATAATTAGCAAGCATAGTGGAAATTTCCTCATTAGGAATCTACCTTTTGTTGGAGACAATATCTTTCATATATTTAGAATAAGAAGACAGTTTAATAGCACCAGTCAAAGGGATTTGCAAAAACAGAGGTTTCATCCACTCACAAAACTTGTTATAATGTTCTTCTTCCTTTGATTTGTGTTTCTTATTAGGAAAATGCATTGATTTTTGTACCCAAGGCTCTCTTTCTTTACCGTGTTTATTGGCAATGAAATCCTCCTTAGTATAGTTTGCACTTTTAGTTTGCTTTTCAGGTTCATCTACAGGTTCTTCTTTATTAAAAGCATCACTTTTATCATTACCATTTTCAGTTTCAACATCAGAAATAGATATACTATTAGGATGTTTAGCAGGTTCAGGAGATTCTACAACATTTTTATGTCTCTTCTTATTTTTCTTAGAAGGAGGACTATTGTTTTTTAGGTTGCTGAGAATCTTGTTCAATTCTTTTAGGATGTCCTTCAGGATACAAGGGGTCCTGAGTAGAAACACCACTTCTAGTAATTATTTCACAAACATGTTTATCTCTAGAAGAATTAGCTAGTATGTATTTTTGCACTTTATTAAGTTGATCAATTTGAGTTTGAACCATTTGAAAATGTTTAACAAGCATTTTAACATCGTTAGAGGTTCTCTCAATAATACCATGCAAATTATCAATAGCTCTAGAGTCTTCCATAAGGTGATTTTGCACTCTTCTATTAAAGTTGTCTTGCTTAACAACATAATTATCAAATTCATCTAAGAATTGATCAGGTTGTTTAGAATAAGGAATAGCTCTATTTCAAAGTATTGGAGAGAGTGTACCTCAACAGTTGATGGATGAGGAACAGGCTTACATAATTCTTCTATAAGAGGTAAATTCTTCACATCTTCATATTTAATGCCCCTCTCTTTAAGAGATTTCTTGGCTTCCTTCACCACTTCATCATTTAATTCAATCATCCCTCTCTTCTTGGATGTGGGTATTGGTGTTGGCTCTGGTGTAGGTGTAGGCTCAGGTATAGGTGTAGGCTCAGGTATATTCCAATCATCATTATTTTTGGCTATTTTAGCCATTAATTCCTCAGCTTCTTCTAGAGTTCTTTTCCTGAAAACACAACCAGCAAAACTATCCAGGTATGTCCTAAATTCAACGGTTAGTCCATTATAAAATATATCTAGGAGCTCATTTTTAGGTAATGGATATCCAGGGCTAGCTCTTATCAAAGAACAAAACCTTGTCCACGATGCAGGCAATTTTTCTCCTTCAATTTCGTAAAGTTAAAGATGTCCTGCATAGCAGCATGTTGGGCACTAGCAGGAACTTTTTTTTTTGAAAGAAAACATTAACCAAATCCATAGGATCAGTAATACACCCAGGTGACAGATTGTTAAACCAAATTTTAGCTTCATCTTTCAATGAGAAAGGAAAGACCTTGGTAACAAAATAAGTACGCAACTTAGTATCATCAGAAAACAAACTACTCAAAGATGAAAGCTCATTCATGTGTTGCATAGCACTTTTACTTTCAGTTCCACAAAAAGGTTCCTTCTCAACAATAGATATATAAGATAAATATAAAGAGAAATCATAATCCTTGTCTACAATGTGTATGGGAAATGTGGCAAACTTAGCATCAAGAGAAGAGTTATATTTCACAACATGTCTTGCAAGAAGACTTATAAGAGCACTTGCACCAGTAGTAGCATGAGCTTGTTCAATAAAATCATCACTCAGTTCAATATAGGTTTCATCAAGATCATCAATAAGCTCAGTTGAATTAACAGGTGTACCAATATTTTCAATAGAAATTTCAGCATTTTTCATTTGTTTGGATCTAGCAATAGTAGCATCTAGGAAAGGACCTAGAGAACCAGTATCATCAAGAACAATAGAAGCATCATCAAAAGTATCAGAAACATTCTCAGACTCAGCAGAAGTAACAGTACGTGTGCGTGTGACATGTGGTGGAGTAAGAAGCTTACTCATAACAGACGGTGAATCAAGGGCAGCAGAGGTGTTCAGAGTTGTACCTCTTCTTGTAGTGGATGGTAATATAGGAACTTTTCCATCACGAGTCTTGCCCATGATAAATGGCTTGCAAAAAACAATATCACGATCAAGTGAGCAAATAAATAAAGCTATGCTCCCCGGCAACATCGCCAGAAAATAGTCTTGATGACCCACAAGTATAGGGGATCGCAACAGTCTTCGAGGGAAGTAAAACCCAAATTTATTGATTTGACACAAGGGGAGCCAAAGAATATTTATATGCCTTAACAACTGAGTTGTCAATTCAGTTGCACCTGAAAGTAGACTTGCTCGCAACAATTTATCAGTGGTAACAGTTTTATAGCAGCACTAGAAATAAAATAACAACAGTAGCAATCGCGGAAAACAGCGGTATGGGAAGTGTTGTAAGCATAGAGGGAATGGATGGACGGGCGTTGCAAGGATAACATAGGTCATGTAATAATCTAACACGGGCATTGTGGATAATAACAATAAAGCATCAAACATGTAGGCAAACCATAGACATGTGTTCCAATATAGTCATACGTGCTCACAATGAGAAACTTGCACAACATCTTTTGTCCTACCAGCCCGTGGCAGCGGGGCCTCTAGGGAAACTACTGGTAATTAAGGTGCTCCTTTTAATAAAGCCCCGGAGCAAAGCATTAACACTCTGTGTACACATGTGATCCTCACATCACAACCATCCCCTCCGGTTGTCCCAATTTTTGTCACTTTGGGGCCTCGGGTTCCGGACAACAATGTGTGTAAAACAACTTGCAGGTATGATCAAGAAACAACATTATACTCATGAAACAATAACATGTTCATATCTGAAATCATGGCACTCGGGCCCTAGTGACAAGAATTAAGCATAACAAGTTGCAACAACGGTAGAAAACACTAACAATGGATACTAGGCACTATGCCCTAACAATGTGGCATTATTACATGACCGATCTCATCCAATCCCTTCCATCCCTCTCACCCTACAGGGGGGTTTACTCACACATGGACGAGGGAAACATGGATGGTTGATGGAGAAGAGGTGGCGGTGTCGATGGCGATGATCTCCTTCGAATCCCCGTCCCGGCAGGGCGCCTATACAGGAACTTCTGATCCCCGAATCGAGGTTCGGGGTGGCATCGGCGCTCTATTGTGTTTCTCTGGAATATGACGAACCTCCTCACGTTTTAGGGTTGAACGCAATATGTAGTCGAAAGGGGAGTTCGAGGGGGTGTGGGAGTGCCCCACACCACCAGGTGGCGCGACCCAAGGTGGGGCACGCCAGGGGGTAGTGTGCCCCCCTCTTGCCCCTCTCCTGGCCCCCTTTTGGTTCCCGGGGTCTTCTGGTGTTTTAAGACCAATGGGGTCTTTTCTGGGCATTTTCCCCAAAGTTGATTTTTCTGCACAAAAACGAGACACCAAAGTAATTCTGCTGAAAACAGCGTTAGTCCGTGTTAGTGGTATCCAAAACTCACAAGTTTAGAGGAAAACAATAAGAAAAGTGTTCGGAAAAGGAGATATGTTTTTGATGTATCAAGAGGGTAGACTTGTCTAAACCCTAGAGGGAATTCAACATCCAGGTCCCTCCGGAGGTTAGACAGCTCTTCGAGGCGGCTACCACATCCATAATCGGTGATGGCAGAGACACTTTCTTCTAGATGAACAGGTGGCTACCGGAGGGCCGCATAAAAGACCTTGCTCCAAATCTGCTGGCCTAGGTGTCGAAGAGGGCGCTAAAATGCGCAAGATCCGTGAAGGTATCGTAGGTGGATGGCTGGATTACATCTCCCTAGACCTAGGCGCGGTGGCGCTAAGAGAGGTGCTTGAGCTCGCCGATCGTATCGCTATGGTCACTTTGGTGGAAGAAGTAGCTGACTCCTTTAGGTGGAACTAGGCCCTGGGCAACACCTACTCGGATCGCTCTGCCTACTTGGCTTTATTTGAGTGTAACGCAGCCATGGATGGCGCGGATCAAATCTGAAAGTCGCAGGCCTCAGCCAAGTGTAAGTTCTTCCTCTGGTTGGCAATACGGAACCGTTGTTGGACGGCGGATGGGCTAGGCAGGCGTGACCTTCTAAGACCGCATGCATGCCCGTTCTACAATCAACACGACGAAAGCATAGAACACCTGTTACTTGGTTGTGTCCTAGCGAGAGAGGTCTGGACCACAGCCTTCCGGCACTGAGACCTCACTGAGTGGATTCTCAACCTGGATGACGGGTTGGAAGACTCGTTGTAACATCCCTGATTTTTGGAGAAACAAAAAAATCACTAAAATTTGAAACTTGTTGATTTCATGTTAAACAAGCCACCAAAAACCAAATGAGATGCAAGAAACAAAAGAAAACAACTTTTCAATGAAATTGGATTTAGAAATCCAAATTATCTTTCTTCCTTAAACCCTAAGCCTATTTCAAATTTAGTTTTCATTACAAAGAGAAAATATTTCTTGTTAGCAGACCTCTTTACAAACATATTTTTAACCTATTTATGACTATGAAAATATTTATGATATTAAAAACCAGAGAATTACTATCTCTAATATTTTCTTCATGCCTCCAAAAGCTTTTCATGTGAATAAAAATATTTCATAATGCCTTTCAAATATTAGGGCTAGTCCATGATAACTATGCCAATTGTAAGACTATTTTTGTTTCATATCCACCGGATCAGACGTTGTAGAATGATGCTATTGCAATGAATATTTCATTTTGTCATGTGTATGCTACGAGTGATCCCGGGAATAGCAGGTTACAGAAGTGTTCTATCTTTATTAAAAGGTAGGGCGCTACAAAATGGTATCAGAGCATAGTGTTGCCTATAGGATTGATACCCTAAGTTTGGATTAGAACTAGGAAAAGAACCCTAGGATTGAAAATCCACCTTCTTCAAACTTATAGAAACATAACATCTCATCTTAATCTTTCTCATATCCTCTCATATATTATTCACTTTCAAAATATTTTTCTCTTGTTATAGATGACCTACCTCTTGTTTTCCATCAAGACATGATTGGTGAAGAATCATGGAGTGAAAGGAGTTTTCACATGACCTTTGGTTTCAACATGAAGATTTACACTCAAGACAATTGAAGAACTTGGAGTTATACCCAGACTTCATAACAATGACAAACACCACAAGACACTGAGAGAAGGACTTGAAGAAAGTCAAGAGGATATATAAGAGACCACCAATCTAGTTACTTTGTTAGAACAACGTTAACGTGTTAGTGTATTGGTCATACAAATTGTGTGTGTTATGACAATACTAGGTTGTTTGTTAAACCTTGATGGTTGGAGTGATGAATGTTTGTTATGTGTTTTTTGTGTGAAGAATTGCCTTGCCCTACTATGCTTGGGTAGGAACCTCCTTTAGTCCCTTCTGAATCTCTACTCATCCATGCTAAACCGAACCAAACCAAACTCAACACCATACCCCTTTACCAACCATAGTGAGTTTCTAAGATTGGAGTGCAACAACTAACTTGACACTCAAGAGCACCTTTTGAGACAACCATCCAATTGAGGGATACCAAAGATCTCAGGATTTTGTTCTTCTGTGTGAAGGAACAATCACATCCATGATCAAGCCACCACCATCCTAAGGAACATCAAGTTTTTCAACCAGTGATAATAGACATTTGGAGTCTGATTCACATGAGCTAAGTTTTGGGATAGCTTTCTACACCAGAAGGGCATAAGAAGGAGTTGCAACTGTTCAAATGGAGGTGCAAAGAGTTCACGCAATCCCACTAGTTGGAGAAGCGGTAGTTTAGTTTAGGTTTGTCTTACAGGTGGGAAACTTTCTGTCAAACAAGTGAGGATGACCGAGTGTTAGATCACGTAGTTCATCAATCTACATATGGAAAATGATATGGGTGCAGGATGGTCTGATCACCATTCCTACTACTCATGTTATTCACTCTTACTATGTTGGTTTGAAGGAACTATGTTTTCCTTGAGCCTTAGTCGAGTGACGATGATGTTAAACCTAAACCATAGAAGGGTAAGATGTAATAATATCCCTATGTTAGGCAAGTGTTGCTGAAACGTACTAAACTTCGGTAAAGACAAAGCCAATCTTGGAGGAATCATACAATTGAAGATATTTCCTACCATGAGAGTTTCGTTAGAGATAGCATGGTGTTTGCATTCAAGGAATACAACAACATGATGATATATCGCCAAGAAAATGGGAAAAAATTGGTATGGACTTTATCCCTGGCTTACCTCGAACCAAATCAGGGTATGATTCTATTGGGAAGTGGTTGATCGTCGGACAAAGATAGCACACTTTGTGCCAGTGAAGACCACTTACACCAGTGCTAAGTTGGCTGATATATCCATGAAGAAAATTGTCTGTCTTCATGGTGTTCCAAAGAGTATTGTGTATGATAGGGGTACCCAGTTTACCTCACACTTCTGGAAGCAACTGCATGAATCATTAGGAACCAGATTAGAGTTCAGCACAACATTTCACCCTCAAACAGATGGCCAAACTAAGAGGGTGAATCGGATTTTAGAGGATATACTGAGAGTGTGTACTTTAGACTATGGATCTAGTTGGGATGACAACTTACCTTATACAGAATTGTTCCTACAACAACAGTTATCAAGCTAGTATTGAGATGGCACCATTTAAAACCCGGTATGGGAAGAAATGCACCACACCTTTTTGTGGAGTGGCCTAGGAGGAAGAAATTTCTTTGGTCCTGACATCATCCAAGAAGCTGAAGAGAAAGTTAGACTGGCCAAGGACTTCTGATTGACCCAAAGAGTGACCCCTCAATGTCAAAGGTAACTCAACATACTTATGTTGGTCTACAGCTCTACCGCGAGGAAAAGTTCTAGTCAAGCTATCTTGATTAAAACCACACTTTAAGCTATGTGAATAGATTCATCCTATTGGAGGTGGAAATGGACACATAGAGCACTATATGATGAAAACATGGATTCAAGATCCCAAATAGCCACAAGGAGTTGATACATGTCATACAAGGATATTATGAATGATGAAGGGAATAGACTCAGCAGCCGAATGGACAAGATGATTTTAGACTACCCACAAAATTTTCTTTTAAGGGTGGTAGTCCACCCACTTGTGTAAACCGAGTTACCCAAACCGATCTTTCTTTCTAGCATTTCTGAAATCTAGGGACGAGATTTCTTTAAGAGTGGTAGTCTGTAACATCCCTGATTTTTGGAGAAACAAAAAAATCACTAAAATTTGAAACTTATTGATTTCATGTTAAACAAGCCAGCAAAAACCAAATCAGATGCAAGAAACAAAAGAAAACAACTTTTCAATGAAATTAGATTTAGGAATCCAAATTACCTTTCTTCCTTAAACCCTAAGCCTATTTCAAATTTAGTTTTCATTATGAAGAGAAAATATTTCTTCTTAGCAAACCTCTTTACAAACATGTTTTTAACCCATTTATGACTATGAAAATGTTTATGATATTAAAAACCAGAGAATTACTATCTCTAATATTTTCTTCACGCCTCCAAAAACTTTTCATGTGAATAAAAATATTTCATAATGCCTTTCAAATATTAGGGCTAGTCCATGATGACTATGCCAACTGTAAGACTATTTTTGTTTCATATCCACTGGATCAACGTTGTAGAATGATGCTATTGCAACGGATATTTCATTTTGTCATGTGTATGGTATCAGTGATCCCGAGAATAGCAGGTTACACAGGTGTTCTATCTTTATTAAAAGGTAGGGTGCTACATTGGTTGCCGGCCAGAGCGGTGGGGAAGGGTCGCAATCGTGACCTGTGGATGGAACTAACGCTGATCGGTTGGTGCCTTTGGCGGCATAAGAATAATATGGTGTTCGAGGGTGCGAGCCCCTCTCCAGAGGATGTGATCAGGATCATCCGGGGCGAGGCGGACCGCTGTCGGCTGGCGAGGCTCTTTAGAAAAAGTCTAGATCAGGTAGATAGGTGGAGATTTGGCGAGTAGTCGCTTTTGTAATACCCCAAACCGTGGATTGCGTTCTCGATGCCTGTGTCGACCACGTTGTTATTTGGCCCCTTGGCCTTTCTTCTATGAAACCGATACGTTTTCCATTACATATCCTTAATTTTTATTTTATTTTGACATTTTAGAATATTGTTTTCCGGTGATAGGAACATATGCTCCCATGTAGCGAATTGAATTTCGGTGTATACATGCTATTGTTGAGATATTGAGTGTACTACTTTACACGGATGACGCGTGTGAAATATTTTATCACGTTTTGCCGACGAAAGAGTGTTCAAGATATAAGGATTTTAACGTTTTGCGGTTTAGTCTTCATTTTGAGGCGATGGATAGTGTTTGTCGTCTAAACATGGTCTGTGCTACTTCCAAGAGGCTTTCAACACATGTGTGTATAGCAGTTTGCTTGCTATTAGCTGGACGGTAATGTTTATCCAATGGTCTTGAATGTGCATTCTTGCCATATTGGTGAAAGATTGTTTTGCGTTAGTTTTAGGGTTTTTTTAGAAATGGAATCATCCCCGACCTCTGCATTAAAATGATACACACAACTTTCTTTGTTACAAAGTTTTAAAGTTAAACATATCAACGTTGTAACTCAAGGATCAGACAAAGTGGATATGAAAATCAACCAGCAAAATAGCGAAGACTGTTGCTTTGCTGATAAGTTTTTTTTTTTTTTTGAGGAAAAACTGTAGGCCTTGAGCCCCACAGCGAATTAGTTCCTGGTAAGTTTATTGAGATAGTGTCGTGAGACTAGTCTTTTGGTTGGTCTTGATTTTTTCTAAAACAATTGATTTGTTTGGAGTATATGGCAACATATACAGTTCTCCTTCACCCAATCTGATTGAATACATCAGCGTTTCACCGTGCGCGATCTGCATATTAATTCGTACGTGACATTGCAAGGGAGGTCCTCATGTGCAGCATTTAACCAAATGGTACAAGTGCATGAGTAGTTGCGAGTAGTTGGGAGTGAAGCACCAACCTCCACTCCGGTCAGCAAATAATGGGAAACACTAGGCCTACCATTCACGAGAGGAGTAAACTGCACACTTTGCAGCATCAATATACCAATCCATCAGAAGTGATAGCTATTCGAAAGGAAACCCCGCTGACCTTCAACGATCTTCTTTTCGAAAAAGGGAAATCACCCCGACCATGCACACGGCCATTTTTATCCCAAAGTTTTCATCCAACCATCTTGCTGCATATAGTGTGGTGAGTGAATTTATATGCTTGGTACTAACTGAATGGTAAGAGTTTGGAACTCATTACAGGTATACTAGAGAAAACAAAGAAATATTTCCATATTTGCCATTGGCAAAATTGACGACTCTAGATTACGGCATGTGTCTACGGTAATTGGTACGCCACCAACATGTGGAAAAGATTGAACCCAGGAATTTTTCAGTGTTCGTGGACAGAAGACCGAAATTATGAAAATTGTGCTTTCATCTGTACAGATGATGCATGAAACGGAAGGGAGCAATCGGGCTAGCGAACTATGGTGTCCTGAGCTTCAAATGGTCAGTTTCGTGCCGCCTTCTGATCCCCAACCTGTGACGCAAAAGCTTTCTGGAGCTGCTGCTGCAGCAGTGCTCTGAACTGGTGGGCTGAAGCCAGGCTCTCCTCCAGCTTCGCCTTCTTGGCCGTGAGATCGGACTTCCTGGCTTCTGCTGCCACAATCTCAGCGTTGTTTGAGTACATCCCACTGCTCTGCAGCTCTTGCAAGGCTGATTGCAGCTGCAATAGTCAAAAGTGATTGCCGCTCATCAATCAGATATGAACAGATATAAAATCAGAACATCAGCAGAGGCCAGAGAGTATGAATTACAGTCAATGATAGCAATTTCGATGCAAGTGCATGATAGGATGTCGGATCACTGGTTTCCTATTGGTTGTTTCAGATCAACACATTGTATACCACTGAATCATTGTGCTCCAACCCTTACAAAGTGGACCAGTTAATAATGTATTAAATCAGGGGGGGAAACTCATATAATAAATAGCATGTTGTCTTTTAAAAATCAGACTAATGCTATTTGGATGTTTGTGAAGTTAGTGGTGGTGTGCAGACTGGTCCATGAATCCCCAGTCCCCATGGTATTGTTTTCTCATAGTGGCCGATAAAACCGCTGCCCACTGCTAAATAATAGAGACGTTCGCATTATGCAAAAATGTATTTACATGAATCTTTATTAGATTAAGGAAGAACGGAAGATGTTTTGTTCTTAAAATGATACTCTAATTGACCACGGTAAGAGATTGAACTTTTATACAGCTTCCATGGATTGACTGTCGCTTCTTTCTACATTGGATCACGGCAGGAAATCAAGAACATTGATCAGAAGTTACAAAAGTTTTCAGCCGCAGTGATACTTTTTTACCAATCTTGCATCATGAACTTCTGAATTCTGATCCATGAACAGTGCTTAGCTAATGGCCTACATTTCTCCGTTTGGGCATAGTTCAGAAATGACTCGTATTAGAACATTTGGCGACATCAAGCTTTGTTAGTGATCAACAGGGCAAATCACAAACAGATTATTCTTTACCAATTCGTGCCATTTTAAGTTACAAATTTCAGGACAAATCAACACAACCTTAAATTCAAAATCTACTCAGGAGGCAGCCATGACCGAAATTTATCACCTGCTTCGATGTGTACAGGATTACAGTCAAATGGACCATTTGACTCAGAAGATAGCTTTCAGCTTGTCCTGTGGTCCATTGGTAAGGCCAAGAAAAGCGCAATGTCCATGCTAGCTAGTGACCATGAGGACCTATTAAACCCCCCTGCCATGTTGCACTGTGGACATTACACGGCAAACGTAATTGAACTAATTATAAGATTCACCCAACTGCGTTGTCAAGTTGCCATTGGTACAGTATGAAAAATAGGTTCAACAAGGTAGATGCAACAATAGGAAGGGACTAGAATAAGCTCTAGTTTATCAATAGAAAGGACGGGGACCTTACTTGAGATACCAAATCCTTCAGCCTTTGCACTTCCTTACGAGCTTCTGCCTCGAACTGCTGAGACATTGCCTGGAAGTCCTCCATCTCCTTCCTTTTGGACCGGTAGAAGCGGTCCCACTCCTCCTCCTTCCGCTCTGCCTCCTCGATCTCGCCCCTCGTCCAGCTGTGCCCGTGCCCAATTCAAACACACCAATGTGGATTTTTAGGAATTGAAAGGCACTTCTAGGTCCCAGTTAAAACACACCATGTTCGGCAGGGGGAGAGCGCGTGGGAGGGACGAATTGCGTGCCTGAGGTCACGGGCGAGGACGAGGCGGCGCGCGTGAGTGGCGTCGATGTCGGAGCGAGCCGCTAGGGCCCGGGAGGCCAAGTCGGCGGCGCGGCGCTCGAGGAGGAGGCGACGGCGCTCGAGGCGGCGGGCGGCAGCGATCTTTGCTTCGAGGAGGCGGTACTTGGCGGACTGGATCTCCTTCTCGGCCTGCGGGGCAAGGGAAGAAGGCGGGGAGGCGCCATGATGAGAGGTTGTGGCGTTAGGGTTTGGGGTTTGGGAGAAGAGAAGGGGAAGGGGAGGAAGGGAGCGGAGGAGAGACTTGCAGAAGGGAGAGGCGGTGGTTGCGAGCGTCCTCCATCTGCCGGACGCGCTCCTCGAAAGCGGCCGACAGCTCCATCACGCAGCCGATGCGGCCGCCGCCGACGGCGAGGGGTTGAGGTGATGGCCAGATCCCAGATAGAAATGTGCTTGTGTTTATCGAGACCTGATTTGTGCTTGATTGGGCGGGAAAAATTGCTTGCAACTGTTCGTGCCGTTTATTAGGAAAAGCGAAAAATAAATAAATGGATTTTTCAATATGTCAATGCGGGTAACATAAACTTCGATGTCCCCGCGTACCAAAAAAAAAAACTAAGGCCTTGTTTACTACTCTAGTTTTTTTAGGGACAGGATATTTGGGGATGGGAAGGGATTTGGTGAATCCCTCCCGCTCACCCGATCCCCCCATTTCCCCACTTTTCCACTACAAGCCCAATCCCCCTCTAGTTACTTTGACTTTTGGGGATGGGAGGGGAAATTTCCAACAGATCCTCTTGGCTATTCTCTTTCAGTTCAACATATCTAACAAATTCATGTCAAATCCTTGGCAATAGCAGGTACAGAAATTGGCAGGCATACGACAATATCACAGCCACATTAACTTGTTACATAGTCTTAGTTAACATGCTACCGAATGTGCATAATCTAAACGCCGTAACAATCTCTCTGCCTCATCTGACACACCAACCATTGTCAGACCAAGGAAACTAAGACAAACTCCAAGGTTAATTCGATAAGACCATATTACAACTAAACAAAGCCATAAACTTAGTACTGATCAGCTGTGAGAGTTGCATCACAAGCATCACCAGTCTCTCTGATCTTGCATAACTACCAGATATCTAGCATTCGCACCAGCACCACTCTGACCGTTCTGGCTCTGCGCTCGAGCTTGCAGCACAGCCTTGTGCCAGCATCTCTTTCTTAGGCCCCTTTCCAACACCTGCCCAATATTTCAAAATTAAATGCATTGGAATTGTAGATATTCAAGAGCTTCATGTTGCAGTAGTCCATAAATTAGCCAGTATGGAAGTATAACAAATTTCTAACTTAAGTCACAGGAGGAGTGACAATAAACAAACGTGTGCATCCTCTGCCAACCCATAAAAATGATTAAGTCACAGGAGGAGCAATGCCATTCCCTGGCCATGGAAGGCAGCAGCTAGCTCCAGGTCAGAGAAACATCAAACGCCTACAGCTGATTGTGTCTTTTCAGTTTGCGTACTTATAAGATTAAGATTTAAGTGGCCTTGTATACATGAACGGAGTGAGCATCGTTTTGAACACAAGTAATGTTAAACTTTTATATGCAATCACTAACATTAGAAGACTGCATTGAGGCTCGTGTCTGAATGTATGATGCAGTAGAGAAAAACTAGCTAATATCAAATCGTGTAAAGAAGAAATACCGATCCCAGTAATGAACTATGTACTATGTGATAAAACTTGGTAGCTTACCACTTGATATTGTTGGCGACGATAGGCAATTAAGAAATCAGTCCACACCACAAGCAATTGCATTTCATACTCTACTTCAAGATGTCAAGTAAGGACTACCTACGGACAATGTGGAAGCAGCCATCTTGGCAGGGCAAGAAGATTTACCTCAAGGTAATTCAACTAGTTCACTCCGCAGCCACATGATAGCTGACTGCTCATCTTCAGCGACCCATGAGAGAAAGGTTTCTCGATTTTCGGCTATTTTGAAAACTTTCGAAGCCTTCACTCTTTCCTCGCGTGAAAAATCACCCATCTTTTGCAAAGCTGAGATGCACTTGCCAATGGAATAAACACTTGACTCGGCCTTTTCACCCTCTGCTTGCTTTTCTTTCATCTTCACGTATCGGTCAACCACTTGTACCATCTCATCACTCTTGGGCTTCTTTAACTCCTGCGGAAGCTTTTTCTTGGGTCCATTCGCAAGCTTCCTTTCATTGTGTTTCACATTATCCACTCCTACACCAACAAGCACTGGATTTAGCATTTTCAATCATAAGATACACTCATTCCAAGTTACTAGTGATTAAATCATGATTATGACCAAAGGGGGTGTGTTATGCAAGCTAAATTTACCGTCATTCACTAAATCGACCTCTTCTCTCATTTGAGACGGACCAGCTTCATGTAGAAACTGAAGGTCATCATTTTTAGGCCCACTTTGTAATTCATGTAGAAACTGTATGTCATCATTTTCAGGCTCAAGGGCAGATGTAATATTGTATGTACCCTCAGCAATTTGACCTGGAAAAGAAAAAAATTCAGCCAATTACCAAAGGGAAGGAATAAATCGGTCCCAGTGAATCTCCAAGTGAAGGTTGTTGCAGCATACTTACCATCATATAAATCTCCAAGTGAATCAAACAGAGGAAAAGGATTTTTCTTGAATTTCCCTATTTTTGGGAAGGACTGCCAAAGGCAATAAGAGGAATAAATGAGTGTCAACATGGTATATAACTTGTGACCAAGTATGAAAATCCACACGAGGAATAAATGAGGAATCAACACTTACAATTACTAAATTGTCCCATAGAGCTTCATCGGCTTGTATCCTGCAACTTTCTTCACACCAACCAGCACCACTTTGCTTACGGGCATCCTTCAACATCTTGTATTCCCTTTTCAATTCCTTCTCCTTGTCTTGAAGTTGGGACTTTGTAAAACTCACGTGCGTGTTTCTAGCTTGGAACTGTTTGGTCATTCTATTCCATGTGTCACCGCTCCATCCATTTTGGGCTCGATAGTAATCATTGTTGTGCTCGTGGAGGATCTCGAGCAAAGATTTCTCAAGTCCCAGGTTCCATTGAGCTCTAGGCTTGGAAGCTGCACAAGCTAATCAAGTTAAATTTTGAAATATGGCATGTAAATAGGAATGGCAGCAATATTAGATGTTGTTACCTTTAGGAGATATCTTTTTCATAGTTTTTGGCGAAATTCTTTTGACACCAAATGCAGCCTTTTGCATCAAGTTGTACTTAGGAGACCCTTTGGGATACATATCTGCTTTCACAAAAATATTAGCACACAGACATAAGAAATATATTGTACACACAACCATACATGTATTCCATTAAGAAAAGTGTCCAACATACACTTATTTAATATCTAACATGCAAACAGAAGAAATATTTCACTATTACATGATAAAATAGCTAGTTATGTTGAAAGTCATTCCACATCTCCATGGCTATTTGGTCTCTAAAAGCATTGCCGGCGAGGTTGTTCCCTTGGTGGTTATCATCACCATTGGGAAGATCAACATATGTAGCTGGAGGTATATTGTGTTCTTGATGTTCAAGCCACTCCTCGTCGCCATGATGCATCCTAATGATATTATGCAAGATTGCAGCAGCTACAGGGATCTTCACTTGGTTTCTCATTTGATGGAATGTTGCAACATGTAGAATGGGGAATCGCTTCTTAAGAATGCCTAGAACCCTTTCTACATGATTTCGCATCAAAGCATGTCGGTGATTGAACAACTCTTTGTGGTTCTGAGGCCGATGGCGGCCATGCCCGAATTCTTTCAGGTGATACCGCACACCCCGGTACGGTGCAAGGAAGGATGGTGTATTTGCATATCCACCATCAACGAGGTAAAACTTCCCGTTGGGTACTTGAAAACCGGTGTTCATTGCAGATCGAAGGACTCTCGCATCCGTGGCAGATCCCTCCCAGCCACATGATATGTAAGTAATATTTAGGTCAAAATCGCATGCAATCATGACGTTGTGACTCAGAGTTCCCTTCCTATTGCGAAACGGAGCAGCAAGGTGTGGTGATACAGAAACAGGGACATGTGATCCATCAATGGCCCCTATGCAATTCTGCAATGAAATAGATGAATGAAAAGGGAAGATGAGAATTTTTTTCACATACTAATGGATGAGGGATAAGGAAATAAATTAGAGATGTCAACCTTGAAATATGGGAAAAATCGTCCATCGGTAGCAATTTTCGGGTGTGGTTGGTCAATGTTTCGAAGCCTGAGAAATCTCCTACTTAGGACAGGGATAATGTCAAAGAATTCTCTGATGCACTTGTGGAAGGATCGGTTGCTATGTTGAAACTCCAATTGCAGCTTTTCAAAAGATGCATTGTGCGACAACATGTACAGAAAGAAAGCGAGCTTCTCCTCAATCTTTATTCTTCTGTCCTTCAACAACTTTTCCCTCCGAAGGTATGATGCTATGGATCTGAAAATGTGTGCCTCCATCCTAAATGCTACTCGACAATTCTTAACATGCCCATCGAGGATTTCTTCGACACGCTTCTTTCCATATAAGACGGAGCTATGCCGCTGCCTTCTCTCCATTTGATTTCTACTACCCATGAGGCGCGAGCGCAACAATGGTACAAGCAAAAACATAAACTCCTCGTCATCTTCCTCTCTCCTCTTCCTAATACGCTCAAGTCTCGATGGATTCATTTTAGCACTAAAACAGATCAAAGTAAATGAAATATTAAAATATAGATTATGGATACAAAAACAATTCATAAGGAAGGTACCAATAACAACTCCTTGGAAAGCATCTAAAGATAGAACAACTCCTGTTTCCATATTTTTATGGAGTTGTTTTATAGTTCCAAAACAGCACATCTGACATAATATAAAATAGCTGAATGATTCCAAACAGCACATCTGACATAATATAAAATAGCTGAATGGCTAAAACAAGCAAAAGTGCGGAACAGTATGGCAGGAAGACACCAAGTGCCAATCAGTATCCAGCTCAGACTGTTGCCCTCCTATTGAACTAATGTGTCAACTCTAAGATGTGGCATCAATTTTCAGGCCATAACTGGCTACTATAAAATCAAAAGACATGAATTTCAACACTTCAACAGGTTAATTTCCAATAACAGGCAGATGAATGAAAAAAGCGTAATGAATGTATGCATACAGAATAAATCTGAGTAATTTATTTCTAAAGAGATTTGAAGAACAGGAATTAAATTCAGAGACTGAGAACAGGTAAGACATTTCTTATCAACTCATACGCATCAATCCTAAGCTCAAACAAACCAAGTATGAAGTGAACAAAAAGCTTCTTCAAGTCTCTGTTTACAAGGCACTAAATACTCAGTGCCAATCCAATCAGTCCTAATTGTCGGCTAACAAAACCCGACTGGCGACTGGGCAATAAGAAGGGAAGTCCATCTACTGAAACTGACATGACTGCTACCTGTAATCTCATGGCTTCTCCTCGAATGAAATCCTAGCTTTGACAAATCACGGAAAATGACATGACTGTGACACCAGTGCTAGCTTTCAACACGCAATGAGCGAGGTCTGCCGCCTGCGGTCTGATGACCCCGTCGCCTGGCGCGTACCGAGCACGCTCGACACGCGGGGCGCCCCATCTCACGGTGGATTTCCCCACCTAAACCCGATCTGAGCGGAGCCCAGCCACCGACCGTGCCCTGCGTGGCCTTCCTCACCTCACCCCGGCGAGTCCCCACGCTCCCAAATCCCCCATGGACCTGGCCACCCAGGACCTGGCGGCGCTGGGCGCCGCCGACCTCATCCGCGTCTCCGCCACGATCCCGCGCACCTTCGCGCTCCTCACCGCCTGCCTCGTCTTCCCGCTCTCCTTCGCCGTGCTCGCCCACTCCCTCTTCACCCACCCCATCCTCCGCCGCCTCAAGACCTCCGACTACTTCGCCGTGACAGCCCGAGCGACGGGAGGCCGCCGGCGGCCAAGAAACCCTAGATAGAGAGGTGGGGAGAGGTAGAGAGGTGGGTCGGGGAAGCGCTTACCGGACTAGAAGCATTGAGTAGCCGGAGGAGAAGGCGTTGTCCGTCCGCGAGGTCCCGAGGGCGGCGTCCGCGCCGGAGTTTTTGGCGGCGCCGTCGCCTCCTTTCCGTCCTTCCCGGAAGAAACACGAGCGTGCCCTCGGGTGTGAGGATGGACCAAGTTTTTAGGGCCTCGGGGGGATTTCTGGGAATGGCCCGGTAAAATACACCACAAGTAAACGGGCTTGGTGGGATGTTTGGGGATCGGTGGGTGGGCCGGGAAATTCCCCTCCGAACCCCCTTAAAACCAGACAAGTAAACAAGGCCTAATGGATACCCCGAGTGTCCCCGCGGGGCTCTAAGAAGAGCAAAACATTTGGCTACGTGAATAAAAAAATATGCAATGAAACAAAATAAACACTATAGAACATTAAATTATATCTCAACCATGTTGTGTATGAGGAAAAATAGTATAGACATCATGCGACCGACGCAGGAGAAAATGCAAATATATTATAGTATAGATATTTTAGTGGATGAATATGTATTGTATGATTGAAAAAATAAATATGTATGCAGAACTGTTTGCTAGAGTTGCTTCTTCCATAACCATCAACGATATGGAGATGTGGTGTTCCCTTTTTCTGTAATACGCCGTTTGGAAGCTTTAGGACTCACTAGAAAAACACCTAATCTGGAAGTAATCTGAAAAAGAAATTTCATTCTGGGAAAAAGGAGCAATATCGTATCCGTTTTCAAGAAAAACAAAAATTACGTTTTTATTACGTTCTACAATCAACGGTGACAGGTAAATGATCACGGGGTATGCAGGTGGTTTTTGAATATGCTCTATGTTTCTAGTGAGCTTTGTCTATCGGAGCAATCAAATTAGATAGGACATTATTTGATGAACCCATTAACACTTTGTAGGAAAAGAGTTATGATCAAAAGGCCTTGAGACAAACATGCAAATAAAGTGTTATTTGTTTGAAATGGTGAGGACACCATGTATTCTGCAAAGATGTAAAAAACTAATATGTAGTGGATCAAATAAGTGCAATGTGACAGGGACGTACCATAGATGCATGAGGAATGTCAATTGCATACTAAAAGAGGTGTTACAAAAATAGTCAGTATGAAATTTGTATTTATAAATTTGGCTAACCTGGCTTGGGAACCTCTCGGATAAGCCGCAGATATGAAGAAAAGCAAATAAATAAACAAATTGTGTTTGCGAACATGAGTCCTACTATAAACGTTAATGAGAAGTGCAGAGACCTGCAATTTCTTGTGGGGACTGGAATCAGATCATCACGCCTTCAACAATTGGCTTCATGTCTTCAAGTTTGCAACATGTATACCGAATATGTAAGTTAGCAGAATTAGAATAGTGGGTAGGAGAAGGATCGTTGACTTCTGTCGGCACCAGAGTCAAAACACTCAAGGCGGGAAGCTACCGACCAAACTCGGCAATACCTGCATAAAAGCTCAGCACGAGCTGGATGGGGAAGAAATGTGACTCATATATAGGGGGGAATTAGAAACCAAGATTTAAATGCATAGTGGAGCTTCTCTACTACCTCTAGTATGGAGGTTGTGGATTATTAGTTGTCTTCTTCGGTGTGCGTTTGTGGTGGATGATGCGTCCATTTTGCATCACTATTTTGTATCGTAATTTTCTGTTATTCATCGATATATTTCATATTATGATGCATTAGTTATGTTATTTCATCTTTTTTTGCATGTTTGATAATTGTTGGAGAATAATCACCGGGACCAGAAATCGGCTAGCCAGAAGAAGAAGTGGGCATCGGAGGAGTCTTAGAAGACTACATGAGGGAGCCAGCCACGAGGGGGGCCAGAGGGGGCCACCAGGGGCCCAAACCACATGGTGGCACCGCCCTCTTGGCCGCGCCGCCACATGGTGTGGCCACCCTGGCCCACCACTGGCTGCCCCCTCTCTCGTACTTCATCCCCAGGAAACCCTAAGACCCAGAGATCCATCGAGGAAATATTCTGCCGCCTCCTCGGGGTATAAAACAACAGAGAGAGAAAAGCTCTCCGACGGGGAGAAATCTGCCGGGGAAATTCCTCCCCGAAGAGGGAAAATCATCGCCATCGTCACCGTCATCACTCCGGGCATCATCAAGATCATCACCGTCATCATCGTCATCACCAGCACCATCATCCTCACCATCCACCTCTGTCCCGCTGTAACAATTAGGGTTATATATTGTTGTTTTCCACTAGATCTCTCTCCCGGTGTGGATTACTTGTTAGTAGTTGATGCTTACGAGATTTATCGGTGTTTGCACTTTATGACCAGATTGTTATTCATCATTATATCACCTATGATTATGATCCATATGATGTCTTCTGAGTAGTTCGTTTAGTTCTTGAGGACATGGGAGAAGTCAAGATGTTAGTAGTGGAATTATGTTGAAGTAATCTCTAATGGTTTGATATTTAAGCTGTGATGTTATTCTTCTAGTGGTGTCATGTGAACGTCGACTACATGACACTTCACCTTTATGGGCTTAGAGGGATGCATTGTGTATTTGGCTACTAATTGTGGGGTTGCTGGAGTGACAGAAACATAAACCCCCGTTAGGAAACCGATGCACGAGGGGGTGTAGGATCCCAGAGTTTAAGGATGTGGTTAGATTTATCTTAATTATTTCTTGTAGTTGCAGATGCTTGCAAGGGGTATAATCACAAGTATGTATTAGTCCTAGTTGGGCGGTGCATTAGCATAGGTTCACCCACACAACACCTATCAAAACAATAAATATTAATCAACTGTATGAAACGAAAGCGCTTGACGAAGTTCCCAAGTGTCCTCGAGAACGTTTAGCCATCATAAGTAAAACAACCGGCTTGTCCTTTGCTCTAAACAGGATTGGGCCACTCGCTGCAATTATTATTATTGACTTTTATTTAGTCGCACTTTATTTATCTGTTATATCAAAAACCACCAAAAACCTGTTTGCTAGTGTTTAAAGTGAATCCTCTATCCAAACTGCTTGTCAACACCTTCTGCTCCTCGTTGGGTTCGACACTCTTATTTATCGAAAGTACTATGATACACCCCATATAATTGTGGGTCACCAAGACTATTTTCTAGCGCCGTTGCTAGGGAGTGAAGCGCTATTGGTAAGTGGAATTGGTAAGAGAAACTTTTACTGTGAGTGCTGTTTTTATTTCTGTCTGCTGCTTTATTTAATTATGGCGAGTCCATTTGGTTCCCTATTTAGGAGTAATGCTGCTACTACTAATGTAGTAGATGATCCGCTGTCTACTCAATCGGATCCTTTTAAAATACCTAGGAAAATTGTTGAACGTGTTATGGATAACTGCTATTTTGGAGATGGAATTGTCCATCCCGGTAATCATTTACTCTTTTACATGAATTATGCGAGTTATTCAGGTGTGCAAGTATTACAATGGACCAAGTTAAGACAAAACTATTCTCTTTATCACTGAAGGGCAGAGCCGTGAAATGGTTCAAAATGCTGAAAAATGGTCAATCTATTGGATGAGAGGAAATTATACCTCTCTTTTATTCTAAATTTTATCCTTCCAGTGAGATTCATAAAGATCGGAATCAAATGTATAATTTATGGCCTCATGATGGGAGAGTATTGCCCAAGCTTGGGGGAGATTGATGTTATTAATGCTCAAATGTCCCGTTCATGAGTTTCCCAGTATTATTGTTATTAATAATTTTTAAGCAAGGCTTCCTCTTCATGATAAAGATTTATTGGATGCTTCTTGTTCTGGATCATTCACACGTATCACAGGAGAAGCTAAATGGAATCTTCTTGACCGTATTCAAGAAAACATTGAAGGACGGGAGAATGACAAAGGTAGAAAGTCGGGTGTAAATTAAGATTATGAATGCATTAAATCTTTTATGGGAACCGATGATTTCTATAATGTTAGTGTTATTTGTGGTATTGAATATAATTGTTTTAAGGCCTTTGCCTCCCATCTTGATATTCCCAAAAAGGAGTTGGACAAGTACCACGCACCTTATAAGATATTGTTAATTGTATTCCTGCTAGATACATAGAAGTTCATACTGTTAATCATGTTGTGCCTGAACCTTATATTGAGAAAATGCCTTTCCCCGTCAAGGTAAATGAACATTCTATTATAGCTAGCGTGGTTAACAAAAGTACAAAGAAATCTATAGAACCTGATGAACAAATAACCGTTGAACCTATAGTAGCAATAGTTAAAACCTTGTCTCTGAAAATGTTGAAGATGGAAACATTATCTTCTGTGAGGATGCTTCTAATATTGTTTCACATCCTAGTAGATCTAAGAAAACTAGTGTTCATGTGCTTTCTGTTAGGATAGGTGATCATTGCTATTATGGTTTATGTGATATTGGTGCAAGTTCAAGTGCTATTCCTTATGAGATTTATAAAGAAACCATGCATGCAATTGGTTCTTATGAACTTGAAGATGTTGATGTGGTTATTCAGCTTGCTAATAGAGAAACTATCTTTCCGATTGGTATTGTTAGAGATGTAGAAGTTTTATGTGGTAAAACTAATTATCCTGCTGATTTTCTAGTACTTGGTACAACTGCTAGTAAAACTCGTCCTATCATTTTTGGTAGACCTTTCTTGAACACCCGTGGTGCGGTCATAAATTGTAATAAGGAGAAAATATTGACTATATTTGATGGAAAATCTTATGAGTTTAATTTTTCTAAATTTGCTAGAGCTCCTTATGAAACTGAATTGCCTAATGAAGATTTTAGGGTTGAATAGCTTGCCTCTATTGCTCTTGCTGCTAATAATGCTCTGCATCAATACATGGAGGACGACAAAAGAGAGGTCCTTATGGAAGAAAGAAATGAGATTGACGATATTCTTCTTAGTCAACTAGTGATGCTTAAACACAATTTACCCGTGGAAGACTTGGGTACCACATTACCACCCAAGGAGGATCCCGTATTTGATTTAAAACCTTTACCTGATGATCTTAAATATTCTTATATTGATGAGAAGAAAACATATCATGTTATTATTAGTTCTAAACTTTCAGGTAAAGAAGAGGAAAGGTTATTGGAAATATTGAAGAAACACTGTGGAGCTATTGGATACTCTTGATGATTTGAAAGAGATTTCCCCTACCATATGTCAACATGTTATTAATATAGAACCAGATGCAAAGTCAGTAGTTGAACATCAATGTCGTTTAATTCCTAAGATGAAGGAAGTGGTAATAAATGAGGTATTAAAACTCCTCGATGTTGGTATTATTTATCCGATTGCTGATAGTAGATGGGTAAGCCCAATGCATTGTGTCCCTAAGAAAGGAGGAATGGAGGTTCTGCCAAATGAAAATGATGATCTTATTCCTCAAAGAGTAATAGTTGGTTAAAGAATGTGCATTGATTTTAGAAAAGTTAACAAAGTCACTAAGAAGGATCATTATCCTTTACCTTTTATTGATCAAATGTTAGAGAGGTTGTCTAAGAAAACTCATTTTTGCTTTCTTGATGGTTATTTTGGGTTTTCTCATATTGCTTCTAGGAGACTGATACGTCATAAACGTATCCATAATTTTTGATGTTCCATGTTGTTTTCATGCCATATGCTACATGTTTCTTATACACTTTATGCCATTTTTATCGATTTCCTAGGACTAACCTATTGACAAGATGCCATAGAGCGAGTTCCTATTTTCCGTTGTTTTTAGTTTCAGAAAAGTTGTTCTGGAAATATTCTCGGAATTAGACGATTCGAAGCCCCGAAGTCTTAGAAAGTTGTTGCACAGACGGAGTCCGGAAGGGACCCGGAGGGGGGCCACCATGCCCGCCTCCAGAATGATGTGTGAGTAGTTCATCCTTGGAGTACGGGTCCATAGCAGTAGCTAGATGGTTGTTCTCTCCTCTTTATGCCTCATGTTTAGATCTTGTGAGCTGCCTAACATGATCAAGATCATCTTATTGTAATGTTACATGTTGTGTTTGCTGGCATCCGATGAATATCGAATGCTATGTCCAATGATAATCAATCTATCATGTTCTTTTCATGTGTATGTTATTTATGATCTTGCATGCTCTCCGTTGTTAGTAGATGCTCTAGCCAAGTAGATGCTAGTAACTCCAAGAGGGAGTATTTATGCTCGATAGTGGGTTCATGCCTCCCTTTCACTCACGCCCGAGTGACAGAAACGTAAACGGGTGGGGGATCTGTTGCTGCCAAGGGAGAAAACAACAATGCTTTGTCTAAGGATGATGTTATTGTTTACATTACACACTTTGCTCATTGCAATGATCTGTTGCCTGCAAATTAATACCCAAGGTTTGCTCGGATGGCATTTTGAGGGTGGATTATTAGTCATAGATGCAGTTGGATGACGGTCTATGTATCTTGTTGTAATGCCCGCATGAATCGCATAGTAATCATCATGTCATGCAAATGCACTACGGTGCAGCCTTTATATCTATCAATTGCCTAGCTATAATTTGTTTACCCAACATGTTATCTATCTGTTCTCGAGAGACACCACTAGTGAACTGTGGACCCGGTCCATTTTCTCAAACTGGTAATACAACCACTGCAATCACTGTTTTCATACCGTTCCTAATGTTTTCGTGCTGCCATCACTGTTCTCTTTTCATCTACTGCAAACAAGTACTGTTTTCTGCACCATACGTTTAACATCTTTGTTTTCAGCAAAACCGGTGAGATTGCCACCTGCCACCTCACTGCTTCGTTGGGGCAAAGTTGTCGCACCCGGACTTCTAGGGGATACTCACAGTCCGTCAAACAGTAGATAAATGGCTTACGGGGCATACCGGCACCCGCATCTCAATATGAGCAGGCCAACACGTAAACGTGTGACAACCATTATCTTACTATTCATCGTCTGCGCAAACCATCCCGTAGAAATCCAGATACTTCCGTTGACGTACTTCAAAACATACACACATGGTACGTCAACGACATTGGAACAGGTGATATCACAACAGATCTCTACGACACAAAAGATTGAAATAAGTTGCAAATGGCTCTCATTAGAGCAGAGATAGCAAATACAATCATTCAGAGGGCACATGCCCCAACAATACATCATTACATCACAGCGGAAGCATTCAACATGTCTGAGTACAGACAAGAACCAAATAGGCCTGAGAGGCCGGAAACGAAAGGACGGAGCCCATCCACGAAGTCTCGGATCCTGCCCGGGTCCGCTATCTACTCGTCAGCAGTCTCGTCATACTCCACGTCGTAGCCACCATGTAGATCCTCGGAAACGTAGGTCTGCGGAAACCACAGCCCCAAAGGGGTCAGTACATAAACGTACTGGCAAGCAAGACTCACAGTTCACCAAAGTGTAACCCGTCAACACCAAGCACAGATGCTTTGGGTTCAACGGAAGAAAGGGGATATAAAAGATGCTGCAACTGGCTGCACTAACCAACTACAGAGATGCTATCACTTCCGGCTAACAGAAAGGAGATAAGCCTGTTACTAGTCAAGTTGTTAATCATTGGGTGTAAGGTTGTTAATCATTAGGTTTAAGTTGTCCTGAGTACTTGTTAGCCAGTACTTTCCCCAAGTAATCCATAACCGCGGAAAACACGGCTTCTCGAGAAGATTATCCCTGCAGGGTTGCACCAATTTGGCCGTACACGCAAGAATATCCCGCCAGACGGGGATCAAACCCACCAAGCGAGGTACTCTACACAATTCAACTCTTCTTCGCATCAAGCCCAAAGAACCTTGGGCGCGCGGCTAATCGAGCCCAGAAGAAAATGGACCCTCATAGCACTCTAAGAACGTGTCCCCCTATATGCCGACTACGAAAGTTCCACCCTGGCCTGGGCTCGCAAAAACATGCATGCGGCAAATGGAAAACACGAACTAAATGAGGCGATTTGGACGAGATGCGAATCGAATCAAATTGAGGGGGCGCCCATACTCGCTTCCCACATGCGGTTAGTGCGCTCATCATGGATCAGTAGACAAGACCCTTTTCCTATTAGGGTCGACACTAGCAGGCCTCAAAACCACACAGGGCCTCCTGCCGGTGCCTTATCATCAAATTTATTATTAATAGTAACATTAGCATGATTCATTGTTTAACATCGAGCCCCCAGAACATAATGAAGTAGTAACAGAAAGTAACGGGTAACAGACTCGAGCAAAACAACTTAAGCATGCTAGTAAGACACTGGCTCAATCAATAGGGTTGTAGGAGTGGGGTGAGGCAATATCAAGGTTAAGGGATTCATGTGATGGGTTCGTAACAGAACCACTACTACTAAGGCTAGCAGAAAAGAACAACGGAAAGTATCGGTAACCAATGTTGAAAGGAACATAGTGGTTCATGTGAGTGATAACTTGCCTGCAAACCCAGTAGCCTGGTACTGAGCTAACTCCTTAGAAGGGGTGTCGTAAGTATCGTCGGTCTCAACGTCGTCGTTTATCCGAGAAGAAGCAAACAAACAAGGCAGAAATATAAACAATCATTATCATGGCATTGTGCACAATCAAGATGATGCATGGCAAGTTAATGGTTGCATCAAATAAACTAAGTGACATGTAACACAATTAAGATGGACCCCTATGCAATTTTGAGTTGCATATGGGAAAGGGTCCATGAATTAAGTGGAACAAATGATTTACAATTTATTATTATGTGAAAGTTGTTAGCATGATGCATGCATGATGATAACAACAAAATAACAACAAAAGATGCAAGTGGAAAATGAATTTAACAAGGTTTGGGAATCATTTATTAAGTTTTGGAAAGTTTGGTTACTTAAACATGTCACACAAGTATTTGTTGTTTTCATCAAGTTAAATTGTTCAAAATAGATAATAAAGTTCATATTTGATAAGAACACACAATTTTAGGTGGATTGCATGTTTCACTTGTTGAAAAAGGATTTCAAATGATTTATTTATGAATTAAACAAGTTTAAGCAAGAGTTAAAAGAATTTAATTCAAACATGAACTTATTTGAATTTTTGTTTGTGCAAAACATTGAGTGAAGTTCATATTTGAAAAGATTATGCTTTTATGGTTTGAAAACATATTTTATATGTCCCAAAAGAATTTGTTTTGATCAAGTTATAATCTTAGCATTATTAAATGATTTAAACAAGGTTTAAATCATTTAACCAATTTTAATTATTCAAAACATGAAACAAATTTTATATTTGAAAAGGTGGTTTAATTTTGCATGGAAAACATATTTCATTTGTTGAAATTGGATTTAAAATGAGCAAGTTATTATTTGGCAATTTTTTTAATGCAATAATTAAGAAACAGTTGTTTTCAGCAATTTAAATTATTCAAAACAGCAAACAAAATTTATATTTGGAAAGATCATCAAATGTTAGTTGGATTACATGTTTCAAATATTGAAATTGGAATTAGGATGAATTTTATTATGAATTAAACAATATTAAACAAGTTTTAATTGAATTTAGAACAAGTTTGAATATTATTTGAATTTTATTTATCCAAATCATAAATTCAAATTCACATTTGAAAAGTTCACACTTTGATGGTTTGAAAACATATTTTGCATGTGTAAAAAATATTTTATTTTGAGTAAGTTATGATTTTAGCAATTTTAATTGAATTAAACAAGATTTAAATTATGTAGGCAATTTAAATTATTCAAACCAGGAAACAAAAATTATATTTGAAAAGTTTATTTAAAATGGTATGGAAAACATATTTTATTTGCATTAATTGGATTAATGATGAATTAGTTATTGAATTTAGCAAATTGCATTTGAATCATTCAAATTTGAATTTTAAATGCATTTGGGAAATTCAAAACAGTACACATTTAGGTTATTTGGAAAGATTATTAAATTTGGAGCAATAAACATATAAAACTTTTATTTATTGGACTTACAGATTAAAAGTTATTAAAGATTTGGATTTAGTGTTTATTCTGCCATTTTAAAAGAAAAGGAATTAAAAACAGAACGGGGTTAAACTTTTGTTACAGAGCGGCAGTTTACACGCAGTCACTGCCGCGCGGGCCAGGGGCCAACGTGGCGCAAGCGAATGCTTGCGTGGCCACCACCGCGGCTGACGGGTGGGACCCCGTTGTCAGCGCGGTAAAAGAAGGAAAAACGGAGGCTTTTTGCCTCTGCGGGGGTTCGACCCCGGGATCTGCCCGCTGCGCGCAAGGAACAGGCCAGATGGGCTGCTGCTGTACTGGTGACAGACAAGGGGTGCGTGTGGTTTTAGGTTCAGGTTTCGCACACGCCTCTGAAACTGAACTTACAGTTTCAGTTAACAGGGGCAGTTTGCCGTGGCAGTCGCCGGAGATGCGCTGCGTCGCAGCGGCTGCTGCTCGTGGGCGGTACAGGGTGCGGGCGTGATCTGCTGTCGATGTGTGCGTGTGCAGCGGAGGGAAAACAGGAGAGAGGGGAAGGGAGTAGCAGAGGCTCACAGCGATTGCATCGGGCTGCTGTCGACTGACAGCGGAGAGGAGGAAGTCCGGCGACGGCACGGTCGCCGTGGTTGCTCCCAGCAACCGGCGAGTAGACGGGGCGGCTGAGGCAGTCGCCGTGGTTCCATTCCCGGCCACGGGGCTGCCTCGAGGGGGCCGTGCTGGCGGCGCGAAGAGGAGGCAGAGGGGGTTGTGCTCGGGTGGGGTTCAGCGATGGTGTTCTTCAGAGGGGTGGGGAGGTGGTAGAGGTAGCCAACGGCGGCGATGGAGGGTTAGGGACTAGGGTTAGCAGGGGCTCGGGAGTGGGTAGGTTAGTTATACGGCCTCGAGCGTGTACGGCGTGCCATCGGGTGGAGGGAGGAGGCGATCGACGGTGGTGCGCCATGCCGTACAGAGGTGACATCATCGCGAGGAAGGTGACAGCGATGGAGGGAGTGGGCCAGAAAGGAAAAAGGGCCTGGGGGAAAAGATATTGGGCTGCTAGGGGAAAATGGGATGGCTTAGTTTTCTCCCCCCTCTAACAGATTTCTTTTTATTATTTCTGTTTCATTTTTTTTTTGCTGAAACCAAAATGGAAGAAAAAGAAGGCTTTTAGGTTAATAGAAATTTTAGAAAAAATTAGTGTTAGCTAGTTAGGTTAAAAGAAAACAAATGCCAAGTTTGGTTTTTCAAAAGATTAATTTTTAATTATTGTTTTGTAATTTAAGTCAATATTTAAAAGAATGCTTCTTATTTGGCTTTTATTAAAAATCAACATGTTTATTAGGGGAACCCCAACGATTAAAATAGAACAATTGGTTTGGTTATAATGCTGATTTTATAAATTGCATTTGGGTGCTGTTTGAAAACACTAGGTTGAATTGGAATATTTGCAAATTAATTGGTTAATGATTGAAAACAACAAGTTTAATAGGGTGAGCCCTATTATTAAAATGATTAGAATAGTTTGTTAGCTTTCATGAGTTGGAATTTGGTGCTGTTTGAACTTGAGTTTTGAGTTTGAAAGCAAATTGGGAATTATTTAATTGAAATGAAAGCACCATTTTATTTGTTGATCAATGTGGAAAACATGACAACAAATGGTTGGTTTTATTTGAGATTTTTATTTCCAAAGTTGTAACAGAACAAGTATGAAAACAAAGCATTTGAAATTGTTTGAGTTTTATTGTGAAAACAAAGAATAACAGATGCAAAACAAAAGGAACAAATGCAACAACATGATGACATGATGCAATACCTTAATAACAAGATATCAAACATTCTAAATGGTAGGTTTTTCATACTTGGGATGTTACAAAACGCCCCCCCTTGAAGGAATCGCGCCCCGAGATTCCTACGGAGAAAAGAAAAGGTCCGGATACTTCTTGGGAAGATCCTCTTGAGCTGTGACACGTGAAACACATCGTGCACATTGGATAGACGTCAGGGAATTTGCAAACCACCGGAACATTTTCAAGTAAAGGGAGAGGTTTTTGTATCGAGGGTGTATAGCTGGATAGAACTTGATTCATTTGCAGAATAGATTATCTGGCTAGAATGGTGGAACAGAGTTATTGGCATCAATCCAATACCAAAATGACATCAATGTCAGAATTGCCAAGTAGTATGATAGAAGCAAGGAATATGTGGCCATTAATTAGAATTTGATTTCTGTGACTGAACTTGGAAGTCAACATTTGAGATCCCGGGGAGTGAACAGAGATTTGATTGTTTAGTGGAACCAGAATTAGGTTGTATGTTGTTGGAAAGATTTTTGACACAAAGGAATGCGATGCTCCGGTATCAAACAACACTTTAGCTGGAATAGAGTTTAGCAGATGAACGGGGAATCTTTGATTAGACGCCGGTAGAAGAACTGAAATGGAAAACAACAACAAGATTTCAACGGACGAAAAGGATGTTGAGAAGAACAGGATATCAACATCGGGGAAAACGAGAACAAAACTCCTGAGGTACTACGGAAAACCCATCCGGGCTTCTAAAGGATCAATATCTACTGCTTTAGAAATAGAGGATCTGCTTCCGGGGCTTACACGCCTCCGTTCTCAATCATGAGTAGGCAACATGATAAATCATGTCACAACCACCTCCATTCCTATGGTCTAGTAGATATAACCATCCTAGAGAAACCAGAATTCGTGAAATCCTAACTTGAAAGTTTAGATGAGAAGGGAAAACAACGTTGCACTTCCTTACCATAAAAAGGGAGGGAGGGTGGGGAAAAGAAGAAAAAGAACAGAATTCCTACTCTCACGTTTCATTTTTCCTATATAGCTACAAAATAGTTTCTAGACTCAACTGCGACCAGTAAAAAGGGATCCTACAGGCAGACAGGCTCTGATACCATTTGTCGCACCCGGACTTCTAGGGGATACTCACAGTCCGTCAAACAGTAGATAAATGGCTTACGGGGCATACCGGCACCCGCATCTCAATATGAGCAGGCCAACACGTAAACGTGTGACAACCATTATCTTACTATTCATCGTCTGCGCAAACCATCCCGTAGAAATCCAGATACTTCCGTTGACGTACTTCAAAACATACACACATGGTACGTCAACGGCATTGGAACAGGTGATATCACAACAGATCTCTACGACACAAAAGATTGAAATAAGTTGCAAATGGCTCTCGGTAGAGCAGAGATAGCAAATACAATCATTCAGAGGGCACATGCCCCAACAATACATCATTACATCACAGCGGAAGCATTCAACATGTCTGAGTACAGACAAGAACCAAATAGGCCTGAGAGACCGGAAACGAAAGGACGGAGCCCATCCACGAAGTCTCGGATCCTGCCCGGGTCCGCTATCTACTCGTCAGCAGTCTCGTCATACTCCACGTCGTAGCCACCATGTAGAGCCTCGGAAACGTAGGTCTGCGGAAACCACAGCCCCAAAGGGGTCAGTACATAAACGTACTGGCAAGAAAGTCGGGTGTAAATTAAGATTATGTATGCATTAAATCTTTTATGGGAACCGATGATTTCTATAATGTTAGTGTTATTTGTGGTATTGAATATAATTGTTTTAAGGCCTTTGCCTCCCATCTTGATATTCCCAAAAAGGAGTTGGACAAGTACCACGCACCTTATAAGATATTGTTAATTGTATTCCTGCTAGATACATAGAAGTTCATACTGTTAATCATGTTGTGCCTGAACCTTATATTGAGAAAATGCCTTTCCCCGTCAAGGTAAATGAACATTCTATTATAGCTAGCGTGGTTAACAAAAGTACAAAGAAATCTATAGAACATGATGAACAAATAACCGTTGAACCTATAGTAGCAATAGTTAAAACCTTGTCTCTGAAAATGTTGAAGATGGAAACATTATCTTCTGTGAGGATGCTTCTAATATTGTTTCACATCCTAGTAGATCTAAGAAAACTAGTGTTCATGTGCTTTCTGTTAGGATAGGTGATCATTGCTATTATGGTTTATGTGATATTGGTGCAAGTTCAAGTGCTATTCATTATGAGATTTATAAAGAAACCATGCATGCAATTGGTTCTTATGAACTTGAAGATGTTGATGTGGTTATTCAGCTTGCTAATAGAGAAACTATCTTTCCGATTGGTATTGTTAGAGATGTAGAAGTTTTATGTGGTAAAACTAAATATCCTGCTGATTTTCTAGTACTTGGTACAACTGCTAGTAAAACTCGTCCTATCATTTTTGGTAGACCTTTCTTGAACACCTGTGGTGCGGTCATAAATTGTAATAAGGAGAAAATATTGACTATATTTGATGGAAAATCTTATGAGTTTAATTTTTCTAAATTTGCTAGAGCTCCTTATGAAACTGAATTGCCTAATGAAGATTTTAGGGTTGAATAGCTTGCCTCTATTGCTCTTGCTGCTAATAATGCTCTGCATCAATACATGGAGGACGACAAAAGAGAGGTCCTTATGGAAGAAAGAAATGAGATTGACGATATTCTTCTTAGTCAACCAGTGATGCTTAAACACAATTTACCCGTGGAAGACTTGGGTACCACATTACCACCCAAGGAGGATCCCGTATTTGATTTAAAACCTTTACCTGACGATCTTAAATATTCTTATATTGATGAGAAGAAAACATATCATGTTATTATTAGTTCTAAACTTTCAGGTAAAGAAGAGGAAAGGTTATTGGAAATATTGAAGAAACACTGTGGAGCTATTGGATACTCTTGATGATTTGAAAGAGATTTCCCCTACCATATGTCAACATGTTATTAATATAGAACCAGATGCAAAGTCAGTAGTTGAACATCAATGTCGTTTAATTCCTAAGATGAAGGAAGTGGTAATAAATGAGGTATTAAAACTCCTCGATGTTGGTATTATTTATCCGATTGCTGATAGTAGATGGGTAAGCCCAATGCATTGTGTCCCTAAGAAAGGAGGAATGGAGGTTCTGCCAAATGAAAATGATGATCTTATTCCTCAAAGAGTAATAGTTGGTTAAAGAATGTGCATTGATTTTAGAAAAGTTAACAAAGTCACTAAGAAGGATCATTATCCTTTACCTTTTATTGATCAAATGTTAGAGAGGTTGTCTAAGAAAACTCATTTTTTCTTTCTTGATGGTTATTTTGGGTTTTCTCATATTGCTTCTAGGAGACTGATACGTCATAAACGTATCCATAATTTTTGATGTTCCATGTTGTTTTCATGCCATATGCTACATGTTTCTTATACACTTTATGCCATTTTTATCGATTTCCTAGGACTAACCTATTGACAAGATGCCATAGAGCGAGTTCCTATTTTCCGTTGTTTTTAGTTTCAGAAAAGTTGTTCTGGAAATATTCTCGGAATTAGACGATTCGAAGCCCCGAAGTCTTAGAAAGTTGTTGCACAGACGGAGTCCGGAAGGGACCCGGAGGGGGGCCACCATGCCCGCCTCCAGAATGATGTGTGAGTAGTTCATCCTTGGAGTACGGGTCCATAGCAGTAGCTAGATGGTTGTTCTCTCCTCTTTATGCCTCATGTTTAGATCTTGTGAGCTGCCTAACATGATCAAGATCATCTTATTGTAATGCTACATGTTGTGTTTGCTGGCATCCGATGAATATCGAATGCTATGTCCAATGATAATCAATCTATCATGTTCTTTTCATGTGTATGTTATTTATGATCTTGCATGCTCTCCGTTGTTAGTAGATGCTCTAGCCAAGTAGATGCTAGTAACTCCAAGAGGGAGTATTTATGCTCGATAGTGGGTTCATGCCTCCCTTTCACTCACGCCCGAGTGACAGAAACGTAAACGGGTGGGGGATCTGTTGCTGCCAAGGGAGAAAACAACAATGCTTTGTCTAAGGATGATGTTATTGTTTACATTACACACTTTGCTCATTGCAATGATCTGTTGCCTGCAAATTAATACCCAAGGTTTGCTCGGATGGCATTTTGAGGGTGGATTATTAGTCATAGATGCAGTTGGATGACGGTCTATGTATCTTGTTGTAATGCCCGCATGAATCGCATAGTAATCATCATGTCATGCAAATGCACTACGGTGCAGCCTTTATATCTATCAATTGCCTAGCTATAATTTGTTTACCCAACATGTTATCTATCTGTTCTCGAGAGACACCACTAGTGAATTGTGGACCCGGTCCATTTTCTCAAACTGGTAATACAACCACTGCAATCACTGTTTTCATACCGTTCCTAATGTTTTCGTGCTGCCATCACTGTTCTCTTTTCATCTACTGCAAACAAGTACTGTTTTCTGCACCATACGTTTAACATCTTTGTTTTCAGCAAAACCGGTGAGATTGCCACCTGCCACCTCACTGCTTCGTTGGGGCAAAGTTGTCGCACCCGGACTTCTAGGGGATACTCACAGTCCGTCAAACAGTAGATAAATGGCTTACGGGGCATACCGGCACCCGCATCTCAATATGAGCAGGCCAACACGTAAACGTGTGACAACCATTATCTTACTATTCATCGTCTGCGCAAACCATCCCGTAGAAATCCAGATACTTCCGTTGACGTACTTCAAAACATACACACATGGTACGTCAACGGCATTCGAACAGGTGATATCACAACAGATCTCTACGACACAAAAGATTGAAATAAGTTGCAAATGGCTCTCATTAGAGCAGAGATAGCAAATACAATCATTCAGAGGGCACATGC
This sequence comes from Alopecurus myosuroides, assembly GCA_028641055.1. Classification (NCBI taxonomy): domain Eukaryota; kingdom Viridiplantae; phylum Streptophyta; class Magnoliopsida; order Poales; family Poaceae; genus Alopecurus; species Alopecurus myosuroides. Next base: position 228,191,820 of record CM054060.1, on the reverse strand, counting down.
CCCAACAATACATCATTACATCACAGCGGAAGCATTCAACATGTCTGAGTACAGACAAGAACCAAATAGGCCTGAGAGGCCGGAAACGAAAGGACGGAGCCCATCCACGAAGTCTCGGATCCTGCCCGGGTCCACTATCTACTCGTCAGCAGTCTCGTCATACTCCACGTCGTAGCCACCATGTAGATCCTCGAAAACGTAGGTCTGCGGAAACCACAGCCCCAAAGGGGTCAGTACATAAACGTACTGGCAAGCAAGACTCACAGTTCACCAAAGTGTAACCCGTCAACACCAAGCACAGATGCTTTGGGTTCAACGGAAGAAAGGGGATATAAAAGATGCTGCAACTGGCTGCACTAACCAACTACAGAGATGCTATCACTTCCGGCTAACAGAAAGGAGATAAGCCTGTTACTAGTCAAGTTGTTAATCATTGGGTGTAAGGTTGTTAATCATTAGGTTTAAGTTGTCCTGAGTACTTGTTAGCCAGTACTTTCCCCAAGTAATCCATAACCGCGGAAAACACGGCTTCTCGAGAAGATTATCCCTGCAGGGTTGCACCAATTTGGCCGTACACGCAAGAATATCCCGCCAGACGGGGATCAAACCCACCAAGCGAGGTACTCTACACAATTCAACTCTTCTTCGCATCAAGCCCAAAGAACCTTGGGCGCGCGGCTAATCGAGCCCAGAAGAAAATGGACCCTCATAGCACTCTAAGAACGTGTCCCCCTATATGCCGACTACGAAAGTTCCACCCTGGCCTGGGCTCGCAAAAACATGCATGCGGCAAATGGAAAACACGAACTAAATGAGGCGATTTGGACGAGATGCGAATCGAATCAAATTGAGGGGGGCTCCCATACTCGCTTCCCACATGCGGTTAGTGCGCTCATCATGGATCAGTAGACAAGACCCTTTTCCTATTAGGGTCGACACTAGCAGGCCTCAAAACCACACAGGGCCTCCTGCCGGTGCCTTATCATCAAATTTATTATTAATAGTAACATTAGCATGATTCATTGTTTAACATCGAGCCCCCAGAACATAATGAAGTAGTAACAGAAAGTAACGGGTAACAGACTCGAGCAAAACAACTTAAGCATGCTAGTAAGACACTGGCTCAATCAATAGGGTTGTAGGAGTGGGGTGAGGCAATATCAAGGTTAAGGGATTCATGTGATGGGTTCGTAACAGAAACCACTACTACTAAGGCTAGCAGAAAAGAACAACGGAAAGTATCGGTAACCAATGTTGAAAGGAACACAGTGGTTCATGTGAGTGATAACTTGCCTGCAAACCCAGTAGCCTGGTACTGAGCTAACTCCTTAGAAGGGGTGTCGTAAGTATCGTCGGTCTCAACGTCGTCGTTTATCCGAGAAGAAGCAAACAAACAAGGCAGAAATACAAACAATCATTATCATGGCATTGTGCACAATCAAGATGATGCATGGCAAGTTAATGGTTGCATCAAATAAACTAAGTGACATGTAACACAATTAAGATGGACCCCTATGCAATTTTGAGTTGCATATGGGAAAGGGTCCATGAATTAAGTGGAACAAATGATTTACAATTTATTATTATGTGAAATTTGTTAGCATGACGCATGCATGATGATAACAACAAAATAACAACAAAAGATGCAAGTGGAAAATGAATTTAACAAGGTTTGGGAATCATTTATTAAGTTTTGGAAAGTTTGGTTACTTAAACATGTCACACAAGTATTTGTTGTTTTCATCAAGTTAAATTGTTCAAAATAGATAACAAAGTTCATATTTGATAAGAACACACAATTTTAGGTGGATTGCATGTTTCACTTGTTGAAAAAGGATTTCAAATGATTTATTTATGAATTAAACAAGTTTAAGCAAGAGTTAAAAGAATTTAATTCAAACATGAACTTATTTGAATTTTTGTTTGTGCAAAACATTGAGTGAAGTTCATATTTGAAAAGATTATGCTTTTATGGTTTGAAAACATATTTTATATGTCCCAAAAGAATTTGTTTTGATCAAGTTATAATCTTAGCATTATTAAATGATTTAAACAAGGTTTAAATCATTTAACCAATTTTAATTATTCAAAACATGAAACAAATTTTATATTTGAAAAGGTGGTTTAATTTTGCATGGAAAACATATTTCATTTGTTGAAATTGGATTTAAAATGAGCAAGTTATTATTTGGCAATTTTTTAAATGCAATAATTAAGAAACAGTTGTTTTCAGCAATTTAAATTATTCAAAAGAGCAAACAAAATTTATATTTGGAAAGATCATCAAATGTTAGTTGGATTACATGTTTCAAATATTGAAATTGGAATTAGGATGAATTTTATTATGAATTAAAAAATATTAAACAAGTTTTAATTGAATTTAGAACAAGTTTGAATATTATTTGAATTTTATTTATCCAAATCATAAATTCAAATTCACATTTGAAAAGTTCACACTTTGATGGTTTGAAAACATATTTTGCATGTGTAAAAAATATTTTATTTTGAGTAAGTTATGATTTTAGCAATTTTAATTGAATTAAACAAGATTTAAATTATGTAGGCAATTTAAATTATTCAAACCAGGAAACAAAAATTATATTTGAAAAGTTTATTTAAAATGGTATGGAAAACATATTTTATTTGCATTAATTGGATTAATGATGAATTAGTTATTGAATTTAGCAAATTGCATTTGAATCATTCAAATTTGAATTTTAAATGCATTTGGGAAATTCAAAACAGTACACATTTAGGTTATTTGGAAAGATTATTAAATTTGGAGCAATAAACATATAAAACTTTTATTTATTGGACTTACAGATTAAAAGTTATTAAAGATTTGGATTTAGTGTTTATTCTGCCATTTTAAAAGAAAAGGAATTAAAAACAGAACAGGGTTAAACTTTTGTTACAGAGCGGCAGTTTACACGCAGTCACTGCCGCGCGGGCCAGGGGCCAACGTGGCGCAAGCGAATGCTTGCGTGGCCACCACCGCGGCTGACGGGTGGGACCCCGTTGTCAGCGCGGTAAAAGAAGGAAAAACGGAGGCTTTTTGCCTCTGCGGGGGTTCGACCCCGGGATCTGCCCGCTGCGCGCAAGGAACAGGCCAGATGGGCTGCTGCTGTACTGGTGACAGACAAGGGGTGCGTGTGGTTTTAGGTTCAGGTTTCGCACACGCCTCTGAAACTGAACTTACAGTTTCAGTTAACAGGGGCAGTTTGCCGTGGCAGTCGCCGGAGATGCGCTGCGTCGCAGCGGCTGCTGCTCGTGGGCGGTACAGGGTGCGGGCGTGATCTGCTGTCGATGTGTGCGTGTGCAGCGGAGGGAAAACAGGAGAGAGGGGAAGGGAGTAGCAGAGGCTCACAGCGATTGCATCGGGCTGCTGTCGACTGACAGCGGAGAGGAGGAAGTCCGGCGACGGCGCGGTCGCTGTGGTTGCTCCCAGCAACCGGCGAGTAGACGGGGCGGCTGAGGCAGTCGCCGTGGTTCCATTCCCGGCCACGGGGCTGCCTCGAGGGGGCCGTGCTGGCGGCGCGAAGAGGAGGCAGAGGGGGTTGTGCTCGGGTGGGGTTCAGCGATGGTGTTCTTCAGAGGGGTGGGGAGGTGGTAGAGGTAGCCAACGGCGGCGATGGAGGGTTAGGGACTAGGGTTAGCAGGGGCTCGGGAGTGGGTAGGTTAGTTATAGGCCTCGAGCGTGTACGGCGTGCCATCGGGTGGAGGGAGGAGGCGATCGACGGTGGTGCGCCATGCCGTACAGAGGTGACATCATCGCGAGGAAGGTGACAGCGATGGAGGGAGTGGGCCAGAAAGGAAAAAGGGCCTGGGGGAAAAGATATTGGGCTGCTAGGGGAAAAATGGGCTGGCTTAGTTTTCTCCCCCCTCTAACAGATTTCTTTTTATTATTTCTGTTTCATTTTTTTTTTGCTGAAACCAAAATGGAAGAAAAAGAAGGCTTTTAGGTTAATAGAAATTTTAGAAAAATTTAGTGTTAGCTAGTTAGGTTAAAAGAAAACATTAGCCAAGTTTTGTTTTCAGAAAAACTTTAAATTAGCTTAATGTTTGATTGAAATTCAAATTGGATGTATTTTAATTAAGTGATCATTTAATACAACAAACTTTGAATAGGGGAACCCCTATGATTAAAATAGAACAATTGGTTTGGTTATAAGGCTGATTTTATAAATTGCATTTGGGTGCTGTTTGGAAAATAAACCAATTTAGATGAGTTTTGAATATTTGGAATGATTAATAAAATAAACCTTTTAATAAGGTGGCCCAGAGGATTCAATTGGGTACAAGGATTTAAAAGAAAGTTTTGGTTATTATTTTGATAGTTTCAAATTGGTTCTGTTTGAAATACATTTGGTTTGAATTTGAGCAATTTGGAAATTAATAGATTAATATTGAAAACAAGGATTTTTAATAGGGTGAACCCTATTGATTAAAGTGATTAAAATGAGTTTGATTGGTTTGGAGATTTGTTATAAACTCAAGTTGATTGATGTTTTGAAGATTTGATTTGAATTTGAAATGATTTGGAATTAATTGATTGAATTAATTGTTTGATTAAAACCAACAATTTAATGAGTGATCAACATGGAATAAAATGGAACAAATTGGTTGTTTTCATTTGTGATTTTTATCTCAAAGGTTGTAACAGAACAAGTATGAAAACAAAGCAGTTGAAATTGTTTGATTTTCATTGTGAAAACAAGAATAACAGATGCACAACAAAAGAAACAAATGCAACAATATGATGACATGATGCAATACTTTAATAACAAGAAATCAAACATTCTAAATGGTAGGTTTTCATACTTGGGCTGTTACAAAACGCCCCCCCTTGAAGGAATCGCGCCCCGAGATTCCTACTGAGAAAAAGAAAAGGTCCGGAAACTTCTTGGGAAGATGCTCTTGAGTTGTGACACGTGAAACACATCGTGCACCTTGGATAGACGTCAGGGAATTTGCAAACCACCGGAACAATTTCAAGTAAAGGGAGTGGTTTTTGTATCTAGGGTGTATAGTTGGATAGAATTTGATTCATTTGGAGAATAGACTATCTGTAATAAAGGTGGAATAGAGTTATTGACATCAATCCAACACCAAGAATGAGATCAATGTCAGAATCAGCAACATGAGAGAAACGAGGAATATGTGGCCTCCCATTAGGATTTGATTTCTGTGACTGAACTTGGAAGTCAACATGAGTGAACAGTGAGTTGATTGCTTAGTGGAACCAGAGTTAGGTTGTATGTTGTGGGAAAGATTTTTGACACAAAGGAATGCGATGCTCCGGTATCAAACAACACTTTAGCTGGAATATAGTTTAGCAGATGAACGGGGAAACTTTGATTAGACGCCGGTAGAAGAACTGAAATGGAAAACAACAACAAGATTTCAACGGACGAAAAGGATGTTGAGAAGAACAGGATATCAACATCGGGGAAAACGAGAACAAAACTCCTGAGGTACTACGGAAAACCCATCCGGGCTTCTAAAGGATCAATATCTACTGCTTAAGAAATAGAGGATCTGCTTCCGGGGCTTACACGCCTCCGTTCTCAATCATGAGTAGGCAACATGATAAATCATGTCACAACCACCTCCATTCCTATGGTCTAGTAGATATAACCATCCTAGAGAAACCAGAATTCGTGAAATCCTAACTTGAAAGTTTAGATGAGTAGGGAAAACAACGTTGCACTTCCTTACCAGAAAAAGGGAGGGAGGGTGGGGAAAAGAAGAAAAAGAACAGAATTCCTACTCTCACGTTTCATTTTTCCTATATAGCTACAAAATAGTTTCTAGACTCAACTGCGACCAGTAAAAAGGGATCCTACAGGCAGACAGGCTCTGATACCATTTGTCGCACCCGGACTTCTAGAGGATACTCGCCGTTCCGTTGAACAGTAGTAGATTGGATTACGGGGCTTACCGGCACCCGCGTCCTCTTACGAGTAGGCCAACACACGTATGTGTGACAACCAACCCCTATCTGTTCAGCGTCGACGCAAACTATCCCATAGAAATCAGGATACTTCCATTGACGTACTTCAAACCATACACACATGGTACGTCAACGGCGTTTAACAATTGATATCACAACAGATCTCTACGACACAAAAGATTGAAATAAGTTGCGAATGGCTCTCATTAGAGCAGAGATAGCAAATACAATCATTCAGAGGGCACATGCCCCAACAATACATCATTACATCACAGCGGAAGCATTCAACATGTCTGAGTACAGACAAGAACCAAATAGGCCTGAGAGGCCGGAAACGAAAGACGGAGCCCATCCACGAAGTCTCGGATCCTGCCCGGGTCCGCTATCTACTCGTCAGCAGTCTCGTCATACTCCACGTCGTAGCCACCATGTAGATCCTCGGAAACGTTGGTCTGCGGAAACCACAGCCCCAAAGGGGTCAGTACATAAACGTACTGGCAAGCAAGACTCACAGTTCACCAAAGTGTAACCCGTCAACACCAAGCACAGATGCTTGGGTTCAACGGAGGAAAGGGGATATAAAAGATGCTGCAACTGGCTACACTAACCAACTACAGAGATGCTACCACTTCCGGCTAACAGAAAGGAGATAAGATCGAGTATCGTAACCAACTGAAAGATAACTTCAAACAAACCCATCCTGGATCTCGCCCCTTATCCAAAGAAGCAATCCGAGGATAACTCACACAGTTGTATTAAAGGTGATCAAGTTATTGCGTCATCAAGCCTATTACTAGTCAAGTTATTAATCATTGGGTGTAACATGTTTGATCATTATGTTTAAGTTGTCCTGAGTACTTGTTAGCCAGTACTTTCACCAAGTAATCCATAACCGCGGAAAACACGGCTTCTCGAGAAGATTATCCCTGCAGGGTTGCACCAATTTGGCCGTACACGTATGAATAACCCGCCAGATGGGAGATCAACCCACCAAGCGGGGCACTCTACACAATCAACCTTCTTCGCATCAAGCCCAAAGCACCTTGGGCGCACGGCTAATCGAGCCCAGAAGAAAATGGACCCTCATAGCACTCTAAGAACGTGTCCCCCTATATGCCGACTACGAAAGTTCCACCCTGGCCTGGGCTCGCAAAAACATGCATGCGGCAAATGGAAAACACGAACTAAATGAGGCGATTTGGACGAGATGCGAATCGAATCAAATTGAGGGGGGCTCCCATACTCGCTTCCGACATGCGGTTAGTGCGCTCATCATGGATCAGTAGACAAGACCCTTTTCCTATTAGGGTCGACACTAGCAGGCCTCAAAACCACACAGGGCCTCCTGCCGGTGCCTTATCATCAAATTTATTATTAATAGTAACATTAGCATGATTCATTGTTTAACATCGAGCCCCCAGAACATAATGAAGTAGTAACAGAAAGTAACGGGTAACAGACTCGAGCAAAACAACTTAAGCATGCTAGTAAGACACTGGCTCAATCAATAGGGTTGTAGGAGTGGGGTGAGGCAATATCAAGGTTAAGGGATTCATGTAATGGGTTCGTAACAGAAACCACTACTACTAAGGCTAGCAGAAAAGAACAACGGAAAGTATCGGTAACCAATGTTGAAAGGAACACAGTGGTTCATGTGAGTGATAACTTGCCTGCAAACCCAGTAGCCTGGTACTGAGCTAACTCCTTAGAAGGGGTGTCGTAAGTATCGTCGGTCTCAACGTCGTCGTTTATCCGAGAAGAAGCAAACAAACAAGGCAGAAATACAAACAATCATTATCATGGCATTGTGCACAATCAAGATGATGCATGGCAAGTTAATGGTTGCATCAAATAAACTAAGTGACATGTAACACAATTAAGATGGACCCCTATGCAATTTGAGTTGCATATGGGAAAGGGTCCATGAATTAAGTGGAACAAATGATTTACAATTTATTATTATGTGAAAGTTGTTAGCATGACGCATGCATGATGATAACAACAAAATAACAACAAAAGATGCAAGTGGAAAATGAATTTAACAAGGTTTGGGAATCATTTATTAAGTTTTGGAAAGTTTGGTTACTTAAACATGTCACACAAGTATTTGTTGTTTTCATCAAGTTAAATTGTTCAAAATAGATAACAAAGTTCATATTTGATAAGAACACACAATTTTAGGTGGATTGCATGTTTCACTTGTTGAAAAAGGATTTCAAATGATTTATTTATGAATTAAACAAGTTTAAGCAAGAGTTAAAAGAATTTAATTCAAACATGAACTTATTTGAATTTTTGTTTGTGCAAAACATTGAGTGAAGTTCATATTTGAAAAGATTATGCTTTTATGGTTTGAAAACATATTTTATATGTCCCAAAAGAATTTGTTTTGATCAAGTTATAATCTTAGCATTATTAAATGATTTAAACAAGGTTTAAATCATTTAACCAATTTTAATTATTCAAAACATGAAACAAATTTTATATTTGAAAAGGTGGTTTAATTTTGCATGGAAAACATATTTCATTTGTTGAAATTGGATTTAAAATGAGCAAGTTATTATTTGGCAATTTTTTAAATGCAATAATTAAGAAACAGTTGTTTTCAGCAATTTAAATTATTCAAAAGAGCAAACAAAATTTATATTTGGAAAGATCATCAAATGTTAGTTGGATTACATGTTTCAAATATTGAAATTGGAATTAGGATGAATTTTATTATGAATTAAAAAATATTAAACAAGTTTTAATTGAATTTAGAACAAGTTTGAATATTATTTGAATTTTATTTATCCAAATCATAAATTCAAATTCACATTTGAAAAGTTCACACTTTGATGGTTTGAAAACATATTTTGCATGTGTAAAAAATATTTTATTTTGAGTAAGTTATGATTTTAGCAATTTTAATTGAATTAAACAAGATTTAAATTATGTAGGCAATTTAAATTATTCAAACCAGGAAACAAAAATTATATTTGAAAAGTTTATTTAAAATGGTATGGAAAACATATTTTATTTGCATTAATTGGATTAATGATGAATTAGTTATTGAATTTAGCAAATTGCATTTGAATCATTCAAATTTGAATTTTAAATGCATTTGGGAAATTCAAAACAGTACACATTTAGGTTATTTGGAAAGATTATTAAATTTGGAGCAATAAACATATAAAACTTTTATTTATTTGACTTACAGATTAAAAGTTATTAAAGATTTGGATTTAGTGTTTATTCTGCCATTTTAAAAGAAAAGGAATTAAAAACAGAACGGGGTTAAACTTTTGTTACAGAGCGGCAGTTTACACGCAGTCACTGCCGCGCGGGCCAGGGGCCAACGTGGCGCAAGCGAATGCTTGCGTGGCCACCACCGCGGCTGACGGGTGGGACCCCGTTGTCAGCGCGGTAAAAGAAGGAAAAACGGAGGCTTTTTGCCTCTGCGGGGGTTCGACCCCGGGATCTGCCCGCTGCGCGCAAGGAACAGGCCAGATGGGCTGCTGCTGTACTGGTGACAGACAAGGGGTGCGTGTGGTTTTAGGTTCAGGTTTCGCACACGCCTCTGAAACTGAACTTACAGTTTCAGTTAACAGGGGCAGTTTGCCGTGGCAGTCGCCGGAGATGCGCTGCGTCGCAGCGGCTGCTGCTCGTGGGCGGTACAGGGTGCGGGCGTGATCTGCTGTCGATGTGTGCGTGTGCAGCGGAGGGAAAACAGGAGAGAGGGGAAGGGAGTAGCAGAGGCTCACAGCGATTGCATCGGGCTGCTGTCGACTGACAGTGGAGAGGAGGAAGTCCGGCGACGGCGCGGTCGCCGTGGTTGCTCCCAGCAACCGGCGAGTAGATGGGGCGGCTGAGGCAGTCGCCGTGGTTCCATTCCCGGCCACGGGGCTGCCTCGAGGGGGCCGTGCTGGCGGCGCGAAGAGGAGGCAGAGGGGGTTGTGCTCGGGTGGGGTTCAGCGATGGTGTTCTTCAGAGGGGTGGGGAGGTGGTAGAGGTAGCCAACGGCGGCGATGGAGGGTTAGGGACTAGGGTTAGCAGGGGCTCGGGAGTGGGTAGGTTAGTTATAGGGCCTCGAGCGTGTACGGCGTGCCATCGGGTGGAGGGAGGAGGCGATCGACGGTGGTGCGCCATGCCGTACAGAGGTGACATCATCGCGAGGAAGGTGACAGCGATGGAGGGAGTGGGCCAGAAAGGAAAAAGGGCCTGGGGGAAAAGATATTGGGCTGCTAGGGGAAAATGGGATGGCTTAGTTTTCTCCCCCCTCTAACAGATTTCTTTTTATTATTTCTGTTTCATTTTTTTTTGCTGAAACCAAAATGGAAGAAAAAGAAGGCTTTTAGGTTAATAGAAATTTTAGAAAAAATTAGTGTTAGCTAGTTAGGTTAAAAGAAAACAAATGCCAAGTTTGGTTTTTCAAAAGATTAATTTTTAATTATTGTTTTGTAATTTAATTCAATATTTAAAAGAATGCTTCTTATTTGGCTTTTATTAAAAATCAACATGTTTATTAGGGGAACCCCAACGATTAAAATAGAACAATTGGTTTGGTTATAATGCTGATTTTATAAATTGCATTTGGGTGCTGTTTGAAAACACTTGGTTGAATTGGAATATTTGCAAATTAATTGGTTAATGATTGAAAACAACAAGTTTAATAGGGTGAGCCCTATTATTAAAATGATTAAAATGATTAGAATAGTTTGTTAGCTTTCATGAGTTGGAATTTGGTGCTGTTTGAACTTGAGTTTTGAGTTTGAAAGCAAATTGGGAATTATTTAATTAAAATGAAAGCACCATTTTATTTGTTGATCAATGTGGAAAACATGACAACAAATGGTTGGTTTTATTTGAGATTTTTATTTCCAAAGTTGTAACAGAACAAGTATGAAAACAAAGCATTTGAAATTGTTTGAGTTTTATTGTGAAAACAAAGAATAACAGATGCAAAACAAAAGGAACAAATGCAACAACATGATGACATGATGCAATACCTTAATAACAAGAAATCAAACATTCTAAATGGTAGGTTTTTCATACTTGGGATGTTACAAAAGTGATTTGATTGTGTTGTGTAGGTTCTAAACTGATAATGCGATCTGCCATCTCAGCTGCATCAACCTTCGGAAGTGATTTCTTTCTCCTACTGGTCGATTCAACCTTGGTTTCTTTTTGAGGGAAATTTGCTGCTGGGCTCTTCATACCTTCCTCTTGGGGTTTCCAAACGAGTGCAATATCTGAACCATCAAGCTATTTTTCTGGCGCCGTTGCAGAGGAGAAAGAAGATTTCTGCAAGGGGAGTCTCTCACCTCCAATCATTTTTTACTTTGCTATTGTTTTGCTTGTTACTTGCTTTAACATGCTTGTTATCAATGTTTGATGTCTTTGAAGCTAGATCTTATTGGCAAGGTGGGTTCACAGATGAACAACAAAAATATTATAAGGAACACCGCTTGTCACAAAAAGGGATACACTTATGGGAGAAAATTAATAAATTGCATAATTATGCTAAAAACTTGTGCTCCACTTATAATGTTACTTATTGCTTTGATAAATCTTGTTGCTATAGGAGGTATAAACACCTCCCTTTTCAATGTGAGTATAATGATAATGTTACCATATCTTCTTATTTTAAGGGAAATTGTGACTTTTATGATGTGGAACAAATTGAAGAATTTATTGCTTGGAAGGGTGCATTCAAAATTGCTTATTTGCTTGAAGATATTGATGATGCACCTTATAAATATGAGATTTATGATATACTTGAGTTTTGCTTTGATAATTACAAGGAAGGAAATGGCTATATTCTTAAATTCTCTCCACCAAAGAGACTAATTCCTTGCATGAGCCTATGGAAGAAGAAATTGCTGAATCTGGAAACTCATTGGATGGAAAAGAGAGTAATGATCAAGAGGAGGAAGAATGGAGCTACCCATCTCTACCTCCCAATGATAGTAACTCTTTAACTAATACTTTTTTTTATTGCAATCCATGTTACTTTAATAAATCCTATGATAATCCTCTATTTATTCCAACTATTGATATGCATGATAATGAGGAAGTTTGTTTACAAAATTTATATGATTATGCTCTAGATGATGGTCCCGTGTTACTTGATGTTATAAATTATAATGCTACTAAAAATATGATTGCTATAATGTGTCCCATACTTTTTAAGAGTGACCAATCATCTTGTTTTACTATTGCTATGTGATCCCACTATTTTTGAGCTTGATATGAATCATGTGCTTTTAGATAATGATAAACATGCTTTATTTTTAATTATGGTATTGAGTTTTTTCATGATGGTACTGAAAATTATTATGAGAGAGGAAAATATGGTTGTAGGAATTTTCATGTTACTAAAACACCTCTCTTTTGTTGAAAGTTTTGAAATGTCTCTTGTTCTACCTCCCTATGATTTCTAGTTTGAGCTTCTTTAATTTATCTATTTACAAGATTCCTATGCATAGGAAGTGGGTGAGACTTAAATTTGTTTTATAACCGCTTCTTGATGCTCTCTTTTTCTTCATTCATATTTCTTATGTGAGCATCTTCTTTCTTTCGGTGCCTAGCTAAAAGGCGTTAAAGAAAAGCACTTCTTGGGAGATAACCCATGGTTTTATTTTTGCTTTGTTTTTCTCTGTTTTATTTGAGTCACGATGTTGTATACTTCTGTAGAAACTCCTTTGTATCTTTATTTTCATGTATTAGTTGTGCCAAGTAAAATTTCTAGCAAAAGTTGGTGTTAGTTTTGGATTTCTGCGCAGGAAACATATTTCTGTTGTCCACCGTAAAAAATCGCATAATTCACAGAAAGATCAAAATGACCTAATTTTTTTTGTGATTATTCCTCAGCTAATTCTGAAACTCAGTTATTTACGTTTTTCGATCTGAGCAACATAAGTGCCCTGAATTTTTTTGTCTTTACAGACTCTTATGGTTTTGACAGCTTCTGCCTTTTTACTTGCATTCTCTCTTTTACTATGTCAAGTAGATTTCTTTGCTCCACGAAACATCAGTGGTTGCAGCTAATGTTTAAAAAAGTATTAATAATGTTTGTGTCCATGCATAAAATGTGAATTTTTTATATTGCACTAGCCATGTAATGTGAATTACTTTGAGTGTTGTGTGAAGGAAGTTTTCAGGGGTCAAGAGAAGAGGGTGATATAATGTGATCAAGAAGAGTGAAAAGCCAAAGCTTGGAGATGCCCCCGTGGTTTATCCCAACAAATTCTAAGAAGACTGAAGTGTCTAAGCCTGGGGATGCTCAAGGCATCCTCTTCTTCATCAACAATTTATCAGGTCACTTCTAGTGAAACTATATTTTCATTCGGTCACATCATATGTATTTTACTTGGAACGTATGTTTGTTTTCTTTTGTTTTATTTTGTTTTTCTTTTGTTTTCCTTGCTGCAATAATATTGTTGGAACCCAGCATTGTTTGTGTGGGAGAGAGACACGCTCCTCTTTTTCTTATGAATACTCGTTATGCTAGTATTCTTAGTTTTTCTTCTAGCTGCTGCAAATCCTTTTAGCTCCTTTTTTTTCATGCATCTCTTATTCAGAGTTGTTAGTTCTAGTAGAGTTATGTTAGTAATCTCTTGTTTCATTGCTATATCTCTTGGAGAGTTTTTGTTTAGTATAAATGATTGGTGTTGGAAAGCAGTGGTAAAATTTCCGTGCTTATAACGGTGCAAATAGAAGCTTGTATAGACTGTGGCTAGAATTTTTCATGTCATGCTAGATGTTATTTTAATTCTATGCTTAGTAGTTGTTGTAGCATGACTTGTCCCAAATAGATGAGGGTGTTTAATGTGCCATTGAAAGAATCATGAGTTGTTTTTATCATATTGAAGCATGAATTTGTGGTGTTCTCCTTCAAATGCTTTATTTGGTTGACTTAGCGCATTCTTACACCATGTTTATGACTACAAACCAATCACTTATAGCCTCTATGATCATTTAGTTTTTGACTTGTGATACCCTTTATCCTTTGATTAATAATGTTTTTGTCGCTATGCATGATTATGTCCATTATTGCTCTCTTGATTTGTCGCTCCCAGTCTTTTGCTAGTCTCCACATGTACTGAGTATGAGCTGTACTCATGCATCCAACTGCCAAAAACCAAAGTTTTCGAAATGTATCCACCATACCTACCTACATGTGGTATTTAACCGCCACTCCAAGTAAATTTCTCATGTGCTACCTTTAAAACTTTCAAAATTACTCCTGTTTTGTGCCCCTATTTTAGCTCATGAGGACGTGAATAGGGAATCTTTATCTCACTTGTTGATTGGACTTTACACACCTGGACTGGTGGCTTCATGCGCTTATCCAAATGATAGAAGAGCTGGCAGCGGGGTGCCTAGCCCCAAAATTGGTTACTATTAAATTCTCTTCACTATTTTTTCCCTCAGTCAAACCATAAGTGTGTAAACAAAAGAGAAAGAGGGATGAGCTTCTATACCATATGCGTCCTTCAATGGGAGCCGCTCTTGTGAAGTCTAGTTGGCTTGTGACGTACTATATTTTCAGTTTACCATTCGTTGACATAAGCATACACCTCTCTAAAATATGTTTTCAATACCTCCGTTTAATAAAACAAAAATCTCTAGCACATGAGTTAACCCCTGCTTCCCTCTACGAAGGTCCTTTCTTTTACTTTTATGTTGAGTCTCCATTTTCTAACTTTATGCACAGTTGAGAGAGGATAGTGCTATTCCGAGTTTAATGTGCATTGGTTTCAGAAACTATTATTAATTGATTTGTGATATGTTATTACTTTCTCTCAAATTATCTGTTCTAGTCATCCTGTTGAACTTTGAAGGTGTCCTGGCATTTATGGTTTTCTCCACTCTTAAGGATAAACGAAATATCACTTTGATATGTTTTATTTATGCTCGAAACAAACGTATAACTTTCAAGTGCATTATTATCGATGATCTTTTATTTGTGTTACTTTTCATCATGCAAAGTGATTGCTAAGTTTCATTGTTAAAATTGTATCTATCACGCATGTGTTTAAAGTACTACGATCTCAGCGTACATATGCTTTTACAATTTAGATGATCAAGTTTATGTTGGTAGCATGTCACCTCAGAAATTATTTGTTTCTATCGTTTACCTACTCGAGGACGAGTAGGAACTAAGCTTGGGGATGTTGATGCATCATAAACATATCCATAATTTCTGATGTTCCATGTTGTTTTCATGCCATATGCTACATGTTTCTTATACAATTTATGCCATTTTTATCGATTTCCTGGGACTAACCTATTGACAAGATGCCAGAGAGCCAGTTCATGTTTTCTGTTGTTTTTAGTTTCAGAAAAGTTGTTCCGGAAATATTCTCGGAATTGGACGATTCTAAGCACGGAAGTTTTAGAAAGTTGTCGCACACATGGAGTCCGAAGGGGACCC
This sequence comes from Alopecurus myosuroides, assembly GCA_028641055.1. Classification (NCBI taxonomy): domain Eukaryota; kingdom Viridiplantae; phylum Streptophyta; class Magnoliopsida; order Poales; family Poaceae; genus Alopecurus; species Alopecurus myosuroides. The sequence goes on along the minus strand of CM054060.1, from coordinate 228,176,449 downwards.
GGAGGAGGGCCACACCATGAGGCGGCGCCCCCCCCCCCTACCTTGGCTGCGCCTAGGGGTGGTGTGGGCCCCTGGATGCCCACCGACGTTGTCCTCACGCCTATATATTCTCCTCCAAGGGTTAACCCTAAGGACACAAGCCTTTTCCACAAAAAACATCCGCAGTCGCCGTCATCGTCAACCCTAGTTCGGGAGGGTTCTGGAGCTCTCCCCGGCACCCTGCCGGGAGGGGGAATCATCACCAGAGGGCTCTACACCACCATGCCCGCCTCCGGAATGATGCGTGAGTAGTTCATCCATGGACTACGGGTCCATAGCAGTAGCTAGATGGTTGTTCTCTCCTCTTTATGCCTCATGTTTAGATCTTCTGAGATGCCTAACATGATCAAGATCATCTTATTGTAATGCTACATTTTATGTTTGTTGGGATTCGATGAATATTGAATGCTATGTTCAATGATTATCAATCTACCATGTTCTTTTCATGTGTATGTTATTTATGATCTTGCATGCTCTTTGTTGTTAGTAGATGATATGGACAAGTAGATGCTAGTAACTCCAAGAGGGAGTATTTATACTCGATAGTGGGTTCATGCCTCCCTTTCACTCACGCTCGAGTGACAGAAACATAAACGGGTGGGGGGTGTGTTGTTTCCATTAGGGGGAAAACAACAATGCTTTTTCTAAGGATGATGTAATTGTTTACATTGCGCACTTTGCTTATGGCAATTATCTGTTGCTTGCAACTTAATACCCAAGGTTTGCTCGAATGGCATTCTGAGGGTGGATTATTAGTCATAGATGCAGTTGGATGACGGTCTATGTATCTTGTTGTAGTGCCCGCATGAATCACATAGTAATCATCATGTCATGCATATGCACTATGGTGTAGCCTTTATATCTGTCAAGTGCCCCGCTGTAATTTTTTTACCCAGCATGTTATCTATTTGTTTTGGAGGGACACCACTAGTGAACTGTGGACCCAGTCCATTTCCTCATAATGATAATACAACCGCCGCAATCACTGTTTTCATACCGTTCCTACTGTTTTCCTGCTGCCGTCACTGTTCTCTTTTCATCTACTGCAAACAAGTATTGTTTTCCACACCATACGTTTAACCTCTTTGTTTTCAGTAAAACCGGTGAGATTTACAACCTCACTGCTTCGTTGGGGCAAAGTGATTTGATTGTGTTGTGTAGGTTCCACGTTGCTTCTGAACCGGTAGTGCGCCCTGCCACCTCAGCTGCACCAACCTTCGGAAGTGATTTCTTTCTCCTACTGGTCGATTCAACCTTGGTTTCTTTTTTAGGGAAATTTGTTGTTGTTCTCTTCATACCTTCCTCTTGTGGTTTCCCAACGAGTGCAAAATCTGCACCATCAGAGACAAGATCAAGAGAAAACAACTTTTACTTGTCCTGATGGAACTTATGCTTATAGACGTATGCCTTTTGGTTTGTGTAATGCTCCTGCTACGTTTCAAAGATGCATGGCTCCTATTTTTCATGGTTTTGTGAAGAAATTGTGGAAGTATTCATGGACGATTTCTCCGTCTATGGAACTTCTTTTGATAATTGTTTGCACAATCTTGTTAAAGTTTTGCAGAGATGTGAGGAAACTAATCTTGTTCTTAATTGGGAGAAATGCCACTATATGGTAAATGAAAGAAATGTTATTGGACATAAAATTTCTGAAAGAGGTATTGAAGTTGACAGAGCTAAAGTGGAAGCAATTGAGAAAATGCCCTGTCCCAAGGATGTTAAAGGTATTCGTAGTGCTCTTGGTCATGTTGGTTTTTATTGGAAGTTTATTAAAGATTTCTCTAAAATATCAGAGCCTCTTACCAATCTTCTCCAAAAAGATGTGCCTTTTGTTTTTGATGATGATTGCAAAGAAGCTTTTGAAACTTTAAAGAAGGCTTTAACTACTGCTACTATTGTTCAACCACCTGATTGGAATTTTCCCTTTGAAATTATGTGTGATGCTAGTGATTTTGCTGTAGGCACTGTTCTTGGACAGAGAGTAGGTAAGAAATTGAATGTTATTCATTATGCTAGTAAGACTCTTGATGCTACTCAAAATAATTATGCTACCATTGAAAAAGAGTTCTTAGCTGTAGTTTTTGCTTATATAGTTGATTCAAAAGTCACTATTCACACCGATCATGCTGCCATTAGATACCTTATGGAAAACAAAGATGCTAGGACTAGGCTAATTAGATGGATGCTTCTTTTACAGGAATTTGATTTGCATATTGTGGATAGGAAGGGTGCTGAAAATCTTGTTGCTAATAATTTGTCTAGATTGGAAAACATTGCTTATGACCCTATTCTTGTTAATGATAGTTTTCCAAATGAACAGTTGACTGCAATAAAAGTAAACTCCTGAGATATTCCTTGGTATGCAAATTATGCTAACTTTATTGTTTCCAAGTATTCGCCTCCAACATTTACAGCTCAGTGATGGTGCAGGTCTTGCACTCGTTGGAAGACACCAAGAGGAAGGTACGATGATCACCGCATCATTTTTCCCTCCGTAAGAAACCAAGGTTTAATCAACCAGTAGGAGGAAGGAGTAACTTCAGAAGGTTGAAGCAGCTGAGATGGCAGGGCGCACTACCGGTTCAGAAACAACGTGGAACCTACACAACACAATCAAATCACTTTGCCCCAACAAAACAGTGAGGTTGTCAATCTCACCGGTTTTGCTGAACACAAAGAGGTTAAACGTATGGTGTGGAAAACAGTAGGAAAGCAGTAGCAGTAGTATAAAAGCAGTAGGTGTTTTATCAGTATGATGAAAAAGGACCGGGGTCCACAGTTCACTAGTGGTGTCTCTCCGTGAAATATAAATAACATGTGTGGTGAACAAATTACAGTTGGGCAATTGACAGAAATGAAGGCTGCACCGTAGTGCATATGCAAGACATAAATATTACTATGTGATTCATGCGGGCATTAAAAAAAATACATAGACTATCATCCGACTGCATCTATGTCTAATAATCCACCCTCCGAATATCATCCGAACAAACGTTGGGTATTAAGTTGCTAGCAACAGATTATCTCCGTAAGAAAAGTGTGTAATATAAACAATGTAAACTAGGTAAACAATGTTGTTTTATCCCTAATGGCAACAACACATCCTCCATCCGTCACGTTTCTATCACTCGAGCACAGATGCAAAGGAGGCATGAACCCACTATCGAGCATAAATACTCCCTCTTGGAGTTAGTAGCATCTACTTGGCCAGAGCATCTACTAATAACGAAGAGCATGCAAGATCATAAATAACATATGCATGAAGATAACATGATAGATTGATAGTCAAAAGACATAGCATTCAACATTCATCAGATCTCAGCAAACACAACATGTAGCATTACATAAAGATGATCTTGATCATGTTAGGCAGCTCACAAGATCTAAACATGAGGTACAAAGTGGAGACACCAACCATCTAGCTACTGCTATGGACCCGTAGTCCAGGGATGAACTACTCACACATCACTTTGGAGGACGGTATGCTGGTGTAGACCCCTCCGATGACAAATTCCCCTCTCGGCAGGGTGCTAGGGAGAGCTCCAGAACCCTTCGATCTAGGGATGACGATGACGGTGGCCTCGGGTGTTTTTCGGGACGAACTGGTATATCTTTAGAGTTTACGTCTCGGGGGGTATAAATAGGCGAAAAGCAAAGGAGGTGGAGGCCGGGGTCCCCACACCACCCCATGACGCGGCCAGGGGCGTGCCGCCCTATGGTGTGGCCCCCCTGAGGCCCCTCTCGTGGTCTCTTTGGGAATCCGTGGAACCTTCAGGAATTCTAAGACTTTCGGGCTTCGAATTTTCCAATTCCGAGAATATTTCTAGAACAACTTTTCTAAAACTAAAAACAGCAGAAAACAGGAAACTGGCTCTATGGCATCTTGTCAATAGGTTAGTCCAGAAAATCGATAAATATGACATAAAGTGTATAGAAAACATGTGGGAAACAATAAGAAAACAACATGGACCATCAGAAATTAAGGATACGTTTATGACGTATCAACATCCCCAAGCTTAATTCCTAGTAATCCTCGAGTAGGTAAATGATAAAACACATAATTTTTGAGGTGACATGCTACCAACATAAACTTGATCATCAATAATGTAAAAGCATAAGTAAGCTGAGATCATAGAACCTAAACACAAGCATGATAAATAGAATTTTAATAATAAAGCATAGCAATCACCTTGCGTCATGAGAAGTAACATAAATAAATATCATGAATAACAATGCAACAAAAGATATACATTTGTTTCAAGTATAGAGAAAACATGTCAAAGTGATATTTCGCTAGTCCTTAAGAGTGGGGCAAAACATAAATGCCAGGACACCTTCAAAGTTCATGAGGAAGACTAGAAAAAATAATTAGAGAACAAGCAATAACACATCATGAACCAGTTAATAATGTTTCTGGGACAAATGCACATAAAACTCAGAATGGCAACTATATCCTCTCAACCGTTCATAAAGTTAGAAGATGGAGACTCAACAAAAAAGTAAAAGAAAGGCCCTTTGCAGAGAGAAGCATGGATCACTCATGTGCTAGAGCTTTTATTTTATTAAACTGATGTACAAAAACTTGACACTCCTCCCAACCATCTTACACAAACCATGGATAACCGAATCCTCGGGTGCCTGCCGACAATCACATACCGTGGAGGAGTGTCTATATTTTAAGAGAGGTGTATGCTTATTTCAACGAATGGTAAACAGAAAATACAGTACGTCACAAGCCAACTAGACTTCACAAGAGCGGCTCCCATAGAAGGACGCATCTGGGTAGAAGGTCATCCCTCTTTCTCTTTTGTTTACACAATTATGCTTTAACTGATAAATTAGGGGCAAAAATAGTGAAGAGAATTTGTGTCATTAATTTGGGGCTGGGCACCCCGCTGCCAGCTCTTCTATCATTGTATAAGCGGATGAAGACACTAGTCCAGGGTGTGAAAGTCCAATCAACAAGTGAGATAAAGATTCTCTATTTACGTCCTCATGAGCTGAAACAGGAGCACAAAACAGGAGTAATTTTGAAAGGTTTAAAGGTAACACATGAGCAATTTACTTCGGAGTGGCAGTTAAATACCACATGTAGGTAGGTATGGTGGACACGATAGAAAAACTTTGGTTTTGGGAGTTGGATGCATGAGTATAGCTCATACCGAGTACAGGTGGAGGCTAGCAAAAGACTGGGATCGACAAATCAAGAGAGCATAAGAGCCATAATCATGCATAGCGACATAAACATCATTAATCAAAGCACAAGTGGCACCACAACTTCACAAAATAAATGATCATGAAGACTATTAGTGACTGGTTCATAGTCATAAACAGGGTGTGAGCATGCTCCAAGTCAACGAAATAAAACATTCAAAGGAGAACACCACAAATTTATGCTTCAATATGACAAGAACAACTCATGATTCTTTCAATGGAACATTAAACACTCTCAGCTATTTGAGGCTAATCATGCTACTAAATAACAACAAGGATTTAGAACTAAAATAACATCTAGCATGATATGAAAAAGTCTAGCCACAGTCTATACAATCTTCTACTTGCACCGTTAAAAATTCTATCTCAAGCAGCAGTTTCTTTTTCCAACAAGCACCATACAAAACTTGCTTTAAAAAACTCTCTAAGTGCTATAGCAAGAACACATGAGAGTACTCACATAACACTACTAAAACTAACAGCTCTGAACAAGAGATGCAATGAAAACAAGAGCTAAACATGAATTTTTGCAGCAACTAGGAGAAAAACTAAGAATACTAGCATAGTAAGTATTCAAACGAAAAAGCGGAGCGTATATATCTCCCAAACAAAGAATTCTAGGGTCCAACTATATTATTAAATCAAGGAAAACAAAATAAAATAAAGGAAAACAAAGAAAACAAAAGAAAAACAAACAGACGCTCCAAGTAAACTTCATATGATGTGACCGAATAAAAATATAGTTTCACGAGAAGTGACCTGATAGATTGTTGATGAAGAAGGGGATGCCTTGGGTATCCCCAAGGTTAGATGCTTGAGTCTTCTAAAAATATGCTTGGATGAACCACGGGGGAATCCCCAAGATTTTACCTTGCACTCTTCTTGATCACATATATCACCTCTTCTCTTGACCCTTGAAAACCTCCTTCACACCACACTCAAACAATAATTCACATTAGAGGGTTAGTGCAACAATTATAAATCCATTGATTGTGTATGACACAAGTGCTATTGATACTTTTAAACATTAGCTACAGCCACTTATGTTTCGTGAAGCAAAGAAATCCATTTCACATCGCAAAAAAGTAAATGCAAGAAAAATGGTAGAATCTGTCAAAACCAGAACAGTCTGTAAACAGGAATTTTTTCGATGAACTTACATTGCTCTGATCGAACAACTTAAAGAACAAAAAAGTTTCGGAATTAGCCGCGGAATAAGCACAAGAAATTTCAGGTCATTCTGATTTTTCTATGATTTTTTACAGTGGACAGCAGACATCTGTTTCCTGCGCAGAAATCCAAAAACCAACTCCAACTCTCGTCAGAAACCTTACTTGGCACTACTAAAACATGAAAAAAAGAAGATACAAAGGAGTTGCTACAGAAGTATACAACCCCTTTACTCAAAGAAAAGAGAGAAAAACAAAGCAAAAATAAAACCATGGGTTATCTCCCAAGAAGTGCTTTTCTTTAAAACCTTTTAGCTAGGCCCCAGAAAAAGTGGAATCAAGTATTTTCAAGTGAAGAAGCATCCAAATTGTAACTTGTTTGAATAATAGAATCAAAAGGCAACTTCATTCTCTTTCTAGGAAAGTGTTCCATACCTTTCTTGAGTGGGAACTGAAATTTAGTACTCCCCTCTTTCATATCAATAACAGAACCAACAATTCTAATAAAAGGTCTCCCCAAAACAATTGGACAAGAAGCATTGCATTCAAAATCATTAACTTTCATTTTAATAATGGGTTCCCAACCATCATCTAGCTTCCTAGGGATAGACGCTTCACATCTTAATTCATCCTCTCTAATTTGCATGAGAGCATTTGTAATATGTTTTGTGAAAGCCATATTCATAGCACTAGCATTAGGACAACTAGCAAGCTTTTGTAAGAACTTAATCACTTCAGTTATGTTGCAATCATCAAAGTCAAGATCATTTTTATCATAGATAATGGGACCATTGTCTCCCATATTTCTAAAAATTTCAACACTTTTATCAGGAACATTTTTAGAAGTTTCAGGCAGTTTTGCATTTTTAATAGCAGAAGTGGGAGTGTTTCCAACACCAATTACTTTACCATTGATAGTAGAAGGTTTTCTAGTAATGGTGCAAGCATTAGCTATATTATTCTTTCTAGCTATTTCATCTCCTCTTTCCCATCTAGCATGCAATTCAGCTAACATCCTAACATTATCATCAATTCGAATTTGAATAGCATTTGTAGCAGCAAAAGGAGTCTCATCTATGGTTTCAGTTTTAGCAGTCATTCTATAAATCAAAGAAGATTGAGCTTCAGACATGGATGAAATAGAATTTTCAGCATGAGCAATTTTAACTTGCAACCCATATATTTCTCTATTTAAACTTTCAAGTTGATAGCTGATATTTCTTAACATAGCAGATTGTTCCTCCATGGTTTTAGTAAATAGTTTATTTTGCTCATATTGTTTTTTGCATAAAGTCTTTAGTGGATCTTTCAACTTCTGAAATTATTTGATTAGACGTTCCAGTTCTATCATTATTACCGCTATTAAAAAGATATGACCTATAATTGTTGCTACCAAAATTATTCCTATAAGCATTGGTGTTTAAATTATTATTTTTAATGAAGTTCACATCAACATGCTCTTTTTGAGCAACCAAAGAGGCTAAAGGAACATTATTTGGATCAATAGGAGCATGGACATTCACAAGCATAGACATAATAGCATCAAGTCTTTCATTCAAAGAGGAGGTTTCTTCAACAAAATTTACCTTCTTACCAGTTGTAGCTCTCTCAGTGTGCCACTCAGAATAATTTAACATCATATCATCAAGAAGCTTTGTTGTTGCCCCCAAGGTCATGGACATAAAGGTTCCTCCAACAGCTGAATCCAGAAGATTTCTTGAAGAAAAATTCAGATCTGCATAAAAGGTTTGGATGATCATCCAAGTAGTCAGTCCATGAGTGGGACAATTCTTTACTAAAGATTTCATTCTTTCCCAAGCTTTAGCAACATGCTCATTATCAAGTTTCTTAAAACTCATAATGCTACTTCTTAAAGATATAATCTTAGCAGGAGGATAATATTTTCTAGTAAAAGCATCTTTACACTTAGTCCAAGAATCAATACTATTTCTAGGCAAAGACAACAACCATTCTTTAGCTCTTCATCTCAAAGAGAAAGGAAACAATTTCAGTTTAATAATATCTCTATCAACATCTTTATATTTTTGTATCTCACATAGTTCAACAAAATTATGAAGATGGGCAGCAGCAGCATCAGTACTAACACCATAAAATTGCTCTCTCATAACAAGGTTTAACAGGGCAGGTTTTATCTCATAAAAATCAGCAGTAGGAGCAGGTGTAGCAATAGGTGTGCTAATGAAATCATTGTTGTTGGTGCTAGTAAATTCACACAACTTAGTGTTCTCAGGAGTAGTCATTTTAACAAGACTAAAAACATGAATAAAACTACAGCTAGAATAAGAACTATTTTTTTGTGTTTTTGATAAAGAGAAGCAAACAAGACAAATAAAATAAACTAAGAAAAACAAAAACAAAGTAAGATTTTGGAAGTGAGAGACTCCCCTTGCATAAATTCTATTCCTTCTCGGCAAGGCGCTAGAAAAATAGCTTGATGGTGCAGGTCTTGCACTCGTTGGGAGACCCCAAGAGGAATGTATGATGAGCACAGCAGCAGTTTTACCTCAGTAAGAAACCAAGGTTTAATCTACCAGTAGGAGGAAAGAGTAACTTCAGAAGGTTGAAGCAGCTGAGATGGCATGGCACACTACCAGTTCAGAAGCAATATGGAACCTACACAACACAATCAAATCACTTTGCCCCAATGAAGCAGTGAGGTTGTCAATCTCACTGGTTTTGCTGAACACAAGGAGGTTAAACATATGGTGTGGAAAACAGTATGAAAGCAGTAGTAGCAGTATGATATCAGTATGAAAGCAGTGGGTATTTTATCAGTATGAGGAAAAAGGACCGGGGTCCACAGTTCACTAGTGGTGTCTCTCCGTGAAAGATAAATAACATGTGTGGTGAAAAAATTACAACTGGGCAATTGACATAAATGAAGGCGGCACCATACTGCATATGAAAGACATAAATATTACTATGTTATTCATGCAAGCATTACAACAAAATACATAGACCGTCATCCAACTGCATCTATGTCTAATAATCCACCCTCCGAATATCATCCGAACAAACGTTGGGTATTAAGTTTCTAGCAACAGATTATCGCCGTAAGCAAAGTGTGTAATGTAAACAATGTAAACTAGGTAAACACCGTTGTTTTCTCCCTAATGGCAACAACAAATCCGCCATCCATCACGTTTCTATCACTCGAGCACAGATGCAAAGGAGGCACGAACCCACTATCGAGCATAAATACTCCCTCTTGGAGTTACTAGCATCTACTTGCCAGAGCATCTACTAATAACGGAGAGCATGCAAGATCATAAATAACACATGCATGAATATAACATGATAGATTGATAATCAGAAGACATAGAATTCAACATTCATCGGATCCCAGCAAACACAACATGTAGCATTACATAAAGATGATCTTGATCATGTTAGGCAGCTCACAAGATCTAAACATGAGGTACAAAGTGGAGAGAACAACCATCTAGCTACTTCTATGGACCCGTAGTCCAGGGATGAACTACTCACGCATCACTTCGAAGGAGGGCATGGTGGTGTAGACCCCTCCGGTGATGAATTTCCCTCCCGACAGGGTGCCGGGGAGAGCTCCAGAACCCTCACGATCTCGGGATGACGATGACAGCGGCCTCGGGTGTTTTTCGGGACGAAGTGGTATATCTTTAGGGTTTACGTCTCGGGGGGTATAAATAGACGAAAAGGCAAAGGCGGTGGAGGCCGGGATGCCCACACCACCCCATGGCGCGGCTAGGGGGAGGGGCGCACCGCCCTATGGTGTGGGCCCTCTGAGGCCCCCCTTCGGGTCTCTTCGGGACTCCGTGGAACCTTCGAGAATTCTAAGACTTCCGGGATTCGAATTTTCCAATTTCGAGAATATTTCCAGAACAACTTTTCTTAAACTAAAAATGGGAGAAAACAGGGAACTAGCTCCGTGGCATATTGTCAATAGGTTAGTCCGAAAAATCGATAGAAATGACATAAAGTGTATAGCAAACATATGGGAAACAGTAAGAAAACAACATGGAACATCAGAAATTCAGTATACGTTTATGACGTATCACTCAGCAAAGAAGGAAATTATTTTATGATTAGAGGCACTATTTTTGGGATGATCCACACTTACATAAAGAAGGAGTATATGGTATTATGTGAAGATGTGTTCTAGAACATGAACAACGAGAGATATTGTGAAAGTGCCATGGTAGTGCTTATGGAGGACATCACGCTGGAGATAGAACCGCACAGAAGGTTCTATAATCAGGTTTTTATTGGCCTACTCTCTTTAAAGATGCACCGAAGTTTGTTTTATCTTGTGATGTATGTCAAAGAGTTGGTAATATTTCTAGACGTAATGAAATACCTATGAGTTATTCTCTTGTTATACAACCTTTTCATTGTTGGGGTTTTGACTTTATGGGTCTGTTTCCTCCTTCAAATTGTTATATTCATATATTTGTTGATGCTGATTATGTTATTAAATGGGTAGAAGCTATAGCTACAAAGAGTTCTGATGGTGAAACCTCATTAAAAATGCTTAAATATGTTATTTTCCCTAGGTTTGTTGTGCCTAGATATCGTATGACTGATTGAGGTTTTCACCTTTTTAATGGTGGTTTTAGAAAAACCCTTGTTAAATATGATGTTGATCATAGAATTTCCTCAGCTTATCATCCTCAAACAAGTGGGAAAGAAGAATTATCAAGTAGAGAAATTAAATCTATCTTGCAAAAGACTGTTAATAAATCTAGGGAAAAATTGTCTGATAAGTTGACTGATGCTTTATGGACTTATAGAACTGCTTATAAAAATACTATGGGTATGTATGTCTCCTTATAAAATGGTTTATGGAAAATCTTGTCACTTGCCTTCAGAATTAGAACACAAAGCTTATTGGGCAGTGAGAGAACTAAATAGATATTTTAAACTTTCCGGTAAAAAAAGAATGCTCGACTTGAGTTCTTTAGGTGAGTGGAGAAGTGAAGCCTATGAAAATTCTAGACTATTCAAAGAGAAAGTTAAAAAATGTCATGACAGGATAATTCTTAAAAGATAATTTGATGTTGGTGATAAAGTTCTATTGTATAGGTCTCGTCTCAGATTTTTTGCAGGAAAATTACTCTCAAGGTGAGAGTGACCTTTTATTATTGAAGAAGTGTATCGTTCGGGTGCAATTAAAATTGCTACCCTCAAATATAACACTACACAAGTGGTGAATGGGCAAAGACCCAAACATTATATTTCCGGAGATTCTTATGATGAAGATGTTGACACTATTCAAGTGGTGACTCCGGAAGAGTTCATTAGAGAGAAAATTCCAGAAACTGCACAGTCCGTTTTCGAATAGGTAACAGTTCTGTTAATAAAAGGATCGCGTATTACTTTCCAACTTATATTTTTGTTGTTTATGGAAAATATTAAAAATAATGAGCCGAAAATGGGTAGGAGTCGGTGCACGAGGGCACCAAACCACCTGGTGGCGTGGGTCCACCCCTGGCCATGCCACCATATGGTGTGGCTGCCTCGGAGCCCGTCTCCGACCCGTTTTCGCTCTGCACCTTCCTTTTGTTACGTAGATTTTTGCTATATAACCCCCTGGACCCCCCGAGGTCCGTATATCGTTTTCTCGTCATGTTTTCGTTTTGATCTGTTTCTGTTAGGATCTATTTTAGGTTTTAGAGGCACCATGGTCTCCGACAACAACAACAAGGGGAAGGGACCGATGGAAGATGATCTCCAAGACACGAAGATGGAGGAGGAGATCGAGAGTGGAGCTGAAGGATACGTAGAAGAAGACTCGCGTGTATACCCACGAGCCACCATTGCAAGCATTGGAGTGGTAGCAAAACCCTTCAAATTTAAGAAAGCGGTACAGATGAGCACTGGAGGGAAGATTCCACGTGACTTCTTAGATTCAAGGACACCACCTTCAGGCATCAAAAACCCTTTCCATACTTTAATCCATGAGCATAAATTTAATAGGGTACCTGAGGCAGAGTTGCCTTCTTGCTGGGATATGGATCATTCTAACAATGCAGGAGAGGAAAGCCCCCGATCTGAAGAGGTGTGGGGAAATAATTCCAAGAGTTGGGACTCACAGTCTGACAAATTCGCGGACCGTGTTGAGCATAATACGGAGCTGATACGCATACTCACCTACGTGATTGATGATTTGAAGGATTCAATTGATAAGCTCAATGAGAAGAATTCACCACCACCATCGAAGAAGTAATTCGTCATTGGTATTGGCATACCCTTGGCTTGTTCCAATCTTGGGGGAGTACCGCGGTATCACACCTTTATCTTTCACCTTTTTACCTTTTAGTAGAGTCATATCATGAGTAGATAAGTTATCATATAGGATGGTTTGCAGTATGGAACTATCTCTCCTTTAGTTGGTTATCGATGTATCCCTTGGTGTGAATTGCCGTTATGGAATATTAATGAGAAGTTTTATGATTTACTTTCTATGCACTTTATTTTAGTTTGCAATTTCTATTATATGGTTGATCTTGTTATTAGTATTGGTATCAATATGGGAGCATCAAGTTAATATATTTGGTTTTGGCAAACTTAGCATTGGTCAGTAACAACAATACTTTGAGGCTTAAGTAGAAAAGAGGGAGATGCATGTAGATAAATTATTCCATGATCTTTCTTTCTTGTTGGATCATAAGCTTAGTATTCTTAAGTTAAGATTGTTTGTACTTCCAAGGAAGATTGCATGATTGTTTCTATCACATGTATATTTGCTTGTTTTTCCTCAACTCTTATGCTTGCAACCCAGCATTGCTAGCCAAAAACCTGTACTGAGAGGGAATGCTTTTCGTGCATCCAAACCTTGAGCCAAAAAAAAACATGCCATTTGTGTCCACCATACCTACCTATATGTGGTATTTAACCGCCACTCCAAGTAAATTTCTCATGTGATACCTTTAAAACCTTCAAAATTATACATGTTTTGTGCCCTTGTTTTAGCTCATGAGAACGTGGGTAGACGACATTTATTTACTCGTTGATTGGACTTTACACACCTGTAATAGTGGCACATCCGCTTATCCAACTGCTAGAAGAGCTGGCAACGGGGTTCCCAGCCCCAAACTTAATTACTATAAATTTTCTTCACTCTTTTGCCCCTGATTTATCAGTCAAAGCATAATTGTGTAAACAAAAGAGAAGAGGGATGATCTAGTACCCCAGTAGCGTCCTTCAATGGGAGCCACTCTTGTAAGGTCTAGTTGGCTTGTGACTTAATGTACTGTTTGCTTGATGATTCGTTGACATAGACATACACATCTCTCAAAATTGTTTTCATCACCTCTGTTTATTAAATAAAAAGCTCTAGCACATGAGTTAATCCCTGCTTCCCTCTGCGAAGGGCCTATCTTTTACTTCCATGTTAGTCAGTAAACCTACTTCTTTCTGTATTAAGCAAGCATTTGAGTTGTTGTGATCCAACCATTTATATGTTGATTTCTTCAATCATGTCTTTTATCCTTACTTGTTTAGTGCAATGTTCTTATTTGGATGAATATCACTTTGAAAGTTATGAATGACTGCAAAGAGACTATTAGGATTGAGCATGTTAAACTCTCCAATATAAGCTCTAATATAAGGACTCTGATCGAAAGATAAGTACAATATGTTAATTGTTCTCTCACCAAGAAGAAAGTTTTCCATCACCAATTATGATTTCCTTGTTAAACCTTTATTGTGACTCCCTCTACTAGTTTCAAGTTGAGTTATATGATAAGAAGTTGCTATCTAGAATGACTTGTGTATTGATAAATGTGATGCCTTTTGTCCGTATTTTATTTATCGACACTTCACTCCATAAACCTGTGGTCATGTTTACCGAGTTCAGTTTCGCTTGGGGACAAGCGAGGTCTAAGATTGGGGGGAGTTGATACATCCATTTTGCATCACTACTTTATATCATAATTTTCTGTTATTCATCTATATATTTCATATTATGATGCATTACTTATGTTATTTCATCTTATGTTGCATGTTTGATAATTATTGGAGAATAATCACCAGACCAGAAATCAGCTGGAAAAAGCACCGTCAAGATACCCTATTTCTAAAGACCAGAAGAAGAAGGGGGCATCAGAGGAGTCTTAGAAGACCAGATGAGGGAGCCAGCCACGAGGGGAGATAGAGGGTGGCCACCAGGGGCCCACACCACCTGGTGGCACGACCCCCCCTTGGTCGCGTCGCCACGTGGTGTGGCCACCCTGGCCCACCACTGGCAGCCCCATCTCGCGTACTTCATCCCCAGGGAACCCAAAGACCTAGAGATCTATCGAGGAAATATTCCACCGCCTCCTCGGGACATAAAACAACAAAGAGAGAAAAGCTCTACGGCAGGGAGAAATCTATCGGGGGAATTCCTCCCCGGAGAGGGGAAATCATCGCCATCGTCACTGTCATTGATACGTCCAAAACGTATCTTCTTTTTCGAACACTTTTTTTTATTGTTTGCCTCTAAACTTGTGAGTTTTGTATACCACTAACACAGACTAATGTTGTTTTCAACAGAATTACCATGGTGTCTCGTTTTTGTGCAGAAAAATCAACTTTCGGGAAATTGCCCGAAAAAGACCCCATTGAGCTTATATCATCAGAAGACCCCGGGAGCCAGAAGGACACCTGGAGGGGGCAGGGAGTGGCCCAAATCACCCCTGGGCGCGCCCCCTAGGCCGCGCCGCCTGGTGGTTTGGGGGCCACCTCCACCCCCTCGGGCTCCCCTTTCGACTACATATGCCCCGTAAACCTAAAACGCGAGGGGGTTCGTCATAGTCCACATAAACACAACAGAGCGCTGCCGCCACCTCGAAACTCAATTCGGGGATCAGAAGCTCCTGTTCTGGCGCCCTGCCGGGACGGGGATTCGGAGGAGATCATCGCCATCGACACCACCACCTCTTCTCCATCAACCATCCATGTTTCCCCCGTCCATGCGTGAGTAAACACCGTTGTAGGCTGAGAGGGATGGAAGAGATTGGATGAGATCGATCATGTAATAATGCCAGATTGTTAGGGCATAGTGCCTAGTATCCATTGTTAGTGTTTTCTACCGTTGTTGCAACTTGTTATGCTTAATGCTTGTCACTAGGGCCCGAGTGCCATGATCTCAGATCTGAACATGTTATTGTTTCATGAGTATAATTATCGTTCTTGATCATATCTGTAAGTTGTTTACACATGTCATTATCTGAAACCCAAGACCCCAAAGTGGCAGAAATTGGGACAACCGGAGGGGATGGTTTGATGTGAGGATCACGTGTGTTCACGGAATGTTAATGCTTTGCTCTGGTGCTTTATTAAAAGGAGCACCTCAATTACCAGTAGTTTCCCTTGAGGCCCCGCTGCAACGGGCTGGTAGGACAAAAGATGTTGTGGAAGTTTCTCATTGCGAGCACGTACGACTATATTGGAACACATGCCTATGGTTAGGACATGATGCTTTTGAAGAGAAAATTTAAAACCCTATGGAGCTTTATTTGCATGCTAGTAGAAATATTATTAGTATGAATTCTTTGAACATCATTATTGATAATGCTATGGAAAATTCTAAGCTTGGGGAAGCTGGTTTTGATGAATATGATATTTTTAGTCCCCCAAGTTTCGAGGAGGAAATTTTATTTGATGATACTTTGCCTCCGATATATGATGATTACAATGATGAACATGCTATTTCCAGTCCACCTAATACCGAGGAGAAAATTAATTATGATTGCAAAATGCCTCCTATATTTGATGATTATGGTGATGAGAATGATAATGATAGTTATTTTGTTGAATTTGCTCCCACTACTATTAATAAGAATGATTATGCTTATGTGGAGAGTATTAATTCTTTTATGCATGTGGCTCATGATAAGAATGTTTTATGTGATAATTATATTGTTAATTTAAGTCATGATTCTACTGAAAGTTATTATGAGAGAGGGAAACATAGTCTTATGTATCTCAACAATATCAAGTTTCCCCTCTTTATGTTCAAAATTTTGAAGTTGCACTTGTTCTGCTTTCCAATGCTTGTTGCTTTGTGCTTTATTGACTTGTTTTTCTACAAGAGTTTTTTTCATAGGAAGTGGGTTAGACTTAAATTTGTTTTACATTTTCTTATTGATGCTCTATTTTGTTTTTCAACTCTTATCTTTATGTGAGCATCATAAGAATTACTATGCCTAGCTAAAAGGCTCTAAAGAATATCACTTCTTGGGAGATAACCCATGGTTTTATTTTTGCTTTGTTTTTCTCTGTTTTCTTTGAGTCAAGGGGCTGTATACTTCTGTAGAAACTCCTTTGCATCTTTCTTTTCATGTTTTAGTAGTTCCAAGTAAAGTTTCTGACGAGAGTTGGAGTTGGTTTTCGGATTTTCGCGCATGAAACAGATTTCGGCTGTCCACCATAAAAAATTGTATAAATCATAAAAAATCAGAATGACCTGAAATTTCTTTTGCTTATTCCCCGGCTAATTACGCAACTTTTTTGTTCTTTAAGTTTTTCGATCTGAGCAACGTAAGTTCCTCTAAAAAATTCGTCTTTACAGACTATTCTGGTTTTGACAGATTCTGCCATTTTTCTTGCATTTTCTCTTTTGCGATTTCAAGTGGATTTCTTGCTTCACAAAACATTAGTGTCTGTAGATAATGTTTAAAATTATCAATAGAACTTGTGCCATATAGAATCCATGGATTTTTTTATTGTTGCACTAACCCTCTAATGCGAATTACTCTTTGAGTGTGGTGTGAAGGAAGTTTTCAAGGGTCAAGAGAAGAGGGTGATATATGTGATCAAGAAGAGTGCAAAGTCAAAGCTTGGGGATGCCCCTGTGGTTCATCCAAGCATATTTTTTATAAGACCCAAGGCATCCCCTTCTTCATCAACAATCTACCAGGTCAGTGAAACTATCTTTTTATTCGGTCACATCATATGAAGTTTACTTGGAGCGTCTGTTTGTTTTATTTTAATTTCCTTTGTTTTGTTTTGTTTTCCTTGCTGCAATAATATAGTTGGACCCTAGCATTCCTTGTTTGGGAGAGATACACGCTCCGCCTTTTCGTTTGAATGCCCGTTATGCTCGTATTCTTAGTTTTTCTTCTAGTTGCTGCAAAAATTCCTGTTTAGCTCTCATTTTCATTGCATCTCTTATTAAGAGCTGTTAGTTTTAATAGTGTTATGTGAGTACTCTCAAGTTTTCTTGATGTAGAATTTAGAGAGTTTTTTAAAGCGTGTTTTGCATGGTGCTTGTTGGGAAAAGAAACTGCTGCTTGAGGTAGAATTTTTAACGGTGCAAGTAGAAGCTTGTATAGACTGTGGCTAGAATTTTTCATATCATGCTAGATGTTATTTTAGTTTTAAAGCCTTGTGGTTATTTAGTAGCATGATTAGCCTCAAATATCTGAGAGTGTTTAATGTGCCATTTAAAGAATCATGAGTTGTTCTTGTCATATTGAAGCATAAATTTGTGGTGTTCTCCTTTGAATGTTTTATTTGGTTGACTTGGTGCATGCTCACACCATGTTTATGAATATGAACCAGTCATGAATAGCCTCCATGATAATTTAGTTTTTGAACTTGTGGCACCACTTATGCTTTGATTAATGATGTTTATGTCGCTATGCATGATTATGGCTCTTATGCTCTCTTGATTTGTCGCTCCCAGTCTTTTGCTAGTCTCCACCTATACTGAGTATGAGCTCTACTCGTGCATCCAACTCCCAAAAAACCAAAGTCCCATTGTGTCCACCATACCTACCTACATGTGGTATTTAACCGCCACTCCAAAGTAAATTGCTCATGTGTTACCTTTAAAACTTTCAAAATTACTCATGTTTTGTGCTTCTGTTTTAGCTCATGAGGACGTAAATAGAGAATCTTTATCTCACTTGTTGACTAGACTTTCACACCCTGGACTAGTGGATTCATCCGCTTATCCAAATGATAGAAGAGACGGCAGTGGGGTGCCCTGCCCCAAATTAATACAACAAATTTTCTTCACTATTTTGCCCCTGATTTATCAGTCAAAGCATAAATGTGTAACCAAAAGAGAAAGAGGGATGGCCTTCTACCTAGATGCGTCCTTCTATGGGAGCCGCTCTTGTGAAGTTTAGTTGGCTTGTGACATACTGTATTTTCTGTTTACCATTCATTGACATAAGCATACACCTCTCTTAAAAAATGTTTTCAATACCTCTGTTTAATAAAATAAAAAGCTCTAGCACATGAGTTAATCCCTGCTTCCCTCTGCGAAGGGCCTTTATTTTATTTTTATGTTGAGTCTTCACCTTCTCCCTTTATGCACCTTCTTGAGAGCATGGCTGTCATTCTTAGTGTAATGTGCTTGTCCCAAAACATGGTTGATTGTGGTATAACTTTGATGCCTGTATCTTTGATATATTTAATTCTAGTCTTAATTTGAACTTCTGAGGTGCCCTAGCATTTATGTTTTGCTCCATTATTAAGGGCGAGCGAGTACACTTTATCATAACCTATTATGAGCATTGCAATCCTGAAGATTGATATACTTCATGTTGTTTATTATTAGTTTGTTGGCATCTCTTCATGGTTTGCATAACTGCTAGGTGACTTTTATCTTGCGTACATCTTATTATGAATTTCTCATCACTTGATCATATAGTGACTATATTTACATCATATGAAACAAATGTGTTCGTAAAAGTCTTTTATCGCACTTAGTTGTCACTGAATTGCTTGAGGACAAGCAATAAGCTAAGCTTGGGGGGAGTTGATACGTCCAAAACGTATCTCCTTTTCTGAACACTTTTCTTATTGTTTGCCTCTAAACTTGTAAGTTTTGGATACCACTAACACGGACTAACGTTGTTTTCAGCAGAATTACCTTGGTGTCTCGTTTTTGTGCAGAAAAACCAACTTTTGGGAAATTGCCTAGAAAAAGACCCCATTGAGCTTATATCACCAGAAGGCCCCGGGAGCCAGAAGGACACCTAGAGGGGTGCAGGGAGTGGCCCAAACCACCCCTGGGCGCCCCCTAGGCTGCGCCGCCTGGTGGTGTGGGGACCACCTCCACCCCCTCGGGCTCCCCTTTCGACTACATATGTCTCCGTAAACCTAAAACGCGAGGGGGGGGGGTTCGTCATATTATATAAAAACACAACAGAGCGCCACCGCCACCTCGAAACTCAATTTGGGGATCAGAAGTTCCTGTTCTGGCGCCCTGCCGGGACGGGGATTCGGAGGAGATCATCGCCATCGACACCACCACCTCTTCTCCATCAACCATCCATGTTTCCTCCGTCCATGTGTGAGTAAACACCGCTGTAGGATGAGAGGGATGGAAGGGATTGGATGAGATCGATCATGTAATAATGCCAGATTGTTAGGGCATAGTGCCTAGTATCCATTGTTAGTGTTTTCTACCGTTGTTGCAATTTGTTATGCTTAATGCTTGTCACTAGGGTCCGAGTGCCATGATCTCAGATCTGAACATGTTATTGTTTTATGAGTATAATTATGTTTCTTGACCATATCTACAAGTTGTTTACACATGTCATTATCCGGAACCCGAGGCCCCAAAGTGACAGAAATTGGGACAACCGGAGGGGATGGTTTTGATGTGAGGATCACGTGTGTTCACAGAGTGTTAATGCTTTGCTCCGGTGCTTTATTAAAAGGAGCACCTTAATTACCAGTAGTTTCCATTGAGGCCCCGCTGCAACGGGCTGGTGATACATCTCCAACGTATCTATAATTTCTGATGCTCCATGATCATATTTTGCCAATCTCTACTTGTTTTCTCCCTTATTTATATTATTTTTATACGTTTTCCGGGACTAACCTATTAACATAATGCCAAGTGCCAGTTCCCTGTTTTCTGCTGTTTTTGGTTGAAACATTCTCGGAATTGGACCCCACAAAGCCCAAAGTTCCTATTTTCTCTGGAAGCATCCGGAACATCGAAGAGGAGTTGAAGACGGGCAACAGGGGGCCACACCATAGGGTGGCGCGGGTCCCCTGGCCGCGCCACCTATGGGCGTGGGGCCCCTGGAGCTCTACCGCCTTTGCTCTTTAGCCTATTTAATCCCCCCGGATGGAAAACTCTAAGCACCTGATAAAAAATCCCCAAAAAGTTCCGCAGCCGCCGTCCCCGTCAACCCTAGATCAGGGGGTTCTGAAGCTGTTTCCGGCACCCTGCCGGAGAGGAGATCATCACCGGAGGCTTCTACATCACCATGCCTGCCTCCGGAGTGATGCGTGAGTAGTTCATCCTTGGACTACGGGTTCGTAGCTGTAGCTAGATGGTTGTCTTCTCCTCATATGCCTCCATGTTTAGATCTCGTGAGCTGCCTATCATGATCGAGATTGATCTTATGTAATTCTATATGTTGTGTTTGCTGGGATCCGATGAATATTGAACTTATGCAAAGTTGATTATGGTCTTTATTTGCATATGCCATTTGTGATCTTCCATGCTTTCCGTTGCTAGTGGTTGCTCTGGCCAAGTAGTTGCTAGTGACTCCAAGAGGGAGTATTTATGCTTGATAGTGGGTTCATGCCTCCTCACCACCTTGCTCGTGTGACAGAAACATGAAGGGGGGATGTGTTGTTGCCATTAGGGAGAAAACAACAGTGAGAGTGCCCGCGTGCATAATCATTGCTTACATTACACACTTTGTTTAATGCATTTATCTGTTGCTTGCAACTTAATACCTAAGGGGGTTCGGATGATAACCTGAGGGTGGATTATTAGTCATAGATGCAGATGAATGTCGGTCTATGTATATTGTTGTAATGCCCGCACTAAATATCATAGTAATCTTCATGTCATATATGTGCACTACGGTGCAACCTCTATTTGTCAATTTCCCAACTGTAATCTGTTCACCCAGCATGCTATCTTTTATGGAGAGACACCACTAGTGAACCTATGAACCCCAGTCCATTTTTCCACACTGCTAAACAAACCACAACTATTTCCTACTTTCTTTACTTACTACAAGCATACATCATTTTTTCATACTATACGTCTAATCTTAGTTTTTAGCAAGACCGGTGAGATTGACAATCTCACCGTACTGTTGGGACAAAGTATTTTGGTTGTGTTGTGTGTAGGTTCCACGTTGTTGCTGACACCGGTGAAGGGACAACACCACCGTCAGTGGCATCAACCTTCCCAAGATACTCTTCCTCCTACTGGATTGATAACCTTGGTTATTAACTGAGAGAAATTCTTGCCGCTTGCTCATCACACACTCCTCTTGGGGTTTCCAACAACTCTGCCACTCAACAGCTGGTAGGACAAAAGATGTTGTGCAAGTTTCTCACTGCGAGCACGTACGACTATATTGGAACACATGCCTATGGTTGGCCTAGAAATTGGACGCTTTATTATTATTATCTGCAATGCCCATGTTTAGATTATTACATGACCTATGTTATCCATGCAACGCCCGGTCATCCATTCCCTCTATGCCTACTGTACTCCCATCCTGTTTTTTTTCGCAATTGCTATTCCTGTTACTATTTTATTCCTGCTGTTATTTTACTACTACTGCTGCTATAAAACTGTTATCACTGATAAATTGTTGCAAGCAAGTCTACTTTCAGGTGCAGCTGAATTGATAACTCAGTTGTTAAGGCTTATAAATAGTCTTTGACTCCCTTTGTGTTGAATCAATGAATTTAGGTTTACTTCCCTCGAAGACTGTTGCGATCCCCTATACTTGTGGGTCATCAATCATCACTCTGGGCATCATCAAGATCAGCATCGTCATCACTAGCACCGTCATCCTCACCATCCACCTCCGTCCCGCTGTAACAATTAGGGTTCTATATTGTTGTTTTCCACTATATTTCTCTCCCGGTGTGGATTACTTGTTAGTAGTTGATGCTTACGAGATTTATCGGTGTTTGCACTTTATGACCAGATTATTATTCATCATTATATCACCTCTGATTATGGTCCATATGATGTCCTGTGAGTAGTTCGTTTAGTTCTTGAGGACATGGGAGAAGTCAAGATGTTAGTAGTGGAATTATGTTGAAGTAATATCTAATGGTTTGATATCTAAGTTGTGGTGTTATTTTTCTAGTGGTGTCATGTGAACATCGACTACATGACACTTCAACTTTATAGGCCTAGATGGATGCATTGTGTATTTGACTACTAATTGTGGGGTTGCTGGAGTGACAGAAACTTAAACCCCCGTTAGGAAATCAATGCACGAGGGAGTGTAGGATCTCAGAGTTTAAGGCCATGGTTAGATTTATCTTAATTATTTCTTGTAGTTGCGGGTGCTTGCAAGGGGTATAATCACAAGTATGTATTAGTCCTAGTTGGGCGGTGCATTAGTATAGGTTCACCCACACAACACCTATCAAAACAATAAATATTAATCAAATGTATGAAACGAAAGCGCCTGACGAAGTTCCCATATGTCCTCAAGAACGTTTAGCCATCATAAGTGAAAAAATCGGCTTGCCCTTTGCTCTAAAAAGAATTGGGTCACTCACTGCAATTATTATTATTGTATTTTATTTACTCGCACTTTATTTATCTGCTATATCAAAAACCACCAAAAACCTGTCTACTAGTGTTTACAGTGAATCCTCTATCCAACCTGCTTGTCAACATTTTCTGCTCCTCGTTGGGTTTGACACTCTTATTTATCGAAAGTACTACGATACACCCCATATACTTGTGGGTCATCAGTGGAGTACTGGAGTTAAGGAGGCAATAGCCACGGGAGAACACAACAAGGAGGATGGAAAGTCGAATAAAAGGAGATGATATGCCGGCGGACATTAGCAATCCAATTACCTGAGGAGTAAAAGCTGCGGTTGTACGAGAGATCATAGGACATCCGACAGTTTTAGGTCGTGGCAAAAACTAACTGTCGGGCCAACAATTGAAGCGACAACAACGTGTGACCATGCATGCGGACTACATAGGAAAAAATATTTAAATTTTGCAGTGTAGACCAGCAATATTTTCATAAATATTCCAAAAATGAATTGTCTGTTTGATTCAAACTCATATTTCCTAATTCTCAGGAAAAAACCAAGTTTCAAATAAAATTCACCAAATACCCAATTAAAAAAATCCATAAACTAATCAAAAACCCTAAAATATATAAACCCGAGGGTTTTCCAAAAAATACAAACCATTTCATGATATGCATAATAGCGTGAAATTTGGATACTTAAACATTGTATTATATAGACAATTTTAAACATTGTATTATATAGACAATGATGCTGCAGAACGCGAGGGTCACGAAACACCGGAGGCTTTTGACCGCACCACTTGTCGGTTTCGAGGCAAGTTCATACTTGCATGACTACTTAAAGTGTTTTTATCAAATTAATTACAATTTATATAGCATTGCCAGCATTGAAATAAATTGGTACTTTCGAATGATGTGAATTGTTGTTTACTATGTTGATGGACGATGGAACCACACAATGGTATATGTGGTGGAGGTTTAATCGTATATGCAAATACTAAGCTATGAGTAAATCACAGTCGCCAGTCACATTCGTTCTGTATCAACAACAGATCTAGTATGTATGGGCAAGCCAGAAGTTCTTTCTATGTTCACATATTTTTGTCAGACTCGCCACGTTGGTTCCGGTGAGACCGGCCAAGAACGTGTAAGCGCAGATAATACTTACCACAATCTTGGTGGGGGCTCAAAAGCCCGGGAGTGGTGACGTGCCATAACAGATATACATACCGTGTCATATTAGGAGGATGTACGGAGAGCGAGGAAGCGCTCAACATGACTTGATGACCTCTGACTGGGCTAGATCACACATGGCGTGCCGATAGAGCAATAAGGCTAAGGCGACTGTTGGGTAAAGTGGCACACTTTTGTAGAAGGAAAAACAAAAACTGTAGCAGCCACATCCTTGTTAGAGGATGGAACTACGATCATAATTGGAAAGAAATCCTACCTGATTCTAGCACCCGGCTGGGCTGATGCACATAGTTTTTCAGAAATAAAGTTGGAAATTTTGAAGAAATGTTTTCCTAGTCGTGCATTACACCTATGACCCATGGTCAGGGGTGGCAGATAGATCATTGAACACTTTACCATTATTATTTACAGGAACTTACTGAGTAACGCTCGTTACTCACCCCTTCCTATTTGTACCCCTTGCTTAGATTTTGAAGACGTGACGGAGGATCATAACGGAGTCTAACGCGGCGATGAGATATACTACGAGGAGCCAGATATGTGAGGTGCCATCGAAGGAGTCGACAACCTGATAGCCTATGGAGCAGAAGAAGTCGAGGAGAGAATTAGACCCTAGACACCAGTATAGGAATCGAGCCGAGCAACACTAGAGTAGTACTACAGTTGAGCTCTCATGATTCTAAGTTTTGTTTTATATTTGTGTTCTAGCTTGACACAAGTCAACACCGCACTACTCGAACTCCCTCTATTAGAGGAGGAGGATGTTGAACTCTTTAAGCACTTTTGGCTTGTAACGTTCAACAGTGTGTAACATAGATGTAGCATTTACGGATAAACCCTTCCGTGAATGTTATGTCAATAACTTGTACACTACATATGCAGTGGTGTGCAGGGTCACCTCAACAGACTAGGAGGAGAAAAGGGGGAACGGAGCACCTGACAAATGTTCTTGTCCTTCGTGTTGACTATTACAGCTTGCATATCAACTAACCCACATCGACATTCATATCCGGATTCTTTTGTTCCATGCAGATTATTTTATGCAAATTATTTTGTGACATGCTTCCTAGAAATTATTTAGCAAGTAGTGATAAAATCAAGAGAAAAAGATATACAAACCGGTAGAATCCTAAAAAGGTTCAATTAGACAAAATTTTAAAAAGTTCACTCAATTGTTACAGAAAATATTTTGTTGTGTGGGTCTTATAGTTCAAAGATCATCGATCCAAGTTATGTACTAGATTACTTTTAAAATATATCTAGATGTTTTAACTATTTCAACACATACTACATATAAATGTTTGTAGTGAATAGATTCAGATCGCATCTCGCGAATCCCCCGTTTCTTTGACGCGGCACGTGTCCCCAAACGCGGGAGATAGAGAGGCTTCAGGGCCCACCACGA
This sequence comes from Alopecurus myosuroides, assembly GCA_028641055.1. Lineage (NCBI taxonomy): Eukaryota > Viridiplantae > Streptophyta > Magnoliopsida > Poales > Poaceae > Alopecurus > Alopecurus myosuroides. The sequence goes on along the minus strand of CM054060.1, from coordinate 228,150,935 downwards.
GAGGGTCATCAGCTCATGTTCCTTTTCCTCCACCCATATTTCCTCTTTTTCCCATTTTCTTCATCTGACTCGCATGAGAAATCAATTCGCCATGGATGGCTCGGCCTCTGCCACCTTGGCACCCGCACGCTCCACCAAGCGCTGCAAGCTCGAGCCCGACCCCACCGCCTCCCCATCTTCCGCCACACCCTCCATTCCGAGCCGGGCGACGTCACGGGCACAGAGCAATGGTGGCGACCACGTATGGTCATATGGAGCTTGCATGTCGTGCAGCCATGGCCACCCCCAAGCTTCGCCGCCCGCTAGTAGATGTTGATACTTGCACCGATTAGCAGTGCTACCATAGGCAATCGGCGGTGCTCCAAAAGAAGAACGACGCTGCTCCCATGGGAGAGCCGTGGTGCTGGTGAAGGAGCACGACAGTGTTATTTGGGGAGGCAACATTGCTGTTGCGGCGAGCCGGAGTCTGATGCTGCAACTAGCGTTTGGCGACTATGCTTCGATGCCGTGGTGGCCATGGTACAAGAGGCGCGACGGGGTTGCCTTGATGCTACATAAGGCGATAAAGTTCGCTACGAGTGTGCTGTGCTGCAAAGAGGTGACGACGATGCTACCATGGTGGACGACATTGCTCTGACCGACGACACGAATTGCTACGAGCCTGGATGGCAATGCTACCCACGGCGGACCGTGATGCTGCTAGCGACAACACAAATTGCTACAAAGGCCGAGACGGCGATGCTACCCATGATGGACTATGGTGCTACAATGGGGACAGAGCGGTGCTGCAAGGTGGAGCGACACCGGGTAGGTTTTTTCCTCGCCAGAGCTAGATGGCAACTGGCAATCGGGAAGCGTGTTGGGCTCCAAGTGCGTGAGAGACGAGGAGAGGAGGAAGAGATAAGCGATGAAATTTCGTTTTTTTTACCTGATGCGTACGGTTAGAGACAACATCTCGCGGGCGTTGTCCTTGATCGGACGGCTGGCGAATCGAAGGATCGGAGGGCTAAAACATCTTGGGGGAGTAGTTTTTTTTTGTCAACGAGGATCCATTCTTGTGGCATTGTCACAGAGCGCAAAAATCTAAAGATTACACCCTTGGGGAGCCAGCCCGCTTCTCAGCGATTTGAGTTCTGAGCCATAGGATTAGCCGTCCAAAATGATCCTGGCCGTCCATCCCTAGCAGTCCCTGGTCGGCCGGCTTTTTTTACCCGGTTACGACATGCATGTGTCCCTGTTGGTGGCCCTGGTCCGTTTTGGACCCACGACCCAGTGTGAAGGGTGGGACGGCTCCCTGTGCGTGTTCGAAGCCGTGGTGGGAGCGGGTCTAGGGCTCCCCGGTTGGTTGGCACGTTTTTACCCGCCCGGCTACTCTCTGTGTGCCTGCTAGCGCGGCCCTCTTCTTGCGCTGGCCCGCTTGCCAGCGTGACGGGTTCTTTGGCCGAAGGTGTGCGTTGCTATGCGACAGTTCCGCAGTGGAGAGAACGGGCTCGGCGCAGGGGTGTTTGGGGGATTTCGCGTCTTGCTCTGTCCGGAACAGGCTCGCGGCGACGCCGTGGCGTATGGTGCTTCGACGCCGGGTACGAGCTACAGCAATGGTGTGTCTCCGTGCCCGCGAGCCGGGGCGTTTGTGCCCCTGTGGTTCCCTATTTCCTCCCTCTTCGCATGGATAGGGTTCGCATCGCCTCCACATTCTCCCCCGCTCACGTTCCAGATCTTGCTCCTTCTCTGCCTGTTCTCCGTCGCCGCCGAGAGAAGCCGGGTCGTCCCAGTCTGGAGCGATGGCGCCGCGGGGGGTCGATGCTGGTTAAGGTGCGCTGCGGCTGGATCTTCCCCCTTTCTCTGTTTTCCCCAAATCACGTACATGTTCTTACATCCTTGGCCTTCTTTCTCTGTAGCTGCTGCTGTGCCTCTCTCTTAGGTTGGGTCTTCCGCTGATTGAAGGTGAGTGTGGGGCTGCGACTGGATCTTGCTCCTCTGCTCTGTTTTTTCCCCTCCTTGCCGATCTGTTATTACATCTTGGGCCTTCTTTTCTCTGTAGCTGCCGAGTGCCTCTCTGTTAGGTTGGATCTTCCACGCCATTAATTGGAGCACTGGTTGAAGGTGAGTGATAAAGATTGTTAGGTCTACCTGTCTACTTATTTGCTTGGGATTAAATTACATGGTTCTTGAGGCCTAAACTGCCGAGTGCCTACATGTTACTTATTTGCTTGGGCTGCTCATCAACGTCATCTAGATTGCTAGGTCTCGGCTGATTAGTAGTTGAGGTGGCCGACCATTTTCTTGTGCTCGCTCTTTTAGGTAAAAAAAAATCCTTCTCCACTACCCAAATTCCCATAAATGAATGTAATATATATGTGATAAACACTGAGAAAAGTAATTAACCAAATCACTCGCATTTCTCACACCATGGAATCCAATACGCCGCCTTGCTCCCATATAACACAACCACACAGACTCGACAACTCATAGCTTGCATTATGATTCAGATCTGAAAGAGGTCAAATTATTACCTGAATAGCATCGAGATTATGGACTAATTTTCTGTAGAAAATCTTCTTCCATTATATCTACCTGTTACTTATTTTCTTGGACTTAGATATCATGGTTCTTGGGGCCTAAGCTGCCGAGTGCCTACCTGTTACTCATTTGCTTGGGCTGCTCATCAACGTCATCTAGATTGTTAGGTCTCGACTGATTAGTAGTTGGTATTTTGCTTGCCTTTCTGCCTGTTTAAAAAATGTTCTTTGCCTGTTGGTTGGCTGTGCATAGAAGTGGATTAGTAGTTGGTATTTTGCTTGCCTTTCTGCCTGTTAAAAAAAATGTTCTTTGCATGTTGGTTGGCTGTGCATAAAAGTGGATGTTCCGTTGTAGCAAAAGGGCATATACTAAATGGGATCCCGATGCATTTTAGAGACTCATGCCTGCTATTCGTTGTAGATGTTCAGTCTTGGCCTGGCGGTTGATTGTTGTTGATCAAATTAGTAGGTTCTTCAGTCTTGGCCTGGTTTTTATTTCTGTGGTATTTAATGATCCTTTTCCTTTTGCAGGTTCTGGCATTGGTGCTTGATCTGTTCACCTCTTCTCCATGGAAGATCTTTGCTGGTCAGCAGGTCGGTGAGCAGGCTTTGGCTTTCCTACACCTATTGTTGCTTTTCGTGTGCATCTAAGAGTTGCTTTCTGTTTGCTTGCCTTTCTGCCAAAAGGTCATGTATAGAGGAAGATGTTCCATTCTGCCAGATGGTAAAATTGGAGAGACCATGCCGACCCGTTTTACAAACCTATAGCATAATTAGAGACCTTTCCATTTGCCAAGATGTCATGTACTAGATAGCATGTAGACGAGATGGTAAAATTGGAGAGACCATACCGACCCATTTTACAAACCTATAGAATAATTAGAGACCTATATATAATATAAATGTCATATGCTAGATGGCAATAAGATGAGAAGATAGAGCTGGAAAGGCCATGCCTATTCGTTTAAAGACCCCTGCCTCCTATCCATGTCGAGAGATAAATGTGACTATTTTGGTTGATTGTTGTTAGCAATAGTCATCAGCATTGTTTGGGTTAGTAGGTCTTAAATTACATGGTTCTTGAGGCTGAGCTTAGGCTTACCTTAATTGTGTCTGTGTATTTTGTTTAGATGGTTTCGACACTATGTGACTGTCTTTTGTGGTGCATGGTTTACATGATCCTTTTCTTTTTGTAGGTTCCGACATTGGTGGTTGATCTTTTTGCCTGTTTTCCGTGTAAAATTGCCGCTGGTCAACAGGTCGGTAGACAGGCTTTGCCTTTCTGTCGCTGTACATGCCTTCTTTACGTGTGCTGTCGCTATTCTATGTATCTAGCTGACAGTGATTTATTTTCTGCCAGGGAAGGGGGTCAGAACATTTCGTTTCCGGTTGATTGTTGTTCGGGTTGTCCTCGCGGCTCTGTGAGGTAGTTGCCTTCCTGGCATTATGTCCTGCAAATTATTTTATATGCATGTGTGGAGTTCAAATCCAGCTTCCTTTCGTGTGTACCTAAGGGCTGCTTTCTTTTTCGGTTCTAGAGTGTCTAATGGTGTTGCTTGCTGTTTTTCTTTTCTTGCGTTGGGTAATCGTAGCTCGTGTTTACAGCAGGATGTTCGTTGTTTATTCGTCTTACCTGCATATGTTGGATGTCGTTGCGTCTCGATGTGGACTTCCCTTCCATTCGTGTGTGAGCGAGGTGGCTGATGACGGCGATGTCCTTGGAGGGGTTGAGCTTGAGGTTCCCGTTTCTAGGCATGCTAGCGTGTTGCAGCGGCGATTTTTCTGGGCGTGTGCCTCTGCTGGTTGGCCGTGCCCCCATGATCAGGCCGCTCTCCAAGCCCTGTCATTTCTTGAAGAGTTTTATGGGTTTGTAATCTGCGATTTTAATTATCAGGGCATGTTGGCCTATAGAGAACTAGCTCGGTCGGCCGTTGTCTTTGCCGCTTCTGTTGTTCGGACGGCGGGTTTTGGCCCTAACTGTTCTACCGGTTCTGTTATTGATGTAAATGCTGTTGCGCAGTGGCAGGTTCTGTATTCACAGCTGGTCTCTTCTGCGTGTAGGATTTAGTATACGTTGTCCTTCATGCTGCTCTCATGTTGTATCTGTAAGAGATGATGAGATATGACTTTCTGTGCCACTATGTGAGGGTTAATCGGCTTTGCTTCTTAGTATGGATTGACGTTCTTCTTTCTCTCCTGTTGTACTGCAAGAAATAATGAGTATGCCCTTGCATGCCAATGTATGACCGCCAAGTCTACTTTGTTTCCTGTAATTATTGTTATGCTATCTATGTTTCTGAGCACTGTGCATCTCGCCTTTCTTGCCGGGTTTTGTTGGCTTGGGTTTTCTGAGAGGGGTTGTTCTTATCCCGTGGCTTTCTTCTCTGTTTTTTGGTGGTAAGAAATTTTTATCATGTCACCTTTCTTGCCGTGTTTTTGTTGTCTTGGGTTTTCTGAGACGGATTGTTTGTCATGTGTTTGGGCATTATTAGTCGCCTCTTTCGTTTGGTTGGTATGCATTTTTGTATGTGTGCTCTTTTTTGGATATCTGGGATTGGTCATTCAGGTTTGTGGTGTGGTTGCATGTATGGTTATCTGTCCTATTTCTTTCACTTTAAAACTTCCTGCGTTTTCTCTGCTATCTATTCGTAATGCCCCTTGGTTGCTTTCTATTTTTGTGTGTCGCTTTTCTCTTGGGAATTTTATATGTTCTTACAGGGCTACATGTGTTTTCCATGCCTACCTGTATTAGTTTACTGATTCCTTTAGGTCTCTGACTAATGCTTAATTGTACCGTTTGTTGTCTTTAGTAAGTATGGGTCCTGTTTTGGATCAAATGTGTCGTTGATACTCCGATGCCTCCTCAGCGTCGTCGTGCCCTGGCCGCGGGTGCGAGTTGTTCAGTTCCGCCGCAACCAGTCTTGGTGGAGGGTCGGAAACGAAAATGTATGGTCGTTAGTGCTTTGCGTATCTCTGTCCATATATCATGTAGTGTGCCTTATTACAGCCGTTATATCATATTGTGTCCGTTACATAAAATAGGTGACAAGTGGTTGCCGATGCTGAGCTCTACCGTCACTGCTTTTAATCGTAAAAAACGCAGATTGGCGCTTGGCTTGCTACGTTCTGGTTACAGAGGTGCATCCAGCGTTCCTTTCTGCTTCTCCGCCTTGCTTGCTGCCTCTTTTTTGTGTTGTGTGCTTACTCTGAGTTTGATGTTTTACATATAGAACATGTCGTCCCTGGCCCTTTGCCTGATGATTGGACAGGTTTTCCTCCTGCATTCGTTGATAGTTTAAAAGGTATTTTTAGGTTCTCCTTTCGCGGCGTTAGTTTTTCCTATTGCCCTGCCCTTCCTTTGACCCATCTTTTAAAGTTTGTTTACCATGTCGTATCTGTATAGCTTCTTATCCGGGACGTTCTTACCATGGCGCTCCTGATTACCAGTGTGCTCATTGTGGCGCTGTCTTCTGGTTTGAGGAGTGCGTAAAGAGTGCGACTTCCACCACGAAGAGGCGATATGTGTATAACCTTTGCTGCAAGGGGGGCAAAGTTCACGTTCCTGATTTTGCTAAGCCTCCAGCTGTACTGGCTGACCTTTTGCATTTTGATGGTGATCGTCGAACAAAGAAGTTCCTATCCAAAATCAGACTGTACAACTGTTTGTTTGCCTTTACGTCGATGGGAGCCAATATAGATCGCTCGGTCACCAATTCACGGGGTCCTCCTATTTTTAAAATATGTGGGGCTGTGCATCACCGTATGGGTTCTCTTACCCGAAAGGAGGGGAGTCCTAAATTTTGTGAGCTATACATTTATGACACCACTAATGAGGTCAGGAACAGAATTGATGCTTTGAGTAAGGATGATAAGCATGGACATGATTTAGATCCTGCAATTGTAGCTGCCTTAATAGACATGCTTAATGTTTCTAATCCTTTGGTTCAGACATATAGGATGGCAAAAGAACGCTTGGTGGGTCATGAAGATGAACATGTGACTATACGTATACTTGCTCCGTCCCCCGGTGATAGTCCTCAGTTTAGTTTGCCTACGACTTCTGAATTGGCTGCTTTGGTTGTCGGTGAATTCACTGCTGATACTCCATCCCGTGATATAGTTGTCGACAATAGAACTGATGGCTTGCAGCAAATATCTTTTTTACACCCTGCCTTCATGCCGCTCCAGTACCCTTTGTTGTTCCCATATGCTGAGAGGGGGTTCCAACTCGATGTTCCACACATTGGTTCTTCGGCTGTGGCCCTTAAAAAAATGACCATGCAGGAGTACTACTGTTTCGTTTGCCATTACCGCGCTGACCAGCCAAATCCATATCTCTGTTATGGTTTACTTTCTTCACAGGCTGTTGTTGATTCTAGGGCCTGCATTGATGAAAATAGGTTATGGTACATTCTTAAGAACCAAGATGATCTTAGGTCTGAACACCTTCAGGGAATCACTGATGCTATTGGACAGGGTTCTGTTGATGGTAGTGACGTTGGAAAACGAACAATCTTGCCTTCAAGCCATACCGGAGGTCGTCGTTACTTTGTAGAGAATTTCCAGGACGGTCTAGCCATTTTCCATGTCCATGGTGCTCCTGATTTGTTTTCTACTTTCACATGTAATCCAAAGTGGCCCGAGATAACCGAGGCGCTCCTCCGAGAGCCTGGCCAACAGCCGTGTGATAGGGCCGATATTGTTGTTAGGGTATATGCACTGAAGTTTGACGAGTATATAGATGATATTAGGGCCGGTCGTATCTTTGGCCCCGTTAAGGCTGGTACTATTTCTTTTCTCTGTGTTGCATTTTGCCAGAAGCTCGATTTTGTTTTGTCCCGTTTATGTGTTATTAATATGTTTTTTATTCTTTGGTGCAGTTCTCTATACTGTCGAGTTCCAGAAGCGTGGTCTGCCGCATGCTCACATCCTTATCTGGCAAGACGTAGACAAGGACCGTCAGGTTAGTGGAGCATTGATCGACTCTTACGTTTCTGCTGAGATTCCAGATCCTGTTACAGATCCATTAGGCTATGCTTTAGTTGCTGAGTTTATGGTGCATGGACCCTGTGGTGAACTCAATGACAAGTGTATTTGCATGAAAGATGGTGTCTGTTCAAAACATTATCCAAAATTGTTCCAGCCTGAAACCACTGTTGATGAAAATGGTTTCGCCCTTTATAGACGTCGTAGTAATGGTCGCTTCGTTTATAGAAATGGGAAAAAACTTGACAATAGATCGGTTGTTCCCTACAACATGACTCTGCTCAAGAAATATCAGGCTCACATGAATTTAGAGTGGTGTAATAAGACACAAGTGATGAAGTATCTTTTTAAATATGTGACTAAAGGACCTGACTATTCTAAGATTCTGCTTGAGAGGATCAAGGGTAGAGGGGTTTCTGGGGAAGGTGCTAAACGTGTTGCGGTAGACGAGATCGACGAGTACGTACAGTGTAGATACATATGTGAGCATGATGCGCTTTGGCGTGTCTTCGGATACAGTATTCATACAAAGTATCCTGCTGTTGAAAGGCTGCCTGTTCATTTACCTGATAAGAATACTATTAGGTTCCGTGCAGGTGCAATACTGACGAACATTATTGACACTGCTTTCCTGAGAAAGACTATGCTGACAGAATGGTTTGTAGCTAATCATACATTCATACATGCTCGGACCCTAACCTATTGTGACTTTCCCACAAAATGGACGTGGGATGCCCAGAATAGATCTTGGCATGAGAGAGGAGGCGGTGAAAAAATAGGCCGTGTTTATTATGTGCAGCCTACCAGCGGTGAGCTGTACTACCTGCGCTCGCTGCTGATGGTTGTTAGAGGTGCCACGTGCTATGCTGATCTTAGAACATTCGAAGGGCGTACTTACCTTACCTTCAAAGAGGCGTGTGCCGCTCGGGGTCTGTTGGGTGACGATACCGAGTGGTACCGAGCTTTTGATGAAGCCCTGGTTTGGGGGTTCGCCCACCGTTTACGTCAGTTGTTTGTTATCATGCTTATTAACTGTGGCGTCAAGAGTGAGAGAGATTTCTTTGATCGATATTGGCTTGAACTTGCCGATGATATCCAGTACGGTATTAGGAAGGCTCGTCGTGACAGTGCCTATGTTGTTCCCGTAGATCAGCTTAGAGATATGTTATTGGACGAGCTCGCTGAAGTATTCCTTCGAAACAATTCCAAAATCAATAATTTTGATTTTCCCCCTAAATCGACACACGAAGGTTCATCATATGAGAACAGACTCCTTCAGGAAGAGATGTCATACGATTTTGCGCATCTTGCGGAACAGGCTATTCTCTTATTTGCCAAACTTAACGATGGTCAAATCTCTGCCTTCAAACAAATTATTGCCACTGTGCTTGAAAAAAAACCTGGCTTTTTCTTTGTTTCGGGATCTGGTGGGACTGGCAAAACATTTTTGTGGAATGCAATAGTTTCTTTTCTTCGTGGTGAACGGAAAATTGTTCTTACTGTTGCCTCTTCTGGTGTCGCGTCCCTTTTGCTTCCTGGTGGAAGAACCGCTCATTCGCGTTTTAAAATACCGATACCAGTCGATGAGAACTCTTTCTGTGACATCAAAAGAGGTACCAATTTAAGTAGCCTTATTCAAAGTACCTCTCTTATAATCTGGGACGAAGCGCTCATGGCGGACAGAAAGTGTCTTGAGTCTTTGGATAGGACCTTGCGTGTAGGGCTGGAATTCAAGCCGAGCCGAGTCAGCTCGGCTCGACTCGCTCAAGCTCGGTCAACTGACGAGTGGAGCTCGGCTCGACTCGTTCAACAAACGAGTCCGAAAACAAAACTCGGCTCGGCTCGGTGAACTCGCGAGTAGCTCACGAGCTACTCGTTTAACTTTTCTTATTTTATAAAACTATAAAAAGTCAACATTATGTATTGTATATATACTTATTTTTCATTATTTGGGGCACGTATAATAAAATCATCACAATAATCGATGAAAAGATGTCACCATAAAATAATTTGTCATAAATAAACTACAATAATCAGTAAAAAAATGTTCACATATATAAGAATATCATTAAAATTCTTTTTACCGAGTTAAACGAGCTAAACGAGTACTCGTAAACTCGGCTCGTTTAGCTTGAACTCGTTTACTGTCGAAAACGAAAACTCGACTTGGCTCGTTGAACAACGAGCTCGAGCCGAGCCGAGTCGAGTTGCGAGCTACTCGTTTAACTCGCGAGCTTCGAGTTTTAATTCCAGCCCTACTTGCGTGACATTATGGCTGCTACTAATTGTTTACTTGCTGATGTTCCGTTTGGTGGCATAGTTGTAGTTTTGGGTGGTGATCTTAGACAGATACTACCTGTCATCGAGGGTGGTACCCGTCAGCAAATAGTTGCTGCAACAGTCACCAACTCACCACTGTGGGAGAAGGTCACATTTTTAGAGCTGAAAGAAAATATGAGATTAGCCATGCCAGGTGCATGTGCTTCGGTACAGCAGGAGATAGCATTGTTTAGTGATTGGGTGCTACAACTTGGAGAAGGAAAACTTCCAGCGACTACGAGAGATGGTGAGGTCACCCCGACTTGGATTCAGATTCCAAAAGACTTGCTGGTGCAAACTGACGGAAATAAGGTTCAGGCCATTGTCCTGGCTACATATGTTGACTTTGTTAATAACTATTCCGACATCACATACTTACAGGAAAGAGCTATTCTAGCCCCAACAAATGAAATAGCGGAAGATATAAACACATTTGTGCTATCCATGGTGCCTACAGATGCTAGAGAGTACATTAGTTCAGATTCAATCGCTGGTTCTCCTGATGCGGTTCAGGAGGCAGATGTTTTCTATCCTACTGAATTTCTGAATGTACAGTCGGTTGTTAATTTTCCTGAACATAGGTTGGTTCTTAAAACGGGTGCCCCCATCATGCTTCTTAGGAACTTAAGCCAGTCCACTGGCATGTGCAATGGCACGCGCTTGATTATCACGGAACTGGCGGATCGTGTTATCCAGGCTGTTATAATTACTGGCTCCCATGTTGGCCACACTGTTTATATCCCTAGAATTGAATTGACAGCCAAGAAAATCAGATGGCCGTTTGTTCTTCGTCGGCGACAATTTCCTATTCGGCTTTGCTATGCTATGACCATAAATAAAAGCCAGGGGCAAATTTTGACCTATGTTGGCTTATATTTGAAGCAGCCAGTTTTTTTGCATGGCCAGTTGTATGTTGCTGTGTCCCGTGTCAAATCTAGGAAGTCCCTGAAAATACTAATTGAGAATACAGATGGCACGTGTGGTTCTGAGACCCAGAATATTGTTTATCCTGAGGTCTTTAGAACTGCTAGGTCTTTGTGACCCTCTGCTGCTACCTCATTTTGGTCGATGTGTTTTGTTGTCCCTTTTGTGCGCATATATAGATGCATATGGAGCCGGTCAGATTACATTTTGACTCAAATGTTTTCTTCCAATAAAGTTTACTTTGTTACTCTAGACAACTGTTGTTTGATGTTTTGTTATTTACTCGCCTTTGGACAAGACGGTGTCTTTTCTGGTACTTGCCTCTCTGGTGCTTGATTTTTTTGTCAGCTGGTTGTTTGCCTCTTGCTTGCTAAATCATGTCATCTGTTTTTGTGCACCCAGATGCCGATCAGTACGCTTGCTGAGGTCAACAGGAGCAGTAAGTACTGGACTGTTTGTGCGTACGTGTCACGCCTGTGGCACCACCGTGGTGGTACCGACAATGGCCCTATCAAACATACTGACATGGTGCTCATTGATATTCAGGTTGTCGCCTTGCCATGTTTGGATTTAAACTTTCTGGCACGCTACTACTTTGCCATTGGGTGTTCACTCATTCTGATGTCTTTTATCATATGTAGGGAAACCACATCTATGCAGAGATCCCGGCTGACTGTGTTGCAAGGTTTATGACTGTGATTGAAGAAGGAAAGATCTATGAGCTTTCTAGGTTTATGGTTTATGAAAAAAAGACCAGTTTCAGGGCGGTCGAAGCTCCTTGGATGATCAGGTTTGGTCGGTACACAAGTGTTCAGGAGAGGCTCAATGTTCAGGAGGAGTTCCCATTTTGCACCTATTCTTTGACTCCCATCACTGATCTACCAAACCCTAATGACTTGCCTGTTCGGTTCACGGGTAATTTCTAAGCTTTATTTCATGTCTCTTGATGTGATCTATATTTCATAGGCCATTGCAGTACTTTCATGTAGAAGAGTGACTGCACTTTTATTCCCGTCTACTCCGTATCCATCTCCTCTCTTATGTACTGTTGCTCCTGGTTGTTATCGTGCAGATGTGGCTGGTATAGTCACAGGTGTATCAGAAGCTACCCAATACCATTCTGCCAGCCGTACGGATCCTTCTACTAAGAGAGTCGTGTACCTGTCTGATCTTTCGTACGTATTCATTCTTTTGCTTCCTTTTTTTAGATTATTTTATTTCCCTCTTCCTGATTGATGTCTTTCTGCTTGGCAGCGAGCATCAGATTAGTATTGTTTTATGGGGAGAGAGGGCAATAGCCTTCGAAGGTGACTGGGTTCTTGAAACTAGCAAGGATAGCCCTGTGATAGTCATCTTTGTTGGTACTCTGGTCAAATCTTATGAAGGTCCATTCGCCTATCCATGCTCTTTCATATCTTTACCATTTCTCGCTCTATTGTTCCAAGCCTAATGTTATGTTGCTTCAATTCATTGATAGGTCGCAGAGGATTAAGTGGTAGTGCTGCGTGCCGTTGGTACATTAACGAAGACCTTCCAGAGATAAATGCAATACACGCAAGGTTAGTTTTGGCTCCTCTACATACATCAATATAGGTAAAGTCACATCAGCTTCGTTTAGGACTTGAGCGATTTTTTCTTTATGGTTTTGGGTAATCAGACTGCAATAGTACCGTTGCTTATTACATTTTGTTGCGGCTCTGAAATACATTCCGCATATTTGTCTTTAGACGCATGGTTGAGATACATGTATTAAACAAGGTGTGCCATTCTTACTACTACATGATTAGTCATGTGATCATGCATGGGTTTTAGAAGCCCGCGCCTTTGTTTTATCTTCTAAGATAAGAAGATGAAATTAAAAAGACCATACCGATCCATTTTAGTGTTAGAAGATGAGAAGATAAATCAGAAATAATAAGGTTCAAATCTATTGTTCAGTAAGTGGTTCCTTGCCAGAATGAAATCTGTCTAGACCCATGCTTACTGATTTAAGAATATTAAGTGCTATCTTGGCTCGGTAGGCTTGGTTGCATGTTTTAATGCTTACTGCTGCAGTCCACACTTTTATGCGCCTTTATTTACGTTAGGATGTTACTGATTTATTGCTTTAGGGCTACAATTATTAATCCATGTTGTGTCTCTATTTGGTTTCTAGGTTGAATGACAGGATACCTGGGGTGGAGTCCATTTTTCTCCCAAATCAGACTGCTGCCGAGATAAGTGCCCAGGTTGACCTTGAAACAAAAACCATTGCTGAACTAATAGACCTTGACATCTGGCACCATGAGGTATGATCTGCCATGCCTTTCTGTTGCGTTATCGGTCGTAGTTATTTCACATTGTTTCTATCTTCTAACATGCTACCTCTTCTGTTTTACCTTGCTTTTTCTAGCATACCAAGTTCTTCTGCACTGCCACGATCCTGAGGCTTAGCCCTTCACAAAGGTGGTGGTTCTTCTCCTGCACCTCGTGTTACAAATCCTCCGTTCCGTATGGAGCTGCATACAAGTGTTCTGATCCAAAATGTCGTACTGTACAGGCAACGCCGAGGTAGATTCAGAAACATCATATTCTACATCCAGATTCCATATGGGGTTGTTAATGCCATATGTTGTGCTTCGCAGGTATCGAATTTGCTACATTGGTGGTGATGGCCAAGATGAAGTTGAATTTATCTTCTTTGATCGAGCTGGCAAAGAACTCCTTGGCAAACCTGTCATTACCATCCTGCGTGCTGGCCACTCAAGTAGTACCCCTTTGGAAGATATTGTTAGTTCCACAAGGGGAGATGGGTCAATTCCAAGGGAATTAGCTGGCATTGTTTCCACCAAGTATAGATTCGTTGTGCAAGTGACTTCCAAGAGCTTTGAATCTGAATCTCCCAAGCCATCTTTCCAAGTGCATAGGATTGATACAGACTTTGGAAAGCAGTCACATTCCTCTGCTCTACGACATAAACCTGCCCTAGAACTTGCATCGTCAAGCAAGCCAGCTGCTAGCCTATCTTTTCTGATGCTCGGGGCCTCTGCTGGAGGACAGTCACCTCCGAGCGGTGTTTCCATGGATGATGCTCCCGCGGCTTTAGCCGACTCAGGAAACACAAAAGTTAGTTACCTTTTTATGTTCGTGTAGAACAATATGCCTTTGCATATTTCTTTTTTCAGTTTGATTACATTTGTGACTTTTCCTTCTTCTTCCCACTAGCCTGCCTTTATTAAGTCAACTGCTACGTCCCCGACTTCTGTTAACAAGCTTCCGAGTCTTAGGTATTTGCCGCGCTTCTCTGGATTCTATCCCTATGTTTACCATGCTCTTTCTGATGACATCTTCTGCCTCGCGTGCACAGGAGGAAGAATGTTCTAGCTGCTTCGAATGTGCGCAGGGCTTTAGTTCTCCGAGATGACCACGAGACTCAAACTGGACAGGTATTTCGATAGATGTGTTCATGTGTATCCTATGGGATACTATCTCTTGCATTCTTCTCTGCTTTATGTTTCGTGGGTCTAAAAATATATAGAATGAGTCGCCCTTTGTGTAGAGATGCGCTTGGACATATTGATTGCGTCCGCTAAGAGTATATGTTGCTGCTCTCCTTTTTTTGTTTGTTTCTTTTGGTCCTTCGTATTTGTCAAGCTAGCGCCACTACAAATTGCTGAAGCATTTGGTTAACTGGCCTGGAATGTTCTCGCGGTGTACTATGTAATTGCCTGATTCGGTTGTCCCGGTATATTTTCTTTCCATATCTTGCGCTTCCTACATCGATTGTTTAGTCTTGCCCTTCTCATAGTGAAGTTGCTAGCTGATGCGTTATATGAACCATCTTCCATCTAACCTCTTTGCACTTGTGGAGCTATTTCTGGATGATTGGTGCTCGCAATACATGTGTGCTGCTTCTGCTCTTTTCCATGGTTTCCGGTATGGCACCAGGGACATCCAAGATCTAATTAATAGCCCACATGTTAAGATAACAACTCCACTGTGAGAAGCCTTTCTGGTTCTGATAGGACAATTCATAACTATTACATTTAGCTTCATTTTCCTAGGTTTTCTCATCTCCAGTTGCATGTATACACCACTTCGCTATGTTCCTATAGTTGGTTTGTTTTGCTCTCTGAAATTACAATCAGCTGCTTCGTTTATGAACTGTCTCTTCAATTTACATTATGTCTTAAGCCATCCTGTTATCTTGCCCTTTTGTGTGTTTCCTTTAGAATATTTGCTCTCCTTATAGACTAAATACATCTTATACATTCCCGCAGGATTTACTGCCTGATCTTGGTGTGGTTCCAACCCTGGCAAGTGATGGAGCAAATCTGAAAGATTATTTGCCGTCTCCAGATCCATCTGTCCTCGATTCAAGCTCTCACACTAGCAAAGATCTAGAAACAGCCACGGGTATTGAAGGACCAGGTGAAGGACTTCCAGTAAACAAGGGTATTGAAGATGAGCAGTTGTCTCTTGCGGATGAGCCTGCGTCTGCAGCAACAGCCCCCTCTGGACCGTCTACCGAATTAAGGTTTCTTTAGAGCTACAGTCATACAATCATTATGTTGTTTTAGTTATCCCTCATCCTTTGTAGCCATGTTCAGATGTAAACCTCTCTCTCTCTTTGCTGTAGGCGCAAGGCACCAAAAACTGGAAGTGGTGGTCAGGCGAAGAAAAACAAGACCTAAGTCACTTTCTGGTGATGGTACTTCTAAAGGTGCGATTGCAACAAGCTTATTGTTGTTTTAGCTCACACAACTGAACTCCTGAATGATTACAACTTTGTTCTTGCAGGTTTATATTACTTTGTATGTAAATACTCTATCTCCCTGTCTGCCCTACCAGTCTGCTCGCTGATATTTTGGTTACGCCATCGTCCAGGATTTGGTTGATGAATGTCTCAATGTTTATGCTGCTGAGACCAGCCAGTCCTCCCTTTTGGACCCGTTAATGGTTACATGAAACTCATTTAAGTGATTGAGACCATGTCGCCTTATCCACTAAGTCTGCATTTTGGATTTGGCAGCGGTGACATGAAACTCATTTAAGTGATTGAGATCATGTCTCTCTATCCGCTCTAAGTTGAAACTTGTGTTTGTAAATGTTGTGTGCATCTAGATGTTGACTCTCATAGAGCTATCTCGTGGTGATCGGTGTGTTGTGGCTATGTAAATTATGTTGCTCCTTTGCGTTTGAATTGGCTTTCCCAATCCATCTGTTAGTTTGCAAAATTGGTTTCGCAGTTCGCTAAGATATGTTGCGTGTTCCCTTTATTTCTTTGGTGAGTAGATTATTTTTGTGAAATAATCAAGTCTGCGTGCGTTCCAGGCAGTCTCCTGCCCATTTGATTTTTCTGGAACTAGACGGGCTCTCTTACATACAGAGGTTTTACCAATTTTCGATATTGGCTATTGGTACAGAGTTTGTACATAAGTAGTATCGTGCTATTTTTGTCTGCGAAATTCCTGCCGTTTCGTACAGAAAAAGACACCGCGTGCTTCCATTCGCTTCCTCTGGTTAAGATCTTTTTCTTGCCATCTCTGCTTCTATGCTGACATGCTTGCTTCTACATATTTTTGTTCCTGGGCCACACGGTGTACAGTGCTAGGCCCATGCTGGCGGGGGGCGATTCCTGGAGACGTGTAAACAACCACCGCAGCTTACAGTCGGCACTCTTATCCGCTATCGCTGGTGTCCCCCTCCTCAGGTACTCTTTTCTTTTCTTCCTCTCCAAACTCTAGATCTACACTAATTTCCATCCCATTCATCTATCGCCGGTACTTTTCATCGATTGCTGCCCTCCACTGTTTTTGGTTCTGGCATGTCGCTGTGTTAGCTGTTTCTGCAGATCCATCTTCAGGTTTAGCTTTAGATCTTTCTTTGTCCACTGAATTTGTTTCTTGCTGAACAGACATAGTAAGAAGGCCAAGACGAGATGGGAAAGTATTAGTTTTCTGATTCCTGTCAATGCTCAGTTGTTTTTTTCCTGCTTTTCGGTTATGTGTTGTGTTGTTAGATTTGTTTCTCATAAATATAAGTACATGTTATTAGTTTGTATTGTTTAGAACTGGTCTCAATGTTGCTTCTCAGCTGGTTCACCTGTTGTTGGATTTACTTTACACAAATAATATATACCCCTGCTTTTTATTAATGTAGATTGTGTCTGCGTGGTAGACTATACTCTTATTATAATAGATCTTTCTATGTACCTTATAACCAGTGCTATTTACCTCCTTTACCAGGCGCATGACATGGAAGTCCTTCAGATTCGTCACAAAGTGATACTCGACGCCATGCTGGATGAGTTGAATTTGCCACAGTCAGCTGCTGAAACCGCTATCGATGCGGATGGCACTGCCATTGTCACTGTCACATTCTTTCCATCAGCAACGAGCCTACATCAGAGCACCGGACAGTATTTGTGCCAGAGCAATCCACGGAAAAGTGTACGTGATGCTGAGAATGAAGCAGTGCATGAAGCAATACAATACCTGGAATGCTGCGAGAGAAAGACCCCAAGAGACTACAGTTATGGTAGGCTGCAGGAAAAAAAAAGTCTGAGGCGTATCTACTTCGCAAGGTGGCCAAGAAAGACGAAGAAATTCAGCAGCTTAGGCGTAACTGCAGTTCCATTATTAGTGGTATATGTGGCCCTTCAGAGCAAACCGAGAAGATAATTCGAGAAAATTTATGTGATCCAGATAACGAGGAGGAATATAAGATCAGTTCCATGCTTCTTGGGATTGAGAAGGCTGCATCTGATCTTAAGCAATTAACCCTTCGATCAGCAGATCTGTTGCAAGCAGCAGGTACATTCCCTTACCGAAAGGAGCTTGGCTTAACTCAAGGTGAATGGCTCACTGATTGCTATGAATCAGGGACAAGGTATCATGGAATGCGTTCATTCGATCGTGAGTTCGTTGATGACACTGATTCCCGTCACACAAATCCAGTCTGAAAGAAGGTACATCTCTGTGTTAGATTTCTCCATCGGCTGACTTAACTCCTATATTTAAATCATTCCTTTTCTACGCGTATATACGGTGTGGCAAAGGTTGTTTCAGATACCCACGAAAAAAAAGAATCTGATGGTTAGCTTCGGATTATTTTTCTGAACTTTCTTATTTTCCATACACAGGTTGTGACCATGAACTTGCTTCCAGATGCCAGAGAACGAAGATTTAGTTTCGGAATGGCATTGTCTAGGCATTCGAGTGTCTATGTGTCTCCCCTGATCAGCTACCTGGCCAGTATGAGTTGTAACTCCTTCTACCTTTTGGAATCGTTACTCCTTAGTCCTCACATGAAACTCATGTAAGTGATTAAAAACAACTTTAGATCACTGACCTAATACTCCTGAAACTCATTTAAGTGATTGAGATCATGTATGTACTGGTACTTCCATGTGTGTTTTTTTTTTGAAACGGAAAATCCAGCCTCTGCATCTGGTTGATGCACACGGCTTATTATATTAAAACATTAAATTCAGGGTAGCAAACAACATAACTCCCATGATACAACTCAGCGATATCGAATTGTGGCTGAAAACACAAGCCACCTAAAAAACCTCCACTCATGCAGATTACACATGTTGTAACCTCCTAGTGTGCAACCAGCCACCCTGGTTGAAGATAGCCCGGAGAACCGCCCCTAGCCGGATACATCCAGAAGCCAAACGTCCTCTTTGTCCTTGTGGCAGCAGGACCGCCCATTGCTGAATCCAAAACATAGCTCTGTGAACAACCTGAAGAAAAAAATTACCAGAGTACAAATTGTTAAAAATAACATCATTTCTGCAATTCCAAATTGCCCAAACGAAAGCACATACACCTATGCGTATACTTGCTTTGGTACACTTATCCATCCCATTCAACCAATTCCCAAACAAATTGGATACATATAGAGGTGGTGTGATTGAAAAAGTAAAATGTACTAATCTCCAGATCTTACGAGCCAAGTCACAAGAAATAAATAAATGATCAGCAGTCTCATCTTCCTCGCAAAACACACATTTCGAGCAGCCGATCCACTTTCTTTTAACAAGATTATCTTTAGTCAACAGTTCCTTACGATAAAGAAACCACATAATTTTTTTTATCTTGAGTGGCACCTTCAATTTCCATAGATATTTATGTAAAAAACGTGTGCTACCATTCATTTGGTGCTCATAGAAAGATTTAACCGTAAACACCCCTGTCTGTGTTAGCTTCCAGTTAAACCTATCTGACATATCATCAATCGATACCTCCATTAACCTTTGCACTAAGTGCAACCATCTCTCCCATTTATCCCCTAAAAGCGGTCTTCTAAAGGTAATATTCGGATGATCGCCACTTAGAACATGAGACACCGTTACATTCTTATGAGCAACCACATTATACAAAGAAGGGTACTGGATTGATAGCGCCTCACTACCCATCCAGATATCTTCCCAAAACCGAATGCTAAGGCCATCACCTACCGAGCACGAAATATTTGAGAAGAAATCAGCTTTCATCTTCATTACTCCCTTCCAAAAAGGAGAGTCTGTCGGTTTTGACTCAACTTGAGCAAGCGGTAATCCCTTAATGTATTTATTATGCAGCAACTTCCATGTGTGTGTATATTATGTATATCATGTGTCTACTGGTACTTCCACATTTCAATTAGGCTTATACTTTTAAAGATATACTATATCTTTAGTAATAATCTGTACATAATGCGATGACTACGGGCAAAATTTTAGCCGAATCAACAAGTGCCGCGCTTCGAAATCTAGTGTGTGGACAGGCCCTGCTACCGAGTCCTTGAGGCGATCAAACCCTCCCTGCTTCTCCCGATTTTTTTTTCCGGCAGTGCTCCTGCTACCCGACCCGGCTGCCCAACCCTCCATCAACACCCTCGTCGTCGTTTTCCTCCACTCCGCTCCCGTCCCCGCTAATCGCAGAGCCAGCCGCCTCAGCTGGACCCGTTTAATCGCGGCGTTCCATTCCAGGTGAGAGGTGACCTACCACGATATCGCTTGGCTCTTCCTGCCCTGTACTCGACCCGCAACGCCACATTGCACTTTGCCCCTTCTAAAAGCTCGTTTTACTTCACCTGTAACACCGACTGTAAGTTGTGTTATCCGTGATGTTGAGGCTCTGTGATTTAGCGGCGGGATGCGCCTTTAATTTGTGGCTAGCATTAGCAACCAAGTGATTTGTCCACCAGTACTAACCCTGGGAACTTCAGAATGGACCATATTCAGGTTTCTGGGTAAATGAGAAACAATTCCATGCATGAAGACTAGTAACACTCTTACTTTTATTTTTTGGGAAAAAAAAGCACGACTGGACAATTTCTGATTCAAACCATCTGTAAAAGAAACCGAGAAATGCTTTTGCCCACATGCTTTCATGACTTTTGCATGATTGCATCTGTGGAGGCTGCATCTTTATTGTACAGTTGATAGGCATTTACATGATGTTAATGTTAGTAATGATCAAAACTATTTGTAAGAATGTCGAAATGTCCTTCCTCTTTATATCTTCAGTCCGAAGCCGTGATGTGCATCCATTACTTTTGATAGATATGGAGCACTTGAAGCTCTACGGGTTGTCTGGTTAGGCTGGTATATTCTATATTTCTTTACATCTGAAGAAAGAATATGTGATCGCCATCCCGGATGACACCAATGTCATCTATTTCTGCGTAATCTCTACTGACCACTTTTGTAGGATGGAAATCTGGAAACTTCTGTCCTGCATTGTGAAAAAATATGTGATGAGCGAAATGCATGTTGCAGCATCTAATTTAATATAAATTGTGGCATATCTAAACACTAGTCATACTCCATGGGCAAACATCATAATATCAAACTAGAAACTTATCACTTACTGCCAATTTTGATAAGCTCCTCCAGTGAACCAGGTAGGTTGATGAGCTTCCCATTCTGTACTGTAGAACCTGTTGCATTATGCGGGTATGTATGGATTGTAACTCTTTTATTGGCTACTTTTATGCAACTATAATCTTGATATCTGCTCCTTTCTATGTTTTCGGATGTCCTGTGGGGAGAACCTGGCTGCATTGTTTCATGTATTGTTTGCTGGCTGCTCGCTGCACTGTTGTCTTCGGAATTTATTTTGATGCAGAACTCTTCAGCACTTGTTTTGGCCTCACAGCTTATGTGAACCTCGTTGAAATCCTCTTCTTTGTGCATCATTCCATCTGATATCTTATTCTTGCAATTTGACTTGTTTTTCTTGCTGTGACGCTTCTCCATGAAACTTTGTTGAATCAGTATCATCTCCAAATACTGGAACCTTGTTACTAAAATCTATACTTTTCTGTTCAGTATAATGGAGATGTGACCATGGTAACATATGTTCTTCTCGAGGAATATGAAATAGGTCATACTTGCTCAAGAATCTTCGGTCTGGTTGATTGACTTCAGGTAAAGTTTCGTTTAACTTCAGTTTCTGTACATTGACATCAAAAGTTGTTAACTTCTGCTTAGACGAATTTAACTGTTAAATGGCTCCAGTGTGTATTTCAGTTTGAAACTATACCTGGAATAGATTGTTCATTAGAATTTTATGGTCCTCCTTGTGGTTTTGAATGGCCTCTGTAAGTCTCTTCCTGCTTATTCTCAGAAATTGTGACAGTTCAGCTGTGCGGAAAGTAAACGGCTGGGGCATGTTACATAGAGCACCAACCTCTCCAAACATATCACCATTTGTAACTTTCACATATACCTGCTTTCAATGAAATTCATAATATTTAAATAATGAAAATAATCTATAGAAATCTTTGCTATATCTGGAGTTAATGCATTTGGAAGAAACATATACCTGTTCGTTCCCATTTATGGTTGTTATCAAATTCTGAAAAGATCACAGAATAGTGGTAATTAGCTTACTGGTATAAACTTGCACAAACTTTGGTTTGTAACTTTGTCAGAGATGAGTAACTAACCACTGCTCCTGCAACTATTAGGTAAACATCTGCTGCCCCTTCATTCTGCAATATGATATCTTCCATTGGTGGAAAATACTCAGACTGCACTTCCATGACCTGTTGTCCAACAAATTCAGTTAGTACATATTACCAGTTCTCGTAGGGTAGTTAGTTAAACATTGAGTAGCTATATTACCAGTTCTGCAATGAAACTGTTGGACACTCCCTGGAAGAGGTAGGCCCGTCGCATGATTGGGAAGAACAAGCTGTATGCTATGCTTGAACGGATTCCTTTTGGGAGACCATTTATCATGGCTTGCTGGTTATAGCCTTCTGTCTTGAACTGTAGGCAGAAGTGAGATAGCATTTGCTGCTTAATGGTCACAGGTAGCTGATTTCGTTCTGCGAACTCTGAAGCCGCATGGATTGAGTCCCTCTGCATCATTTAAAAAGATATCAATATAGAACTATATGTATGGAACAAGAATGATGTTTTATTTAAGTCATTGATTGTGATTCTTGCAGTTACTTGAGTTTTTCTTTGTATAAGACCTTGATTAGCATGTTGTTTTGTCTGTTCTTGTCACCTAAAATTGCTGAGTGCTTAAGGGATACAATAACTTTGGTACTTACTAGCATCCATGCAATAGTAGGATTCCATTTATTTAGTTATATGGGATCCAAATACAGATTATTTCTATTTTAATTTATTATGGATACAGAATGACCAAGTATGGCATTGAGATATTCTGTGGATAAGTTGAGAAACATACAAATTTCTGGGTGCGGCTGGTGCCATGAACAACCAGGTTGGTCATATTGCCGATGAGATAAGCTGTCAAGCCCAGATTAAAGAGCATATAGAAAATATCAAAGAGCATCTCCCTTGGGTTCTCAGCATGTAGGTCCCCATATCCCGTTGTGGTCAGTGTTGTAATGGACCAGTAAAGTGCAGTAACATATCTAGTCCATAAGCTCTCTGATCTGAATGTAGGCATCACGGCACCAATCCATGTATTCTCTGGGTATGGGTATCTGTCAGCAAGCATATAGTTGAAGCATCCCGCGCAATGCACCGCAAAGAGGGTGACCTGCATTTGATCATTAAATATTTTATAAACATAAAGAATCAACAATTTTTTGTTCTCTGGGAAAAGACTGCATGGTTGAGATTTTTGAAGAGGAAGGTAAGGTCTAATATTTCTGACAGACTTACAGAAATTAGCTTTGAGCACCTAGTCCAGAAATAGTTGAACCGGATATCCTTCTCCAGCCTGGTTAAAAGAAGATGGTCAAATTTGTGCATTTTTTCATTCATCATTCAAATATGAAGAAGCTGGAGAAGATTTGAACCTGGAAAACAGTGTGCTGACCCGGTTAAGACGCCACAACCTAAGCAAATTGAGTATCTTAAATGAAAGGGCATTTCCCTTGTGTGTGAATAGGAGGATAATCGGTTGAAATGGAGCTGTTGAACATACATCAAAGATGAACCAAGTCGATAGGTATCTGCAGAGGATCATATTTTGACATTTTGTTAATGTGAGGACAGAATCAGTTGGGCCTTATCAGTTCCAAATGTGGGGTTATTAAGATGAAAGAGATTATGAACCAGGTACAAACCTCACTGCAATTCTCTTCCGATCGTCCACAAGAAGATGTGTTTTTCTGTCGACATAAGCTACAAAGAATGTCAAAACAATATCAATGGCAAAGAAGCTATTGACAATGTTCTCAACTAGCAAAAGCTTCGAGGGCACGTCCCTCAAGAATGCTAGTTCAAACGGGCAAATCCAGGCGGAGTAAATAACTAGGACTATAAGGAAGAGCTCCCAAAATCTGAGAGACACACAGGAAAAGCAGAGGAAATCATGTCAGCTTCTACTCTTTTATTGTTCTTACAACATGGAAGGTACAGACGGTGCAGCAGGAACCTCACCTGTAGCGGGGATCATAGGGCGATATGACGAACTTCTTCAACTTATTGGAGTGGTTTATAGTTGCACCAAGAGATGGCAGTAGCTCGATGGAGAAGCTGTCACTACTCCCATTGATTTGAAGTCCATCCCAGAATTGGTGGAGGTAAGATCTTGAATGAGATTGAGTCATGCTTGATATTGCTGTTCTTTGCCACTCAACTCTATATGCAGAAGGCGCGGAGGCTGGAACCATATATATATATGCTGCAGCCGATAAACATGCAGAGATAGGGGTCAAAGTTAGAGAATCTCGGAAAGAAAGAAGAAACTGCTCTTGTTTTATACCTTACGAGGAAAACAACAGGGCATGCATGTTTTCTATGTGCTGCGGGGAGCACTGGCCACACGCAGTCAACGAGGCGTATCACACGTTCTCCCTCAAGCCTTTTGCTTGTTTTGGTAAATCAACTAAGTAAAATTACTGAAGTAATTTGCTAGCTAACATTTTTTATATGCCTACTATTTTGCAAGCACCAGCGTGCTTTTCTGAACCAATTTTCTCTGGTGCTCCGCAGACCCCTCTTATAGACTGGTACTATCCACTTCAGCCATGAACAGTCTGTGGTGTGCATTATTTTGCCAGAGTGTTGCACATCCAGTCCTTATGTTGAAGTGGTTGTGACTCGCAATGAATTCATCAATAACTATCCTTCCATCTTCTCATGTACGTAGCAATCGTGAGTACCCAAGTCAAATATAACTAAGGATGTACGCCATCCATGAACAGTATTCTGGTGGCCTAGATCTACAGTACCTTCCACATGTTTGTGCAAATGTGAACAACATAGCTGGAACGTTGGATGTCATTTCTGGAAGTAATTTGTGATGGACTTATCATCTTTGGGTATATTCTTTTGGTAGGTGGGTTCAAGACTTGTTTTAGTGACATGTGAAAGGATCCAGTCCCTTGGTCTCATTATTGCAGACGAAAGGTTAATAATTAGTCCAAGATATCTGTCAAGTATAATCAAAGCCTCCGTGTTCTGATGCCTACCATTTACTGCCATCAAGATTTAGCCAGTGCACTGATTGGACTGCTCTTTTTCTTGGGACCAATGAGGACTGAACAGACTGGGTCTCCATTATTGTGATTTCTGGCAAAAGTGTAGGTTGTATACAATCTTATTTGAAGTTCTGTCTTGTTTTGCATTCGTGCTGAATCAGCCATTCCTTCGACGTACCCAACTCATATCTCTTGCCTTCTGATGGCCCCCATATGTAGATTCCAGACAAAGGAGAAAAACCTACTTCTCCGTACACTTATTGATGTTCTTGTCGATGTGCTAACTGAATAATTTGTGTCTTGTTTTATTTTTGCTATGATTTTGATGATTCAGTAATCTTGAAAAATGCTCACACCATCAAATGGCATGCAGATTAATCTAGCTGCTACAAACAGAACAGTTATTGTCTGGCATCAGTAAGACAGCAAGTGGTGCCAACTTTAGTGATATGGTATGGTGCTGATCTATAACTGATGATTTATACTGCATCTTGTTCTGTAAGATTGATGATTTCTGATTTTTTTTGTTGAGTCAGATTATTTTTACTGATTTGTCGAAATTCTTCTTGGATGGATTTAATTTCAGTTGTGCTGTCCAAATTAATTTTAGTTCTTTCTTGCGAGCTTTATTTTTTGCATATATTACGCTGTTCAAACTAATGTTAATTCTAACGCTTTCCAGAAACAAAAAGGTTTCTGAAGATATATCGAAACAAAAGGTTTCTGAAGTTATCTAGAAATAAATTATCTATTGGTTAAAAGTATAGTCAGGATGTCATTATTTATTAAGATTTGCTACATGTCATTCATTAGGCAATTGCACGTGTTCCTTTGAACGAGATGAGGAAATAGACATGTAATAGATATTTTCTTATTACTTTCTGTGGGCCTGGAGGATATCTAAACCATACAGGTCACTATCTGCTATGCTCTCCATACATTGAAGTGGATACAACACAACCTCCATCCCTGTTTTCCCCTTTTTTTCCTTGTGAAGATGTTAACTGTTTGTAAAACATGGGACTGGTTGATTACTTTGCACCTCCTATAATCTCCATACTTACTGGCTTCTCCGAATCTATCCCATCAACTCATTTTTTTCAGAATAAACCGTTAACTCATTATGCTAAATGATGATTTCAGTATCGGTAATCTCTGCTACACTTTGCAAGGACTTACTCAACACTGTGTATTGGAGATTATTAATAAACATTTCAAATTAGAATAGCACACTGAAAATAGAACTATATATGGTAGTTCAAACTAATAAAAGTTAGCCCAGAATACATGGATAGATAATTTTAAGTTTTGAGAATTCCAACTAGCTTGTTTAGTTTGTTTGCACACGATATTGTGCGTTATTAACTTGGGCAGAAAATGGCTTCGTTAATTTTGGTATCATGAGCTAGTTGGCTTTCAGGGT
This sequence comes from Alopecurus myosuroides, assembly GCA_028641055.1. Lineage (NCBI taxonomy): Eukaryota > Viridiplantae > Streptophyta > Magnoliopsida > Poales > Poaceae > Alopecurus > Alopecurus myosuroides. Next base: position 228,124,877 of record CM054060.1, on the reverse strand, counting down.
AACTCAAGCATTCTCCCATCCAATTCTGCAGCCCTTTTCTTATGTCCTCTTGTGTTCCTAATCTCTTGCTTCTGCTGAAATGCCCCTGCATTATCACAGGTGACCATGTGGGAGTGGGGAGCGATGAAGTGGCGGTCCTCGCACGCATGTGCATGCATGTGTGTATTGCCCCTTTCCCGTTGCATATTTCAACTATGTATGATGTATCTGGCTTCTTCTTGTTGGAGAATGGAGACTTGTAGACGGAGTTCATCCCCATGATGAACCGGTGGAAGCACGATGCTGCCATTATTCTTAAACATCATGGATAATGGTCTCACATGGGCAGTGTCATTCACATATGGGTCACCCTGATTGCAATTGTCTGGAAACGATCGAGTATAGTTCAAATCCACTTTGTTTATCAATTATATTGCTTGTTGAGCGTTTAGATATTGCTAAATGATAAGGGATGAGGGGTTAGTTTCCTGTGGACCATAGATAGTGTTTAGAACAATAAACAATCAGTGAACCGGTTCGATTCTGACTCGTCATTTTCATTGAGCTCTTACTTTTTGGATTCTGTACTTTTTGTGTGGTCTTATCTAATTATATTCCTTGTTGTTATCTAGCTTATATGATCTCCTCATCGAGCACTCCTGTTGCAGTACCAACAGTTTGGAATCATTTGTTTTCCCATAAAGCCAAACTATTTATGTTCCTTTTTTTGGTATCATGATTCTATTTGAAAGCTCGACGACAGTTGTGGACATGCTCTATTCTCCATATATACTAGTATTAGTTTGTTAGTTTACGCACTGCTAAATTATCTCGCAGTAACTGTTCTCTATTTTTCTTCCATTTCTCTGTTCATCGGCTATGTTAAAATTTGGTCAAGCAAATCTTTATGGAACACTGCGACAAGATTACGATCCCACGTAACTCAATGTTTCTCTGGGTGGTGACCGAGATAGGACATATATATGTCTTTCGTTTTTGTCGATGTCTGCATAGATCTTTTACACGTCTTTGAGAAAAAAGCTACCATAAACTTGGTCAAGCAGATATTTGCGGAACACTGTGACAAGATGACGATCCCACGCAACTCCATGTTTCTATGGGGGATGAATGTCTTTGGTTTTTGTCGATATATGGATCTTTTACTCGTCTTTGTGAAAATAACATGTTGAATGTTCAGAATGTGCACATCATGGATGATGGTAACTGAGTTATGGCCGTTCCATGTTGGATAGGTCCCATTCGGAGTACAGCTTTGTCAAAGAGATGAAGAGGAATTCGCGAAAGGCGATAGCGGCGCAGAAAACGAAATGATTCGATCGAGGAGGTGGTGCTGAAGGTGTGGTAGTTAGTAAAAGAATCTTTGCCAGTCATTATGGACAGGGATTTGGGGGTATGAGATGTGATACGCCAAATTTCCCACTCTTTTCTGTGAGTATTTGCTACTACTCCTAGACGTTTTGTGGATGATTCTCTAACGACGGCTTATGCTTATCTTATGGACAGGGGAAGAAAGTAATATTCCAAGAAGTTTCCAGGTTCATCCAGCATGTAATACCCATGAGAGCTTCTGCGTATGAAGTATGGCCTGCAGTAGTCTGATCTTGGCATTTGAACCCAGGTAGCATCTCACCCAGCCTCTTGCAGTCTTGTAGAGTGCTCATCATGCATGTAGAATACAGTACATGATGTGGGACATGCCAACTAATAATTTGGGATGGAGTTTTGGGGCCTACGTTGGAGATGAGGTGATGGAGTTGCCAGTGGGCTACTGTTTGGCGATGTTTCCATCACTCTAAAACCAGCGGGATGCTTTGCTTCCAGACCCAGGGTTTTGGGGGTGGTGGATGCGGGTGGGGGAGTGCGGATGTGCCAATGAGAACGACCCCGGTGTGGTACGTGGGGCTCGCTAGGCTACCGGCCGGCCGGCCATATCGTGGCGCAGGTGTGGCTCCATCCTCCTCTCATCTTGATTAGGATTCGCTAAAAGGGGAATAATGCAGCCGTATAAACACTTAATGGGGATCACGCTGGCCGGCCGTCCACGGAGCATGCAGTGTAGGTGGAGTCTCCGTGTTGAACTCAAAAAAGCAGCAGCAGCTAGCAGAAAAATGCGAGTTCGGCATGAAACAATGGCGCCTACTACTCGGGACGGGACATCTCGCCAGCGGCCTTGGGACCCATACGGATCAATGATGGTGATCGTGATCAATCGCCATTTGCCTAATTACGTGGTTGATCAAGTTCAGCTAGTTCTCACTAGCTAGGCAGTCATCACAACCCCAAGATGGAGCCACGTTAATTGAATGCCTGCAGTTGGCATCAACGACGACCGACCCATCACTCCATCAGCTAGCATATCCAACTTCAGATCGTGGACTCCGCTCCACCAAAGTCCAAAGGGAACTCTCGTCGGCGCCAAGAGTCAGTTTAAGTGGGGGCACACCAAGATTCTCCTGCCCTTCGTTATCCAGCAGGGAAAACGAAAAAACACACACAAGCACAACAGCGGGCACCTATCCTCGGGTGGATGCAGGTCCCGAACGCCATTAGCCTTTCCAGGAGCTACCCCGGAAAAGAGATCATATGTGGCTAGGCGGACGCCAACCCTATCGCTTTGATTAAAATTATACTACTGTTTTAATTGAATAATTTCTTTTGACCTGTAAATTCCTTTAAAAATATCATGTTCACTCAACTTCTATACAAGAAAGACAAATTATATTTGGTAGAAACAGAATTTCAAGTTTACACAAATTCGTTTTCTTGTATAGTACTGTATATTTTCTTGGACCAAGCTCACCGTGTTAGTTTCATCCAGCAAACTACACGTGTACACTGGATATTTTGGAAACTCGGATAGGGCACAATCACCCTGATGCGCGTGCACCGATATAAATTTTCTTCCTATCAAATTAAAGTTCCCACACGTATATATGTGAGGCCGAGAACGAGAAGCCACTGCGGCTCTATCATCAGCCGCATTTTGTAAAAAGAGACGAGAGAAAAGGCCAGGGGAAGATGATATGCATGCCCCCATATGGGTAAACTTAGATTCTGTAATTTCCGTGGTCCTCGCCCTCGCACGAAATAGTCAGTCGAATGATACCAAAATGTAGCGGAAGCGTGCACACATTTGGGTTTTCCCCCAAGATCCTATTCGGGCAATGTATTCTTTGATGTTTATAGGCATGATCGCTGGAATTTCCCAAAAGACGGAGAATGTGAAGAAGAGGGAATTTGATGAGAATGTGACATATGCCAACGCAAATGCGAGAAGGTGCCTTTTGACTTGCCTTTTGTTATCCCGTGTTTGATTGCTGATCCAATCATTCTTGTTGTGAATGTGAATACCAGAGAAAGAGCTTGCTCAAGCTTCTCCACTCATCTTTGATCTCTTGGCATATTATGGGTAGAGGAACCGTGCAAGTTGTGCAGCTTTTGTAGTTTGACGCAATCTAATTCCGAGAGTGACTACCCTGAATGTGCTCCCATGAAAGTGCGTGAACCACCCCATCTTTATCCTACGTGTGACATGCTTTAACCTTCACCTTCTTTTTCTACTCTCTCCGTTTCAAACTATAAGATGTTATAATTTTTTCTGAATCGCGTCTATATAAACGCGTTTTGATGGACACAGCAGTTTTCAGAAGCCTGGGCAAGCATATCTAAGACGCCATTTTTACGGGTAGAATCGTAGTACAAAGTCAAAAAAAATAAAATAATAAGGGAGCGCGCTCGGGTGGAGGGACGGTAGATCCGCCCATGGTTTCAGTGTATATGTTCACTCATTTCAGTTCGTATGCAGTCCACATTCAAATATCCAAAATATGTTTCAGATGATGCATTTCTAAGAGCTCATAGAAAAGTTTCGCACATACCCACTGCTTCTCTCTGGCCACAACGGCCTTGATAATACCCCTCTCAGTAGACTTGCCATACTACCGACCTCTGTCACCTCTTGTGGGTGGTGGTGTTGCTCCCAATGAGCCAGCGCGTTGATGTTAGTATCTAGGGAGAGCATTTTTTTTTTGAGACGATGCAGAGAGGTTTGCATGCATCTATATTCAGGAAGATAGAATGAGAATAATTACAATGCCAAAGATGTCCCCTGAAAAAAACAATGCCAAAGACGGATTGCCTCATACAAAGCCAAAGAAGGCGCAACCTAAGGGAAGCAGTGATGTGATCACAAACTTAAACGACCATAGCAATGTTGCATAGATGCAGAGGCAGAGACTACCAATTTCTAAAAAAAAAAGAAGCAATGTTGCATAGAGATGCCATCAGCACAGAAGACCAGACCATCCACTACCCAAATCGTCGAGAGTGGGAGGAGATCCAGAGAGATCAGCTCTTGACCAGATGGGGAAGGGACACACTCTGAAAACAACTACAACCACAAATCGTTTACCTGCCATTGCGAAGGTGGCGGTGCACAAAGATGTTGTGTTTAGACTTTAGACTGTAGAGCTCCATGTGTCGCGCAGACAAGCAGTGTATGTAAAGCAAAGAACTCGCTGAGAGTGCTTTCCCAATTCTTTCAAGAAGCATAGTCTTGCGATAAAGAACTTTCTTTTTTGAGCGACGATAAAGAACTTTCTGCTACAGCTAACCAGGAAATGGTTTGGGCCCAAATCAAAGTACCATTTCATCGAAATCTTACTACGCAAGCCCGTGCTAATGGGCTTTCTTTTGTTAGCCCATAGTGATGTCTGCTACTTATCAAAACTAACGATCACTCTAGGCCGGGGTTGACGAAAGCCCAAACCAGAAAAAAGAGAAGGCAACGCCGCCACCACATTCACACTCCCACGCCTGAAGCCGGCGACGAGAGGCGGCGGCGGCGGAGGTGGAAGCAGCGGCAGGCCATGGCGTCCTCGTCGGCACTGGCACCGGCTGCCGTACGCGAGATGCAGCGCGACCTCGAATCCCAGGCCAACGCCCTCAGCAAGATCCAGAAAGGCACGTGCGCTTCCCCCTCCCGCGAACCCCTCGAGAGAGGGGAAGAAGAGGAACACATCCCTCCCACCTCGCAACCCTAAACCTAACTCTTCTGCTCCCCTCGCAGACATCTCCAAGAACCACGAGGTCCGCAAGCAGTTCACCATCCAGGTCGGCGAGAACGAGCTCGTCCTCAAGGCACGCACCCTCCCTCCCCCCCCCCCCCCTCCCCCCCGCGCGCGCGCTTGGATTGGTGATCTGGTGCGAGTATATATGATTTTAATTGTTTTGCGCGTAGGAGCTGGAGCTACTGAATGACGGGGCAAACGTGTACAAGCTGATCGGGCCAGTGCTAGTGAAGCAGGACCTGGCCGAGGGGAAGGCCAACGTGAAGAAGCGAATCGAGTACATCTCGGCCGAGCTGTGAGTGGCTTTGACCATGGTCTGGTTTGTTATTTGATCGGTTTCACTCGTCGTGGTGCTGTGGTGATTGTGTGGAATTACTTGATATGCAGGAAGCGGATGGATCGGGCGCTTAAGGACTTGGAGGAGAAGCAGAACAGCAAGAAGGAATCGGTATGTTCTTGTATTCATATCAATTTTTGTTTGAGTTGATTTGCCACATAGGGACAAACCATTAAAGATGATGTGCTGAACTTATCTAGATTCAATATTGGTATGTGAAAAACTTGCTTGAAATGTGGGGTCAGTGGTTATTGTTTTGATGGACCATATGGTATGCCACTACTGTGATTTATGAGCAACTTAGCTAACATGTCCTTGAATTGTCAGTGCAATCAAGCTTATACTTTATAGTGCAGTTTGAACTTTGAATCAATAAGTTGAATTGGATACTATGAGCACCGATGGAAATTAAAATATGACAATGAGGCAAGCAACATAATAAAAGAGAAAACTACAGGACGACCTATGACCATGAACGGAGAAGAAATTGCGGAATATCAGGATACATGATTATAATGTTCACAGCATCAACAATACTGGTTAAGACTTAGGAAATGATTAAGTGCATGAGAATGAAATAGAACCAAATGGATTCGTTTTTGTGGGAAAAACTTTATAGTCATCATGTATATGTTTTTTGTTCTCATGCAATCTTGTGCCCTTGTCCTTGTCCGTTTTTTTTGTTAATCCAGTTAGCTAGGATTATTTTGCAGTCTTAAGCGATCACAGGATTAAATCTCTGCATTATAAGGTGAAATTGCAGTGGCAGTCCTTAAATATGAAGCATATATCACTGTTGTCCGTGATTTATCAGTACATCTGGTGGCAGTTCCAGTTTGGATCTTCGTATAGAAATTTTAGATATTAGCTAGTCCTGTATGCTGCTCAGGAGATAAATGATTAATAAATATATAATGAGCACAGTAAGGATTTTACTAACATTGAATGCAGAAGCAAGCCTATGAAGCGAAATTAATTAATACTGTTAAAAGTATGTGAACCAATAGAAAGAAACAATGCTTGTTTACGCCATTTTGATTTTGATTTAAAATTCAAAGCTTTCAAACCTCTCTGCCCGCTACCTTTTCGCTGGTTCTACCTGTCCTACACATTGGGCATCTCCTATATGACACTTCAATGGCACTTAGCAATTTACACATGTGGATATACAAGCCATACTTTGCATCCTAATCAAGGACTCAAGGTTTCCTGTCCTTCCTGAAGGTGGAAACAATGCACGGCAAAACTTGGACCCCATCTTTGAAGCACCAATGTGCCTAGTACTTGGTGTTGCTGTACCAGTATCCTGGCATACACCAGATACTCGTACAGCTCTAATACGCCCTGGTATATATATCTTGGTGGTGGTCATGTTTCTTTTTTAATAAAAGGAAGAGGATCCTGACACATTCACGACACATTCACAAAACATGCCATATGTTGTTGCTCACCGCACACTAGAAGTCCACCTTCCTCCAATTAACCTAACATGAGCAACTCCCCCCTTCAAACAAGGCGCACAGAGAATGAAACGACGAGACCACTTACCTCACAGGTTTTTCTGAGAGAAGACAGACGAACGAAAGAGAGGCTGCAGCTTGGAGGAGGGTAAGCTAGTGCACAATCCTGTCACCCCCTGCCCTCACGCTAGCACAGATGCCCCTTCTGTTTGTTTTTCGCTCACCAGCTGTGCCTCCTGACTTCTCTCTTCATCGGCTTTATTGTAGTTGGGGTGGTCAGGTCTCCTTTTCCCAGTTTGCACCCTGATCTGTTGGATATTATGAGTATGTTGGTTCCTAGGCTTGGCTTCCCATCCCTGCGAGGAGAAGTTAGCCAATTTGAGCTATTTCCCTCATAGCCTTGGCCCATCTGGTTCTCTTACGAAATTCACCTTCTATTGCATGACCCGGAAAATGCGAGATGAGTGGCTGTGGATGTCGTTCAAATAGCTACCAAAGGACAATAGAGCATCAACACCAGCATTACATGCCTGCCGGTGCTGGCTTCCAAGCCATAAAGCTGGATTGGTAGAGCTGTCTAGGATCGTTATTTTGAGCCGCGAAGGAAGGATCTGCACTAGGCAAAACATGGAGTGGGGAGTAACAGTTCAAATTTGAAAAAGAAGAGCCAACTAGTGGGGTGCAATTAGCAGAACTGAGTAAATCAACGTCATGGGCGTTCCAATAAAAGGGAGGACACTAAGCTAAGCATTGTGATTTGGTTCTCCCTACTCGTTCCTTTTCTAATAATAATAGGTTATAGAGAGGAAGGGCTTCTTATTCGTTGGCAGTTCAGAGAGCATGGCTTCCTGACGAAGGAACCTCAAATTGGCTCTGTCACGGGGTATGATTTGCTTGCTCGGTTGGGCAAACTAACTTGGAAAAGAAAAAAAAATTAGGGAGGTTCGGTCCATAACTTTGCCAGGCAAGGGCAGAATAACTCTTGTGTAGCTATAAACACACCCCTAACATATTAGTATATTTTTGGCTACTTTTCCCTGCTTAGCTAATAGTGTGATGCTGCTTTTGGTATAATTTTTGCAGCTTATACTTTATAAGTTATCACGTTTTTGAAAAAAATAGATATTTTCATACTGTAATCTAGTAATATGTATGCTAGAAATCAATTTATATTTAAGAACATACTTAACTGCCATATTATAATGCACTCCCTTTGCCCAAGTGCGTAAAAATAGCTTATTTCTACCTACAAGAATTACCTTTTGCTTATTAGTGGGGTGAAGGTGCGTTTCAATGATAGTAATCTGTGAACCCACCTTAATATTTTTTAGATATCATCCACCAAATTGCCTATTTGTTTCCATCTGGATATTCTGATCTGTGAACCCACCTTAATATTTTTTTAGGCAGCACCCACCAAAATTGCCTATTTGCTATATTTATTAGTCAGACACTGCCGGAAGGACAAAAACTAGGTTGTAGCTATGGGTAGCATTCGGCTTCTTTGTTTTCTCAATCAAGTTTTTCTGGTTTTTAACAATTTCGGTTTTCTAGAAACAACAACCGAGCTAACCTTCAAATATCTAGGAACTGGCATTTTGATTAAGCCGTATTTTTGTTCCGTTGCCGGTTAGACCGAAGACAAACCAAGTGCAGGATAAGCAGAGGTTGAATATAAGGAGGCAGAGAGGAGCTGGCGGTTGGACAGAACGACTGAAGAGGAGCTTGTCCTAGGGTCCTTGTAGGCGCACTGCTGTTTTGTCCCTGGCCTTGGGCACGGGTGGCTGTAAGACGACAAATGGGAAGAAGTTGGGTTGCTGGCCGTAGGAGAACAGAATAGAGAAGGACCTCGTTGCGAGGATGTAGAAGACACCGGGTGAGCCAGCGAGGACTGCACGGTGCAGTGCAAACAACGCTTGAACGCGAGCTTTAGATCTGGATGGATGGCTCGCCGTTATTGTGGGAAGATGCCGATTCTCTTTCCCTAGTGAGTGACGAGACGTTATGAGGTTCTGGGCTGCTATGACTGTTGTAGACTTGTGAATGGGCTTTGTGTCATGAGGAACAGCAAAATTAGAAAGGTTAGCAGGACTAGAACCTGTGTGGATGTGCTTGAGCCAAGGTAATCGGTCAATCTGGTTTAACCGAGTGCAACAACCGAATTGACCAGAATTAGTTGGGTTTTCAAGTTTGGCAACCGAATTAAGCACCAAAAACTGCATTAACCACTAAAAGCCGAATTAGACTGCTATTTTCGGTTTTGCTTCTCCGGGTTTGGTGTATGTTTGTTATGTCCACCTTAGCTGTAGGAAACTTGTCTAGTCTACTAATCTGTGTCTTGAGCTTTGACACTCCGAATTAGCATGTTATCCTAGCAAAATACACTTAGTTCTTGAAAGGTTTGGTGAAGTAGGTCCCTTTTTCATGGCGCTGAGGTAAACTAAAAAACAATTACTAGATTGTATGCATCGTGGTGTGTTGCCAGCCATCATTCTTGTTGATAGCTGCAACTGTTGCTGGGACCAGCTTCAGATTCTGCCTGCAGCAGTAAGGAACAAAAACATAACATTCGCTCATGTTTAGCCACCTCTATGAACTGACATTGATAGATCATATATGGCATCCAAGCACATAGCTGCTAGACAAGCTTCGTCTTCTTTTGCTAATGCGGTTTGTCACGTAGAATTCATGTGTGTACTGTTCCCTGTGCTGCTCACATGTAAGTCATTAGCGAAGTCCGACTGGACAACCAAATCATGTACTGGGTTACCTCCATCATGGGGTGCCATGGATCTAGAAACTTGTTTCTGGTGTCCACATGAACTAAATTACAAACACCTATTGCTTTCTGGATTTAAGAGGCGAGTTTAGTTTGGCTTTGCTTGACTATTATAATCTAGGCAGTCTATTGGACAGGACAAAAATATATCATTCACTCTTGTTGAGCCACCTCTGTGCTGTTGTTCTACATGATATTCTCTATGAAGGAACCGACATTGATATATCATATTTGGCATCCCACCACATAGCTGCTAGACAAGCTTCGTCTTCTTTCTCCAATGTGGTCTGTCATGTAAAATTCATGTGTTGTAGTGTTACCTGTACCGCTCACATGTAAGCCATTATCAAATTCCGACTGAATAACCAAATGGTCTGTAGTGGGTTATCTCCATCACGGGTTGCCATGGACCTAGAAACAAGTTTCTGGTGTCCACATGAACTAAACTGAAAACACCTATTGCTTTCTTGATTTAAGAGGCGAGTTCAGTTTGCCTTTGCTTGACTACTATAATCTAGAGAGTCTATTGGATAGGACAAAAATATAACAATTCACTCTTGTTGAGCCATCTCTGTGCTGTTTTTCTACACTATATACTCTATGAAGGAACCGACATTGATATATCATATCTGGCATCCCATCACATAGCTGCTAGGCAAGCTTCGTCTTCATCTTTCGCCAATGTGGTTTGTCATGTAAAATTCATGTGTTGTAGTGTTCCCTTTACCTGCTCACAATGTAAGCAATTATTAAAGTCCCGACTGGACAACCAAATGATCTGTAGTGGGTTATCTCCATCACGGGTTGTCATGGACCCAGAAACAAATTTCTGGTGTCCGCATGAACTAAAATGCAAACACCTATTTCTTTTTGATTTAAGAGGCGAGTTCTGTTTGCTTTGCTTGACTACTAATCTAGGCAGTCTGTTGGAACGTTGACTTGAGATAGGTTATTAGTCTTAGGTCTGCCAGTTGGTTGTCAACTTCAATCAGGGATTGGACAGCGCCTGTATTTGGATTCTCTTAGCTCCGTTAGTTGGTCATCTGTTTGCTCATACAGGTTTCTAGCCTGTTAGGAGGGCACACATGTAATTGGATTCTCTTAGTACTCATTTTTACGTGGATTGAGGGAGGATATTTTACAGGAATCAGTTGACTTAGGACCAGGAAATTTCTCCTATTACAAATGAGGCCTAAAAGTTTTAATATAGTAGCTACGGCTTCCTTGAAAAACACTGTAGTTGATTTATCTGATGCTGAATCCCTGCAAGACTTAAGAGAACACTTTTGAGTTTTGACTATGATCTTTTGATGTCCGCATCATAAAAGATTCAATGAATTATGTTTAAATCACACCTACGTTTTGCATCAGTTACGAGCATTCACTACACCATGAAAGTAACTACCCACAGTAACATACTATAGTGCGAAACCTGAATTCGGTTAACTCAAATATTGTATGTTTAATTCTTTTTTTGTTCACGTGTTTCCGTTATGCAGATAATCAGGCTGCAACAGAAGATGCAGGCTGTACAAGCGAAGGCATAGGCGCCTGTTGCTAGATTAGCTGAACTGAAGGCCACCCTGCATTACCCATTGTCCTGGAGTGTTTGATCTGTACAAGCCAAGTTAGCTTTCTCGTGTTCTCTCTTTCCTAGAAGAGGGGAAGAAGTCTTTGTATTCAGAGACTGAGGTAGAAGGTATGTGTAGTGCGAGATTTTATTTGGGAGTGGGACACCCGATAGAAGATGTACCTCTTACTGGCTTGGCTTCTGGTGATATGCTTGAATCAACTTTTGTTTGAAAAACTCTTGGTACTTAGTATGTCAATTTTTTTTTGAGAGAAACGTGGACTTTATTGATTATGTAATCAAAAGGTCATTAGTACAAAAAATCTCACGGATGCAAAACCGGAGCACACCCGCGCCACACAGAACAAACATAAAACTCACTCAACTTGGCTAGATTATGAGCAGCATGATTAAAGCCGCGTCCAACATGATGGAAGGAGTAAGATAAGAAGGATCTCGCCAGCTTTCTTATATCACGAGTCACCGTCCCACAAGGAGAACAATCTTCCTGCTGAAACGTCACCCGTTGAACGATTGAATGGCAATCAGAGTTGACAATGATTATAGAGAAACATTATCTTTTGCAACAGTGATAGCACGACGCTGTCAGCGACCTGGAACCCCTGGACAAGGAGGCGAGCCACTATTCGACACTAGAGGAGGAGGGCGAACCCGTGACAAGGCCCAAGAGAAGGACTCGTCTACCTGGCTGGCTTGTAGGCCATGACTTTGGCCGGAAGGTGGCCATGTAATCACCTCGTCTACTTATACCGTGGCGGGTGTGCCGTGTAGATTTGGCTACGATCAGAATGACTCGGACGGCAGGCTGCCGTGTGTTATCGAACAAGCACGGGGGCAGTGGGGAGGAACGAGCTATCTAATCCAATTCCAGTTCCTATTGCATATGAGAAGTGAGATCGAGAGAGAGAGAATTGAGAGATCCGCATCGGGTCTCTTACAAGTGGTATCAGAGCCATACGATCCACCCTGAAATTCCCAATCCACTCCCACCACACCCGTTACCGCTCGAAGCAGAGGGAGACGATCATGAAGGATCTCTCGCCGGAAGCGAAGGATCTCTACAACATCCTCTCCGCGGAGACTCGCGAGGCGTACGAGGCACGATTCCTCGAGCACAAGAAGCAGATCCTCGACTCCCTCAAGGCCTACGTTGACGGCACCAACCGGCAGTTCAAGGTGGTGCAAGAATCTATCAGCGTTGTGCACGCGACGGTGGGGGAAGAGATCGCTGAAGCCAGTGCGTCCATCGAATCTGAGCTGGAGAGCATCAAGCGCGGTATGAACACGGATATCTCGCAACTCTCCGCCACATGGATCGTGCGATCTGATCCCTTCCTGGCGCCGCAGCGGGAGGAACTTCAGATTCGCCGAACTGACGGACTGGAGGCATCGCCGCCGACCCTGATGGGCATCGCTCTGCTTCTACAAACCAGGGGAAGGCCAGTGAATTTCACACGCCTCCTCCGGGAGGAGGTACGAATCCAGGCCACAACTCGCTCTCCTCCTCTACGAATTTAAGTTTCAGCTCCACGGATTCTGACCCTTCTGCCTCGGCTCCGTGGGTGGAATTACCGCAATTCGACAGCACCAATTCCAAACTCTGGCAACTGCGATGCGAGGAGTATTTCCGGCGATGGAACACCCCCTCTGGACTATGGATTTCTTATGGATCACCCCAGTTCACCGGAGCAGCTGCGACGTGGCTAGAGTCATATCTCACCAAGAGTCCCCAGTCTACTTGGGCGGAGTTCGTGGAGGCGATTCATGTGAGAATCATGCGCAACCAGAAGCAAATTCTCCTCAGAAGGATGTACCGTATCACTCAGACCACCATAGTCTCTGAATATGTGCAACAATTCTCAGAGCTGATTGATCAGATCACTGTATATGAGACTCACCCGGACTATGTTCACTATCTAACTCGTTTCCTTCATGGGTTAGTGCCAGCGGTGCGGGTCCTGGTGGCAATCCAGCAACCATACACATTGGATTCGGCCTATACTCTGGCCATGTTGTACGAGGAATTAGGAGACAGTTGCAATCATTTTGAACCACAACCCAAATATGCAGCATCGAATCAGCGTAACCCTGCTCCCCTGTTGCCACCAGTGCCCCCAGCACCGTCGGCTCGCTGGGTATCCAAAACCGTCGAAGAAAAGAAGCACATAGAGTATGGTTGATCTTCTACTGATGATAGGTGGACCAACCTGAAGGCTTATCGTCGTGCCAAGGGATTGTGTTTTATCTGTGGAGAAAAGTAGGGAAAGGAACATGTCTGCAAGAACTCCATTTCGTTACATGTGGTACAGGAGATGCTCAATTGCCTACAAACTGATTGCCCTGATACTGAAGGGGATGGTGAAACTAACAGCTATGATGCGCAGATAAACATGCTTTCAGCAGCATCTACGACTAACTCGCCTGGTAGCAAGACCAAGTCAATGTTGATCCAAGTAACAGTGCAGAAACAGAAACTGACATTCCTACTGGACTCTGGCAGCTCTGCGTCTTTCATCGACCAAAGCAAGGCTGAGTTGCTCATAGGCAGATTGCCTCTGCGCAGACCTGCCAAGGTGCAAGTCGCTGGTGGAGAAATACTCTGCTCAATTGAGTATTTCCCTACATTGCATTGGGTCACTGAAGACCACGAGTTCTATGACAGTTTCAGAATTTTACCACTCCATAGCTATGACGGGATCACTGGGTACGACTGGCTGGTAAAACATAGTCCTATGCTAACACATTGGACTCAACAGTGGATAGCCTTCGAGGAGAACGACAAAATGATAGTCATCCACGGGAAGGAGGTCCAAGGGGTAACACATGCCTCGCTCGAACTCCACTTGGTCCGTGAAGACACGGACAGAGCTGCACCACGGCCCGGCCCAGGCATACAGTCACTCCTCGATGAAGTTGCATCAGTGTTTGAAACACCAGTGGGCTTACCACCGCGACGACAGTATGATCACCGAATACCACTAATTCCTGGAGCGAGACATGTGTCCATGCGACCCTATCGAATCGTTCCTGAGCTGAAAACTGAACTGGAAAGATAGATACAGGAATTACTGGACCAAGGGGTTGTTACTCACAGTAACAGCGCATACGCTTCCCCTATTTTCTTGGTTAAGAAGGGGAACCTGTAGACAAGACCTGGCGACTTGTCATCGATTTCCGTCGACTCAATGCCCTCACAGTTAAGGGGAAATATCCACTGCCCGTTATTGACGAACTCCTAGATGAACTCTCAGGGCCACAGTGGTTCTCGAAGCTCGACTTACGCGCGGGCTACAATCAGATTCGTCTTGCACCCGGCGAGGATCACAAAACTGCGTTCCAGACGCATAACGGCCATTACGAATTTCGCGTCATGGCCTTTGGCCTTACAGGAGCTCCCGCGACATTCCAATTCGCTATGAACGCATCCCTGGCACCGGTGTTGAGAAAATTCGCTCTCGTCTTCTTCGACGACATCCTAGTCTACAGCAAGACGTATGAGGATCACCTGTCTCATTTGCGTCAGGTCCTGGGAATCCTTGAGAAAGAACAATGGAAGGTCAAGCTTTCCAAGTTCTCCTTTGCGCAACAGTCCATCGCGTACCTGGGACATGTCATTTCCACTGCAAGAGTTGCTACAGATGAATCAAAAATCGAAGCAGTCTGCGATTGGCCAAGGCTTGCTAATCCGAAGGAGTTGCGAGGGTTCTCGGTTTGAGCGGCTATTATCACAAATTTATTCGCCATTATGCCATCATTAGTCAGCCCCTCATAGTTCTACTTCGCAAGGGAGAGATCTTCCAGTGGACAGATGCATAGGAGACAACTTTTCAAGTCCTGAAGGAAGCTCTTGTCTCTGCGCCTGTTCTGTCCTTGCCGGATTTCACCCAGGAATTTGTCGTCGAACCTGATGCTTGCGATGTGGAGATTGGGGCAGTCTTGTCACAAAAAGGGAACCCAATTTCTTTTGTAAGCAAGGCACTGGGGCCGAGAAACAGGGATTTATCTGTGTCTGAAAAGGAGTATCTTTCAATTCTCTTAGCAATCCATTAGTGGCGCCCTTACCTGAAACTCAGGGAATTCGCCATCAGGACTGATCATAGAAGTCTCACACATCTAACTGGCCAACGGTTACATACTGAATGACAGCAGAAGGCACTGACAAAATTGATGGGCTTACAGTATACAGTACAGTACAAGAAGGGCATCAACAATGGTGCTACATATGCTCTGTCGCGGAAGGCAGTGGACTCGTCTCCATTAATGGCAACTTCAGTATTGAAACCTGTCTGGCTTGAGCGTGTGGCTGATAGTTATGTCCAAGATGTCTTTGTGCAGAAGAAGATTCAGGCCGTAGCAGTGGACCCTCTAGCTGAGCCTCACTTTACATTTGCTAATGGTTTGATGAGATACAAGAATCGAATCTGGGTGGGTGCAGATACACGCCTACATACCGTGATTGTGTCAGCATTTCATGACAACCCAATGGGGGGACACTCAGGTTTTCCGGTCACATATAGACGAGTGATACCCTTATTCAAGTGAACATGCATGAAAAGATTAGTTCGCACTTTTGTCAAGAATTGTGACGTCTGTCAACAAGCCAAGCCAGAACGTACTCTGCCGGCGGGGTTGCTGCAACCACTACCTGTGTCAACTGAACCTTGGGAGATGGCTTCCATGGATTTCATTGAGGGTTTGCCACCGTCTCGCAGGTACAATTGTATCCTTGTCGCGGTGCCCATTTTATTCCCCTAAGGCATCCTTACACAGCTACAACGGTGTCGGAATCGTTTCTGGACCATGTCTTCTGAAAGTAAAGTATGGGCACCTAGGGGGGGGGGGTGAATAGGTGCTACGACCAATTTTAATTTTTCTTTTGATTTAGGCTTGACACAAAGGTAAATTCTCTAGATAGTGCAACTAAGGTGAATTTACCTATATGACAAGGATAGCAATAAATGCAACTAGTACAACACTTAATGCAACAAGTACAACAATTAATGCAACTAGTACAAGTGAGTAAAAGATAAGGGAACGAGGTAACCGATGGGGGGACGCGGAGACA
The DNA here is from genome assembly GCA_028641055.1 of Alopecurus myosuroides. Lineage (NCBI taxonomy): Eukaryota > Viridiplantae > Streptophyta > Magnoliopsida > Poales > Poaceae > Alopecurus > Alopecurus myosuroides. Next base: position 228,108,576 of record CM054060.1, on the reverse strand, counting down.
CGATGTATTCCCGAGTTCCTCCTTGTTAAGGGAGTACGTCTCGTTGGAGGGGTGTGAGCTCGCCACGAAGTCCTACTCAACGCTACAAAGGCCTCACCCTATTCTCCGATGAACTCCGCCACAAAGGCCTAGTTCACCTTCCACTATTGAACCCCTTTGAGGCGGGGATCGAGTCCTTTAAAACAAGTTTGGGGCACACACCCACAACCAAATTGGAGGCTCCCAACACTCACAAAACACCAAGAGTAGCAAGAAGCCTAGGTTCTCCACAAGAGGAGACCCTAGGCAAAGATCCCTCAAGCAAATGAGAGGGGAAATGAAATCCGGTTGGTGAAGACGTAGATCAGGGCCTTCTGTGACGCCCCGAGATCGGGCACTATGCAGATTTCAGCATTCCCGCCAAATCCGCATAATAACCGATTCCAGTTTGCCATTTATGATAACATTACAATAGTTCACGAATATTCCACAATTACAACAGCAACAGATAGATACAAGATGACTCGAACGAGCCAGGGCTTACAACTGATACAATACAAAGATCCAAATAACAGCGGAAAAAAAACAAACGTCCGTCTACGGACAAGATCCAAATTGGACTAAGAGTCCTGAAGATAACCGAAGGCGTCCAATCCCTGCCCAGGCCAAGCCGGAGGGATTCCCAAGCTAACGTCGTCAGACTTCAAACCTGTTGACTGCAATTTGGAATTTGCAGCCACGAAAGATATTCGTGGGTCAGTACGGTTAAGTATTGGCAAGGGGGATAAAACCCATACTCACAAGTTACCGGCGTAGCCAGTCATCACAAGATACAAATACTTTAGGATCAACGGAAAGGAAGGGGTTATTGCAAATAAGCGACAACAGGCTGCACTAACCAACTACAGAGAGAATACTACAACTTCCAACTAACAGAAAGGGGATAAGATCGAGGATTGTAACCAACTGAAAGTAAATCCAAACAAACCCATCCTGGACCTCGCCCCTTTAGCCAAAGAAGCAATCCGAGGATAACTCACACAGTTGTATTAAGATGAATCAAGTTATTGTGTGAATAAACCTATTACTAGTCAAGTTGTTAATCATGGGGTGTAACATGGTTAATCATTATGTTAAAGTTGTCCTGAGTACTTGTTAGCCAGTACTTTCACCAAGTAATCCATAACCGCGGAAAACACGGCTTCTCGAGAAGATTATCCCTGCAGGGTTGCACCAATTTAGCCGTACACTCATGAATATCCCGCCAGATGGAGCGGCCACTCCACCAAGCGGGGCACTCAACACAATCCAACCCTTCTTCGCATCAAGCCCAAAGCACCTTGGGCGCACGGCTAATCGAGCCCAGAAGAAAATGGACCCTCATAGCACTCTAAGAACGTGTCCCCCTATATGCCGACTACGAAAGTTCCACCCGGGTACCAAGGGCTCGCAAGATCATGCATGCAGCAAATGGAAAACCCGAACTAAATGAGGCGATTTGGACGAGATGCGAATCGGGTCAAACTGAGGGGGAGCCCATACTCCCCAAATGCGGTTAGTGCGCTCATCATGGATCAGTAGACAAGACCCTTTTCCTATTAGGGTCGACACTAGCAGGCCTCAAAACCACAAAGGGCCTCCTGCCGGTGCCTTATCATCAAATTTATTATTAATAGTAACATTAGCATGATTGATTGATTGATTAAACATCGAGCCCCCGGAACATAAGGAAGTAATAACAGAAAGTAACGGGTAACAGACTCGAGCAAAACAACCCTAAGCAAGATAGTAAGACACGGGCAACAAGCAATGGTTATAGGTATGGTAGTGAGGCAATATCAAGGTTAAGGGATTCATGTGATGGGTTCGTAACAGAAACAACTACTACTCAGGCTAGCAGAAAAGAACAACGGAAAGAATCGGTAACAAGTGATGGAAGGCAGCCATATGGCAGCAAGTGAGTATACTTGCCTGAGATCCCGCAAGGTAGCAGAACTTGTCGTTGCTCACATCATCTCAACGTCCTATCCGGGAAGAAGCAATGAACCTCGAACAAACACCGGATGCAACAATTACTACTACGGCAAAAGATCCAGCATGATCAAGATATGGATGCATGTCATGTTTAATAGATGCACCAAAGTAACCTAATGGATATGATACACAAGTTTAAATGGATTCCATATGCAAAGATTGCATATGGCAAACCCATGCCCTATAGTTGAATTAATTGTTCTAACACTAGCATCATGTGTAAGTGAGTTAGAATGATGCATGCATGATGAAGAACAAGAAGGTAACAATATTAGATGCAATTGGAAGGATGGTTAACAAGTTTAGAAAACATTTATCAAGTTTGGCAATTATTGTTACTTAATGGTGTTAAACAAGTAGTTGTTGTTTTCATCAAGTTAAAGTGATCAAAACAAACAACAAAGTTGATATTTGAAAAGGTTATCAAATTTTAGTTGGATTACATGTTTCACATTTTGAAATTGGACTTTGGATTATTTAATTAGGAATTAAACAATATTAAACAATTTTTAATTGAATTAAACAAGATTTAAAGTGTTTAGGCAATTTAAATTATTCAAACAATGAAACAAATTTTATATTTGAATAGAACATTCAAAATGGTATGAAAAACATATTTTATTTGCATTATTTGGAAATAGTATGAATTAGTTATGAATTATTACAAATTGCATTTGAATTATTCAAATTTGAAATTTAAATGTATTTTGAAAACTCAAAACAGAACACAAATAGGTTAGTTGGAAAGATCATTTGATTTTGAACAGAAAACATATAAAGTTTTTATTTATTGGGGTTATGGATTAAAAGTTATTGCTTTTTAAAGTTTATGGTTTATTCTGCCATTTAATTGAATTATGAAATAACAGAAAAAAGGGGGGTTAAACCATTTGTTACCGCGTGGGTTTCCACCCACAGCCACTGCCAGTGGGGCCGCGGGCCTACGTGGTGCGCGCGCGCGCGCGTGGCAGGGAGAGCCCATGACGGGTGGGACCTGGCGCCACGCGAGGTAAAAACGAGAAAAAGAGGGAGGCTTTGCCTCGACCAGGATTCGATCCTGGGATCCCTCGGGTGCGGACAGGGGCCTTAGCCACTGGGGTGGCTGGTGGTTCGTTGGCAGATAGGGGGTAGGATGAGGTTGAGGTTCAGACTCGAAGTGGTTGTTCTTTCCTGAACTGCAAACTGGCGGATGGATTCGATCGCTGCCGCGCGAGCTGCTGCTCGCGGCCAGTCCGCACGATGGGCATGGGTGTGTGCGTGGGTCTCCGGTGCGGGGTGTGCCTGTACAGGAGAAAAACGAGGGAGGAGGAGAAGGTGCCGATCGCAACTGCTGCTGCTGTTTATTTGTTTCTGACGAACAAACACATCCGTGACCATGGAAACGGCGATGAACAGAGGAAGAGGGCGGCGGATAGGGGTAGTACCTGGCGATGGCGCCTACTGCAATCTTGGAGCTGGATGGTTGCGGGTTCCATTCCCGGGAACAGATCCCCCTCGAGGTGAAGGTGGGGACTCGGAGCCGAGGGAGGAGGTGGAAGGCAATGGTGGTTTCAGTCTGTCGAGGTTCAGAGAGAAAAGATGGGAGCAGAGGGGAGTTGGCGGCGATGGGGAAGGGGGGGAACTAGCGTGGCTAGGTTAGGGCAGAGGTAGGTGGGTAGGATTGAGCTATATGGGGCGAGGTGCTTGGTACGGCAAGCATCTGGAGTGGGGAGAGCTGATCGGAGGGTTGTTCTGGTGTTCGTACAGTTGAGGAAGATGACAAACAGAGAGAGGGGTGGGCCAGAAAGAATAGATGGGCTGGGGGGAGAAAGAAAAGAAGGGAGTGGGCTTTAGGAAGAAGAGGAGAAGAGGTGGGCTGCCCTCTCCTTTTGTTATTTCTTTCTTTTTCATTTTTTTTTGCAAGAGAGCAAAGAGAGAGAAAGGATAGGGGTTTTTGGGGTGGTTTTTATTTTATAATTAAATTTTATTTATTTGCAAACAATGAGCAAAAGCAAGGTTGGTAATGATTTTCAAAATTTGTAAAATTAGTTTGGTTTTTAAATGGTTAGTTGGACTTCAACTATTAGTTTGATTTGGGAAAAAAATTTGGAAAGCAACAATTTTTTATTTAATAAACTCAAGCAAGTATGCAAACATTAATGAATTTAATAGGTTGCAAGAATTTGATTTTCAAACCACCATTTGATCATGCCCATTATGATTGGAAAGATTTGAAAGTTGAGTTGAATTGGAAAGTTACCATTAGGGTTTTGATAACAGGGAAAGTTTTGAGTGGTTTGGAAAACATGATGCAATGCTTATGTGATGCAGATGATGCAAGCAAAAAGCAAACAAACAGGTAACACCCCAGGTGTTACAGACGACACCACTAACAAGGGATTGCGCCCTCGCAATCCACCTGCTAACCCGGGAGGGGAAAGAAGTTCGACTATCGATTCTTCATGCTTCCAGCTGATCTCCTCGACACCACTAACAAGGGATTCTTGCTCGGAGTGACGACGATGTTCTTCCACCAGGAACCTTCCGATGATCGAACCTATTAGGTTAAGGGCTCAGAAAACGTCCACCCACGTAGGATCCTAACACTTTGAAGGATTGAGTACGAGAGTAGACTCCAAAACAAATAAGATGGGAGGGGAAATAGAATATGGATAAGGAGAAAACAAGAAACCTATTGAGATGTTTTTCCAAAATAGTTTAGCAGGAATAGTTTTTGACACTCTAGAAACAACGACCGTTAGCGAGGTTAACCTACAGGCTTTGCGGACCCGTTGCTTCGATAACCATTCGTATCGAAACAATATCGGGAATCGGAACCAAGGCTCTGATACCATTTGTGACGCCCCGAGATCGGGCACTATGCAGATTTCAGCATTCCCGCCAAATCCGCATAATAACCGATTCCAGTTTGCCATTTATGATAACATTACAATAGTTCACGAATATTCCACAATTACAACAGCAACAGATAGATACAAGATGACTCGAACGAGCCAGGGCTTACAACTGATACAATACAAAGATCCAAATAACAGCGGAAAAAAAACAAACGTCCGTCTACGGACAAGATCCAAATTGGACTAAGAGTCCTGAAGATAACCGAAGGCGTCCAATCCCTGCCCAGGCCAAGCCGGAGGGATTCCCAAGCTAACGTCGTCAGACTTCAAACCTGTTGACTGCAATTTGGAATTTGCAGCCACGAAAGAGATTCGTGGGTCAGTACGGTTAAGTATTGGCAAGGGGGATAAAACCCATACTCACAAGTTACCGGCGTAGCCAGTCATCACAAGATACAAATACTTTAGGATCAACGGAAAGGAAGGGGTTATTGCAAATAAGCGACAACAGGCTGCACTAACCAACTACAGAGAGAATACTACAACTTCCAACTAACAGAAAGGGGATAAGATCGAGGATTGTAACCAACTGAAAGTAAATCCAAACAAACCCATCCTGGACCTCGCCCCTTTAGCCAAAGAAGCAATCCGAGGATAACTCACACAGTTGTATTAAGATGAATCAAGTTATTGTGTGAATAAACCTATTACTAGTCAAGTTGTTAATCATGGGGTGTAACATGGTTAATCATTATGTTAAAGTTGTCCTGAGTACTTGTTAGCCAGTACTTTCACCAAGTAATCCATAACCGCGGAAAACACGGCTTCTCGAGAAGATTATCCCTGCAGGGTTGCACCAATTTAGCCGTACACTCATGAATATCCCGCCAGATGGAGCGGCCACTCCACCAAGCGGGGCACTCAACACAATCCAACCCTTCTTCGCATCAAGCCCAAAGCACCTTGGGCGCACGGCTAATCGAGCCCAGAAGAAAATGGACCCTCATAGCACTCTAAGAACGTGTCCCCCTATATGCCGACTACGAAAGTTCCACCCGGGTACCAAGGGCTCGCAAGATCATGCATGCAGCAAATGGAAAACCCGAACTAAATGAGGCGATTTGGACGAGATGCGAATCGGGTCAAACTGAGGGGGAGCCCATACTCCCCAAATGCGGTTAGTGCGCTCATCATGGATCAGTAGACAAGACCCTTTTCCTATTAGGGTCGACACTAGCAGGCCTCAAAACCACAAAGGGCCTCCTGCCGGTGCCTTATCATCAAATTTATTATTAATAGTAACATTAGCATGATTGATTGATTGATTAAACATCGAGCCCCCGGAACATAAGGAAGTAATAACAGAAAGTAACGGGTAACAGACTCGAGCAAAACAACCCTAAGCAAGATAGTAAGACACGGGCAACAAGCAATGGTTATAGGTATGGTAGTGAGGCAATATCAAGGTTAAGGGATTCATGTGATGGGTTCGTAACAGAAACAACTACTACTCAGGCTAGCAGAAAAGAACAACGGAAAGAATCGGTAACAAGTGATGGAAGGCAGCCATATGGCAGCAAGTGAGTATACTTGCCTGAGATCCCGCAAGGTAGCAGAACTTGTCGTTGCTCACATCATCTCAACGTCCTATCCGGGAAGAAGCAATGAACCTCGAACAAACACCGGATGCAACAATTACTACTACGGCAAAAGATCCAGCATGATCAAGATATGGATGCATGTCATGTTTAATAGATGCACCAAAGTAACCTAATGGATATGATACACAAGTTTAAATGGATTCCATATGCAAAGATTGCATATGGCAAACCCATGCCCTATAGTTGAATTAATTGTTCTAACACTAGCATCATGTGTAAGTGAGTTAGAATGATGCATGCATGATGAAGAACAAGAAGGTAACAATATTAGATGCAATTGGAAGGATGGTTAACAAGTTTAGAAAACATTTATCAAGTTTGGCAATTATTGTTACTTAATGGTGTTAAACAAGTAGTTGTTGTTTTCATCAAGTTAAAGTGATCAAAACAAACAACAAAGTTGATATTTGAAAAGGTTATCAAATTTTAGTTGGATTACATGTTTCACATTTTGAAATTGGACTTTGGATTATTTAATTAGGAATTAAACAATATTAAACAATTTTTAATTGAATTAAACAAGATTTAAAGTGTTTAGGCAATTTAAATTATTCAAACAATGAAACAAATTTTATATTTGAATAGAACATTCAAAATGGTATGAAAAACATATTTTATTTGCATTATTTGGAAATAGTATGAATTAGTTATGAATTATTACAAATTGCATTTGAATTATTCAAATTTGAAATTTAAATGTATTTTGAAAACTCAAAACAGAACACAAATAGGTTAGTTGGAAAGATCATTTGATTTTGAACAGAAAACATATAAAGTTTTTATTTATTGGGGTTATGGATTAAAAGTTATTGCTTTTTAAAGTTTATGGTTTATTCTGCCATTTAATTGAATTATGAAATAACAGAAAAAAGGGGGGTTAAACCATTTGTTACCGCGTGGGTTTCCACCCACAGCCACTGCCAGTGGGGCCGCGGGCCTACGTGGTGCGCGCGCGCGCGCGTGGCAGGGAGAGCCCATGACGGGTGGGACCTGGCGCCACGCGAGGTAAAAACGAGAAAAAGAGGGAGGCTTTGCCTCGACCAGGATTCGATCCTGGGATCCCTCGGGTGCGGACAGGGGCCTTAGCCACTGGGGTGGCTGGTGGTTCGTTGGCAGATAGGGGGTAGGATGAGGTTGAGGTTCAGACTCGAAGTGGTTGTTCTTTCCTGAACTGCAAACTGGCGGATGGATTCGATCGCTGCCGCGCGAGCTGCTGCTCGCGGCCAGTCCGCACGATGGGCGTGGGTGTGTGCGTGGGTCTCCGGTGCGGGGTGTGCCTGTACAGGAGAAAAACGAGGGAGGAGGAGAAGGTGCCGATCGCAACTGCTGCTGCTGTTTATTTGTTTCTGACGAACAAACACATCCGGGACCATGGAAACGGCGATGAACAGAGGAAGAGGGCGGCGGATAGGGGTAGTACCTGGCGATGGCGCCTACTGCAATCTTGGAGCTGGATGGTTGCGGGTTCCATTCCCGGGAACAGATCCCCCTCGAGGTGAAGGTGGGGACTCGGAGCCGAGGGAGGAGGTGGAAGGCAATGGTGGTTCCAGTCTGTCGAGGTTCAGAGAGAAAAGATGGGAGCAGAGGGGAGTTGGCGGCGATGGGGAAGGGGGGGAACTAGCGTGGCTAGGTTAGGGCAGAGGTAGGTGGGTAGGATTGAGCTATATGGGGCGAGGTGCTTGGTACGGCAAGCATCTGGAGTGGGGAGAGCTGATCGGAGGGTTGTTCTGGTGTTCGTACAGTTGAGGAAGATGACAAACAGAGAGAGGGGTGGGCCAGAAAGAATAGATGGGCTGGGGGGAGAAAGAAAAGAAGGGAGTGGGCTTTAGGAAGAAGAGGAGAAGAGGTGGGCTGCCCTCTCCTTTTGTTATTTCTTTCTTTTTCATTTTTTTTTGCAAGAGAGCAAAGAGAGAGAAAGGATAGGGGTTTTTGGGGTAGTTTTTATTTTATAATTAAATTTTATTTATTTGCAAACAATGAGCAAAAGCAAGGTTGGTAATGATTTTCAAAATTTGTAAAATTAGTTTGGTTTTTAAATGGTTAGTTGGACTTCAACTATTAGTTTGATTTGGGAAAAAAATTTGGAAAGCAACAATTTTTTATTTAATAAACTCAAGCAAGTATGCAAACATTAATGAATTTAATAGGTTGCAAGAATTTGATTTTCAAACCACCATTTGATCATGCCCATTATGATTGGAAAGATTTGAAAGTTGAGTTGAATTGGAAAGTTACCATTAGGGTTTTGATAACAGGGAAAGTTTTGAGTGGTTTGGAAAACATGATGCAATGCTTATGTGATGCAGATGATGCAAGCAAAAAGCAAACAAACAGGTAACACCCCAGGTGTTACACCTTCTCCTTCAATCCTCCAAAGATCAAGGCTTTTGGGTGGATGGATTGGGAGATCTAGCAAGGTGGGGGAGCTCCAACAATGGTGACTTTAATTCTGGACGAGCTAACCCAAGGTGGAGGGGAGGGGGTATTTATACTCCTCATAAAGTCTTGGAGCCGTTGGAGAATTTCTGCCAACTTCACACCGGAGACTCCGGTGTAAAGGCCGAAGACTCTGGTCTGAACATTTCGCAGAACCACCAGGCCGGTGACTCCGGACAGTCTCCGGTGTCCCTCTGGACTGGATGCAGCAGGCGACACCAAGTGCGCAACACTTGGAGAAGCTCCAGGAATCTTCAGTGCGGAGACTCCGGTCTGGAGGACCGGAGACTCCGGTCTTGGCGTTGCGGTTAGACCTGGAGATTGTCTGGGGTCGAGCGGAACCAACAGAACCCAGTCACACCGGAGACTCCAGACAGTCTCCGGTAAGACTCCGGTGTGAGTACCGCAGGCGACACCAGAAAATCCTTAGCCATTTCTTCAGAGGCAGCTCCCACACCGCAGACTCCGGTCTGAGAGTCCGGAGACTCGGGCCTGGAGAAAACTCCAGTAGACAGAGATCCTGGTGTTTTGCCCCTTTTTGCAACACCTCACCACCATATCAAATAGAGAGAATTCCTTATTTGACCCTTACTTAAAGTTTTGTTCCTTATTTGGCCCTCAAAAAAAAAATTTCTTCCCTATTTGACACCTTAACTTCATTTTCTTCCTAACATGGCCCTATAGTGCATTCTAAACACAAATAGGGATGTAAAAATACTCTTTTTCCCTTGATGAATTTTTGTACCAAAATTAATAGTAGAAGTTGAAAATAAGCAACAAAATCCCCATTTGTATCTTCTGCCTTTTGACTGAAATTCTTTCTTAATTTCTGCAAGAACAGTGGTAGAGGTGTAGATCACTTTAGTAGACATCCTACTGGAGCTTATTTCCGCCAACAACAAGATTCGTTTCAGAGTACGTTAGTGCAATTTCAGTTCTGAAAACTGAAATCAGATACCTTCTTCAGCGCCAAATCCTTGCTCGTCCTTGCGGGTTGCGGCCTTGCCGGCCGTGGTGTCGTCTCGTCGGCCACGGTTCTCTGCTTGCTGCGCCCGGCTGCGGTGCGGCCTCCGCTCTGCACAATCGTTTTGTACTCCTTGAGCTGCACCGGTGCCCAATTGTCCATCGTTGGTAGCAGAAGACACACGTGATATACCTAGTATAGTACTAGTATTAGCGTTTAATTTTAGGTATGGCGGCTGCCAAACCTTGCCAAATAGCTAGCTCCGCTGCGCGTGCATACAAATAATATATATGCGTTTCCATTTTCTCTCCCTCGCCTAAGTGCCAAACCATTTTAATTACAACCGGTCTGTACCTCTCTCTTCTTTTTTCTCGATGCCTAGTAAAATTATCTGAAATTAAATTAATATGGAGCCTCGATCCGATCCGATCCACGCTCGTACGTGCAACCAACCCTTAGAGAAACAAGTCGCAAGGGTTACCAACGCATATATTTTGTTGTTTATTTTCAACTTCTATTATGATTTTGGTATAAAAATCATCAGGGGCAAAAGAGTCTTTTTCCATCCTCTTTTGTGTTTAGAATACACTATAAGGCCATGTTAGGAAGAAAATGAAGTTAAGATGTCAAATAGGGAAGATTTTTTTAGGGCCAAATAGGGAACAAGATTTTAAGTAAGGGCCAAATAAGGAATTCTCTCTATCAAATATGTTGTTTATGCCCTCAAATACATCAACACACTTAAGGATACATGTGTTGTTAACAAACACCAAAACAAGATGATTTAAGCGCGTTTGCACTTTCAATCTCCCCCTTTTTGATGTTTGATGACAACACACATATTTGCAACAAAATCACAGCTAGGCTATGTTTGAAAAAGATAGAGCACTCACAATGTGAGCTCCCCCTATATTTTACAAACAAAGCCCTCTTGAACAACCACTAGTGAACAATAATACATACATGCATAGAGACAATAGATAAAGCAATAATAGATAATAATATGAAAGGATAGCTTCACCACGTGGTCTCAACACACATAACATCCATTGTTTACTAGAAAAGCAAAGCAACTAAGATAACGGGAACACAAGCCATAAAAGGCAAATCAAGTTCAAGGACTTGTGTTCCGAAGCAAATAAAAAGCAAAGCAACCCATGCAAAGCCCGAAAGAAGACAAAGCTACTTCTCGCCCTTTGGCATCGAGACACCAAAAAGGGCAAAGAGCACTACACATCCCAAGGGCTCAGTCATCGTCCTCATAATAATCGTCTTCATCATCATCCACCGGGTCCGTTGCTTCCTCATCATCATCTCCATCTTCATCTCCCTCATCATCCTCAGCATCAGAACCAGATTCGAAGAAACCAAGGTCCTCATCCTCATCCTCAGGCTGATCCTCAACATTTTCCTCTTCCTCAGTCACATGGGCCCTGGCACGGTGGGTCGAAGAGGAAGGAGCTGAGGTAACATCCTCAAAGTCACCCCATGGGAACTGATTAGTGTTCCACTCCTCATATGACATAGTCACAGAAGCGGTGGGAGGAGTAGTGGGAGGGGTACCCATAGGAGGAGTAGCTCCAAGTCCAGCGTGGTCATGCAACTTGGAGATCATCTTCTTCAGCTCACGCCTCTCCTTGTAGGCCACATGGTTCTCCTTGTGCACTGCCACAGTCATGCACAAAATGTTGCACTGGAACCAAGAGAGCTTCTTCATCTCATCCTGGAACCAAGATGCTCAAGACCCAGTTTCTTTGTGATCCAAATAGCCTCCTCAAAGTACCCAGAACTGCCGAGAGCCTCTAAGTCTAGAACTTTGTGGGGACATACAGGCTGCCTGAAACGGGAGTAGATCTCACTCATGATCAACTCAGACTCCCTCCTCCAATAATGAGAAGTCTCAGCAGTGCGGGCCATGGTGAAGAACGGCCGAGCCCGCATAATCCTGTACTCCTTCTTGCTCATGAAAACCACAGAGGTGATCCTGTCATACTTGGCGTTCTTCGCCACTTCAGTCCTAAGCCTAGCCTCATGCCTTTCTTCTGACGCCTCTCAGTCTCAAAGGTGTTCTTCTGACCAACTCTACCAGTGTCTTCATCAGTGACAAGGTAGTTGCGGGAGTGAGAACGGTAGGCACGCTTGTTGGGATTTGAGGTCTTTGACTTCACCCTTTTCCCTGAAAGAACACCCAAAACCAGAAACACAACGGCAGAGAGAAACCAAATGAGCATACATGTCCAATAAAAGTGCAGAAACAAAACAGAAACAGCAAGGATCAGTTCTGGGAGATTCACACCGGAGTCTCCGGTCTGGCAGACCGGAGTCTCCGGACTGACACCGGAGTCTCCGGACTGGGCGTCAACAGCAGATATGAATCTGACACAACTAGTTCCTATGATGTTTCTATCAGGGATCAACAAGCTAAGGTGATGCTACCAACAGCAGGTACTATATCTCCACCAAAAAAAATACCTAGACCTTAGATCTAGATGAAAAAAACCAACAAATGGGGAGAGGAGATGGTGTAGCCTTGTCACCCTGGCCTGTCATTGAGCCTCCCTCAGATGGGAGAGGCAAGGGGAGGCGAGGGAGGCAGTTTCCGGTGGTGGGAAACGGCCGGGGAGGAGCTCCTGGGGATGGCGGCGGCGCAACAAGTTATTGAGGGCGTGGGGAAAGTGGGGAATGAAACCCTAACTTCCCTCAGCCCCCAGTTTTTATACTGCGAAACCCCAGACCGGAGTCTCCGGACTAGCCGGAGATTCCGGTGTGGCAGACCGGAGTCTCCGCACCTACGCCAGAAAAAAACCCCAAAAGGACATGAAATGCAAGAACCAATAAAACTTGTCTAAAAAGGTAGATTTTGGCAAGGAAAGGTAAAAACAACATAGGGGAGGGAATCTTATACTCAAGAAAGTCTAGAAAACATTTGGAAATCAAATTTGAGTATATCATCTGAAAAATGCCAAAACCCTCAATTAAGAACCAACTCTTCAAAGAAGAGGTTGGTGGCCTAGGCCACCATGTAAGAGTTCATGTATGCAACCGCGAAGATATATCTTGGGGGCATTGCCATTAATCAACATTGAAGCTCACAATTCAATATTAGAAAAAGAGAGATAACAATGAATTTTTGCTTTGGGCATAATGGGGAGGAGGGAGAACCCAATGTGTTAGGATAACACTCCCCCTATGTCCATGCCTACACCTAAACTCGAACACGTTTCATCTATAGGGGCGTGTGCAAGATCCTCAAGTCAAACTCCTAGAATCAATGACATTTAGTTCATTGCTCAAGAACAAGAATCTTGCATCATCGAGTGGCTTCGTGAAAATATCCGCAAGATTATCCTTGGTGGGCACATAAGATAGTGCAATATCCCCTCTTGCCACATGGTCTCGGATGAAATGATGGAGAATCTCAATGTGCTTCGTTCTTGTATGTTGCACGGGATTGTATGCAATCTTGATGGCACTTTCATTGTCACAGAAAAGAGCCACCTTATCCAAATGAACTCCATATTCCTTGAGAGTTTGCCTCATCCATAGCAATTGAGTGCAAGCACTTGCGGCGGCTACATACTCGGCTTCGGCGGTGGAGAGAGATATGCAATTTTGCTTCTTGGAAGACCAACTCACCAAGGACCTACCAAGAAATTGGCAAGCCCCGGAAGTAGACTTCCTATCATCTTGATCACCCGCCCAATCGGAATCCGTGTAGCCCTTGAGAGAAAATTGTGCCCCCTTTGGGTACCACAAACCAAATCTTGGGGTATGAACCAAATAACGAAAGATCCTATGGACCGCCACCAAATGGCTATCCTTAGGAGCCGATTGATACCTTGCACACACACCTACACTCAAAACGATATCGGGCCTAGATGCACAAAGATAGAGCAAAGAACTAATCATAGAACGATACAACTTTTGATCCACATCTTTACCCTTCGGATTACATGATAGGTGGCACTGGACTTGCATAGGAGATGTCTTGATCTTAGCATCTTGGAAGTTAAACCTCTTGATCATGTCTTGGGTATAATTGGCTTGATAAATGAAAGTCCC